>CM053027.1:633193209-633793209 GCA_028564925.1 Lithobates sylvaticus | reverse complement strand
CATGACGTTTAACGCAGTGTATTTCAGTTTGTTGCTGAAAGTTTAACGCTGTATATTTCAGTGTGTTACATGACGTTTAACGCAGTATATTTCAGTTTGTTGCTGAAAGTTTAACGCTGTATATTTCAGTGCGTCAGTGCAAGTTTAACGCTGTATATTTCAGTGTGTTACCTTCCATTTAATGCAGTATATTTCTGTGCATTAGTGCATGTTTAACGCCGTATATATATATAGTGAGTATTCAAATTAAAGTGCAGCAAAATATATCATCCCTGCCCATGCTTGCTAGACCACGTGTCAGCAGTAACACTGATGTCCGCCGGTGACCCATGATCTCAGGCACGAGCCAGAACGGGGAATTGTGTATGTAAACACACAAATCCCCATTCTGACAGGGGAAGAGAGACAGATCTGCTGTTCCCAGTGATTAGGAACAGCTATCTGTCTCCTCCTCCAGTCAGTCCCCTCCCCCCACAGTTAGAAACACACACAAGGGAACACATTTAACCCCTTGATTACCAAAAATATGTAGAAGAATATATATCAGCCTAAACTAATGAAGAAATTATATTTTTTACATTTTTGGGGGGATATTTATTATAGCAAAAAGTAAAAAAATATAGTTTTTTTTTTTTCAAAATTGTCGCACTTTTTTTGTTTATAGCACAAAAAAAAGGTGATCAAATACCAACAAAAAAAAGCTCTATTGGTGGGGGAAAAGGGCGTACATTTATACTGCAATATACAGCGTCAAACGTGTAGTAACTAGGGTTGAGCGAACCCGAACTGTAAACTGGACTTTTGGGTTTTTGGTACCCGAACCAGAACCCGAACAATTGACTATGTTTGGGTCCGGTGTTCGGCAATGTAATGGCACTATTTAAAAAGCTGCAGGGCAGCCAATCAACATTCGTTTAACTCGTGTGCCCTTAGAAGCCATCACAGCCATACCTACTAATGGCATGACTGTGATTGGCCAGTGCAGCATGTGACCCAGCCTCTATATAAACCAGAGGCACACAGCACAGAACGTCACTCTGCTTTAGATAGTGTAGGAAAAGGTTCCTGCTGCTGCTTTGAGGGAGAGAATTAGATAGGAGTCCTGATTCAGAAATCGAATTACTCAGCGATCTACCAGTGCCAGAGAAAAGATAACTTTTATCTGTCTGTTAGTTAGGTTGGCGTCGGCAGGCATTTTATGCAAGCTCAGTGCACCAGCACTGCATATGTTACTGTGAGATACACCCTTTAGATACTGTTTTTCTCTTCCAAAAAAAAATAAAAATTTTTTTTCGAATAGCATTTTCTGCATATCTGTACATGTGCGCTACACCCTTTAGATACTGTTGCTCTATTCTGCTATTCTAAAAACACCCATTTAGGGCCATAAAAAATATTTTACAGTGTTTCCTGCATATCTGTAGATGTGAGATACGCACTTTAGATACTGTTCTTCTATTCTGCTATTCAAAAAACACCCATTTAGGGCAAGATCCTAAATTTGAGAAATATGAGGAGAACGTCAAAGAAGGGACATGGCCCCAGTCGTGGTGCTGCTGGTGGAGCTCCTGTTGCAGGGAGAGGACGTGGTCGATCTGTGCCAGCTACACGCACAAGTGAAACACCTTCCTCAGGGGGAGTAGGCTACAGAGCCTGCAGCGGTATTTGGTTGGGCCTAATGCGGCTCTATGAATGTTGAGGCCAGGACAAGTACAGGCGATAGTAGATTGGGTTGCTGACAGTGCCTCCGGTTCCTTCACATTGTCTCCCACCCAATCTCCTGATGGAAGATCAGAGTTGGCACCTGCAGCCGATGTCCATCAGTCTTTCACCTCACCCCCTTTGCAAGGACAACGGACTGCCCTTAAGCATGATTGTAAGAGTACAAGTGCACGCTGGTAGATGCGCTACTGGTGGCATTCCCACCTGACAGCGGGGGTACGGTGGAAGCACAAGGCGAAGGCAGAGGAGGAGGAAGAGGTCGCCAACGCAGCACCGCCAGCAGCTCGGAAGGCAGGGTTAGCATGGCCGAAATGTGGAAAAGCTTTGTCAGCACGCCACAACAACCAGCACCACCAGCTGAGATGGAACATCTTAGCAGGAGGCAGCATTTCACCAACATGGTGGAGCAGTATGTGTGCACACGCCTACACGTACTGCATGACGGGTCTGCCCCCTTCAACTTCTGGGTCTCCAAATTGGGCACATGGCCTGAGCTGGCCCTTTACGCCTTGGAGGTGCTGGCCTGCCCTGCAGCCAGTGTATTATCTGAACGTGTATTTAGCACGGCAGGGGGTGTTATCACAGACAAGCGCAGCCGCCTGTCCAGAGCCAATGTGGACAAGCTGACGTTCATTAAAATGAACCAGGCATGGATCCCACAGGACTTGTCCGTACCTTGTGCAGAATAGACACGTATACCGGCCTTACCCAGCCATTGTTGTATTTTTGATCTTTCTCACTCTTTTGGGGTGTACCCTAATTAAAAAAATAATAAAATTAAAAACAAAAAACAGTGTTGGCTACCTCGTCC
Source organism: Lithobates sylvaticus (assembly GCA_028564925.1). Taxonomy (NCBI): domain Eukaryota; kingdom Metazoa; phylum Chordata; class Amphibia; order Anura; family Ranidae; genus Lithobates; species Lithobates sylvaticus. The sequence goes on along the minus strand of CM053027.1, from coordinate 633,790,676 downwards.
TCCTCCACCGCTGCTTCCACCTACACCGCCACATCCACCACCATTTCAACCTCCTACTCCATATGGACCTCGTCCTCCTCCACCGCCGCTTCCACCTACACCGCCACATCCACCACCATCTCAACCTCCTACTCCACATGGACCTCGTCCTCCTCCACCGCCGCGTCCACCTACACCGCCACATCCACCGCCATCTCAACCTCCTACTCCACATGGACCTCGTCCTCATCCACCGCCGCTTCCACCTACACCGCCACATCCACCGCCATCTCAACCTCCTACTCCACATGGACCTCGTCCTCATCCACCGCCGCTTCCACCTACACCGCCACATCCACCGCCATCTCAACCTCCTACTCCATATGGACCTCGTCCTCATCCACCGCCGCTTCCACCTACACCGCCACATCCACCGCCATCTCAACCTCCTACTCCATATGGACCTCGTCCTCATCCACCGCCGCTTCCACCTACACCGCCACATCCACCGCCATCTCAACCTCCTACTCCATATGGACCTTGTCCTCATCCACCGCCGCTTCCACCTACACCGCCACATCCACCGCCATCTCAACCTCCTACTCCATATGGACCTCGTCCTCATCCACCGCCGCTTCCACCTACACCGCCACATCCACCGCCATCTCAACCTCCTACTCCATATGGACCTCGTCCTCCTAGGTCATATAATATCATAAATAATATTCAACAATAATTGTAATAACATTTTACAAATAATACAATGTAATAGATAAAGGGAGAAGGGGAAAGTTAATCAGGATAAACTAAGGATTGATACAATTATTATTAGGAATATATTCAATTGTTTTTGTTTTCCTTTTTCCTTTTACGGAACACTGAACAAAGTAAAAAACAAAAGAAATGAAAATGGAGAAAAATATATCACTGGTAGGGAAAAAAAGGAAAGAAAAAAAAACCCCATTAAAATATAAATAAAATATATTAGCTAAAATAATTAATAACTAATAATAAAATATTCAAATATAATATAATACCATAAATAATATTCAACAATAATTGTAATAACATTTTACAAATAATACAATGAAATAGATAAAGGGAGAAGGGGAAGTTAATCAGGATAAACTAAGGATTGATACAATTATTATTAGGAATATATTCAATGGTTTTTGTTTTACTCCTTTTATGGAACACTGAACAAAGTAAAAAACAAAAGAAATGAAAATGGAGAAAAATATATCAATGGTAGGGAAAAAAAGGAAAGAAAAAAAAAAAAAAACCCCATTAAAATATAAATAAAATATATTAGCTAAAATAATTAATAACTAATAATAAAATATTCAAATATAATATAATACCATAAATAATATTCAACAATAATTGTAATAACATTTTACAAATAATACAATGAAATAGATAAAGGGAGAAGGGGAAGTTAATCAGGATAAACTAAGGATTGATACAATTATTATTAGGAATATATTCAATGGTTTTTGTTTTACTCCTTTTATGGAACACTGAACAAAGTAAAAAACAAAAGAAATGAAAATGGAGAAAAATATATCAATGGTAGGGAAAAAAAGGAAAGAAAAAAAAAACCCCATTAAAATATAAATAAAATATATTAGCTAAAATAATTAATAACTAATAATAAAATATTCAAATATAATATAATACCGTAAATAATATTCAACAATAATTGTAATAACATTTTACAAATAATACAATGAAATAGATAAAGGGAGAAGGGGAAGTTAATCAGGATAAACTAAGGATTGATACAATTATTATTAGGAATATATTCAATGGTTTTTGTTTTACTCCTTTTATGGAACACTGAACAAAGTAAAAAACAAAAGAAATGAAAATGGAGAAAAATATATCAATGGTAGGGAAAAAAAGGAAAAAAAAAAAAACCCCCATTAAAATATAAATAAAATATATTAGCTAAAATAATTAACAACTAATAATAAAATATTCAAATATAATATAATACCATAAATAATATTCAACAATAATTGTAATACAATTTTACAAAAAAAGGGGAAGAAGGAGTTAAATAGTGTAAACTAAAGCTTGGTAAAAAACTTTATTAGGAATATGTTTAATTGTTTTTTTTTACTTGTAAATGTACAATTTGTTTCCTTAATTTGTCCCAAATAAAATGACACTAAAATAATGTATGTAAAAAAATACTTTTAATAAAGAAGGATAATTAAAAAAAAAAAAAAAATGTTTCTGAAAAAAGCATTGCAAAGTGTTTGCAAATGAAAAACAGACTTTTTAAAAATAAAATAAAAAATCTTTTTCATTTTATGGAACACTGGTACAATCATTACTTCCCTCTTTCAACCCCACCACTATAGACGAGGTTGCTAAACTACTTGTGAACGTCCAACTTACCACCTGCCCTCTGGATCCTGTTCCCTTGCTACGTTCACCCTCTGGCTCTATTTGACACAACAAAGCTCTCAATTCACTCTCTGGTCATCTCTCGCCTCGACTCCTCTACTGCAACTCCCTTCTCATTGGCTTACCTCTACATAGTCTATCACCTCTTCAATCCAACATGAATGCTGCTGCCAGACTCGTCTACCTTACCAATAGCTCTGTGTCTGCCACTCCTCTCTGTCAATCCCTCCACTGGCTTCTACTCACCCAACCAATTAAATTCAAAATACTAACAACTACGTACAAAGCCATCCACAACTCATCCCCCAGCTACATCACTAGCCTAGCCTCTAAATACCAACCTACTCGTTCTCTTCGTTCCTCCTGCTCTCTAGCTCCCTCATCACCTCCTCCCATTCTCACCTCCAGGACTTTTCCAAAGCCTCTCCAATCCTTTGGAACTCCTTACCCCAATCCGTTTTAATTATCTCCTACTCTATTTACTTTTAGATGATCCGTGAAAACCCTTCTCTTCAGAGAAGCCTCCCCGACCCCAACCTAACAACTGTATTATCATTTTCTCCATCAGCTCACCCCCCACAGCTATTACATTGTGTTCCACTTGACCCTCCCTTCTAGATTGTAAGCTCTCAGGATCAGGGCCCTCTGATCCCTCCTGTATTGTGTTGTAACTGTACTGTCTGCCCCCATGTTGTTAAGCGCTGCGCAAACTGTTGGCGCTATATAAATCCTGTACAAATAACAATAATAATCATAATTTGAATATTTTGATTATTATTATCATTATTTAATTATTATATTTTATGTATATTTTAATGGTTTTTTTAAATGTTCTTTTCTTTTTTTTCCTACCATTGATATATGTTCTCCCTTTTCCTTTCCTTTGTTTTTACTTTGTTCAGTGTTCCATAAAAGAAAAAAGATTCTAAATAAAAAGTCTGCTTTTCATATGCAAATAACTTTGCCATGTTTTTTTTTTTTCCAGAAACATTATTTTAGTGTAATTTTATATGGGACAAATTAAGGAAATAAAATGTACACGTACAAGTAATACAAAAACAGTTAAACGTATTCCTAGTAAAGTTTTTATCAAGCCTCAGTTTACCCTATTTAACTTCTTCCCCTTCGCCCTTAATCTATTATATTTTGTTATTTGTAAAATGTTATTTCATTGAATGTTATTGTTGAATATTATTTATGATATTATATGTTATTGTTAAATATTATTTATGATATTATATGACCTTATATTATATTTGAATATTTTATTATTATTATTTTATCATTATTTAATTATTATATTTTATGTATATTTTAATGTTTTTTTTAAATGTTCTTTTCTTTTTTTTCCTACCATTGATATATGTTCTCCCTTTTCCTTTTCTTTGTTTTTACTTTGTTCAGTGTTCCATAAAAGAAAAAAGATTCTAAAAAAAAAAAAGGAAAATTTATTATCAAATACTTACCGTAATTTTCCTTTCCTGATGGACTCCATGGCAGCCTACGTGTGGGTTAACCCCGCCTCCTCTCCAATGCTATAGGACCCCATTCCCATAAATGAACACTCACCACTCCATACTGTGTTCCGTAACTAGCCTACTCATATGACTCATGGGTGGGAACTCCGTCTGCCATGGAGTCCATCAGGAAAGGAAAATTACGGTAAGTATTTGATAATAAATTTTCCTTTTTCCTGACAGACTCCATGGCAGCCTACGTGTGGGAAATAACTAGCCGACCACACGGGTGGGTATGCTTTAAACAGAAAATATTTAATTTGATCTATCAGCCGATAGAATTTTCAAACCAAAGTTTACAGAGGATAAAGAAGCAGGTTCAACGCAATAATGCGACATGAAAGTATTAATAGAGGCCCAAGAAGCTGCCTTGCAGATGGTATCAGGAGCCATGTGCCGGGCTGCTGCCCATGAAGTAGCCATTCCTCTAGTCGAATGTGCCGTCACCGCCTCAGGAGGAGCCAAGCCCTTAGCCCTATAAGCTTGTTGTATGGTTCTCACGATCCAAGCTGCCAGAGTCCTGGTTGAAGCTTTGTTCCCCTTGTTGCTGTCTGAGTGCAGTATGAAGAGATGATCCGAACGCCTAAAGGCGGAAGTAATGCGAAGGTATTCTCTCAGAGCTTCCCCGACATCCAAAGGATGAATATCATCGGATCCTGGTGATCTGAAGGTAGGTAGAATGATCTCTTGGTTCTGATGGAACACCGAAGTTACCTTAGGATTGGATCCCAACATAGGAATAAGGACCACTTGGTCCGGAAAGAAAGTCAAGAAGGGTTCTTCGAAGCCTAGTGACCCAATTTCTGATACCCTCTTGGCCGAAGTGACTGCCACTAGGAAGGCAACTTTTTCCGAAAAGTCTTTAATGTAAAGCGGGGATGGTCCTGTCGTACTTAGTCCAGAAATAGAGTCAAGGACAAGGGGAAGATCCCATTTGGGGAATCTAGACTTCCTTTGGGGTTTGAGTCTTGAGGCCCCCCGAAAAAATTGACGAACTAACGGATGGACTGCCCAGGAGGTACCAGAGAAGGCTGATAAGGCTGAAACTTGCACCCTGAGAGAGCCTATGGACAAGGGAAGGTCAAGGCCAGTTTGTAAGAACCCGAGGATGTCCTGGACTCTTGGATGTTCGAAGGATCTCTCTGTAGATGAGCAAAAGTTCACAAATTTGGACCAGATTCTACCATAAACCTTGTTCGTACTCGATCTCCTGGAGCTTAATAAGGTAGAAATTACACTAGAAGCACATCCGATGGACTCTAGCCTCTTCCTCTCAAGAACCAGACCATCAGTTTCAGTACTGCTGGACATGGGTGCAGTATCGCCCCTTGAGACAGAAGGTCCGGCCTGAGAGGGAGAGACACCGGCTTCCGTACACTCAGCTGGACTAGCAGAGGGAACCAAGGCCTGTTGGGCCAGTAAGGAGCTATCATCACTACCTCTACCGTTTCCGTCTGGAGCCTCTGAAGGAACCTGATAATTAGTGGAAGTGGAGGGAAGGCATAGGCCTTCTTGAATCTCCATTGGTCTGTTAGTGCATCCGGCCCTAAGGCCTGGCTGCAGCGATTCCGCGTGTAGAACTTCTCTATTTTGAAGTTGCAGGGGGAGGCAAAAAGGTCTACCTCGGGATTGACCCCCAGCGACATGATCCACTCGAAGGACTGAATGTGGAGGGACCACTCGTTGTTGTCCAACTGGGTGCGTGATAAGAAGTCCGCTTGCGTGTTCTGAACCCCTGGGAGAAAAACTGCAGAAATATTCACCAGGTTCTTCTGTGCCCATGATAGAATGGGTTCCACTTCCCGGAGAAGAGTAGAGCTCCTGGTGCCCCCCTGCCTCTTCACGTAGGAGACAGCTGTGGTGTTGTCCATCCGCAACAATACCGATTTCCCCTTCAGGATATGGGAGAAGTGCTGGAGAGCGCACCAGGCTGCTCGAAGTTCCAAAATATTCGACCCTGGAACAGGAAGACTTGTGTCCCATTTGCCTTGTGCAAGGTCCGATCCTCAAAGGGCCCCCCAGCCGGTCCCACTGGCATCGGTCGTGACCGTTACCCAAGAAATGGGGGCTATTGAGTGACACTTCAGGAGATTCCTGTGTTGGAGCCACCAGAAGAGGCTGTTCCTCATTGTTGACGTTATCCGTATTTCTTGGCTTTTGCTTCCCGTCTTCCATTGTCTCAGAAACCCTGACTGGAACGGGCGTAGTCTCCACAAGGCCCATTTGACCATAGGAGTCGTAGAAACCATTGTCCCTATTATCTTGAGACACTGCGAGGCCTTCAGATACCGCGTGTGAAGAGCTCGAGAGACCCTTTCCCGTACGGTCGGGATTTTTTCCATCGGCAGCGAGATCGTACTTTGCAAAGTGTCGAACTGAGCACCCAGATAAACTAGCCGTTGTGTTGGTACTAGCTGGCTTTTTGCCATGTTTAGGAGCCATCCGAAGCTGGTCAATGTGGACATCACCTGCTCGCGATGAACCAACAGCTGTTCTTTGTCCTGCGACAGAACCAGAAGGTCGTCCAGATAATGGTACAGCCTTATCCCTTTTAGCCTGATCAGGGCCACCACTGCCAGAAGCACTTTTGAAAAGACCCGAGGGGAGGTCGTCAAACCGAAGGGGAGGCAGATAAACTGTAGATGGTCTTGACCGACATGGAATCTTAGGAACCTTTGGCAGCCTTCTTCTATCGGGACGTGAAAATAAGCGTCCTTTAAGTCGATCGAGACCATCCAATCCCCTGGTTGGATGGCTTGTTGTATAGTTAGAAGGGTTTCCATTTTGAATTTTCCGTATTGTATAAACCGATTTAAGTATGTTAGATCTATTACTGGGCGCCATGATCCACTTTTCTTCTGCACCAGGAAGAGGGGAGAGTAGACCCCTTGAAATCGCTCTTCTTCTGGCACCCGGACCACTGCACCCTGAGCCTTTAACAGCTCCACGTATGACAGTAGGACTTGTTTCTGATCTTCCGAACGAGGAAGCAGGGTGGACATGAACCTGGGAGGAGGAACGCTGGAGAAGGTCCATCTGTGCCCCGACGAGACCGTCTTGATGACCCAATAATCCGAGATGGAGGCCACCCAGACGTGCCAGAAGAGGGATAGACGGGCCCGCACCCGACCCGCCTGGGCGGGCACAATCTCAGAAGGACTTGGGTGGCTCACGTCCACCAGACGACTGGTTCTTGACGGACTTGCGAAAGGAACTCTGTCCTCTGCTCCAATTCCTCCTGAAGTCCCTTCCCGGCTTGTAGGAGCGTGCATCCCTTGAGTGCTCTGGACTGCGCCTTTTAAACTGGGGCTTCTTCCGCCCGAGCAATCTTCTGTCCTGGGGAAGAAAGCCCGACTTAACGCCTGTCGCACGCGTTATGGCATCATCCAGTTTGTTACCGAATAACGTAGACCCCTCAAAGGGGATTTTGCACCATGCCTGTTTGGAAACAGGATCGGCGAGCCAGGGACGTAGCCACAAAGCGCATTTAGCCGTGACCGAGGACAGCATAATGCACGCTAACAGACGTATTAAGTCGATGGAAGCCTCCCCCAGGAAGACCGCTGCGAGCTTTAGTTCTGCTGCCGCTGAACTCCTGGCCAATTCGGCCGACACACCATTCAGGAAGGAGTCTACATTTTCAGTCCACGCCTCCATGGCCTTGGACATAGCCGCTAGGGCTAAAGCAGGTTTACAGGCCATTCCAGCAAGACCGTAGATCCTTTTGAGGTCTTGGTCGATCTTCCTCTCTAGACCATCTTTAAAGGACACAGAGTCCTCCATCGGGAGAGTGACATGCTTAGCCAGGCGCATCAACGCTGCATCCACGAGTGGAGCGTTCTCCAGATGCTTCACCGCTTCCATCCTAAAGGGGTACAGCCTGGAAGTCTTGTTGGTCATGGAGGATTTCCTATCCACCTTACTCCACTCTTCTTCTATAACGTCTTTCAGTTCCGTGAGTAGAGGGAAGTTTGGCCGTTCTTTACCCAGCTGCTTGAAGAATTTCTTCTGTTTGGCTGGGGGGGTAGATGCTTCTTCCCACTTGAGGGCCTCCTTAATTGCCTTAATCAGTGGCGAGACCATGGCGAAGTCAAAGCCCCCAATCTCCTCGTCGTCTGGGAACTCTTCTCCAGAGGACTCACCAGAAGCCCCGTAGGGCTGGGACGTACCCGGATCATCACGGGGTTCATCAGTCTGGGGACCAGATGCAGTCATTGATTGGCTCAACGTGTGAGGGACCTCCATGTCCTTAAGTGACTGCTGCACGACACGCTTTACCAGGGACTCCATGCGCTGGTTTTCCGTGTCTTTTTCCCCAACCGCCTTGGCAAAACATCTGTCACACAACGATTTGCCTTCCGGGACTCGAGTCTTGCATCCCCAGCATGCTCTGCGATCAGAGCGATCATCATGGCGGTGGGAGCGGTGTCTGGAGGAGGAATGTGAACTTCTCCTCTGATGATGAGACTCATGCGAAGATCCCCGCCTGGATCTGGACGATTGCTTTTGTTGTGGCCTGGCAAGGTCCCTATCCTGCGAATCCGGTCTGGAAGGGCTAAAGCACAAACAGGGTGGGGGGAGGGGAAAAACATTGGCATCAAAATGCAAATAAAAAATGCAGTTGTACCTCAACCCCTCCCTTACCAGCACATACCTAGTGCGTAAGGGCTGGCCACTTAAAGGCGGTGAATTGTCCATAATCTCTGGACGAAGAGCGTCACAATATGAATACTGCAAGAGAAAATGCGACCTAAGCAACGAGCCGGTAAACTAGCAAGGAGAATGCATGCCAAGAAAATAAAATATCCATATATATACCTTTTTTCTTTTTTTTTTTTTAAATATATACACATATATATATATCCGTGATAGCTAAAAAATTCCATTTTTTTTTTTTTTTTTTTTAAAACACATATAAGCATTTCAATTAAAATTTTAATAATTCCTCTATATGTATATATATATATATATATATATATATATATATATATTTTTTTTTTTAAAGAAGTTGTCCAATATAACCAAAGGTATAACATGCACTGACCTTGTAGACAAGCCTGCCGTGGGCTGGGGAAAGGGCTTGCTGCTTCCAATACCCTGGAGAACCCAGAGAAAACTGAAGCAGCAGCCCTGAATTTGAATTCCCCGCCCGTGACGTCACCGCCCCTCCACCTCGCACCTGCGCCGTGGAGAATGCCGTACTGCGCGACCGTCGGACCGCGCCTGCGCGAACCAGGCCTTGATTTCGCCAGAGGCTGGTGCGCATGCGCAGGCCGCCGAAGCGGCTGAGAACCCGGAAACATCCGGCGAGCTGGAACGCAGATGCGCACCAGCCGCCATCCAGGGGGGAAAGTACACTAGACGCCAGGGATACACATATAAAACAAATATAACTGCCATGGAGCCAGCAATATTAAAGGTGCAGACCTTGCCAGCCGCTGATGACTCGTCCGTCCGACGTCCGTGCGAACCGTCTGTTGCGCATACCGAGGCAAAACCACCCCGTTCTGGGGAGACAGACATCCAGCCTCAAAAGCTTACTCGCCCGCCCATGGCTGAGCACAGAGCTTTGCACCGCACAGGTATGCTTCTCCAGGAAAAAATCCGAGATCCTACCGGACGCGAACAGAATGTGAAGGTCCATAGGAGGAGGACAAAAAAGGAACACAGTATGGAGTGGTGAGTGTTCATTTATGGGAATGGGGTCCTATAGCATTGGAGAGGAGGCGGGGTTAACCCACACGTAGGCTGCCATGGAGTCTGTCAGGAAAGTCTGCTTTTCATATGCAAATAACTTTGCCATGCTTTTTTTTTTTTTTTCCCAGAAACATTATTTTAGTGTAATTTTATATGGGGCAAATTAAGGAAATAAAATGTACACGTACAAGTAATACAAAAACAGTTAAACGTATTCCTAGTAAAGTTTTTATCAAGCCTCAGTTTACCCTATTTAACTTCATCCCCTTCGCCCTTAATCTATTATATTTTGTTATTTGTAAAATGTTATTTCATTGAATGTTATTGTTGAATATTATTTATGATATTATATGTTATTGTTGAATATTATTTATGATATTATATGACCTTATATTATATTTGAATATTTTATTATTATTATCATTATTTAGCTATTATATTTTATGTGTATTTTAATGTTTTTTTTTGTGTTTTTTCTTTCTTTTCCTACCATTGATATTTATTTATTTCCTATTCATTTGTTTGTTTTTTGTTTTGTTCAGTGTTCCATAAAAGGAAAAAGATAAAAAAAAAAAGTTTTTCATTTGCAAATAACTTTGCCATGTTTTTTTTTTTTTTTCCAGAAACATTATTTTAGTTTCATTTTATCAAATTAAGAAAATAAATTTTTTTTTTTTTTTATTAACAGAAAAAAAAAAATTAATATTACTTTGTTATCATGTGTAATTGCCAAAAAAAAAAGTGCCATATAGAAATATAAAAATTGCTCCGGTCTATAAGAGGTGTACCAGTACGGGAGCTGAACTGGTTGCTATAATCCTGACAATTCCCACTGGTGTTGCTGGGAAGGTATGAGGTGGGGTGGATCATGGTCATTGCCATGCTTCTGGGGGTACCTGGGGACCAACAGAGACACCAATTATCAGATGGAAATCCGGTGGGAACATCACAGAGGATAAATACGGAGAGCGACCCGTCCATCCGTGTCATTGATCTGATTGGAGGGAGGACGCTGCACTGACATTCTACACTGAGCAGGTGAGTGTGGGGGGATATCAGAGAGGATGAGTTACATTGTTACGTTGTTCTACTGTTATATAATTAGATAGTCAGGGTTGAAAAAAAAATGTAAATGAAGGTAGAGATGTGATAGACATCCTATCCAGAAGCAGCACCCCCATCATATCTCCTCTCAGGAGACCCATGGAAGGAGATATGATGGCGATATACAAATACCTCACTAGTGATTCCAGAACAGGGGGGGAAACTATTCACTTTCAGGCAGCTTTAGAAGACACGTGACCACTCAATGACATTGGAGGAGAAGGAGAAAGGAGAAAGGGTTCTTTACTGTTAGAGAGGTAATGTAAGGATGTGGAATGAGAAAGGAGGTTTTGTACAGAAAAGGGAAGTGTTCTTTGGTTATAATAGGAAATATTTGTTTGGAGAGAGAAGGGAAGGGTCCTTTGGAGAGAGATGGGAAGGGTCCTTTGGAGAGAGATGGGAAGGGTCCTTTGGAGAGAGATGGGAAGGGTCCTTTGGAGAGAGAAGGGAAGGGTCCTTTGGAGAGAGATGGGAAGGGTCCTTTGGAGAAGGTAGGGTTCTTTGGAGAGAGATGGGAAGGGTCCGTTGGAGAGAGATGGGAAGGGTCCTTTGGAGAGAGATGGGAAGGGTCCTTTGGAGAGAGATGGGAAGGGTCCTTTGGAGAGAGATGGGAAGGGTCCTTTGGAGAGAGAAGGGAAGGGTGCTTTAGAGAGAGATGGGAAGGGTTTTTTGGAGAGAGATGGGAATGTGCCTTTGGAGAGAGATGGGAAGGGTCCTTTAGAGAGATGGAAGGGTTCTTTGAAGAGAGCTGGGAAGGGTCCTTTGGAGAGAGAAGGGAAGGGTCCTTTGGAGAGAGATGGGAAGGGTTCTTTGGAGAGAGATGGGAAGGGTATTTTGGAGAGAGATGGGAATGTGCCTTTGGAGAGAGATGGGAAGGGTCCTTTAGAGAGATGGAAGGGTTCTTTGAAGAGAGCTGGGAAGGGTCCTTTGGAGAGAGAAGGGAAGGGTCACTTGGAGAGAGAAGGAAAGGGTCCTTTGGAGAGAGATAGGAAGGGTCCTTTGGAGAGAGATGGGAAGGGTCCTTTAGAGAGATGGAAGGGTTCTTTGGAGAGAGAATGGAAGGGTCATTTGGAGAAAGATGGGAAGGGTCCTTTGGAGAGAGATGGGAAGGGTCCGTTGGAGAGATATGGGAAGGGTTTTTTTGTAGAGAGATTGGAATGTGCCTTTGGAGAGAGAAGGGAAGGGTCCTTTGGAGAGAGATGGGAAGGGTTCTTTGGAGAGAGATGGGAAGGGTCTTTTGGAGAGAGATGGGAAGGGTCATTTGGAGAGAGAAGGTAAGGGTCCTTTGGAGAGGGATGGGAAGGGTCATTTGGAGAGAGATGGGAAGGGTCCTTTGGAGAGGGATGGGAAGGGTCATTTGGAGAGAAAAAGGAAGGGGCCTTTGGAGAGAGAAGGGGAGGGTCATTTGGAGAGAGAATGGAAGGGTCCTTTGGAGAGAGAAGAGAATGGTCCTTTGGAGAGAGATGGGAAGGGTCCTTTGGAGAGAGAAGGGAAGGGTCCTTTGGAGAGAGATGGGTCCTTTGAAGAAAGATGGGAAGGGTCTTTTGGAGAGAGAAGCGAAGGTTCCTTTGGAGAGAGATGGGAAGGGTCCTTTGGAGAGAGAAGGGAAGGGTGCTTTAGAGAGAGATGGGAAGGGTTTTTTGGAGAGAGATGGGAAGGTGCCTTTGGAGAGAGATGGGAAGGGTCCTTTAGAGAGATGGAAGGGTTCTTTGAAGAGAGCTGGGAAGGGTCCTTTGGAGAGAGAAGGGAAGGGTCACTTGGAGAGAGAAGGAAAGGGTCCTTTGGAGAGAGAAAGGAAGGGTCCTTTGGAGAGAGATGGGAAGGGTCCTTTAGAGAGATGGAAGGGTTCTTTGGAGAGAGAAAGGAAGGGTCATTTGGAGAAAGATGGGAAGGGTCCTTTGGAGAGAGATGGGAAGGGTCCGTTGGAGAGATATGGGAAGGGTTTTTTTGTAGAGAGATTGGAATGTGCCTTTGGAGAGAGAAGGGAAGGGTCCTTTGGAGAGAGATGGGAAGGGTTCTTTGGAGAGAGATGGGAAGGGTCTTTTGGAGAGAGATGGGAAGGGTCATTTGGAGAGAGAAGGTAAGGGTCCTTTGGAGAGGGATGGGAAGGGTCACTTGGAGAGAGAAGGAAAGGGTCCTTTGGAGAGAGAAAGGAAGGGTCCTTTGGAGAGAGATGGGAAGGGTCCTTTAGAGAGATGGAAGGGTTCTTTGGAGAGAGAAAGGAAGGGTCATTTGGAGAAAGATGGGAAGGGTCCTTTGGAGAGAGATGGGAAGGGTCCGTTGGAGAGATATGGGAAGGGTTTTTTTGTAGAGAGATTGGAATGTGCCTTTGGAGAGAGAAGGGAAGGGTCCTTTGGAGAGAGATGGGAAGGGTTCTTTGGAGAGAGATGGGAAGGGTCTTTTGGAGAAAGATGGGAAGGGTCCTTTGGAGAGAGATGGGAAGGGTCCGTTGGAGAGATATGGGAAGGGTTTTTTTGTAGAGAGATTGGAATGTGCCTTTGGAGAGAGAAGGGAAGGGTCCTTTGGAGAGAGATGGGAAGGGTTCTTTGGAGAGAGATGGGAAGGGTCTTTTGGAGAGAGATGGGAAGGGTCATTTGGAGAGAGAAGGTAAGGGTCCTTTGGAGAGGGATGGGAAGGGTCACTTGGAGAGAGAAGGAAAGGGTCCTTTGGAGAGAGATGGGAAGGGTCCTTTAGAGAGATGGAAGGGTTCTTTGGAGAGAGAAAGGAAGGGTCATTTGGAGAAAGATGGGAAGGGTCCTTTGGAGAGAGATGGGAAGGGTCCGTTGGAGAGATATGGGAAGGGTTTTTTTGTAGAGAGATTGGAATGTGCCTTTGGAGAGAGAAGGGAAGGGTCCTTTGGAGAGAGATGGGAAGGGTTCTTTGGAGAGAGATGGGAAGGGTCTTTTGGAGAGAGATGGGAATGTGCCTTTGGAGAGAGATGGGAAGGGTCCTTTAGAGAGATGGAAGGGTTCTTTGAAGAGAGCTGGGAAGGGTCCTTTGGAGAGAGAAGGGAAGGGTCACTTGGAGAGAGAAGGAAAGGGTCCTTTGGAGAGAGAAAGGAAGGGTCCTTTGGAGAGAGATGGGAAGGGTCCTTTAGAGAGATGGAAGGGTTCTTTGGAGAGAGAAAGGAAGGGTCATTTGGAGAAAGATGGGAAGGGTCCTTTGGAGAGAGATGGGAAGGGTCCGTTGGAGAGATATGGGAAGGGTTTTTTTGTAGAGAGATTGGAATGTGCCTTTGGAGAGAGAAGGGAAGGGTCCTTTGGAGAGAGATGGGAAGGGTTCTTTGGAGAGAGATGGGAAGGGTCTTTTGGAGAGAGATGGGAAGGGTCATTTGGAGAGAGAAGGTAAGGGTCCTTTGGAGAGGGATGGGAAGGGTCATTTGGAGAGAGATGGGAAGGGTCCTTTGGAGAGGGATGGGAAGGGTCATTTGGAGAGAAAAAGGAAGGGGCCTTTGGAGAGAGAAGGGGAGGGTCATTTGGAGAGAGAATGGAAGGGTCCTTTGGAGAGAGAAGAGAATGGTCCTTTGGAGAGAGATGGGAAGGGTCCTTTGGAGAGAGAAGGGAAGGGTCCTTTGGAGAGAGATGGGTCCTTTGAAGAAAGATGGGAAGGGTCTTTTGGAGAGAGAAGCGAAGGTTCCTTTGGAGAGAGATGGGAAGGGTCCTTTGGAGAGAGAAGGGAAGGGTGCTTTAGAGAGAGATGGGAAGGGTTTTTTGGAGAGAGATGGGAATGTGCCTTTGGAGAGAGATGGGAAGGGTCCTTTAGAGAGATGGAAGGGTTCTTTGAAGAGAGCTGGGAAGGGTCCTTTGGAGAGAGAAGGGAAGGGTCACTTGGAGAGAGAAGGAAAGGGTCCTTTGGAGAGAGAAAGGAAGGGTCCTTTGGAGAGAGATGGGAAGGGTCCTTTAGAGAGATGGAAGGGTTCTTTGGAGAGAGAAAGGAAGGGTCATTTGGAGAAAGATGGGAAGGGTCCTTTGGAGAGAGATGGGAAGGGTCCGTTGGAGAGATATGGGAAGGGTTTTTTTGTAGAGAGATTGGAATGTGCCTTTGGAGAGAGAAGGGAAGGGTCCTTTGGAGAGAGATGGGAAGGGTTCTTTGGAGAGAGATGGGAAGGGTCTTTTGGAGAGAGATGGGAAGGGTCATTTGGAGAGAGAAGGTAAGGGTCCTTTGGAGAGGGATGGGAAGGGTCACTTGGAGAGAGAAGGAAAGGGTCCTTTGGAGAGAGAAAGGAAGGGTCCTTTGGAGAGAGATGGGAAGGGTCCTTTAGAGAGATGGAAGGGTTCTTTGGAGAGAGAAAGGAAGGGTCATTTGGAGAAAGATGGGAAGGGTCCTTTGGAGAGAGATGGGAAGGGTCCGTTGGAGAGATATGGGAAGGTTTTTTTTTGTAGAGAGATTGGAATGTGCCTTTGGAGAGAGAAGGGAAGGGTCCTTTGGAGAGAGATGGGAAGGGTTCTTTGGAGAGAGATGGGAAGGGTCTTTTGGAGAGAGATGGGAATGTGCCTTTGGAGAGAGATGGGAAGGGTCCTTTAGAGAGATGGAAGGGTTCTTTGAAGAGAGCTGGGAAGGGTCCTTTGGAGAGAGAAGGGAAGGGTCACTTGGAGAGAGAAGGAAAGGGTCCTTTGGAGAGAGAAAGGAAGGGTCCTTTGGAGAGAGATGGGAAGGGTCCTTTAGAGAGATGGAAGGGTTCTTTGGAGAGAGAAAGGAAGGGTCATTTGGAGAAAGATGGGAAGGGTCCTTTGGAGAGAGATGGGAAGGGTCCGTTGGAGAGATATGGGAAGGGTTTTTTTGTAGAGAGATTGGAATGTGCCTTTGGAGAGAGAAGGGAAGGGTCCTTTGGAGAGAGATGGGAAGGGTTCTTTGGAGAGAGATGGGAAGGGTCTTTTGGAGAGAGATGGGAAGGGTCATTTGGAGAGAGAAGGTAAGGGTCCTTTGGAGAGTGATGGGAAGGGTCATTTGGAGAGAGATGGGAAGGGTCCTTTGGAGAGGGATGGGAAGGGTCATTTGGAGAGAAAAAGGAAGGGGCCTTTGGAGAGAGAAGGGGAGGGTCATTTGGAGAGAGAATGGAAGGGTCCTTTGGAGAGAGAAGAGAATGGTCCTTTGGAGAGAGATGGGAAGGGTCCTTTGGAGAGAGAAGGGAAGGGTCCTTTGGAGAGAGATGGGTCCTTTGAAGAAAGATGGGAAGGGTCTTTTGGAGAGAGAAGCGAAGGTTCCTTTGGAGAGAGATGGGAAGGGTCCTTTGGAGAGAGAAGGGAAGGGTGCTTTAGAGAGAGATGGGAAGGGTTTTTTGGAGAGAGATGGGAATGTGCCTTTGGAGAGAGATGGGAAGGGTCCTTTAGAGAGATGGAAGGGTTCTTTGAAGAGAGCTGGGAAGGGTCCTTTGGAGAGAGAAGGGAAGGGTCACTTGGAGAGAGAAGGAAAGGGTCCTTTGGAGAGAGAAAGGAAGGGTCCTTTGGAGAGAGATGGGAAGGGTCCTTTAGAGAGATTGAAGGGTTCTTTGGAGAGAGAAAGGAAGGGTCATTTGGAGAAAGATGGGAAGGGTCCTTTGGAGAGAGATGGGAAGGGTCCGTTGGAGAGATATGGGAAGGGTTTTTTTGTAGAGAGATTGGAATGTGCCTTTGGAGAGAGAAGGGAAGGGTCCTTTGGAGAGAGATGGGAAGGGTCCTTTGGAGAGAGATGGGAAGGGTTCTTTGGAGAGAGATGGGAAGGGTCTTTTGGAGAGAGATGGGAATGTGCCTTTGGAGAGAGATGGGAAGGGTCCTTTAGAGAGATGGAAGGGTTCTTTGAAGAGAGCTGGGAAGGGTCCTTTGGAGAGAGAAGGGAAGGGTCACTTTGAGAGAGAAGGAAAGGGTCCTTTGGAGAGAGAAAGGAAGGGTCCTTTGGAGAGAGATGGGAAGGGTCCTTTAGAGAGATGGAAGGGTTCTTTGGAGAGAGAAAGGAAGGGTCATTTGGAGAAAGATGGGAAGGGTCCTTTGGAGAGAGATGGGAAGGGTCCGTTGGAGAGATATGGGAAGGGTTTTTTTGTAGAGAGATTGGAATGTGCCTTTGGAGAGAGAAGGGAAGGGTCTTTTGGAGAGAGATGGGAAGGGTCCTTTGGAGAGAGATGGGAAGGGTTCTTTGGAGAGAGATGGGAAGGGTCTTTTGGAGAGAGATGGGAAGGGTCATTTGGAGAGAGAAGGTAAGGGTCCTTTGGAGAGGGATGGGAAGGGTCATTTGGAGAGAGATGGGAAGGGTCCTTTGGAGAGGGATGGGAAGGGTCATTTGGAGAGAAAAAGGAAGGGGCCTTTGGAGAGAGAAGGGGAGGGTCATTTGGAGAGAGAATGGAAGGGTCCTTTGGAGAGAGAAGAGAATGGTCCTTTGGAGAGAGATGGGAAGGGTCCTTTGGAGAGAGAAGGGAAGGGTCCTTTGGAGAGAGATGGGAAGGGTCCTTTGGAGAGAGAAGGGAAGGGTCCTTTGGAGAGAGATGGGTCCTTTGAAGAAAGATGGGAAGGGTCTTTTGGAGAGAGAAGCGAAGGTTCCTTTGGAGAGAGAAGGGAAGGGTCCTTTGGTTATAATAGCCAAGACTTATTTGGATAGAGTAAAGAGGAGTTCTTTGGAGAGAGAGGGGAAGGTTCCTTTGGAAAGAAAATGGAAGGGTCCTTTGGAGAGAGAAGGTAAGGGTCCTTTGGAGAGAGAAAGGAAGGGTCATTTGAAGAGATATGGGAAGTTTTTTTTTTGGAGAGAGATGGGAAGGGTCCTTTAGAGAGACGGAAGGGTTCTTTGGAGAGAGATGGGAAGGGTCATTTGGAGAGAGATGGGAAGGGTCCTTTGGAGAGATGGGAAGGGTCCTTTGGAGAGAGATGGGAAGGGTCCTTTGGAGAGAGATGGGAAGGGTCCTTTGGAGAGAATTGGGAAGGGTCCTTTGGAGAGAGATGGGAAGGGTCTTTTGGAGAGAGAAGGGAAGGATGCTTTGGAGAGAGATGGGAAGGGTACTTTGGAGAGAGATGGGAAGGGTACTTTGGAGAGATATGGGAAGGGTTTTTTGGAGAGATATGGGAAGGGTTTTTTGGAGAGAGATGGGAATGTGCCTTTGGAGAGAGATGGGAAGGGTCATTTATAGAGATGGACGGGTTCTTTGGAGAGAGAAAGGAAGGGTCCTTTGGAGAGAGAAGGGAAGGGTCCTTTGGAGAGAGAAGGGAAGGGTCCTTTGGAGAGAGATGGGTGTAGTATATTATATCTAATATATATATATATGCATACATATATATATATATATATTATATATATACATATTTATTATATGTAGTGTTTTTATTTAGGCATTCTAAAGACAAGTTTATTCTAGGCATGCCACTTTGGTAGCTGTTGATTTAATTGCGCATGTTAAAAGAGGGTTTGTTGGTCAAAGGACAAATGGCCAGACCAGACTCACTCCACATATGAAAGGGAACAGATAATGATTATCTTAATCTAATCAGTATTCACACATGTCAAAGGGGGAATATGCAAGAATGTAAATTGGGGCTTGGCGTTATCTGTCACTCTGAAAGACCGGGGCAGATCAAAGCATTTAATGGAAACGCCCAATCAAATTGCTCAGACATTCAGTGTGTGTGGGGGGGATATAACAGGACGTTCAATCTGTTTAGAAGTGTGTGTTCTTACGAAGGCACCCAAGAGTCACATGGTTCCATGGGGCTCTAAATATTACTAGCAATGTCGTGATATGAACTCTGTTGGATTTTTGTCATCTGTAAGACTGTTCAGTTTTGGAAGTCAATAAAATCTCTCTCTGGGAGAATCGGGTTTTGCTGCGGAGACAATACTTTTAATAACTATATTCCATCTACGAGGAAGGAACGATTATAGATTAGATCACTACATTGGTGCCGTTCAAGCGACCAGAAGAGCATTTTCAGGACTTTGTATTAGAAATCGTGGTGATAACAATCCGTGAGTTGGACAGAAGTCTGATGGAGACCCAAGACCTGTGCTGTGACTCTAACGTCTGGTTGTGACATAAGAGAGTCTGATCTACAAAATCAAACAAGTTTGGAACCCCAGAATTATTCTCTGGAGACTGGAAACGAAGAAAAAGGACTGTATCGTGTACCAGAAGACGTGAGCTGGAAGCTGAAGGAGTAATTAATGCGGTGAGTAAAATATTTCTCTCTTTTTAAATTATTAATAATATAGTAAAAATGCTTACTCAGTGTGAAGCTAGTGTCAGTTCTGATAAAGTTAACAGATGGGTGTTAAAATGTATTAAGCGTCATGGCGGTCCTTATGAAGTGCCAGAAAAATATAAGCAGACATGGACTATGATGAATGAATTTTTAGAAAAAACTGTTTTTGATAGTAAAATTTCAGAAGGTAAAAGAAAAGGTTGTATTGTACAGGGCTTGTTATCTTGCTGTTTAACAATGGAAAGTTCGTTGAAGGATAAGGTTGAGGAAATTACCCAGTTACAGAGTGCAGTTGATAATAGCAACAAGGTTTGTCAGAGGTTACAAAACCAATCAGAATCTGAGACTGTAAATTTAAAATTGCATGCAGTCACCATTGGGGAAGCTCTGCTTGAGAAGTCTAAACGTTGTAATGAATTATCAGAGGAAAATGAGAGATTGAAATGAAGAATTATGGAATTAGAGAAGAGATCTCAGGAATGCAGATATGCATCGAATCGTGGATTCAGCAATCTGCAGCAAAATGCAAATACAAACATTCTATCAAATGAAACAGAACCTCATATTAAATCTGATAATTCATTGCCAGCCGCACCCACTGTGACCACCACAGTTTATAACAATAATAATAATGCAGGTGAAGTTCAGCTTGTAATGAAGCCTTTGAAACCAAAAGAATTAGATGCAATTCTTAAAGAAATAGGAATGATTCCCTGCCATGATTTAAACAGATTTTTAAAATGGTTTTGTGACTTGCAGAATGTCAGAGATATGTACAATCTCAACCCATCTGATTTAGACAGAGTTATGCAACATTCTATAGGAAATAGTCTTTGGGTGAGAATTAAGCAGATCTGTACTCAACCAATGAGGACAAGGGACATATTGATGGAATTGTTATGTGTTTTGTATGGTGTACGTTCTGATGTTACTGTTCATGGGAAGATCAAACAAATGAAAAATGAATCTCCCTACGAGTTGTCAGGAAGGATAAAATCTATTATGGAAATATTGGTCAGTAATAATCTTGCATTTGAGCATGGTGGCTTGTTACATATGAGTATATTTCTACATGCTTTGAACGAAGAGATTAGACAAAATATTTTACTAGTTACCCCAAATCCCCATGATTTAAAAGATGTATTGTTGAAAGCAGACAATTTATGGAGAAAGTCAAATGAGCAAGCTGTCAAGATTGATTTAGCCACATTGTTTAGGACAAATACTGAACATAAAGATCAAAAGATAATGTCTTATGATAACAATCAAAGAGGAGACACCAGGTCAAATATAGGTGATATTAATATGAAAAGCAGAGCTGACCAAAATCATAATAAAAAGGTATCTAAGGCTTGGATACCATTTTCTCAGTTAAAACAGAAATATGACCACTTGAAGATTGAGTACGATAAGATGAAAATGGAACATTACACATTGCTGGGACAGCTAAACAGATTACATTATCCAGATCTGTTTTTGAATACAAGTGACATTTCTCTAGCAGTGGGGGTGGATTAGTTTCAACCTGTGGATGTGTAAATAGTCCTTTGTTTTAACTTCAAAGAATGTTTAAGGATCTTGCTAATTAGTTTTGTTGGAGAGTTTTTTGTCTTTCAGATATTGAAGATACTGCATCCGCATAGCATGTGAACTGCAAGCTGAAATTTCTGGCTAGTGGGGGAGAAACACTGAATAAACAATATCATGGACTCTCTCAATATTCATCAAGCAATTGATTTTTTTTTTTTTTTTGACTTTTTGACTTGGACAATGGACTTTTATTTTTTTTTTTTATTTTTCACCCTTTCCCATTTTTATTCATCAAGCCCTATTTTTTATTTTTATTTTTCACCCTTTTCCATTTTTATTTTTATTTTTTATTTATTTTTTTATTTTATTATGTTTTATTTCTTGAACTTTATCTTAAAACCAGAGCGAAACATTTAAACCGAAAATAATTTTCATGTTACATTACATGTTGCATATTACATATTGCATATTGATCTATATATTTGACATCTAAGGTGAGATGCTGCACAATGGCTTGGCATAGCATAAATTATAGTATGTTGGGTGGTTTTCCTAAATTTATAAGAGGGGTGAGTGAAATTCATCACTCCAGTCATGATTTGAAACTTTGTTGAATCAGTCATTAATATTATTGACATATGGATGAAAAAAGACCTAACTTTACTGGCAAGATTTTCCACTGCTGCTTTGTCTGGATAGAAGATCTGATAAACGCTGATGTCAAGCTGATTCTATCTGAAAGTGGGGGATTATATATTGATTATATGGATATATGGATTATAGATTGGTATATAGATTGGTATACCATTCAGGTGGAATTATGGACTGAATGATTCAAGTAACTGCTCTATTAAGGATGGAAATGAGGAGTCGGCCTACAGCAAATTACAAAGTACAGCAATAGCAGTTTTTTTCAGCCTTTTGAACTTGAAAGTGAGAGCTGGTACATGGATGGTTCTTCTTACTATAAAGATGGAAGTAGAATTTCAGGATTTGCTGGTGTTTGTGCAAAAGCATCTTTAAGAAAATGAAAACCTTGAGCCTGGAGAGGAATCCTGGATTTATGTGGATCGGAGCTCCCAGCACACCAAGCACACCAAGTCTACTTTCAAAGAGAGATGTGATGAAGTTGAAGTTGAAAATTGAAGAATGAACTGTGACATCAGCTCGTTTTTGTGCAATATTCAAGATCTTGATGTGATATAATAAGGCCTAACAGCTACATGGGCCAAGGATGTTTACCAAACCCTTTTCAAGTCATGGTCTAAAGCTATATTATCTAATGACTTTTTCATGGGGATATTTTAGAGGCTGGTGAAGAGAGATGTAACCAGTTTCAACTTTATATATCATATGAGCCATTGTGAAGCATCCAATACCTCAAGTCGGTAATGCTATGTTTGTTGCTTGATTTATGGGTCAGTTCTAGTAGTTAGAACGACCCAAGTGGGGGTATATGTAGTATATTATATCTAATATATATATATATGCATACATATATATATATATATATATTATATATATACATATTTATTATATGTAGTGTTTTTATTTAGGCATTCTAAAGACAAGTTTATTCTAGGCATGCCACTTTGGTAGCTGTTGATTTAATTGCGCATGTTAAAAGAGGGTTTGTTGGTCAAAGGACAAATGGCCAGACCAGACTCACTCCACATATGAAAGGGAACAGATAATGATTATCTTAATCTAATCAGTATTCACACATGTCAAAGGGGGAATATGCAAGAATGTAAATTGGGGCTTGGCGTTATCTGTCACTCTGAAAGACCGGGGCAGATCAAAGCATTTAATGGAAACGCCCAATCAAATTGCTCAGACATTCAGTGTGTGTGGGGGATATAACAGGACGTTCAATCTGTTTAGAAGTGTGTGTTCTTACGAAGGCACCCAAGAGTCACATGGTTCCATGGGGCTCTAAATATTACTAGCAATGTCGTGATATGAACTCTGTTGGATTTTTGTCATCTGTAAGACTGTTCAGTTTTGGAAGTCAATAAAATCTCTCTCTGGGAGAATCGGGTTTTGCTGCGGAGACAATACTTTTAATAACTATATTCCATCTACGAGGAAGGAACGATTATAGATTAGATCACTACAATGGGAAGGGTCCTTTGGAGAGAGATGGGTAAGGTCCTTTGGAGAGAGATGGGAAGGGTCCTTTGAAGAGAGATGGGAAGGATCATTTGGAGAGAGAAGGGAAGGGTCCTTTGGAGAGAGATGGGAAGGGTCCTTTGGAGAGAGATGGGAAGGGTCCTTTGGAGAGAGATGGGAAGGGTCCTTTGGAGAGAGATGGGAAGGGTCTTTTGGAGAGAGATGGGAAGGGTCCTTTGGAGAGAGATGGGTAAGGTCCTTTGGAGAGAGATGGGAAGGGTCCTTTGGAGAGAGATGGGAAGGGTCCTTTGGAGAGAGATGGGAAGGGTCCTTTGGAGAGAGATGGGAAGGGTCCTTTGGAGAGAGATGGGAAGGGTCCTTTGGAGAGAGATGGGAAGGGTCCTTTGAAGAGAGATGGGAAGGGTCATTTGGAGAGAGAAGGGAAGGGTCCTTTGGAGAGAGATGGGAAGGGTCCTTTGGAGAGAGATGGGAAGGGTCCTTTGGAGAGAGATGGGAAGGGTCCTTTGAAGAGAGATCGAAAGGGTCCTTTGGAGAGAGATGGGAAGGGTCTTTTGGAGAGAGAAGCTAAGGTTCCTTTGGAGAGAGAAGGGAAGGGTCCTTTGGTTATAATAGCCAAGACTTATTTGGATAGAGTAAAGAGGAGTTCTTTGGAGAGAGAAGGGAAGGGGCCTTTGGAGAGAGAAAGGAAGGGTCCTTTGGTTATTATAGGGAAGAATTATTTGGATAGAGAAGGGAAGGATTCTTTGGAGAGAGAAGGGAAGGGCCCTTTGGTTATAATAGGGAAGAGTTATTTGGATAGAGAAGGGAAGGATTCTTTGGCGAGAGAAGGGAAGGGTTCTTTGGAGAGAGAAGGGAAGGCCCTTTGGTTATAATAGAGAAGAGTTATTTGGATAGAGGAGGGAAGGATTCTTTAGAGAGAGGAGGGAAGGGTCTTCTGGTTATAATAGGAAATATCTATTTGGATAGAGTGGGTTAGGTGCCTTTGGTTATAATAGGAACATAAAAACTGCTATGTAGACATCAAGATTTACATGATGTGCCAACCAGTGGGAAGATTTCAGCCCAGGTTTATTGTTTATTAGTTATAGGTGGCGCCTGGTTGGCTGCAATGGCTCTTGACTTCGAATATGTTTTGGATACCCCAGCAGTAAAACTTCCCAGACCTGTTTCTGCAGACCAGGAAGTTTTGGGTGCTCCTGCCCCTCTTCATGTATTGGCATCCACCATGTGGAGTTCCCATCTACTTTGCGTGTTCTGATGCCCCGTATTTATCCGACGGATTTTGTCCGACACTGGTGTTGCATACACACGGTCGGACAAAGTTGTCGGAAAATCCGATCATTCTGAACGTGGTGACGTTCGTTGCGTACCACGGAACTACGTAAAGGCTAGTAGCCAATAGCTTTGGTCTCGTAATTTGATCTGAGCATGCGTGGCACTTTGTCCGTCGGAATTCTCGACACATGATCGAAAAAAGTCAGATCGAATTTTGTTGTCGGAAAATTTGAGAGCCGGATCAGATGGAGCCCACACACGGCCAGATTTTCCGACAACATGGTCCGATCGGACATTTTCCGTCTGAATTTCCGATCGTGTGTATGGGGCATGACTCCTGGTACATTATCCATAACATAAAATTTCAAAACAGCAGATTTGCAAGGCAAGGAACTACACAAAGGAATGGTGGGAACCCCTCATAATGGGCACAGCGGGTGTACAGACCCGGGAACTACACAAAGGAATGGTGGGAACCCTCATAATGGGCACAGCGGGTGTACAGACCCGGGAACTACACAAAGGAATGGTGGGAACCCCTCATAATGGGCACAGCGGGTGTACAGACCCGGGAACTACACAAAGGAATGGTGGGAACCCCTCATAATGGGCACAGCGGGTGTACAGACCCGGGAACTCAGCACAGGGATGGTGGGAACCCCTCATAATGGGCACAGCGGGTGTACAGACCTGGGAACTCAGCACAGGGATGGTGGGAACCCCTCATAATGGGCACAGCGGGTGTACAGACCCGGGAACTCAGCACAGGGATGGTGGGAACCCCTCATAATGGGCACAGCAGGTATTCAGCCCTGGGAACTCAGCACAGGGATGGTGGGAACCCCTCATAATGGGCACAGCAGGTATTCAGCCCTGGGAACTCAGCACAGGGATGGTGGGAACCCCTCATAATGGGCACAGCGGGTGTACAGACCCGGGAACTCAGCACAGGGATGGTGGGAACCCCTCATAATGGGCACAGCGGGAGTACAGACCCGGGAACTCAGCACAGGGATGGTGGGAACCCCTCATAATGGGCACAGCGGGTGTACAGACCCGGGAACTCAGCACAGGGATGGTGAGAACCCCTCATAATGGGCACAGCGGGTGTACAGACCCGGGAACTCAGCACAGGGATGGGGGGAACCCCTCATAATGGGCACAGAAGGTGTACAGACCGGGGAACTCAGCACAGGGATGGTGGGAACCCCTCATAATGGGCACAGCGGGTGTACAGACCCGGGAACTCAGCACAAGGATGGTGGGAACCCCTCATAATGGGCACAGCGGGTGTACAGACCTGGGAACTCAGCACAAGGATGGTGGGAACCCCTCATAATGGGCACAGCGGGTGTACAGACCTGGGAACTCAGCACAAGGATGGTGGGAACCCCTCATAATGGGCACAGCGGGTGTACAGACCCAGGAACTCAGCACAGGGGTGGTGGGAACCCCTCATAAAGGGAACAGCAGCTGTGCAGATCTGGGAACTCAACACAGAGATGGTAGGAACCCCTCATAATGGGCACAGCGGGTGTACAGACCCGGGAACTCAACACAGAGATTTTGGGAACCTCTCATAATGGGCACATCAGGTGTACAGACCCGGGAACTCAGCACAGAGATGGTAGGAACCCCTCATAATGGGCACAGCGGGTGTACAGACCCGGGAACTCAGCACAGGGATGGTGGGAACCCCTCATAATGGGCACAGCGGGTGTACAGACCCGGGAACTCAGCACAGGGATGGTGGGAACCCCTCATAATGGGCACAGCGGGTGTACAGACCCGAGAACTCAGCACAGGGATGGTGGGAACCCCTCATAATGGGCACAGCGGGTGTACAGACCCGGGAACTCAGCACAGGGATGGTGGGAACCCTCATAATGGGCACAGCGGGTGTACAGACCCGGGAACTCGGCACAGGGATGGTGTGAACCCCTCATAATGGGCACAGCGGGTGTACAGACCCAGGAACTCGGCACAGGGATGGTGGGAACCCCTCACAATGGGCACAGCGGGTGTACAGACCCGGGAACTCGGCACAGGGATGGTGGGAACCCCTCATAATGGGCACAGCGGGTGTACAGACCCGGGAACTCAGCACAGGGATGGTGGGAACCCCTCATAATGGGCACAGCAGGTGTACAGGCCTAGGAACTCAGCACAGGGATGGTGGGAACCCCTCATAATGGGCACAGCGGGTGTACAGACCCGGGAACTCAGCACAGGGATGGTGGGAACCCCTCATAATGGGCACAGCGGGTGTACAGACCCGGGAACTCGGCACAGGGATGGTGGGAACCCCTCATAATGGGCACAGCGGTGTACAGACCCGGGAACTCAGCACAGGGATGGTGGGAACCCTCATAATGGGCACAGCGGGTGTACAGACCCGGGAACTCAGCACAAGGATGGTGGGAACCCTCATAATGGGCACAGCAGGTATTCAGACATGGGAACTCAGCACAGGGATGGTGGGAACCCCTCATAATGGGCACGGAAGGTGTACAGACCCGGGAACTCAGCAGAGAGATTGTGGGAACCTCTCATAATGGGCACATCAGGTGTACAGACCCGGGAACTCAGCAGAGGGATGGTGGGAACCCCTCATAATAGACACTGCGGGTGTTCAGAGTAAGCAACACAGTGCCGATATCTCACCAATGGACCCACCCAACAATAAAATATTAACTATAGTTTCCTCACTCATCTTTATCCCCTATTACTTGTTCGTGGTATCAAAATTCTGTCTTATTTCTATATTTCTGTTTTCTATGTTAAAGGACCAACCTTGAAGGTCTCCAGTGATGCCAACATGAGAGTTCCATGATTACAGAATGGAAGGATGGATCCAAAGCCAGGCATTCATTTCCCACCTAGAACATGTCCTTTCTGGGTTTCCTAGAAAATTCAGAAAACCATTTCCTTCACTTCTTGATTTGAAGGCTTCATTATTTTCACCATGGAAGGACTAACCCAAAATGAGACCACCATTTCTTACACCGAATTCATCCTCTTTGGGTTTCCCGGCGTAATAAAATACCGGAAATTGTTGACAATTCCATTCATGTTTATCTATGTCATTATCTTGTCTGGAAACATCCTCATCATTCATCGGGTTTTTATTGAACCGAGCCTCCACTCCCCCATGTACTTCCTCGTGAACCTCCTCTTTGCTGTCAATATCTCCTCCACAACTGCCGTTCTGCCAAAGTTCCTCCTCGGTTTGTCTTTTAATAGTAACCAGATCACGTTGTCTGGTTGTCTCAGTCAGATGTTCTACATATACTTCATGGCTATTTTTGAGTCTGGCGTTATCCTCTCGATGGCCCTGGACAGGTTTATAGCTATCTGTCGACCTTTACGATACAACGATATTATGACCGCGGGTTTGCTAGTCCAGTTGGCTCTGATTGGGGTGGTGCGGAGTGCCCTCCTTGTTTCCCCAATGGTGGTACTGACTTCCAGCGTCCATTTCTGTAGATCCAATGTCATTCTGAATTTTGTCTGTGAGAACATGGGGCTTCTGAGCCTTGCCTGTGAAGATATCTCCCAACAGCAAGCTGTAGGTCTCATGGTCCGCATCCTGGTCACCGTTGTCGATGTCAGTCTTCTTCTGCTGTCCTACTCCACCATTGTCTACACAGCCATGAAGATTGCTGTTGGGAAAGCCCGTCACAAAGCCTTACACACCTGTGGAGCACATCTCACAGTGGCCATGATTATTTACCTGTCTGCGCTGATGTCCTCCATTGTGTACCGCATGCGTACGCATGTTTCCTACGACATTCAGAACCTGTTTAACGCACTCTATCTCATGATACCAGCTTCTCTTAATCCCTTTATCTACGGGCTGGGGGTGAAAGAGATCAGAAGGTGCCTCACCAGGTCCTGGAGGAACAAGACTATGATTGTCTCATCATCATCCATGCACATTCGGGTTAACAAGACATTTGTTTTCAGAGTCTCCGCTAAAAAGAAAGAAGAGAACTGAAATCTTAGTGGGCGGTTAGGGTTATGGTGAGGGTTATTGTTATCAGCTTCTCTCAATTACTTCAGCTATGGACTGGGGGGGCTGGAGACTGATTGTCTCATCATCATCCATGCACATTCGGGTCAATAAAGACATTTGTTTTCCGGCACACAGCTGAAAATGATGAAGAGAACTGAACTCTTATGCCGCGTACACACGGTCGGAATTCTCGTCGGGGAAAAAGCTCTGATGGTTTTCCCATTGGAATTCCGATGGAATTTCGCTCAAGCTGTGTTGCCTACACACGGTCACACCAAATTCCGATGGTCAATAACACCGCGACATACAACACGTTCGATGGCACTATAAAAGGGAAGTTTAATGCTTCTGAGCATGCGTTGAATTGTTTCCGAGCATGCGTCGGAATTTTGCGTGTCGGAATTGCATACACACGATCGAAAAATCCGACAGAAAGGTTTTCCGTTGGAAAAATTAAGAACAGGTTCTCAATTCAAAGTCCGTCGGAAATTCCGACAGAAAAAGACCGATGGGCATACACACGGTCGGAAATTCCAATGAAAAGCTCCCATCGGACTGTTTCCATCGGAAATTCCGACCGTGTGTACGGGGCATTATAGGCCTATGGCAGGTAAATGGGATCACCAGATCCACAGAGATGAAGTTAAATTGGCCCAATTTTATAACTGTAATCACGATATCATGACCACACGTTTGCAGGTCCAGTTGGATTTCACTCTGGTGGTGCAGAGTGCTATGCTCATTTCTGCGATGGTCATATTGACTTCTATTCTGTAGATCCAATGTCAATCTGAATCTTGTCTGTGAGAACATGGACATTTTCAGCTTAGACATCTCCAAACAGCAAGCTGTAGGTCTCATGGTTGGGATCTAATGCCCTGTACACACGATAGGATTTTCCGACAACAAAATCCATGTTTTTTTTTTTCCGAAGGTTGTTGGCTCAAACTTGTCTTGCATACATACGGTCACACAAATCTTGTCGGAAATTCCAAACGCCAAGAACGCGGTGACGTACAACACGTATGACGAGCCGAGAAAAATGAAGTTCAATAGACAGTACGGCTCTTCTGCTTGATTCCGAGCATGCGTGGAACTTTGTGCGTCGGAATTGTGTACACACGATCGAAATTTACGACAACGGATTTTGTTGTCGGAAAATTTGAGATCCAGATCTCTAACTTTGTGTGTCGGAAATTCTGATGGAAAATGTCCGATGGAGCCCACACACGGTGGGAATTTCCGACAACAAGCTCCCATTGAACATTTTTTTACGTCGGAAAATCCGACCGTGTGTACG
This sequence comes from Lithobates sylvaticus, assembly GCA_028564925.1. Taxonomy (NCBI): domain Eukaryota; kingdom Metazoa; phylum Chordata; class Amphibia; order Anura; family Ranidae; genus Lithobates; species Lithobates sylvaticus. Next base: position 633,761,555 of record CM053027.1, on the reverse strand, counting down.
CAGCATTATAGGTCTATTGCTGGTAAATGGGATCACCAGATCCACAGAGATGAAGTTAAATTGGCCCAATTTTATAACTGTAAGCACGATATCATGACCACACGTTTGCAGGTCCAGTTGGATTTCACTCTGGTGGTGCAGAGTGCTATGCTCATTTCTGCGATGGTCATATTGACTTCTATTCTGTAGATCCAATGTCAATCTGAATCTTGTCTGTGAGAACATGGACATTTTCAGCCTTGCACATTTAGACATCTCCAAACAGCAAGCTGTAGGTCTATAGTCTATAGTATGCCTGTGAAGGGGCGCATGTTTCTTGTGCTTAGAACTGTCCCTGCACAAAGTGTCATTTTTGCAGAAAAAAAATCTCTTGCGGCTAATGAATTGATGGCTCCCGTAACACAGAGAACAGTCATTCATTGAAAGTCATTGATAAAAAAAAAAAAAGTCATTGATAAAAAAAAAAAAGCGTGGGGGTCCCCCCAAATTCAATTACCAGGTCTGCTATGGATTTTAAGGGGAACTCCGGCCAAAAAAAAATGGCGTGGGGTCCCCCTCAAAATCCATACCAGACCCTTATCCGAGCACACAACTTGGCAGGCTGCAGGAAAAGAGGGGGGACGAGAGCGGCCCACCCTCCCTCCTGAACCGTACCAGGCCACATGCCCTCAACATTGGGAGGGTGCTTTGGGGTCCCCCCCCAAAGCACCTTGTCCTCATGTTGATGAGGACAAGGGCCTCTTCCCCACAACCCTGGCCATTGGTTGTGGGGGTCTGCGGGCGGGGGGCTTATCGGAATCTTTAAAATTTAACAAGGGGACCCCCAGATCCCGGCCCCCCCTGTGTGAAATGGTAAGGGGGTACAAAAGTACCCCTACCATTTCACCAAAAAAGTGTCAAAAATGGTAAAAAAGACAGGAGACCGTCTTTGACAATTCCTTTATTAAAATCTTCTTTCTTCTGGTCTTCCTTCTTCCTTTATTCATCCTTTGGTTTCCTTATCTTCTCCTTCCGGCATCTTCTTCCATCTTCTTCTTCCTCCGATCCGCTTCTTCTTGCTCTGGTCTTCTTGTCCGGCATCTTCTTCCACGGCGTCCGTGTGTCTCTTCTGGGCCGCTCAATGGGAGGCTCCCACTGTGTGAGGCTTCGCTGCGTCTGACAGGTCTTTTATAACGGAGGGCGGGGCCACCTGGTAACCCCGCCCCCTCTGACGCACGAGGACGTCATGGGGAATTCCCTATGGCTTTCCCCATGACGTCAGAGGCGTCAGAGCCCCCCGACGTCAGAGCCCCCGCCCGCAGACCCCCACAACCAATGGCCAGGGTTGTGGGGAAGAGGCCCTTGTCCTCATCAACAAAAAACCCCAAAGCACCCTCCCAATGTTGAGGGCATGTGGCCTGGTACGGTTCAGGAGGGAGGGGGGGTGCTCTCGTCCCCCCCTCTTTTCCTGCGGCCTGCCAGGTTGCGTGCTCGGATAAGGGTCTGGTATGAATTTTGAGGGGGACCCCACGTTTTTTTTTTTTTTTATCAATTACTTTGTTTTTATCAATGACTTTCAATGAATGACTGTTCTCTGTGTTACGGGAGCCGACAATTCATTAGCCGCGAGTGATTTTAAATAGCTTTTTTTCCTGCAAAAATTACACTTTGTGCAGGGACAGATCCGTACGAGCATAGAAGAAAGAAAGGTGCACCGTCCGTACGAGCATAGAAGAAAGAGAAAAAAAAGGTGCACCATGCATACGAGCATAGAAGAAAGAAAGGTGCTCCACCCATACGAGCATAGAAGAAAGAAAGGTGCTCCACCCATACGAGCATAGAAGAAAGAAGGATGCACCGTCCATACGAACATAGAAGAAAGAAAGGTGCTCCACCCATACGATCATAGTTTTGGACATTTCCTTTATTTAAAAAAAATAAAAGTGTCCCACGATATCCATTTATCGTCAATCACATCGCCGACGGACCAAGAAAAAAAAATGGAAAAACTCTGCCTCGATCGGAGGTGTCCCGCGACTGCTGTGTTTTTGCTTTGACAGCTCTTATATAGGCAAGGGCGGGGCCACCTCGCCCGAAGCTATATAACAGCTGTCATCACGAAAAAGGCTGCAGTCAATGGGGACGCCTATCATGGAGGTGGACTTTTCCCGTTTTTTTTTTTTTCTCTGGACCGTCGGACGCTGTGATTGAAGATGGATGGATGCATTGCGGGACACTTTTTTTTTGCTAAATAAAGGAATTGTTCAAAACTGTCTCCTGTAATTTTTACTTTTTTGACACTTTTTTTGGTGAATGAGTAGGGATACAATGTACCCCATACCCATTCACATAGGGGGGGCGGGATCTGGGGGTCCCCCGCCCACAGACCCCCACAACCACTGGGCAAGGGTTGTGGGGAAGAGGCCCCAAAGCACCCTCCTCATATTGAGGGCATTTGGCCTGGCATGGTTCAGGAGGGGGGGGGGGCGCTCTCTCGTCCTCCCCTTTTCCTGCAGCCTGCCAGGTTGCGTGCTTGCATAAGGGTCTGGTATGGATTTTGGGGGGGGACCCCCACGCCATTTTTTTTTTTTTTTTTTTTTTTGCGCAAGGTTCCCCTTAATATCCATTCCAGACCCAAAGGTCCTGGTAATGAACTGGGGGGAGGGGGCAGTTTTAAATGACATTTTTTCCTTTAGAAATTTTATTTTTCTGCTCTCATTCATTACACTACATACGTCCGCTGTGTAAGCAGCCTTGTATAGTGTGGGGTGTGGAATTTGCCCCCTGAGCCGTGATTGGCCAAAGGCACCCTGCCTTTGGCCAATCATGGCTGTCACAGCAGAGCGTGCTGTGATTGGCCAAAGCATGCAGGTCAGGTGCATGCTTTGGCCAATCAGCAGCCGTCAATGCACTGCGATCTCGCAGTTCATTATGGGGCATTCCACGGCACTCAAATTTCCCATGAACGCCCCATAATGGTCTAAATTCGTCAAACGGGCAAACACCTGATGTTCGAGTCAAACTTATGTTCGACTCGAACATCTGGCTCATTCCTACAAGAAGAAAGAAAGGTGCTCCAATAGTGTAAAAATCTTAATGCAGCTTTATTGATAAGTAAAAATACACTTACAGATGTGACATCACTTATGACGTGATGTCGTGCCCAGGACGACATCACATGTGACGAAATGCGTAGGGAGGAGTGACGTGCTGTTGTCAGGAAGTGTGGGCCAGTGTTAATCTGTTACAAGCGCATTTTATTCCACGGCACTGCACGTGTATTTTTACTTATCAATAAAGCTGCATTAAGGTTTTTACACTATTGGAGCACCTTTCTTTCTTCTACGCTCGTATGGATGGAGCACCTTTCTTTCTTCTACGCTCGCAAGGATGGAGCACCTTTCTTTCTTCTATGTTTGTATGGATGGAGCACCTTTCTTTCTTCTACGCTCGTAAGGATGGAGCACCTTTCTTTCTTCTATGTTTGTATGAATGGAGCACCTTTCTTTCTTCTACGCTCGTATGGATGGAGCACCTTTCTTTCTTCTACGCTCGTAAGGATGGAGCACCTTTCTTTCTTCTATGTTTGTATGAATGGAGCACCTTTCTTTCTTCTACGCTCGTATGGATGGAGCACCTTTCTTTCTGCTATGCTCGTTCGGATGGAGCCCCTTTCTTTCTTCTGTGTTCGTATAGATGGAGCACCTTTCTTTCTTCTATGTTCATATAGATGGAGCACCTTTCTTTCTTCTATGTTCGTATGGATGGAGCACCTTTCTTTCTTCTGTGTTCGTATAGATGGAGCACCTTTCTTTCTTCTATGTTCATATAGATGGAGCACCTTTCTTTCTTCTATGTTCGTAAGGATGGAGCACCTTTCTTTCTTCTATACTCTTATGGATGGAGCACCTTTCTTTCTTCTACGCTCGTATGGATGGAGCACCTTTCTTTCTGCTATGCTCGTTCGGATGGAGCACCTTTCTTTCTTCTATGTTCATATAGATGGAGCACCTTTCTTTCTTCTATGTTCATATAGATGGAGCACCTTTCTTTCTTCTATGTTCGTAAGGATGGAGCACCTTTCTTTCTTCTATACTCTTATGGATGGAGCACCTTTCTTTCTTCTACGCTCGTATGGATGGAGCACCTTTCTTTCTTCTATGTTCGTAAGGATGGAGCACCTTTCTTTCTTCTATACTCTTATGGATGGAGCACCTTTCTTTCTTCTATGCTCGTATGGATGTAGCACCTTTCTTTCTTCTATGCTCGTATGGATGTAGCACCTTTCTTTCTTCTATACTCGTATGGATGGAGCCCCTTTCTTTCTTCTATGCTCGTATGGATGTAGCACCTTTCTTTCTTCTATTCTTGTATGGATGTAGCACCTTTCTTTCTTCTATGCTCGTATAGATGGAGCACCTTTCTTTCTTCTATGTTCTTATGGATGTAGCACCTTTCTTTGTTCTACGCTCGTATGGATGGAGCACCTTTCTTTCTTCTACGCTCGTATGGACGGAGCACCTTTCTTTCTTCTATGCTCGTATGGATGGAGCACCTTTCTTTCTTCTATGCTCGTATGGATGGAGCACCCTTCTTTCTTCTATGCTCGTATGGATGGAGCACCCTTCTTTCTTCTATGCTCGTATGGATGGAGCACCTATCTTTGTTCTATGCTCGTACGAAACACTTTATGGGGAGCTATCCAAATGAGAATCAACCATCACCATCCACCTAGTGGTGGGGTAATTGGAGGAGCGGCCACTCTACTCTTTATCCTAATAAAGATGCTTATGGCTCATCTTTAATTAGGTGGTCACATTGCATCTGGTAAGCGTACACTCCCTCTATTATGGTGGGGGTGTCACAAGGCAAATAATCTTTGTTGGTGGTGGAAGAATATGGAAATTTCTACACAAGTTATTTTGACACTGAGTCACTGGAATTGTTTATCACCCCTTTTTGGTGTATGCTGGACTTGGGTAATCATTGCACATTTGGACTTGTTGATGCGACTCTTTTTGTATAGGAATTTATTTTCAATGTGTACGGTAACCTCGAGGTAGAGTTGCGGCTATCATTTTTTCGCTTGCTAATATTTCATACTGTATATGTTTGTCACTAAATTTGACAGCGCAGTTTTTTTTTTGTTTCTGAATGTAACGCAATATGCATATTTCCTACGACATTTCGAACCTGTCTAAAACAATCCATCTCATGATGATCCCTCCTTCTACAAATTTCTCCATCTATGTGTAGGCGGGTTGAAAGTAGCTAGACAAGTGCTGCCCCGGACGGGAGGGTAAGGGGTTCATTTTTTTCACAGTTCTTTGGCTTTAGGCACAATCCTTGTGTCCGACCCACTGCATCTGTTCATATAAAAGAGGACAGCGGGCCGAGTTCCTGAGCCACCACCACCAACGCCGGGGGGTGATGACCTGGCCTTGCTTTTACTGTGTTCCATGGTCTTGCCCATTTTCCTAGTTCCCTGAGAAGAGCTATACCCAAAACAAGAGCCTGAAGATGACTCCGCCTGTGCCGTCAAGATGTAAAGTCATCAAAACTTGGGGTTCGCCTCAAAGACACCAGCCGCTGGAGAATGCCTCCGTTGGATGCCGTGACCATATGGACTCCACCTCTGCAAGTACGCCTGGGCAACATATAGCCTAGCTGGGTTTAGGGACTAGGGAACTAGGAACAATGACTGTTGTTGAAAGTACTTGGGAAAGTTCTGTTATTCATGGACTTTGTGTTCCTTGGACTGTATGCTGTTTTGAACTTTATTCAAGTAAAGTCTTTGAAACTTTGTCATCCGCCTGGTCTGAAGTTACTCAAATGGGTGTAATGCATTAACTGGTACAAGTTTGCATTTAGTCTACAGCTTGGGTCACTATCACATGGGGTATGAAGGGTCCGCACGTTAGGAGTCATTCCAGTGCAAGCTATACATGTGGCTGCCACGAGCAAAGAAGGTATAGTCAGCAAGCAACCTGTCGTAACTTGTACCTGTTATAGCTGGAATTGCCTCTATCCATGAAATAGATGTGGTCGGCACACCTTACACCTCACTCCATCTCCCACAGCAACCGGAATGGAAGGCACTGCAAAGGTCTTCATTCTGTACAGAGGTATGGAAGTTCAGGAGTTAAAGTCAAGTCCACGTTGAAGCCCGCACTATGTGCATGGTAGGGTTCCATGCTGCTACAGGGACCGGTAGTGGGGAAACGCTGGACAGGTAGGTGTGGTCAGTGTTTGGCACGTCCTGCCTAATTGCAAGCTACAATGAGAAGATGTGAATTTACACAGGGAGTAAATTGTGGAAGAGTCGATGTGCAAATGTACATGGTGTACGATCATCTGTGAGAGTAGAGGCCCACCTTAAGGTTGAGTGTTCTCTGACAATCTCAGCCTTGTCCCGGGGTATTGGAGAAAATGGCACAGATTAAATTAGAGAGACCGTGTCCGAGGTTCCTAGCGTAGCCCAGAAGAACCCACCCTGGGGGTAGGCCTCTGATGTTTCCCAGACTTGGCAGGATTGAGTTCATTGGAAAACATGGACCACCCTGCTACCCTACCCCTTACATATGGACTGGAGGTGATAGAGGGGTTGCCTCACCAGATCCCGGAAAGAACAAGAATATGATTATCTTATTGTTAATAAACATTCGAGTCAACAAGACATTCATTTTCGAGTTCACATCTGAAAAGTGAAATCCTAAGCTGGCGATAAATGGTTTGAAATTCGACCATTTCAGAAGGGACTGGCGGAATTTCAATCCACGTTCAACAGAAGTCCTGTTCAACTTCTGAAAACAGGAATGTTAGAAAATTTTTGTCGACAAGGAGCTTCAGCCAATCATCTACAGCTGCAGATCAGTTGCATTCTAACAGTGGAGAGTCCTGCTGTCAGAATACAATGTCCCGGCGCGGAAAGGAGAGGGGAATTCGTCCATCTACCTCTTTTGTGTGGATGGTGGAATCTGTTCTGAACAAGAAAAAGACCCATCCTTGGTTAGCTTAGGAGTACCGATACTGATAACTAGAAATAGGATCACCAGATCCACAGAGATGGAACCAGATGAAGCTAAATTTGCCCAGTTTTCTAATTTAATTCACAATATCACGACCACACGTTTTCTGACACAGTTGGCTTTCACTGGAGTGGCATGGAGTGCTCTGCTCATTTCACTGAGGATCCCTCCTTCTCTACTTCCCTTCATCTATGGGCTTGGGGTGAAAAAGATTAGAAAGATTGGTTTAGTTTACTATATATACCACAGATGCTTGATTGGATTGAAATTTGGGGAATTTGGAGGCCAACTTGTGTTCCTCAAACCATTCATGAATTTCTCAGACGCCTGGACCTTTTTCCATTGCTACGTTGCTCCAGCTCTGATTAGGGATGAGCCGAACACCCCCCCGTTCGGCTCGCACCAGAACCCGCGAACGGACCTAAAGTCCGTGCGAGCTTTAGAACCCTATTAGTTATAATGGATGCGAACGTTCGAAATTAAAAGTGCTCATTTTAAAGGCTAATATGCATGTTAATGTCATAAAAAGTGTTTGGGGACCCGGGTCCTGCCCCAGGGGACCTGTATCAATGCAAAAATTTTTTTTAAAAACGGCCGTTTTTTCAGGAGCAGTGATTTTAATAATGCTTAAATTGAAACAATAAAAGTGTAATATTCCTTTAAATTTCGTACCTGGGGGGGTGTGTATAGTATGCCTGTAAAGGGGCGCATGTTTCCCGTGTTTAGAACTGTCTCTGCGCAAAGTGTCATTTTTGAAAGTAAAAAAGCTATTTAAAATCACTCGCGGCTAATGTTAATTCACGGCTCCCGTAATACAGAGAACAGTGATTCATTGAAACTCATTCATAAAAAAAAGTCATTGATAAAAAAAAAAAAAAAAAAATGAAAAAAAAAAAGCGTAGGGGTCCCCCCAAATTCAATAACCAGGCCCTTCAGGTCTGGGATGGATATTAAGGGGGATCCCAGCCAAAAAAAAAAAAAAAAAATGGCGTAGGGTCCCCCTCAAAATCCATACCAGACCCTTGAGGTCTGGTATGGATTTTAAGGGGAACCCTAGCCAAAAAAAAATGGCGTGGGGTCCCCCTCAAAATCCATACCAGACCCTTATCCGAGCACGCAACCTGGCAGGCCGCAGGAAAAGAGGGGGGGACGAGAGCGGCCCCCCCTCTCGCCTGAACCGTACCAGGCCACATGCCCTCAACATTGGGAGGATGCTTTGGGGGTCTAAGACCCCTAAAGCACCTTGTCCCCATGTTGATTAGGACAAGGGCCTCTTCCCCACAACCCTGGCCGGTGGTTGTGGGGGTCTGCGGGCGGGGGGCTTATCGGAATCTGGAAGCCCCCTTTAACAAGGGGACCCCCCAGATCCCGGCCCCCCCCCTGTGTGAAATGGTAAGGGGGTACAAAAGTACCCCTACCATTTCACCAAAAAAGTGGCAAAAATGGTAAAAATGACAGGAGACAGTCTTTGACAATTCCTTTATTAAAATCTTCTTTCTTCTTTCTTCATCCTTCGGATTCTTCATCTTCTCCTTCCTTCATCTTCTTCCATCTTCTTCTTCCATTTTCTTCTTCCTCCGATCCGCTTCTTCTTGCGCTGGTCTTCTCGTCCTTCTCGTCCGGCATCTTCTTCCGTCGGTGTCGGCGTCGGTGTCGGTGTCTCTTCTTGGGCCGCTCCGCGCAATGGGAGGCTCCCGCTGTGTGAGGCTCCGCTCCATCTGACAGGTCTTTTAAAACGGAGGGCACCTGGTGACCCGCCCCCCTCTGACGTCATGGGGAAAGCCATCATGGAATTCCCCATGACGTCCCTGTGCGTCAGAGGGGGCGGGGTCACCAGGTGCCCTCCATTATAAAAGACCTGTCAGACGGAGCGGAGCCTCACACAGCGGGAGCCTCCCATTGCGCGGAGCGGCCCAAGAAGAGACAGAGACACCGACGCCGACGCCGACGGAAGAAGATGCCGGACGAGAAGGACGAGAAGACCAGCGCAAGAAGAAGCGGATCGGAGGAAGAAGAAAATGGAAGAAGAAGATGGAAGAAGATGAAGGAAGGAGAAGATGAAGAATCCGAAGGATGAAGAAAGAAGAAAGAAGATTTTAATAAAGGAATTGTCAAAGACTGTCTCCTGTCATTTTTACCATTTTTGACACTTTTTTTGGTGAAATGGTAGGGGTACTTTTGTACCCCCTTCCCATTTCCCCCGGGGGGGGGGGGCCGGGATCGGGGGGTCCCCTTGTTAAAGGGGGCTTCCAGATTCCGATAAGCCCCCCGCCCGCAGACCCCCACAACCACCGGCCAGGGTTGTGGGGAAGAGGCCCTTGTCCTAATCAACATGGGGACAAGGTGCTTTAGGGGTCTTAGACCCCCAAAGCATCCTCCCAATGTTGAGGGCATGTGGCCTGGTACGGTTCAGGCGAGAGGGGGGGCCGCTCTCGTCCCCCCCTCTTTTCCTGCGGCCTGCCAGGTTGCGTGCTCGGATAAGGGTCTGGTATGGATTTTGAGGGGGACCCCACGCCATTTTTTTTGGCTAGGGTTCCCCTTAAAATCCATACCAGACCTCAAGGGTCTGGTATGGATTTTGAGGGGGACCCTACGCCATTTTTTTTTTTTTTTTTTTGGGTGGGATCCCCCTTAATATCCATCCCAGACCTGAAGGGCCTGGTTATTGAATTTGGGGGGACCCCTACGCTTTTTTTTTTTGTTTTTTATTAATGAATGACAGCTCTCTGTGTTACAGGAGCCATCAATTCATTAGCCGCGAGTGATTTAAATAGCTTTTTTCCTGCAAAAATGACACTTTTTTGCAGGGAAAGTTCTAAGCACAGGAAACCTGCCCCCCTTCACAGGCTACCTATAGACACCCCCCAGATGTGATACTGCAATGCTGTTCTAACAGCATGCACACACATATCCCCAGAAATAAAGCACATATTGTTGTCAGCAGTCAGCAGCACACTGACACGCTGACACTGTGAGTGAAACATAAAATGCGCGGCCGCTGCCGCGGCGGCCTCTTATACCGTGGGGCGTGTATTAAAGCCCCTGAGCTATAATTGGCTACAGGCATCCTGCCTGTAGCCAATTATGGCTCTCCTCGCTGCCGGCGCTGTGATTGGCCAAGCATGCGGGGTCACAGTGCATGCTTGGCCAATCATCAGCCAGCATTGCACTGCGCGGGCCGCAATGCATTGCGGGGCCGCTCGCATCACACGAATTTGATGCGAGCGGCCCCAATAGTTCTGGGCTCGCCGAGCGAGCGAACACCCGGTGCTCGATTCGAACATGGGTTCGAATCGAACACCGGGCTCATCCTTAGCTCTGATGCTCTCTTGCCCATTGAAGGCACTTTTGGCTGTGGACATGGGTCAGCATGAACCTTCTGACTGGTGTGTGTAGCCCCATACACAACAAACTGCAATGCTCTGTGTGTTCTGACACCTTTCTATCAGAACCTCCCACTTCCATCAATGAGCCCTCCCCCACCTTCCATCAATGAGCCTTCCCTCCCCACCTCCATCAGTGAGCCTTCCCTCCCAACCTCTATCAATGAGCCTTCCCACCCCCACCTCCATCAATGAGCCTTCCCCTCCCCACCTCCATCAATGATCAATGAACCTCCACCCACTTCTATCAATAAGCCTTCCCCCCACCTCCATCAATGATCCTTCCCTCCCCACCGCCATCAATGATCCTTCCTACCCCACCTCCATTAATGATCAATGAGCCTCCACCCACTTCTATCAGTGAGCTTTCCCCCCACCTCCATCAATGATCCTCCCCTCCCCACCTCCACCAATGATCTTTCCCTCCACACCTCCATCAATGATCCTTCCCTCCCACCTCCATCAATGATCCTTCCCTCCCCACCTCCATCAATGAGCCCCCCCCCCAGCTTCATCAACAAGCCTGCCCTCCCACCTCCATCAATGAGCCTTCCCTCCCCCCACCTCCATCAATGAGCCTTCCATCCCCACCTCCATCAATGATCCATCCCTCCCCACCTCCATCAAAGATCCTTCCCTCCCCACCTCCATCAATGATCCTTCCCTCCCTACCTCCATCAATGATCCTTCCCTCCCCACCTCCATCAATGAGCCTCCCCTCCCCACCTCTATGAATGAGCCTTCCCTCCCCACATCCATCAGTGAGCCTTCCCCCACCTCCATCAATGATCCTTCACTCCCCACCTCCATCAATGATCCTTCCCACCCCACCTCCATCAATGATCAATGAGCCTCCACCCACTTCTATCAATAAGCCTTCCCCCCACCTCCATCTATGATCCTTCCCTCCCCACCGCCATCAATGATCCTTCCCACCCCACCTCCATCAATGATCAATGAGCCTCCACCCACTTCTATCAATGAGCATTCCCCCCACCTCCATCAATGATCCTTCCCTGCCCACCTCCATCAATGATCCTTCCCTCCCCACCTCCATCAATGAGCCCCCCCCAGCTTCATCAACAAGCCTTCCCTCCCACCTCCATCAATGAGCCTTCCCTCCCCCCACCTCCATCAATAAGCCTTCCATCCCCACCTCCATCAATGATCCTTCCCTCCCCACCTCCATCAAAGATCCGTCCCTCCCCACCTCCATCAATGATCCTTCCCTCCCTACCTCCATCAATGATCCTTCCCTCCCCACCTCCATCAATGAGCCTCCCCTCCCCACCTCTATGAATGAGCCTTCCCTCCCCACATCCATCAGTGAGCCTTCCCCCACCTCCATCAATGATCCTTCCCTCCCCACCTCCATCAATGATCCTTCCCACCCCACCTCCATCAATGATCAATGAGCCTCCACCCACTTCTATCAATAAGCCTTCCCCCCACCTCCATCTATGATCCTTCCCTCCCCACCGCCATCAATGATCCTTCCCACCCCACCTCCATCAATGATCAATGAGCCTCCACCCACTTCTATCAATGAGCCTTCCCCCCACCTCCATCAATGATCCTTTCCTCCCCACCTCCATCAATGAGCCTTCCCTCCCCACCTCCATCAATGATCCTTCCCACCCCACCTCCATCAATGATCAATGAGCCTCCACCCACTTCTATCAATGAGCCTTCCCCCCACCTCCATCAATGATCCTTTCCTCCCCACCTCCATCAATGAGCCTTCCCTCCCCACCTCCATCAATGATCCTTCCCTCCCCACCTCCATCAATGAGCCTCACCGGGAGGAGAGGAGAAGAGATGAGATTCCAGGACGGGGGTCTGAGAACCTGTCCGTATCATTCAAAGAGGGGGACTTGAGGACCGTCCAACATCATTCCAGCAGGGGGACCTGAGGACCGTCCCATATGATTCCAGGAGGGAGACCTGATGACCGTCCCATATGATTCTAGGAGGGAGACCTGAGGACCCGCACTTGTATCATTCAAATAGGGGGACTTGAGGACCGTCCCACATCATTCCAGAGAGGGACTTGAGGACCTGCCAACATTATTCCAGAGGGGGACCTGAGGACCTGCCAGCATCATTCCAGAGAGGGACTTGAGGACCTGCCAACATTATTCCAGAGGGGGACCTGAGGACCTGCCAACATTATTCCAAAGGGGAACCTGAGGACTGCCCCACATGATTCCAGGAGGGGAACCTGAGGACCCACCCATATCATTCAAAGAGGGGGACTTGAGAAACGTCCCACGTCATTCCAGCAGGGGGACCTGAGGACCTGTCAGAATAATTTTAGAGATTGGGACCTGAGGACCTGCCAACATTATTCCAGGCGGGGGACCTGAGGACCCACTTGCTTCATTCCAGGAGGAGGACCCGAGGACCTGCCCACATAATTTGAGAAGGGGACCTGAGGACCCGGCCACATCATTTCAGGAGAGGGACCCACCCACATCTTTCCAGGAGGGGGACCTGGGAACCCGTCAGCATCATTCAAGGAGGGGGACCTGAAGACAGTCCCACATTATTCCAGCAGGGGAACCTGAAGACTCATCCACATCCTTCCAGCAGTGGGAGAAGAACTTGGGCCACTGGTAGAGTTAATAATTAGCTTAGTGCTGAGTTTATATTACTTATAAGCCATACATATATGTAACCTCCCTACCCAAAGTCTACTGATTGGACAATAAAGGATCACACCTATGAGGTCCTCTCCAGGTCCTTCCCTCCTGCCAGCATGTTTACAATGTTAGACTGACAGAACTCTGTGCTCCTTGGTTACTGACACAACAATCCCCACCCCTCTCATAGTAATTATCACCACTACAGTTAACTTGGTGAATTTTGGACCTGCCCACATCATTCCAGGAGGGGGACCTGAGAACCCGCCTGCATCATTCCAGGAGGGGGACATGAGAACCCGCTTGCATGATTCCAGATAGGGGACATGAGGACCCGCCTGCATCATTCCAGGAGGGGGACCTGAGGACCTACCCACATCATTCCAGGAGGGGGACCTGAGGACCTACCCACATCATTCCAGGAGGGGGACCTGAGGACCTACCCACATCATTCCAGGAGGGGGACCTGAGGACCCGCCTGCATCATTCCAGGAGGGGGACCTGGGAACCTGCCCACATCATCCCAGGGGGGGACCTGAAGACCTACCCACATCATTCCAGGAGGGAGACCTAAGGACCTACCCACATCATTCCAGGAGGAGGACCTGAGAACCCGCTTGCATCATTCCAGATGGGGGACATGAGGACCTACCCACATCATTCCAGGAGGGGGACCTCAGGACCCGCCTGCATCATTCCAGGAGGGGGACCTGGGAACCTGCCCACATCATCCCAGAGGGGGACCTGAAGACCCCCCCACATCATTCCAGGAGGGGGACCTGGGGACCTACCCACATCATTCCAGGAGGGGGACCTGAGAACCTGCCCACATCATCCCGGGGGGGGGGACCTGAGGACCGCCCCACATGATTCCAGGAGGGGAACCTGAGGACCCACCCATATCATTCAAAGAGGGGGACTTGAGAAACGTCCCACGTCATTCCAGCAGGGGGACCTGAGGACCTGTCAGAATAATTTTAGAGATTGGGACCTGAGGACCTGCCAACATTATTCCAGGCGGGGGACCTGAGGACCCACTTGCTTCATTCCAGGAGGAGGACCCGAGGACCTGCCCACATAATTTGAGAAGGGGACCTGAGGACCCGGCCACATCATTTCAGGAGAGGGACCCACCCACATCTTTCCAGGAGGGGGACCTGGGAACCCGTCAGCATCATTCAAGGAGGGGGACCTGAAGACAGTCCCACATTATTCCAGCAGGGGAACCTGAAGACTCATCCACATCCTTCCAGCAGTGGGAGAAGAACTTGGGCCACTGGTAGAGTTAATAATTAGCTTAGTGCTGAGTTTATATTACTTATAAGCCATACATATATGTAACCTCCCTACCCAAAGTCTACTGATTGGACAATAAAGGATCACACCTATGAGGTCCTCTCCAGGTCCTTCCCTCCTGCCAGCATGTTTACAATGTTAGACTGACAGAACTCTGTGCTCCTTGGTTACTGACACAACAATCCCCACCCCTCTCATAGTAATTATCACCACTACAGTTAACTTGGTGAATTTTGGACCTGCCCACATCATTCCAGGAGGGGGACCTGAGAACCCGCCTGCATCATTCCAGGAGGGGGACATGAGAACCCGCTTGCATGATTCCAGATAGGGGACATGAGGACCCGCCTGCATCATTCCAGGAGGGGGACCTGAGGACCTACCCACATCATTCCAGGAGGGGGACCTGAGGACCTACCCACATCATTCCAGGAGGGGGACCTGAGGACCTACCCACATCATTCCAGGAGGGGGACCTGAGGACCCGCCTGCATCATTCCAGGAGGGGGACCTGGGAACCTGCCCACATCATCCCAGGGGGGGACCTGAAGACCTACCCACATCATTCCAGGAGGGAGACCTAAGGACCTACCCACATCATTCCAGGAGGAGGACCTGAGAACCCGCTTGCATCATTCCAGATGGGGGACATGAGGACCTACCCACATCATTCCAGGAGGGGGACCTCAGGACCCGCCTGCATCATTCCAGGAGGGGGACCTGGGAACCTGCCCACATCATCCCAGAGGGGGACCTGAAGACCCCCCCACATCATTCCAGGAGGGGGACCTGGGGACCTACCCACATCATTCCAGGAGGGGGACCTGAGAACCTGCCCACATCATCCCGGGGGGGGGACCTGAGGACCGCCCCACATGATTCCAGGAGGGGAACCTGAGGACCCACCCATATCATTCAAAGAGGGGGACTTGAGAAACGTCCCACGTCATTCCAGCAGGGGGACCTGAGGACCTGTCAGAATAATTTTAGAGATTGGGACCTGAGGACCTGCCAACATTATTCCAGGCGGGGGACCTGAGGACCCACTTGCTTCATTCCAGGAGGAGGACCCGAGGACCTGCCCACATAATTTGAGAAGGGGACCTGAGGACCCGGCCACATCATTTCAGGAGAGGGACCCACCCACATCTTTCCAGGAGGGGGACCTGGGAACCCGTCAGCATCATTCAAGGAGGGGGACCTGAAGACAGTCCCACATTATTCCAGCAGGGGAACCTGAAGACTCATCCACATCCTTCCAGCAGTGGGAGAAGAACTTGGGCCACTGGTAGAGTTAATAATTAGCTTAGTGCTGAGTTTATATTACTTATAAGCCATACATATATGTAACCTCCCTACCCAAAGTCTACTGATTGGACAATAAAGGATCACACCTATGAGGTCCTCTCCAGGTCCTTCCCTCCTGCCAGCATGTTTACAATGTTAGACTGACAGAACTCTGTGCTCCTTGGTTACTGACACAACAATCCCCACCCCTCTCATAGTAATTATCACCACTACAGTTAACTTGGTGAATTTTGGACCTGCCCACATCATTCCAGGAGGGGGACCTGAGAACCCGCCTGCATCATTCCAGGAGGGGGACATGAGAACCCGCTTGCATGATTCCAGATAGGGGACATGAGACCCGCCTGCATCATTCCAGGAGGGGGACCTGAGGACCTACCCACATCATTCCAGGAGGGGGACCTGAGGACCTACCCACATCATTCCAGGAGGGGGACCTGAGGACCTACCCACATCATTCCAGGAGGGGGACCTGAGGACCCGCCTGCATCATTCCAGGAGGGGGACCTGGGAACCTGCCCACATCATCCCAGGGGGGGACCTGAAGACCTACCCACATCATTCCAGGAGGGAGACCTAAGGACCTACCCACATCATTCCAGGAGGAGGACCTGAGAACCCGCTTGCATCATTCCAGATGGGGGACATGAGGACCTACCCACATCATTCCAGGAGGGGGACCTCAGGACCCGCCTGCATCATTCCAGGAGGGGGACCTGGGAACCTGCCCACATCATCCCAGAGGGGGACCTGAAGACCCCCCCACATCATTCCAGGAGGGGGACCTGGGGACCTACCCACATCATTCCAGGAGGGGGACCTGAGAACCTGCCCACATCATCCCGGGGGGGGGACCTGAGGACCCACCCACATCATTCCAGGAGGGGGACCTGAGGACCCGCCTGCATCATTCCAGGAGGGGGACCTGGGAACCTGCCCACATCATCCCAGGGGGGGACCTGAAGACCTACCCACATCATTCCAGGAGGGAGACCTAAGGACCTACCCACATCATTCCAGGAGGAGGACCTGAGAACCCGCTTGCATCATTCCAGATGGGGGACATGAGGACCTACCCACATCATTCCAGGAGGGGGACCTGAGGACCCGCCTACATCATTCCAGGAGGGGGACCTGGGAACCTGCCCACATCATCCCAGGGGAGGACCTGAAGACCTACCCACATCATTCCAGGAGGGAGACCTAAGGACCTACACACATCATTCCAGGAGGAGGACCTGAGAACCCGCTTGCATCATTCCAGATGGGGGACATGAGGACCTACCCACATCATTCCAGGAGGGGGACCTCAGGACCCGCCTGCATCATTCCAGGAGGGGGACCTGGGAACCTGCCCACATCATCCCAGAGGGGGACCTGAAGACCCCCCCACATCATTCCAGGAGGGGGACCTGGGGACCTACCCACATCATTCCAGGAGGGGGACCTGAGAACCTGCCCACATCATCCCGGGGGGGGACCTGAGGACCCACCCACATCATTCCAGGAGGGGGACCTGGGGACCTACCCACATCATTACAGGAGCGGGACCTGAGAACCTTCCCACATCATCCCAGGGGGGGGACCTGAGGACCTGCCTACATCATTCCAGGCGGGGGACCTGAGGACCCGCCTGCATCATTCCAGGAGGGGGACCTAAAAAACCTACCCACATCATTCCAGGCGGGGGACCTGTGGACCCGCCTGCATCATTCCAGGAGGGGGACCTAAGGACCCGCCCACATCATTCCAGGAGAGGGACCTGAAGACCCTCCTACATCATTCCAGGAGGGGGACGTGAGAACCCGCCTGCATCATTCCAGGAGGGGAAATTGAGGACCCACCCGCATCATCCTAGGAGGCGGACCTGAGGACCCACCGGCATCATTCCAGGAGGGGGACCTGAGAACCAATCCGCATCATCCTAGGAGGTGGACCTGAGGACCCACCCGCATTGTAGACTGTTCATAGTGATTAAATTAAATAATCCACACCATTGACCATAGAAAAGATATTTTTTTATTCTATTTATTACAGTTTTTCTTTTTTTTTTCTTTTAAAAAAAAAATTGTTAGTTTTTTTTTTTTTTTTTTTTTTAGGGCTGGGTGAAGCACAGCTAGTATTTTTATTATAATTATTGCAGTTTATGTAATTATATTGTAAATATGAATTCATAATGATTGAATAAAATAATGCTCATCATTGATCATAAAAAAGGTTATTTTTTTTATTATATGTATTAGAGTTTTTCTTTTTCTTTTTTTCTTTTTTTATCAAAAAAATCACATTGTTAGTTTTTTAGAGCAGGGTGAAGCACATATGGTATTTTTTATTATACTATTATACTCATAATTGCGGTTTATGTAATTGTATTGTAGACATTAATTCATAGTGATTAAATAAAATAATGTTTATCATTAATCATTGAAAATATATATTTTTAATTCTATTTATTATACTTTTTCTTTTTATAAAAAAATATAAAAAAATCACATTGTTAGATTTTTAGAGCTGGGTGAAGCACAGATATTATACTTATTATACTTATTGTGGTTTATGCAATTATATCATAGACATTTATTCATAGTGATAAAATAAAATAATGTTCAATCATTGATCATAGAAAAGTTTTTTTTTTCTTCTCTATATTAAGACATAAGTGCAGTGAGTGGTTCAGTCTCTGTGGAGGTCCTCCAAGGTCAATGTCCTCTCTGATGATAATCTGGTAAAAGTTCTAATTGTGAAACCTAATTAAGTCAGATCTCTGAGGGACCTCTTGGCTATAGACTGTTTACTAAGCAAAGAATCCTTAGGGACCGGCCCCCGAGGAGTCCCAGAATAATACAGAGCTTCTAATCAGACAATTAATGATGCAAAGCTGTGAGCGGGGGACAGAGCACTGTCCAGAGGAAACAGCGGCCTCCCCGCAGCCTTCATTATACTGACCGAGGCTGGAAAGGGATGTCCAGCTCGTTAGGATAATTGTGAGGAGGATCCTCGGGGGAAGGAGGCAGAGCAATGATAATAATTAGACCATTAGGTCCTGCAAGAGATGATCATTTATTGCTAATAAAAAAAATACAGTTAGCGGATGGCTGAGGTGTTAACATTCTGCATTTCTTGTCAATAAAAATTTAACCCAAACATTTATATTTTCATAAAGCTGAGATTTGAGAAAACTATAGAAGATCTTCGATCTTTAAAATTCCTTATAAAATAATATATAGAGGAACTTCACATAAAGCAGTTCCTATAATCTCATTGAAGTGAACCTGTCATAAATGTGGGCAGATTAAACTGAATGTGTGATGGAAGAATGTAATGAAACAATGTAAAATATAATAAAGTAAAATAAAATGCAATACAATAAAATAAAATAAAAAACAATGAAATGAAATACAGTGAAATGAAATATAATACAATAAAATAAAATAAAAAACAATAAAATAAAATAAAAAATAATAAAATAAAATAAAAAACAATAAAATAAAATAAAAAACAATAAAATAAAAAAAAACAATAACATAAAATACAATAAAATAAATTAAAAAAAGGAGGAATGTATACACAGAAGAAATTTTTTTTAAGAGCTGCTAATTGTTTTTAAACGTGTAATACAATTCAATTAGAATAAAGAAAGAAAAAATTTACAAAATAGTAAAGAAACATCCCGGTCTCATGCCTCCACATAGATGTCCGCGGTGGATAGCACGGTTATATTGACGACACACTCCAATACATTCACTCTTAACTTCTTCATGGCCAAGGTCAAAACAAACCCAAACCCAACTTTGCAGCTTTGACATGTGTTGGTAAATGCGTACAGTATCATCGCAACTACTGCGGGCATTTACAGTATCTGACAAAAGTAAGTACACCCCTCAGTGACATTTGTGTAAATCTTTTCTTCTATCTCTTCATGTGACAATACTGAAGAAATGACACTTGTCTACAATGTAAAGTAGTGAGTGTACAGCTTGTATATCAGTGTAAATTTGCTGTCCCCTCAAAATAACTCAACACACAGCCATTAATGTTTAAACCGCTGGCAACAAAAGTCAGGACACCCCTAAGTGAAAATCTCCAAATTGGGCCCAAAGTGTCAATATTTTGTGTGGCCACCATTATTTTCCAGCACTGTCTTAACCCTCTTGGGCATGGAGGTCACCAGAGCTTCACAGGTTGTCACTGGAGTCCTCTTCCCCTCCTCCATGACGACATCACGGAGCTGGTGGATGTTGGAGACCTTGCGCTCCTCCACCTTCCGTTTGAGGATGTCCCACAGATGATCAATAGGGTTTAGGTCTGGAGACATGCTTGGCCAGTCCATCACCTTTACCCTCAGCTTCTTTAGCAAGGCAGTGGTGGACTTGGAGGTGTGTTTGGGGTGGTTATCATGTTGGAATACTGCCCTGCGGCCCAGTCTCTGAAGGGAGGGGATCATGCTCTGCTTCAGTATGTCACAGTACATGTTGGCATTCATGGTGTCCTCAATGATCTGTAGCCCCCCAGTGCCGGCAGCACTCATGCAGCCCCAGACCATGACACTCCCCCCACCATGCTTGACTGTAGACAAGACACACTTGTCTTTGTCCTCCTCACCTGGTTGCCCCCACACACGCTTGTCACCATCTGACACCAAATACATTTATCTTGGTCTCATCAGACCACAGGACGTGGTTCCAGTAATCCATGTCCTTAGTCTGCTTGTCTACAGCAAACTGTTTGCGGTCTTTCTTGTGCATCATCTTTAGAAGAGGCTTCCTTCTGGGACGACAGCCATGCAGACCAATTTGATGCAGTGTGCGGCGTATGGTCTGAGCACTGACAGGCTGACCCCTCCCCCCCCCACCCCTACAACCTCTGCAGCAATGCTGGCAGCACTCATACGTCTATTTCCCAAAGACAACCTCTGGATATGACGCTGAGCACGTGACCTCAACTTCTTTGGTGGACCATGGCGAGGCCTGTTCTGAGGGGAACCTGTCCTGTTATACCGCTGGATGGTCTTGGCCACCGTGCTGCAGATCAGTTTCAAGGTCTTGGCAATCTTCTTATAGCCTCGGCCATCTTTATGTAGAGCAACAATTCTTTTTTTCAGATCCTCAGAGAATTCTTTGCCATGAGGTGCCATGTTGTACTTCCAGTGACCAGTATGAGAGAGTGAGAGCGATAACACCAAATTTATCACACCTGCTCCCCATTCACACCTGAGACCTTGTAACACTAATGAGTCACATGACACCGGGGGAGGGAAAATGGCTAATTGGGCCCAATTTGGACATTTTCACTTAGGGGTGTACTGACTTTTGTTGCCAGCGGTTTAGACATTAATGGCTGTGTGTTGAGTTATTTGGAGGGGACGGCAAATTTACACTGTTATACAAGCTGTACACTCACTACTTTACATTGTAGACAAGTGTCATTTCTTCAGTGTTGTCACATGAAAAGAGAGAAGAAAAGAGTTACACAAATGTGAGTGAGGGGTGTACTCACTTTTGTCAGATACCGTATGTATATATATATATATATATATATATATATATATATGTGTGTAGCACCCTCCTGGTGTGGAGCAGGCTCCTAGGCAAATGACCTCTGGCTCCCCTGTAATCATTGGATCGGGGATTGAACAATTAGGGCTGTTCAGTGTCTCACATGGAGCTGTTCTGTTATTTCCTCTTATCTTCTAGATCAGGGATCTCCACACTTTCTAAAGGAAGGACCAATGGTAAGAGAAATTGTCCTGGTGACAGTGGGACTAAACAATGTATCTATGATATTAGGAGGAGGAATAGTGCCCCATTGTGGTATCAGTGGGAGGAAGAGTGCCCCATCATTGGTGTCAGTGGGTGGAATAGTGCAACATCATCATTATTATTATTATACAGGATTTATATATATATATATATATATATATATATATATATATATATATATATATATATATATACTGGCAGTAACGCACATAAAACTGTATGGCGTTAAACTGGCAGTAATGCACACAAAACTATATGGCATTAAACTGGCAGTAACGCACACAAAACTATATGGTGTTAATCTTGCAGTAACACACACAGAATTTTATGGCATTAAACTGGCAGTAATGCACAGAAAACTATATGGCGTTAAACTGGCAGTAACACATACAGAAGTAAATGGAGATAAACTGGCATTAACGCACAAAACTATATAGCGTTAAACTGGCAGTAACGCACGTGCAAGTAAATGGCGATAAACTGTCAGTAACGCACAAAACAATATGGCGTTAAACTGGCAGTAATGCACACATAACTATATGTCGTTAAACTGGCAGTAACGCACACAGAAGTAAATGGAGATAAACTGGCAGTAACACACAAAACTATATGCTGTTAAACTGGCAGTAACGCACACAGAAGTAAATGGCGATAAACTGACAGTAACGCACACAGAGCTATATGGCGTTAAACTGGCAGTAACGCACACAAAACTATATCGCGTTAATCTGGCAGTAACACACACAGAACTATATAGCGTTAAACGGCAGTAACGCACAAAACTATATGGCGTTAAACTGGGAGTAACGCACACAGAACTATATGTCGTTAAACTGGCAGTAACGCCATCAAATAGACGGTGTTCAACCGTCACTACACTGAAACTATCTGAACTGTCCCTACTCTAGCTATACACTAATGTAAAGATTACTGACACGGTCTTACTACACTACACTACACTGAAACTATATGAGCTGTCCCCATTGCTGGTATTAGTGGGAGGAATGGTTCCTCATTGTTGGTATCAGTGGGAGGAATATTGCCTATACTGCTAGGAGTAATAGTACCTAAGGGTCAGATAAAGGCAAGCCTGTGGGATGCAGTTTGAAGACCCCTGTCTTAAAATATGTCAGCACTTTTTTTCCATTCTCCAGCACTGTTGTGCTGTACATAACCCCCTAGACGCTCCTGTACCCCCTTATTGGCACATGATAAATGAGAACTAGCCTGGTGGCTTTCAGCATGTATCATTTTTCAGAGTGATGACATTCTGTGGGTTTCTTGGCATGAACTGGATCTGGGTAGACTGATGTTCTAGATATTTACCATCCAGAAGGCAGTCAATCACATGGATCAGTATATTGGTGTATTAATAATTTACATCTAAGAAAAATGTAATGGGTAATTTTAATTGTCCTGCAGGAGGTCTCCTTCCCATCTGGGGACCTGCTGAGTGACAGCAATTATTGTCTGGTAATCCCACAGGAGTTCTAAAGTATATAAATTCTCAAGGCAGCCCTGTCCATCTATATGACTGACTGTACTGTCCATCTATATGACTGACTGTACTGTCCATCTATATCACTGACTGTACTGTCCATCTATACCACTGACTGTACTGTCCATCTATATCACCAGCTGTACTGTCCATCTATATCACCGGCTGTACTGTCCATCTATATCACCGGCTGTACTGTCCATCTATATCATCACCGGCTATACTGTCCATCTATATGACTGACTGTACTGTCCATCTATACCACTGACTGTACTGTCCATCTATATAACTGACTGTACTGTCCATCTATATCACTGACTGTACTGTCCATCTATATGACTGACTGTACTGTCCATCTATATCACCGGCTGTACTGTCCATCTATATAACCAGCTGTACTGTCCATCTATATAACCGGCTGTACTGTCCATCTATATCACTGACTGTACTGTCCATCTATACCACTGACTGTACTGTCCATCTATATAACTGGCTGTACTGTCCATCTATATCACTGACTGTACTGTCCATCTATATGACTGACTGTACTGTCCATCTATATCACTGACTGTACTGTCCATCTATATGACTGACTGTACTGTCCATCTATATCACTGACTGTACTGTCCATCTATATGACTGACTGTACTGTCCATCTATATCACTGACTGTACTGTCCATCTATATGACTGACTGTACTGTCCATCTATATCACTGACTGTACTGTCCATCTATATCACTGACTGTACTGTCCATCTATATCACTGACTGTACTGTCCATCTATATCATCACCAGCTGTACTGTCCATCTATAGCACCGGCTGTACTGTCCATCTATATAACTGGCTATACTGTCCATCTATATGACTGACTGTACTGTCCATCTATACCACTGACTGTACTGTCCATCTATACCACTGACTGTACTGTCCATCTATATAACTGACTGTACTGTCCATCTATATCACCGGCTGTACTGTCCATCTATATCACCGGCTGTACTGTCCATCTATATCACTGGCTGTACTGTCCATCTATATCACTGACTGTACTGTCCATCTATATCACCGGCTGTACTGTCCATCTATATAACTGGCTGTACTGTCCATCTATATCACTGACTGTACTGTCCATCTATATCACTGACTGTACTGTCCATCTATATCACTGACTGTACTGTCCATCTATATCACGGGCTGTACTGTCCATCTATATCACTGACTGTACTGTCCATCTATATAACCGGCTGTACTGTCCATCTATATCACGGGCTGTACTGTCCATCTATATCACTGACTGTACTGTCCATCTATATAACCGGCTGTACTGTCCATCTATATCACTGACTGTACTGTCCATCTATATCACTGACTGTACTGTCCATCTATATCATCACCAGCTGTACTGTCCATCTATATCACCGGCTGTACTGTCCATCTATATCACCGGCTGTACTGTCCAACTATATCACCGGCTGTACTGTCCATCTATATAACTGGCTGTACTGTCCATCTATATCACCGGCTGTACTGTCCAACTATATCACCGGCTGTACTGTCCATCTATATCACCGGCTGTACTGTCCAACTATATCACCGGCTGTACTGTCCATCTATATAACTGGCTGTACTGTCCATCTATATCACCGGCTGTACTGTCCATCTATATCACTGGCTGTACTGTCCATCTATATCACTGACTGTACTGTCCATCTATATCACTGACTGTACTGTCCATCTATATCACTGACTGTACTGTCCATCTATATAACCGGCTGTACTGTCCATCTATATCACTGACTGTACTGTCCATCTATATCACTGGCTGTACTGTCCATCTATATCATCACCAGCTGTACTGTCCATCTATATCACCAGCTGTACTGTCCATCTATATCACCGGCTGTACTGTCCATCTATATCACCGGCTGTACTGTCCATCTATATAACCACCAGCTGTACTGTCCATCTATATCACCGGCTGTACTGTCCATCTATATCACCACCGGCTGTACTGTCCATCTATATCACTGACTGTACTGTCCATCTATATCACCGGCTGTACTGTCCATCTATATCATCACCAGCTGTACTGTCCATCTATATCACTGACTGTACTGTCCATCAATATCATCACCAGCTGTATTGTCCATCTATATCACCAGCTGTATTGTCCATCTATATCACCGGCTGTACTGTCCATCTATATCACCAGCTGTACTGTCCATCTATATCACCAGCTGTCATTTTAATGGTCGTAGAGTGAACTCAACACAGGACAGAACCATGATTGATAGACAGGTAGGTGCTTGCATCCCAGAAAGAGGGGTCACACAATGCTGAAAGATGCTAATTTAATCCCTTTCAACCTCCATGATCATTTAAAAAGAATGTATACCAATTTCCAAGGTGGTACAAGGTGTACAGGATCTAAGGTTGGGCCAAGGTGTACAGATCCTATGGTTGGGACAACATATAAGGCCTATGGTTCGGACAAGGTGTACAGGACCTAAGGTTGGGACTAGGTTACAGAATATAAGGTTAAAACAAAGGTGTACAGTATATGAGGATGGGACAAAGTGTACAGGGCCTAAGGCTGGGACAAGGAGTACATGACCTAAAGTTGGGACAAAGTATACAGAGCCTGGTGTTGGAAGAAGGTGTACAGGACCTAAAGATGGGACAAGGTATACAGGACCTAAACATGGGACAAGGTGAACAGGACATAAGGTTGGGACAAGGTTACAGAGCTTAAGGTTGGGATAAGGTGTACAGGGCCTAAAGATGGGACAAGGTGTAGGATGTAAAGATGGGACAAGGTGTACAGGACCTAAGGTTGGAGCAAGGTTACAGTGCCTAAGGTTTGTATAAGGTGTACAGAGCATACGTTTGGGACAAGGTTACAGAGCCTAAGTTTGGGACAAGGTTACAGGGCCTAAGGTCGGGAAAAGGTGTACAAGGCCTAAGGTTGAGAAAAGGTTGCAGAGCCTAAGGTTGGAAAAGGTTACAGGGCCTAAGGTTGGGACAAGGTATGCAAGGCCTAAGGTTAGGATAAGGTGTTAGTGTATAGCTAGAGTAGGGACAGTTCAGATAGCGTCAGTTTAGTGGTGGTTGAACACCTTCTAATTGATTGGGTTACTTCCAGTTTAACGCCATTTTCTTCTGTGTGCCTTACTGCTAATTTAACGCCACATAGTTTTGTGCGTTACTGCCAGTTTAACATCATATAGTTCTGTGTGCGTTACTGCCAGTTTAACGCCTTATAGTTTTGTGCGTTACTGCCAGTTTAATGCCATATAGTTCTGTGTGCGTTACTGACAGTTTAACGCCATATCGTTTTGTGTACGTTACTGCCAGTTTAACGCTATATTGTTCTGTGTGCGTTACTGCCAGTTTAACGCCATATAGTTCTGTATGCGTTACTGCCAGTTTTTAATGCCATATAGTTCTGTGTGCGTTACTGCCAGTTTATCGCCATATCGTTCTGCGTGCGTTACTGCCAGTTTAACGCCATATAGTTCTGTGTGCCTTACTGACAGTTTAACGCCATTTACTTATGTGTGCATTACTGCCAGTTTAACACCATATAGTTATGTATGTGTTACTGCCAGTTTAACGCCATATAGTTCTGTATGTGTTACTGCCAGTTTAACACTATTTCATTCTGTGTGCGTTACTGCCAGTTTAACGCCATATAGTTCTGTGTGCGTTACTGCCAGTTTTACGCCATATAGTTCTGTGTGCGTTACTGCCAGTTTAACGCCATATAGTTCTGTATGAGTTACTGCCAGTTTAACGCCATATCATTCTGTGTGCGTTACTGCCAGTTTAACGCCATATAGTTCTGTGTGCGTTACTGCCAGTTTTACGCCATATAGTTCTGTGTGCGTTACTGCTAGTTTAACGCCATATAGTTCTGTGTGCGTTACTGACAGTTTAACGCCATTTACTTATGTGTGCGTTACTGCCAGTTTAACACCATATAGTTCTGTATGCGTTACTGCCAGTTTAACACCATATAGTTCTGTATGCGTTACTGCCAGTTTAACGCCATATCATTCTGTGTGCATTACTGCCAGTTTAACGCCATTACCTCTGTGTGCGTTACTGCAAGTTTAATGCCATATAGCTTCCACATCCTATCAGCAGCGTCTGCATCACATGGGGGACGGTTACATCGGGGCCAAATCAGGGATGGAGAGCTTTCCGGCTGACGATCCACTGACTTACTGGGTCATGAGTATAGACCACTGACCAGAACTTGCTCAGTATGCTATTGAGTTTTTGGGCTGCCCTGCATCCAGCGTGCTTTCAGAACGGGCATTGAGTGCTGCAGGAGGTTTCTTACTGATCATAGAATGCGTCTGTCCACAGGCTCCACGGACCGTTTGACTTTTATAAAAATGAATCAGTCCTGGATTACCAGCTATGAAGCCCCTGATGCCGATGTCACTGATTAATAAAACTGATAAAACTCTGTAGGGTTACGGTGGGAAGGCGTCCCCGACACCCAAAGAGTAATTTTTCTGCACCTGTTTGACAGGTACATATCATTACAATTTTTTACTGCAAGGCCAATTCTTGCTTTCATCAAGAGTACCTCTATAGGGTTACGGTAGGAAGGCGCCACCGACACCCAAAGACCAATTTTAACGCTCCCGTTACTTCTATCCAAAGTCAAAGTGACACCACAATGTATCCAAAAAATCTCTAATCTTGTTCCCAGTGCCCTACATTGTGGCCTCATCATACACAGCGGCTCCCCAGCTGTTGCTGAGCAAAATAAAGGCAACTTGCAGGGAAAATGTCATTTTTATTGGGCTTTATAAATGCAATTATTGCTGCAGCAGATTCTAGACATGGTACAGATCTGCCACTTTACAGGTAGACTAATGCCCCATACACACGGTCGGAAATTCCGACCACAAAATCCGTCGGACTTTTTCCGATGGATTTTGTCCAACACTGGTGTTGCATACACACGGACAAAGTTGTCAGAAAATCCAATCATTCTGAACGCGGTGATGTTCGTTGCGTACGATGGAACTACGTAGAGGCTATTAGCCAATAGGTTTGGTCTCCTAATTTGATCTGAGCATGCGTGGCACTTTGTCCGTCGGAATTCTCTACACACAATCGGAAAAGGTCAGATCGGATTTTGTTGTCGGAAAATTTGAGGGCAGGATCTCAAATTTCAACGGAAAAAATCCGATGGAGCCCACACACGGTCGGATTTTCCGACAACATGGTCCGATCAGACATTTTCCGTCAGAATTTCCGACCGTGTGTACGGGGCATATGGGGACCCCCCAGGCACTATAGTGAAAGGAATTTTTCATTTTTATGCCTTCACTTTACAAATCAAAAAATCACTGCTTATTTAAAAATGACGTTTTTCACAAACTTTTTTTTTTTTATTGATACATGTCCCCCCAGGGCATGACCCGGACCCCTATAACCATTGTATGCCCAATTACTGGCATAATAGCCTTCAAAATAGGCACTTTTGATTTTTGACGTTCGGGTCCCATTGACTTAATGGGGTTCGTTATTCGGGTCCGAACTTTCGCGATGTTCGAAAGTTCTGGCGCAAACCGAACAGGGGTCCGTTCGGCCCATCCTTACTCTCCATATCTGCCCTGCATTAACCTACCATGGGTGTAAATAGTCTGCCAGCTGCAGTGCCTTTCCATGACTCCTCTGAGACTCCTGGCTAGAGATAGCTCTTGCTGACTACCTGCAAGATCACCAACCTGGACCCTCGGCACCCATGCCACTTTGGGCCTTGCACACCCTGTCACCATATCCAGGAGTGTTTGGACCAGAGCAGCAAGGAAAGCCATCTTCTCCCTTCAGCCTCCAACCAGGTACATGGCAGCACGAAAAAACCTGCTGGGGCTGTTCCTGGGTATTCCTGTCTCATGCATGGGTTACAGTTACCAATACCAGTTGGGTGTTTTTTTGTGCGTGTTTGTTCAATTTTCTTTTTTTTTGTTTGGAAATTCACAGAAAATATTTTATTCCAATTGACTGGAATGAATCCTGGGAAGTAAGGATAAACTGGCATGGTTTATCCACTGGGCTTCCGGCTGGTGCCCAACGTTTTTTAAGAGGTGGCACATCTCTCTTCTTCTGGCAGTTGCCCATACCAACCTCCTGTACCTCTCTTGTAGTAGTGACAGGCCCTCTTCACTCTTCTGCATTGGGGTAACAAGTGCATCACTGCAACACATGGTAACGCACTATGCATACGTTATGCAAAGACCATTCCTCGTGGTACATTGAGTCTTTTGTGACCCTAGCAACGCTCTTGTGTCAGGAAATGAACACCACTCCCTGTTACCCCTTCCTCCCCCATCCTACCCAAATTGCACTGACTAGAAATGGGAGGAGCTTTGTGTCTGTTTTTGTCCCAGTAAGGCAGAAAGAGAAGGGGGTACCCTATATGAAGATATTGCAGACAGGAAACCAGATACGGCATTGTGACGGGAGTCACTTTGGGTGGGGGGCTTATGGAACCCAGCTTACCTTGGAGAGCTCTGGAAACTCCTTGTTCAGCTCCCCCGGCCCCTCCTATGTGTAAGGTACCCTGTGTCTATTAGGGGCACAGGGTGACTGAGAACCCAGTCAGGTCTGCCTAACCTGACTCACTGTACAACCACACCACATGCCCTCCCAAAGACGGTCTACTATTGGAAAGTCGAGTACACCTGTGTGTCATGCTAATGGTGGAGATAAAGTTTACCCTGCCTTGTGTCATTATGCAAAGAAGGGGGAATTGTCACCTGTACCTCTGTACCTGTGTTCAAATAAACAGTTATTGTTCTGGTTTACTCCAAAACTGGTATTGCCTAGTAACTAGGCAAGGCCCTAGTTATTGGGATAACTATAGCCAGACTTGCGGGTCTCGTTTTCCAGAACTTAGGAAACAGCTTCTTGGCAGAGATACCCAACAGGGTGGTTTCCAGACTCTGTAACATTTGATGGCAGCAGTGGGATGCTTCCTGCAGTCTGGGACATCCAAATCTGCACCTGGATCCAAGGTCCAGATAGCAGGAGAGGAGAGGTACAGAAACCAGCTGCCAAGGAAGAGGAATTCGAAAGGAGGTTTGCGAGAGATGCGGATACAGCACAGGGGACCAGTATCAGAACCGATCCTGCTGGGATGGTATGATTCTGTCCGTTGGGAACTTTGGAAGGAAGCAGTAGTCCGAGAGCAGCGACACCAGGGAAAAATTCTCTCCTCCTTCCAGGAAAGGTACTGGTCGCAGTATGAAGTGTGAATGGTGTTTTTGGGGAGACAACCGCACAAGGAAAGGAAATGTTGAGTCCGGTGTGGTTGTACGGTGAGCCGGGTTAGGCAGACCTGACTGGGGTTCTCGGTCACCCTGTGCCCCTAATAGACACAGGGTAACTTACACATAGGGGGGCCGGGGGACCTGGACAAGGAGCTTCCACAGCTCTCCAAGGTAGGCTGGGTTCCACAAGCCCCCCTCCCAAAGTGACTCCCGTCACAGGCATCATGATGAATACCTCTTTCTATTCTCCTTCCCCATCATCCAAATCTTTTATGCAGGGGTAAGGAGGGGTGTTCTCCCTCTCACGTGAATCACATCTACTAATGGACCCTAAAATTATAGTGGGCCCTTGTGCAACTATATAGCAGACTGTAAAGGGGCACATACAGTAGTTATGCATTTTGGAGTTTCATTTAAAAAAATTTCAGCAATTGCAGCCAAAATGACTTCAGTTTCTATCAACCTTGGGATTCCAAGAGGGTTCAGGGCCTTGTAGAATGCTTACTTTGCCCAAAGCTGTTGGAGAATGGCTGTACCCAAAGGAGGTTTGAAATTCTCTTAAGCATTTCTATGAGACCTGCAAAGACCTTGGCAACCTGTTATGATATTAAAGGGTAACCGGATCACAATCTGATCATCTCTCGATGTGCCAGTCGGGGCCGTTGGGTTGGATTCTGGCCTCACCAACACAAATCCACCATTAATTAACTGAGAAATGTATGTCAATGAATCTAATTTCATACCCCCATATTATTATTTCTTTCAGGCATAGCTCAAGATTTGAAGGCCTCATTATTTCCACCATGGAAGGACTAACCCAGAACGAAACCATCATTTCCTACACAGAATTTGTCCTCTTTGGGTTTCCCGGCATAATAAAAAACAGGAAATTGTTAATAATTCCATTTACTGTAATATATGTAATAATCTTGTCTGGAAACCTCCTCGTCATCTATCGGATCTTTGTTGAACCGAGCCTCCACTCCCCCATGTACTTCCTTATATCCCTTCTTTTGACCATTAATGTTTCCTACACAGCCTCCATCCTGCCGAAACTTCTAGTTGGTTTGACATTTGATTTGAACCAGATAACTCTGTCTGGCTGCCTCATTCAGATTTTTTATATTGCCTTCATTTCACTTTATGAGTCTAGTGTTATGCTTTCAATGGCCCTGGACAGGTTCATAGCTGTCTGTAGACCATTAAGATACAATGATATCATGACTACACGTTTGCTGGTCCAGTTGTCTGTCGCTGGGATCGCGAGGAGTACCCTCTTTATTTCTCCAGTTGTAATACTGACTGCTAGTGTCTACTTCTGTAGGTCCAATATCATTCTGAATTTTGTCTGTGAGAACATGGGGCGTCTGAGCCTTGCCTGCGGAGATACGTCCAAACCTCAAGCTGTAGGCCTCGTGGTCCGAATCTTGGCCACAGTGAGCGATGTCAGCCTTATTCTACTGTCTTACTCCTGCATTCTTTACATGGCCTTGAAGATTGCCGTTGGGAAGGCTCGTCATAAAGCCTTGAACACGTGTGGTACCCACCTTACGGTGGCCATGATTATTTACCTCGCTGCACTGTTTTCTTCTGTTATGCCGAGAGTACCCACACAAATTACCCCTGATGTTGAGAACATGATTAGTGCCATCTACCACATGACCCCAGCCTCTCTAAATCCCTTTGTCTATGGATTTGGAGTGAAAGAGATCAGAAGGTGCCTCACCAAATTCCAGAAGAACAAGGCTATGCCTCACTAATCCTTATCACACCTTCAGGTTTTATCATCTTCATTATCTTGGTCGTTGGTGTAGCACCAGGTGTTTGTCAACTGGATGGCAATTGCACCATCTGGACTTATCATTGAAGGAGATTCGAAAGAAGGACTGAAATGTTGTTAGTCCACCACATACTGTAACTATTCTTATGTCTTAATGTCCTTCTTTTGTTTTCAGCCAAGGCCAAGTGAGTTTTATAATGACGCAAATATTTGCAACATAGGGGGAAACCATGTACTATTAAAAGGGAATTGAACAGTGAAAGAGCCTATAGCTCCACCCAAGACCAAGAAGAACTCTTTGGTTTTGGGTTTTATCAACATGAATCTCTAATGTTGTGGATTGATTTTAGATTCATAAAAATAGGGACTGCCAACTGGAAAACTGCTAGCTCATTGAATTTGGTGTGGATGGGTTTATTCTATTAATATCTAAACTTTATTTTAAGTTCTTATCTTAGAATGCACATGTAGCACCACTGCCGCAGGAGCTGCTGGTTATATCGGGTCCTCTGCTTTTACCTTGACCACTGGCACCCCAGTTACGCTACTTTGGCAGACATAGATTAACAATTTCTCAATACCTTAGGGTCACCCTGAAATTAGATTCGAGACTTTAGGATAAACAGTTGAATGTATTATCAATTGAAGGTAGAACAAGGCAGAGCATAAAAGTGGAAAACAATACACAGTATAAACTGAGGGCTTCTTCTGGTAATTAGGGTACCCAAACTAGACTTAACCCCAAACAGCATAACAGCGTGTTGGGGCCCTTAAAAACCATGTTGCGCTTGTTCTGTCTCAAGGACATATAGCTAAACCTTCTTGTCCCATAAACTTCAGATACCATATTTCTTTGATCTCGGTTTTATTAGAACAAGCCAAGCGAAACTACAAAATAACAGAAATAGACCTCAATAAGTACAATATTGCATACATTACAGCATACATTACAGAAACAACGATCTACAATATAGGATGAGATAGTAACAACTTACTTTTTAAGTTCTCTAAGGGGTGATGGTGATAGATTGAGAAGTACATGTCTTGCTTCCTGAGTATCTTTTCAAAGAATGGTGGCTTCCTCACTTCCTGTGAAGATTCTACCCAGAATTCCCTGCTTACTAACAACTTCCTTAAAGCGGGGTTCCACCCTAAAGTGTAACTTCCGCTCATCGGAACCCTCCCCCCCTCCGGTGTCACATTTGGCACCTTTCAGGGGGGAGGGGGTGCAGATACCTGTCTAAGACAGGTATTTGCACCCACTTCCAGGCATAGACTCCCACTGGAGTCTATGCCTCTTCCTGTCCTGCTGCGCTGTCTGCTGGGACACACACAGGTCCCAGAGACAGTGCGGAGCATTCCTATTGCATTGCGCGACTCGCGCATGCGCAGTAGGGAACCGGGAAGTGAAGCCGCAAGGCTTCATTTCCTGATTCCCATACCCAATATGGCGGCGCCAGCACCCAAGGACCGAGAGACGGTTCGGCCTCGGGTGCCGACATCACTGGACCCTGTGACAGGTGAGTGTCCTTATTTTAAAAGTCATCAGCTGCAGTATTTGTTGCTGCTGACTTTAAAAAAAAAAATTCACCGGACTCCCTCTTTAACTACACATAGTAAATCAAATAAACAGAACAACTGCAGCAATACCAAAAAAGAATGCTAGATGGAGCCTGCACACCACATATGATTGTCTTATGTAAATAACAAACATTACATGTAATTTTAACAACACAAGTACAGATAATCAGCATAGACATCTGGTGGACAGAACAGCGCTTATTGATGATATATATGTATATTGTCCTTCACAGAGTGGGATAGTCTAATAAATATTGAGGCTATAGATATAAGAGGGGCCTGGACATCGAGTAAAGCCCCGGTCAAGCAGTGCTTTGCAACAATAAAATGGCAACGTAGGGAATGCAAGTGAGGCTCAAGTTTTGCAAGGAGTATGTTCAATGTCAGTAAATAGAACAATGGTGGGCCAAAGACCCACTCACCAGTTCTCCCTGTGGTCACGGCAGCAGACTGTGCAGCACCCCTCCCCCCCTTTAGTGTGTTGGCGGTGCCCACCAGCCTCCTTCAGTGATCCGGTGAATGGTGTTCTGGACTGTCACAGTGATAGAACCCTGGCCTTCCTGCAGTGGAACCAAAAGCAGGGGAACTGGATTACTATGCTGTGCTGTACGTGTCAGGTCCCCCAATGACTGAGTTTCTTGGAATATAGGAAACCAGCTGGTCTTGAGGTAGTCAAGTGTGCTTTGTCCCTACTGATTGGCCACTGCAGTCCAGCGCAAGTCTTCTTTTATCAGTAGAATCAAGTTCTCAGGAAGATGAAATTGCATTGTGTGCAATGACTAGATATCATAAATCAACCCCAAAACACTTTAAGCCCCCCAAAATAACCCCACCATCATTGGTGGCCTTTGGCATTTTAAAATCACCACCACTCCATCCTCGGTGGTCAGCGGCACTTTAAAAACACAATCCCACAATATCGGTGGTCAGTGGCATTTTAAAACCCTATCCCCTACCCCATTATTGGTGGTCATTGGTACTTTAACTCCCCCCACCCCTCAAAAACAAATCCTACAAGTGTGGTTGTCAGTGACCCTACCTATAAAACTCCCACAGCTGAAGCCAGGGGTTTAATAAATTTAATAATTAATGAACTCCTCCTTTTCTCCTTTTTTGTGAGAGGTCATCACAGCGGTCACATGGTACAGAGCTGATCGTCTCCGCTCTCTGCAGTCGAATGACGAGTGCACAGCTCTGTAAATGGGGCCTTTAAATAAGGTGGTCCAGCCTCTGGACTGACTCCCAAATGAGGGAAAGCCGAGAGGAAGCCGTCATCAGATTTTGGTAACGTTTGACCAATTTACACCCAGTCTGGTCAGAGGGAACTGGAAGACCATCCAAACTGACCGCCCTGCAGTTCTGATCCCTGACACATGGCAATCGATGTCATTTCATGGCAATTTAACCTCTTCCCAATCTTGCTATAGCTAAAAGACGGTACAGTGTGGTAGTAGTCACCCAGTTCTGGGAGGGCATCCATGGACGTCCACCCAGAACCACAAATCCTGCGTGCCCTCTGGGGTGTCCTTTGGGCACAGCTGATCACAGATCGTGGTAAAGGGACAAGCACAGCATTCCTTTACCATGTGATCAGCCGTGTCCAATCACAGATGGTCACATGTAAACAGACTTGTCGGTTATCGCCATTCCTTTCCTCCTGTGCTGTCACAGTGTGAGGAGAGGAGAGATGGGAACCGGCAAGTGTGACAGGGGACATCTACACTGATAATCAGGGCACTGATCACCCGTGTCCTGATTATCAGTGCAGCCCCAACAGTGCCCAACAGTGCCAATCAGTGCCGCCTATCAGTGCCGCCTATGAGTGCCTTCTTATTAGTGCAGCCTATCAGTGCCCATCTGTGCCTCCTTATTAGTGCCGCCTCATTAGTGCAATGTCATCAGTGCAGGCTCACCAGTGCACATCCATGCTGCCTTATAAGTGCCCATCAGTGCTGCCTTTCAATGCCCATCAGGGCTGCCTATCTGTGCCCATCAGTGCTGCCTATCAGTGCCCATCAGTGCTGCCTATCAGTGCCCATCAGTGCAGCCTATCAGTGCCCATCAGTGCTGCCTATCAGTGCCCATCAGTGCAGCCTATCAGTGCCTCCTCATCAGTGCCTCCTCATCAGTGCCCATCAGTGCTGCCTATCAGTGCCCATCAGTGCACCCTATCAGTGCCCATCAGTGCTGCCTATCAGTGCCCATCAGTGCAGCCTATCAGTGCCCTTTCATCAGTGCCTACTCATCAGTGCTGCCTATCAGTGCCCATTAGTGCTGCCTATCAGTGCCCATCAGTGCTGCCTATCAGTGCCTCCTCGTCAGTGCCCATCAGTGCTGCCTATCAGTGCCCATCAGTGTTGCCTATCAGTGCCCATCAGTGCAGCCTAACAGTGCCTCCTCATCAGTGCCTCCTCGTCAGTGCCCATTAGTGCTGCCTATCAGTGCCCATCAGTGATGCCTATCAGTGCCTCCTCGTCAGTGCCCATCAGTGCTGCCTATCAGTGCCCAGTGTTGCCTATCAGTGCCCATCAGTGCAGCCTAACAGTGCATCCTCATCAGTGCCTCCTCGTCAGTGCCCATTAGTGCTGCCTATCAGTGCCCATCAGTGCTGCCTATCAGTGCCTCCTCGTCAGTGCAGTGTCATCAGTGCCCATCAGTGCGACCTATCAGTGCACAGAAAAATTATTAATTTGCAAAATTTTATAACAGAAACTGAAATGTTTATTTTTCAAAATGTTCTGTCTTTCTTCATTTGTTTGCGCACCCCCTAAGGAGCCGCATGTAGTCTGGGATCCTCCACCCTGCACAGCCAGGCACACCAAATATTTACAGGCACTCCAGAGTCGGAGAATGGTCCGTGACTTTGTTTTTTTTTTTTTTTTATTTATTGAGGGGGTAATAACTTGGAGGTTATGGGATGCCCGACTGACGTCAACAACAACTTCAGGGACAACTCTTCCTATATACAGTCCCTATATAAAGTGTCTATATACAGTCTCTATATACAGTCTCTATATACAGACTCTATATACAGTCCCTATATAAAGTCTCTATATCCAGTCTCTATATACAGACTCTATATACAATCCCTATATACAGTCTCTATATACAGTCTTTATATACAGTCCCTATATACAGTCCCTATATACAGCTCCTCTTCTTCATTCCAGCACTCACATGTTTGCAGAACCCAGCAGGAACCTTGTGAATATCTGCAATGGCCCAATACAGGCAGGAACCTGAGGGCCCCTTGGTTGTGTAGCAGAATTTCAGTGTCCAGAATGCATCACTCCTGTGGCTACTGATCCCAGCACCCCCTCTTCAGGCACTGCCAACCCACCTGGCTGCAGCTGCCACTTTCACTAGCCCTCCAGGCTAACTCCTCCCCCACAGTCCTCCAGACTGACACTCACCAGCCCACCCGGCTGACTCTCAGCAGATCTCCCGGATGTGCTGACCTGCTCCTGCAGGCCTTGCTCCCGTGCCTCCAGAAAGGGATTCCTCCGTGTGGCCATCTTCCACTTGGCTGCCCCCTCTGGCATGATTCATGCCTATTTATGAGGTGGCTTGCCCCCTGCGGCTGGCACTTGGGATTGGCCGAGGCCCTCATAAATATTCCAAGCAGCCCCTCCTAACCTCCACCCACTATGTCTGGAACCTTCTCCAATGTCCCAGAAAACAGGTGGAGACACCAGAGAAGCTGCTATGATGGATCGCTAAACCCTGACCCAGATTCATAGCTTAGGCTTAGCTAGCACTACTAGAGGGTGCAACAAGCAAACAATAAAAAAAACCCAGTGGTAAGTAAATACCATTAAAAGAAAACTGTATTTGTGTGAAGAAAATGAGCGTTACATGACCGCACAATTGTCATTCAAAGTGTGAGAGAGCTGAAAAATGAACAATTGGCCTGGGCAGGAAAGGGGTGAAAGTGCCCGGTATTGAAGGGGTTAAACTGCATCACTTTTTTTTTTCTTTGTAAATGTCACTTTGGCTGCAGCAAGAATGTGGTCGGTGATGTCATTGACCGACCAAATATGGTCACGTCTTTATATATTCAATGAGGTCACCGGGGAGACTCCGCCCCCCTTGTATATAATAGCTGTCATCAGCAGGACCTGTCATTCAGCGGGAGGTAAGCAAACGGACCGGACGGGTCTCAGTGATCACCGAACGGCATAATGGATGATGGATGTACATCTTGGGACTTTTTTTTATTAAAGGATTTGTCAAAAACTGTGTTATGTTATTTTTTGTAATTGAGTCAAGATACTCATTCACACAGGTTGGGGGGGTTCTGATATTTGGATGACTCCTTATTGTTAAAGGGAGAGTCCAGATTCCAATAAGCTCCATGCATGCAGACCCCCATAACCACCGGGCCAGGGTTGCTGAGAAGAGGCCCTTGTCTTTATCAACATGAGGTTAAGGTGCTTTGCCAGGGGGTCCCTCCCCATGTTAAGGGCATGTGAGTGACGTGGCATGGTTCCCCCCAAAAATCTTCACAAGAACCTTATCAGAGCATGCAGCCTGACAGGCCGGGAAAGGGGGGGAGGGTAGAGGTTCATCCCTCCTG
Source organism: Lithobates sylvaticus (assembly GCA_028564925.1). Classification (NCBI taxonomy): domain Eukaryota; kingdom Metazoa; phylum Chordata; class Amphibia; order Anura; family Ranidae; genus Lithobates; species Lithobates sylvaticus. Next base: position 633,723,428 of record CM053027.1, on the reverse strand, counting down.
TACCATACTGGGCCAGATGCCCTCTAAAAAGAGGGGAGCACCTTGCAAGTGCATCTAGCCCCCAACCATAGCCTGGTGGTTGTGAGGGTCTGTGGGCAGGGGGTTTATCGACATCTGGAAGCCCCCATTAAAACAAGTGTGTAGTGACATGGGGAAAACATCTCACAGAGGAACTGCATATTATTACTGCACACAAGTGGCGCATCTCTGAGTCGGGTGTCAGGGCTGGGCTCAGCCCTTCCTTCTCTGAGCTGGCCACTCAGCTGTCAGCTAATTGCCAGCTCCTATTTCTCCACAGTGACTCACCTGTTGATGATATCCTGCTCGTCAATCCTGCCTACTTAAGCCATCCAGCCCAGATGATCTCTGCCTTGGTCAACATCACAGAGACTATCTCCTGTGTTCCTGTTTAAAGACTTGCTTGGCTGACATCCCTTCTGGCTCCAGATCCTGCTTGCTGTTCTACTACATTGATCCCTGACTTTCTGGCTTGGCTGACTATCCGTTAGGGTTACTGAATTTTGGCTATGTGTTGACTACGTTTGTTCTTTTTACTTTTATTATTAAACAAGTGTGATTTAACTGTACTTCTGTCTCGGTCTGATTTCATGGTTTCTGACATCAGAGAATGCCTTAATGTCAGATTTTTCACCTTCTCCTGGTCCCAGGCATTGGTGAGCATGCCTGCGTTGCCCCACATGCATGGGAGCAGTAGACCCTGCCCACACCCCTTTTAGAGAGACCCCAGGGTGTAGTTGTGGATGGAGTCTGTGCCCCTTTATAATCTTGTGTGAACAGTCTCCTGGACAGAAGAGTATGGGAACAAGCTACCCCTAATGTATGCCATGTAGGTTTTTAGCCTGGTTCTAGACCCAGAGAGCCTTTAGATAGGACCTTAGAGAGCCTTTAGTTGGGGCCCCGCAGTAAAGGGGACTCACTTTTTAGAACATGGGAATCTGGCTGGACTTTCTGGGTTCCAGCTCTGTGTACTGTTTTACTTTGTACCAGATATGTGAAATGTGGCAGTGGAGAAGCTGCTATGCAGACTACGAAGAGCGTCTTTTACAGTAAAACCATTAAAAAGCTATTTGTGTGAAGTTTCCTTTATTCATGGAGGAGGTCCTCAGGCCAGGAGAGCGCAAGTAACAAGATGTCGGAGTGTTTCCCTTTACAGGTGTGTGCACCCCCTCTCTGAAGAAGAAGGGTGGTGGTGCCTTTGCCAAGCTTGGCAGATGCTGACGGTGAATCAGGGCTTCCAAAATGCAGACCTGATAGCTCAACTATGGGTCACCAACAGAGATATTAGAAAATCTCAGGTGGCTTACAGCCTAACTCCAGCTTAAACTTTTTTCTTTAATTTTGGTCAGAGCAAGAAAGGGTTAGAACCTCTGTGGGGTTTGATTTGCAGTCTGTGTCTTTATTATGGAAATTCCCCTTACTTCATGTTACAGCCTCACCAGTCCCAGAAGTGAATGAAATTTTCTCCAATGGGGGACAAAGACAGCAACAGAAAGGAGGAAAGGTCAGGATTTATTGCCGTCCTCGGTCCTCCTATCCATGTGACAGCCGTTCCCAAATTTCTTTAGCTTGGTGTCAGGACCATCTTTACACAAGGGCATGGGGTGCCCCATGATAATCTTGCATCACATCATACCTGCCAACTGTCCTGGATTTGAACTAAGCTGTCCTTACTGTCATGTACTGTGCCCTCCTGTCCCCCCCCCTGTACAGTGCTCTTCAGGTCCCCTATACTGTACCCTCCTGCCTCTCCCATCGTACTGTGCCCTCCTGCCTCCACCCTCATACTGTGCCCTCCTGCCTCCACCCTCATACTGTGCCCTCCTGTCCCCCCCCTGTACAGTGCTCTTCAGGTCCCCTATACTGTACCCTCCTGCCTCTCCCCTTTCACTGTGCCCTCCTGCCTCCTCCCTCATACTGTGCCCTCCAGCCTCCCCCTCATACTGTACCCTCCTGCCTCCTCCCTCATACTGTACCCTCCTGCCTCTCCCATCGTAATGTGCCCTCCAGCCTCCCCCTCATACTGTGCCCTCCAGCCTCCCCCTCATACTGTGCCCTCCTGCCTTCCCCCTGTACTGTGCCTTCCTGCTTCCCCTCCATACAGTGCTCTCCAGGTCCCCTGTACTGTGCCCTCCTACCTTCCCCTGTACTGTGCGATTCAGGCCCCCTGTACTGTGCTCTCCTTTTTCCCCCCGTACAGTGCTTTCCAGGTCCCCTGTACTGTTCCCTCCTGCATTCCCCCCTGTACTGTGCCTTCTTGCTTCCCCCCTGTACTGTGCCCTCTGCCTTCTCCCCTATACTGTGCCCTCCTGCCTTTCCCCTTGTACTGTGCCCTCCTGCCTTTCCCCTTGTACTGTGCCCTCTGCCTTCCCCCCTGTACTGTGCCCTCCTGCCTTCCCCCCTGTACTGTACCCTCCTGCCTTCCCCCCTGTACTGTGCCCTCTGCCTTCCCCCCTGTACTGTGCCCTCCTGCCTTCCCCCTGTACTGTGCCCTCCTGCCTTCCCCCCTGTACTGTACCCTCCTGCCTTCCCCCCTGTACTGTGCCCTCTGCCTTCCCCCCTGTACTGTGCCCTCCTGCCTTCCCCCTGTACTGTGCCCTCCTGCCTTCCCCCCTGTACTGTGCCCTCCTGCCTTCCCCCCTGTACTGTGCCCTCCTGCCTTCCCCCTGTACTGTACCCTCCTGCCTTCCCCCCTGTACTGTGCCCTCTTGCCTTCCCCCTGTACTGTACCCTCCTGCCTTCCCCCCTGTACTGTGCCCTCCTGCCTTCCCCCTGTACTGTACCCTCCTGCCTTCCCCCCTGTACTGTACCCTCCTGCCTTCCCCCCTGTACTGTACCCTCCTGCCTTCCCCCCTGTACTGTGCCCTCCTGCCTTCCCCCTGTACTGTGCCCTCTTGCCTTCCCCCCTTTACTGTGCCCTCCTGCCTTCCCCCCTGTACTGTACCCTCCTGCCTTCCCCCCTGTACTGTGCCCTCCTGCCTTCCCCCCTGTACTGTGCTCTCCTGCCTTCCCCCCTGTACTGTGCCCTCCTGCCTTCCCCCTGTACTGTACCCTCCTGCCTTCCCCCCTGTACTGTACCCTCCTGCCTTCCCCCCTGTACTGTGCCCTCCTGCCTTCCCCCCTGTACTGTACCCTCCTGCCTTCCCCCCTGTACTGTGCCCTCCTGCCTTCCCCCCTGTACTGTGCCCTTTGTGTTGATTAGTCTTTGATTTATAGGATCTTTTCTAATTGTTTGAAATCTATTTTATTGAAAGTACTAATACATACGTGATGAAGGACTGAAAGAAAAGCTGGACGGCCGCTCTCCGTTATAACATCTTTATTGAAGATGGTAAAATCCCTACGGTTACTAAGACATCAGGGGCACAGGTTCAAAATTCTGACGCGTTTCACACTACTATGGGGTGCTTAACCGCTTGCCGACCGGCGCACGACAATGTACGTCGACAGAATGGCACGGACAGGCATAAGGGTGTACAGGTACGTCCCCATGCCATTGCGCGCCGGTCGGGACCCCGTGAGGCCGGTCGCGGGTCCCGCGGACTCGATCGCCACGGGGATACCCGCGATCGTCTCACGGGAAGGCTGAACGGGGAGATGCGGAAATAAACAGCATCTCCCCGTTCTGCCTAGCAACTAGTGACGCTGATCTCTGCTCCCTGTTATTGGAGCAGAGATCAGCATTCACTAGCTGACAGCCACGCCCCCCCCACAGTTAGAAACACGCCTCTAGGAACATGTAACCCCTACACTGCCACCTAGTGGTTAACCCCTTCACTGCCAGTGTCATTTACACAGGAATCGGTGCATTTAAATAGCATTGATTGCTGTATAAATGACAATGGTCCCAAAAATGTGTCAAAAATGTCCGATGTGTCCGCCATAATGTCGCAGTCCCAATAAAAATCGCTGATCGCCGCCATTACTAGTAAAAAAAAAAATTATTAATAAAAATGCTATAAAACTATCCCCTATTTTGTAAATGCTATAACTTCTGCGCAAACCAATCAATAATCGCTTATTGCGATTTTTTTTACCAAAAATATGTAGAAGAATACGTATCGGCCTAATTTGAGGAAACAAAATGTTTTTTTATATATTTTTGGGGGATATTTATTATAGCAAAAAAAAAAAGGATGCGTTTTTTTCAAAATTGTCGCTCTTTTTTGTTTATAGCGCAAAAAATAAAAACCGCAGGGGCGATCAAATACCACCAAAAGAAAGCTCTATTTGTGTGAAAAAAAAGACGTCAATTTTGTTTGGGAGCCACGCCGCACGACCGCGCAATTGTCAGTTAAAGTGACGCAGTGCCAAATCGCAAAAAGGGGCCTGGTCCCTTGGCTGCAAATTGGTCCGGGGCTGAAAGTGGTTAATCATAGCTGCCAGAAGGTGGGCTGACTGTCCATATATATATATATATATATATATATATATATATATAGGGTTGGAAAAAATCAGTCCTTGTCTCCTGCGCTAAAAAAACGCACTTTCAGCCTTTAGGTATAGTGTATCTGTGTCTACTAGGGATGGGCCGAACACCCTCCCCCCCGTTCGGTTTGCACCAAAATTTGTTCGACAACGCAAAAACGGTTAAAGTCTATGGGATACGAACATGAAAAATCAAAAGTGATAATTTTAAAGGCTTATATATAAGTTATTGTCATAAAAAGTGTTTGGGGACCCGGGTCCTGCCCCAGGGGACATGTATCAATGCAAAAAGAAGTTTTAAAAACGGCCGTTTTTTCGGGACGGGTGACCCTGCCCTCCTCTGACAACACGGAGTAAGCCATAGGGAAGTCCCCGTGTGTCAGAGGAGGGCAGGGTCACTGGGTGGCCCCGCCCTCCGTTTTATAAGAGCTGTCACCTGAACAGAAGCGTCACACAGCGGAAGACTCCCATTGAGGCGGATCGGAGGACGAAGCAGAGAAGAAGAAGCCGGAGGAAGATTCCGGACGAGAAGACCGGAGGAAGAAGCAGAGGAAGATAGAGGAAGAAGATGGAGAAAGAAGAAGAACACCGAAAGAAGACCAGAAGAAGATGGAAGAAGTAGCGGGAAAGAAGAACATTAATAAAGGAATTGTCAAAAACCGTCTCTTGCCTTTTTTTTTATTTTTGACCCTTTTTTGTGAAATGGTAGGGGTACATCTGTACCCCATTACCAATTCACACATGGGGGCGGGATCTGGGTGGGTCACCTTGTTAAAGGGGGCTTCCAGATTCCGATAAGCCCCTTGCCTGCAGACCCCCACAACGGGTTTTTTCAATAGCAACCTAGTTATCTACACCTTCCTGATGTCCTTTATGAGAACCTAAGATTGGGCTCCCCAGACATCGAGAGGTCCCTCTTCTTCTTCTAAGTGAAGACTGTCCTATTTTTCACCCTCATCTCTTCATCCACCCCCGGGCACCTCTGACACATAATCAAATGGTGGGCTTTTTTCATTGGCAACCTAGTTACAGTATCTACACCTTCCTGATGTCCTTTATGAGAACCTAGGATGGGGCTCCCCCAGGCATCAAGAGTGACCCCCTCCTTGTTCTGAGTGGAAACTGTCCTTTTCTTCACCATCATCTCTCCATCCACCCACAGGGACCTCTACCACGCAATCAAATGATGGGCTTGTTTTAATAGCAACCTAGTTATCTACACCTTCCTGATGTCCTTCATGAGAACCTAGGATGGGGCTCCCCGGTCATTGAGAGCAACCCCTACTTCTTCTGATTCTGAACTGTCCTATTCTTCACCCTCATCTCTCCATCCACCCACAGGGACCTCTACCACACAATCAAATGATGGGCTTGTTTCAGTAACAACCTAGTTATCTACACCTTCCTGATGTCCTTCATGAGAACCTAGGATGGGGCTCCCCGGTCATTGAGAGCAACCCCTACTTCTTCTGATTGGGAACTGTCCTATTCTTCACCCTCATCTCTCCATCCACCCACAGGGACCTCTACCACACAATCAAATGGTGGGCTTGCTTTAATAGCAACCTAGTTATCTACACCTTCCTGATGTCCTTCATGAGAACCTAGGATTGGGCTCCCCGGTCATTGAGAGGTCCCTCTTCTTCTTCTAAGTGAAGACTGTCCTATTTTTCACCCTCATCTCTTCATCCACCCCCGGGCACCTCTGACACATAATCAAATGGTGGGCTTTTTTCATTGGCAACCTAGTTACAGTATCTACACCTTCCTGATGTCCTTTATGAGAACCTAGGATGGGGCTCCCCCAGGCATCAAGAGTGACCCCCTCCTTGTTCTGAGTGGAAACTGTCCTTTTCTTCACCATCATCTCTCCATCCACCCACAGGGACCTCTACCACGCAATCAAATGATGGGCTTGTTTTAATAGCAACCTAGTTATCTACACCTTCCTGATGTCCTTCATGAGAACCTAGGATGGGGCTCCCCGGTCATTGAGAGCAACCCCTACTTCTTCTGATTCTGAACTGTCCTATTCTTCACCCTCATCTCTCCATCCACCCACAGGGACCTCTACCACACAATCAAATGATGGGCTTGTTTCAGTAACAACCTAGTTATCTACACCTTCCTGATGTCCTTCATGAGAACCTAGGATGGGGCTCCCCGGTCATTGAGAGCAACCCCTACTTCTTCTGATTGGGAACTGTCCTATTCTTCACCCTCATCTCTCCATCCACCCACAGGGACCTCTACCACACAATCAAATGGTGGGCTTGCTTTAATAGCAACCTAGTTATCTACACCTTCCTGATGTCCTTCATGAGAACCTAGGATTGGGCTCCCCAGACATCGAGAGGTCCCTCTTCTTCTTCTGAGTGAAGACTGTCCTATTTTTCACCCTCATCTCTTCATCCACCCCTGGGCACCTCTGACACATAATCAAATGGTGGTCTTTTTTCATTGGCAACCTAGTTACAGTATCTACATCTTCCTGATGTCCTTTATGAGAACCTAGGATGGGGCTCCCCCAGGCATCAAGAGTGACCTCCTCCTTGTTCTGAGTGGAGACTGTCCTTTTCTTCACCATCATCTCTCCATCCACCCACAGGGACCTCTACCACGCAATCAAATGGTGGGCTTGTTTTAATAGCAACCTAGTTATCTACACCTTCCTGATGTCCTTCATGAGAACCTAGGATGGGGCTCCCCGGTCATTGAGAGCAACCCCTACTTCTTCTGATTCTGAACTGTCCTATTCTTCACCCTCATCTCTCCATCCACCCACAGGGACCTCTACCACACAATCAAATGATGGGCTTGTTTCAGTAACAACCTAGTTATCTACACCTTCCTGATGTCCTTCATGAGAACCTAGGATGGGGCTCCCCGGTCATTGAGAGCAACCCCTACTTCTTCTGATTGGGAACTGTCCTATTCTTCACCCTCATCTATCCATCCACCCATGGGTACCTCTACCACACAATCAAATGGTGGGCTTGCTTTAATAGCAACCTAGTTATCTACACCTTCCTGATGTCCTTCATGAGAACCTAGGATGGGGCTCCCTGGTCATTGAGAGCAACCCCTACTTCTTCTGATTGGGAACTGTCCTATTCTTCACCCTCATCTCTCCATCCACCCACAGGGACCTCTACCACACAATCAAATGATGGGCTTGTTTCAGTAACAACCTAGTTATCTACACCTTCCTGATGTCCTTCATGAGAACCTAGGATTGGGCTCCCTAAGCATTTGAGAGCAACCCCTACTTCTTCTGATTGGGAACTGTCCTATTCTTCACCACCATCTCTCCATCCACTCATGGGCACCTCTACCACACAATCAATTGATGGGCTTATATCAATAACAACCTAGTTATCTACACCTTCAACATGTATAGAGTTATTCACTTTACAGTCAACAAAGAGGACAAGGGGGCGCTCTTTACGTCTAGAGGAAAAGAGATTTCATCTCCAAATACGGAAAGGTTTCTTCACAGTAAGAGCTGTGAAAATGTGGAATAGACTCCCTGCAGAGGTGGTTCTGGTCAGCTCAGTAGATTGCTTTAAGAAAGGCCTGGATACTTTCCTAAATGTACATAATATACCTGGGTACTGACATTTATAATTAAAGTTGATCCATGGAAAATCCGATTGCCTCTCGGGGGATCAGGAAGGAATTTTTTTCCCCTGCTTTAGGAAATTGGATCATGGCTCTGCTGTTTTTTTTTTGCCTTCCTCTGGATCAACTGTGGGTATAGAATGGGGTATATGGGATTGTATGATATATATATATATGTATATATATATTTTTTTTTTATTTGTGGTTGAACTGGATGTACTTGTGTCTTTTTTCAACCTGACTAACTATGTAACTATGTAACCTTCCTGATTTCCTTCATGAGAACCTAGGATTGGGCTCCCTAGGCATTCGAGAGCAACCCCTACTTCTTCTGATTGGGAACTGTCCTATTCTTCACCCTCATCTCTCCATCCCCCCATGGGCACCTCTACCACACAATCAAATGATGGGCTTGTTTCAGTAACAACCTAGTTATCTACACCTTCCTGATGTCCTTCATGAGAACCTAGGATTGGGCTCCCCCAGACCCCCTACTTCTTCTGATTGGGAACTGTCCTATTCTTCACCCTCATCTCTCCATCCACCCAGGGGCACCTCTACCACACAATCAAATGATGGGCTTGTTTCAGTAACAACCTAGTTATCTACACCTTCCTGATGTCCTTCATGAGAACCTAGGATTGGGCTCCCCCAGACCCCCTACTTCTTCTGATTGGGAACTGTCCTATTCTTCACCCTCATCTCTCCATCCACCCATGGGTACGTCTACCACACAATCAATTGATGGGCTTGTATCAATAGCAACCTAGTTATCTACACCTTCCTGATGTCCTTCATGAGAACCTAGGATTGGGCTCCCCGGGCATTTGAGAGCAACCCCTACTTCTTCTGATTGGGAACTGTCCTATTCTTCACCCTCATCTCTCCATCCACCCATGGGTACCTCTACCACACAATCAATTGATGGGCTTGTTTCAGTAACAACCTAGTTATCTACACCTTCCTGATGTCCTTCATGAGAACCTAGGATTGGGCTCCCCGGGCATTTGAGAGCAACCCCTACTTCTTCTGATTGGGAACTGTCCTATTCTTCACCCCCATCTCTCTATCCACTCAGGGGCACCTCTGATACACAATGAAATGGTGGGCTTTAATCTTCACCTTCCTGGTGTCCCTCATGAGAACCTATGATTGGGCTCCCTAAGCATTTGAGAGCAACCCCTACTTCTTCTGATTGGGAACTGTCCTATTCTTCACCTTCAACTCTCTATCCACCCGTGGGCACCTATACCACACAATCAATTGATAGGCTTATATCAATAACAACCTAGTTATCTACACCTTCCTGATGTCCCTCATGAGAACCTAGGATTGGACTCCCTAGGCATTTGAGAGCAACCCCTACTTCTTCTGATTCTGAACTGTCCTATTCTTCACCTTCAACTCTCTATCCACCCACAGGGACCTCTACCACACAATCAAATGATGGGCTTATATCAATAACAACCTAGTTATCTACACCTTCCTGATGTCCTTCATGAGAACCTAGGATTGGGCTCCCCAGGCATTTGAGAGCAACCCCTACTTCTTCTGATTGGGGACTGTCCTATTCTTCACCCTCATCTCTCTATCCACCCATGGGCACCTCTACCACACAATCAAATGATGGGCTTATATCAGTAACAACCTAGTTATCTACACCTTCCTGATGTCCTTCATGAGAACCTAGGATTGGGCTCCCCCAGACCCCCTACTTCTTCTGATTGGGAACTGTCCTATTCTTCACCCCCATCTCTCCATCCACCCATGGGCACCTCTACCACACAATCAATCGATGGGCTTATATCAATAACAACCTAGTTATCTACACCTTCCTGATGTCCTTCATGAGAACCTAGGATTGGACTCCCCAGGCATTCGAGAGAAACCCCTACTTCTTCTGATTGGGAACTGTCCTATTCTTCACCCCCATCTCTCCATCCACCCATGGGCACCTCTGATACACAATGAAATGGTGGGCTTTAATCTTCCCCTTCCTGATGTCCCTCATGAGAACCAAGGATTGGGCTCCCTAGGCATTGAGAGCAACCCCTACTTCTTCTGATTGGGAACTGTCCTATTCTTCACCCCCATCTCTTCATCCACTCATGGGCACCTCTGATACACAATGAAATGGTGGGCTTTAATCTTCCGGGTGTCCCTCATGAGAACCTATGATTGGGCTTCTACAGGCATCAAAAACGATCCTCTCCTTTTTTTGTGAGGGGCCTTTTCTCCACCATCACCTCTCCATCCACCCATGGCCACACAATCAAACAATGGGCACTTTAAGATCTCAAACCCAAAAAATTACATTATTATTTAACACAATTTTTTTATTTTTTATGAATAGAAATCACATTGTTTAGCTGAGTGAAGAAGGGAGAGCATTATTATTATACTACGTCTTATACTTATTGTGGTTTATGTCATTGTATTGTAGACATTTATTTATTGTGATTAAATAAAATACGGCTCATCACTGATCATAGAAAAGATCTTTTTCTCTGCATTCAGACATGAATGAAGTGAGCGGCTTAGTCTCTGCGGAGGTCTCCCAAGGTCAATGTCTTCTCCAATTAGCTCTAATCAGGTAAAACTCTAATTGGGAAACCTAATTAAGTCCGAGGTCTAAAAGGCCTCCTGACCGCTGACTGTTTACTAAGCACAGGATCCTTAGAGGGCCGGCCCCCGAGGAGTCCCAGAATAATGCAGAGCTCTCGATCAGACAATTAATGATGCAGACCTGTGAGCGGGGGGACAGAGCACCGTCCAGAGGAAACAGCGGCCTCCCCGCACCCTTCATTACGATGACTGAGGCTGGAAATAGATGTCCAGCTCGTTAGGATAATTGCCAGACACAATCCTCGGGGGAGGGAGGCAGAGCAATGATGTACAGTCTGTAATGATAATTAGACCATTGTGTCCTGCAAGAGGTGCCGACATTCTGCTTTTTTTGTCAATAAGAATGTCATTCAAACATTTATATTTTCATCTTAAATCTCAGATTTGAGAAAACGTAAGAAGATCTTCAATCTTTAAAACGACATTCCTCATAAAGTACCAAATAGTATACGGAGGGACTTTATCTAAAGCCGTTCCTATAATCTTATTATTGTATCGGTCTCTCCCCGACTTCCAAGGGCCTGATGGTGACCCCCAGAGCCGGGGAGTACTGACATTCCTCCTCGGGGTGCAGGTTACTAGGCATAGTGGGTGTGGTGCAAGAAAGATTGGGCGCCGGCCACTTTTTGTAAAAGTCAACAAAGAGAGTTTAATTTCTCTTAACAGGAACGGCGGGAGAGAGGGATAGGGCACAGGACACCCGTAGGCAAATGGCAATTAGGCAAACTCTACAGACAAAAATGGAACTAGGCAGACAGCCATACAGATAGAGGGCCTTTAAGCTGAATGCTGCAATCTGCATCTCCGAGCAACCGCTGTCTCCTATAGCAACAACTTCTCTCACAGTATCCTACTGTAGATCTTCCAATTTAACTCGCAGTATCCCACTGTAGATCCTCAAACTCAACTCGCAGTATCCCACTGTAGACCCTCAAACTCAACTCGCAGTATCCCACTGTAGATCCTCAAACTCAACTCGCAGTATCCCACTGTAGATCCTCAAACTCAACTCGCAGTATCCCACTGTAGACCCTCAAACTCAACTCGCAGTATCCCACTGTAGATCCTCAAACTCAACTCGCAGTATCCCACTGTAGATCCTCAAACTCAACTCGCAGTATCCCACTGTATATCCTCAAACTAAACTCGCAGTATCCCACTGTAGATCCTCAAACTCAACTCGCAGTATCCCACTGTAGATCCTCAAACTCAACTCGCAGTATCCCACTGTAGATCCTCAAACTCAACTCACAGTATCCCACTGTAGATCCTCAAACTCAACTCACAGTATCCCACTGTAGATCCTGAGGGGAAAATCCGATTGCCTCTCGGGGGATCAGGAAGGAATTTTTCCCCTGCTTTAGCAAATTGGAGCATGGCTCTGCTGGGGTTTTTCGCCTTCCTCTGGATCAACTGTGGGTATAGAATGGGGTATATGGGATTGTATGATATTATTATTTTATTTTTTTTGTGGTTGAACTGGATGGACTTGTGTCTTTTTTCAACCTGACTAACTATGTAACTATGTATGTGACCAGGCTGTGAAAAAGTCTCACACATGTGGTATCGCCATACTCGGGAGGAATAGCAGAATACATATTGGGGCATCATTTTTGTTATATACATGCTATGCATAGAAATATCTTATAAATGGACAACTTTGTGTAAAAAAAAATGCGTTTTCATTTTCTTTCCACAATTTCCAAAAACTTGTGGAAAAAATGAAATGTTCAAAAGACTCATTATGCCTTATAGAATATACATTGGGGTGTTTACTTTTCAAAATGGGGTCATTTTGTGGACCTGGTGCTCCAGGGCCTTCAAAAGTGTAAGCCCCCGTACGCGCGGATTTTTTCCGACGGACTTTGTCCGAAACTGGTGTTGCATACACACGGTCGGACAAAGTTGTCGGAAAATCCGATCATTCTGAACGTGGTGACGTTTGTTGCGTACGACAGAACTACGTAGAGGCCAGTAGCCAATAGCTTTGGTCTCGTAATTTGATCTGAGCATGCGTGGCACATTGTCCGTCGGAATTCTCTACACACGATCGGAAAAAGTCCGATCAGATTTTGTTTTCGGAAAATTTGAGAGCAGGATCTCAAATTTTTTCCGTCAGAAACTCTGACGGAAAAAGTCAGATGGAGCCCACACACGAGCGGATTTTCCGACAACATTGGTCCGATCGGACATTTTCCGTCGGAATTTCTAACCGTGTGTATGGGGGCTAATAGGTAGTCAAAAAATTAAATGTGTAATTTATATCCCTAGAATGCCTGAAGGTGCTCCCTGCATGTTTGGCCTCTGTATGTGGCCAGGCTGTGTAAAAGTCTCACACATGTGGTATCCCCGTACTCAGGAGGAGTATCAGAATGTGTTTTGGGGTATAATTTGTTGTATACATATGTTGTGTGAGTGAAATAACCTGCTAATATGACAATTCTGTGGAAAAAATAAAAAATAAAAATAAAATCTTCATGTTGCAAAGAATTGTGTGAAAAAATGACAACTTCAAAAAGCTCACCACGCCTCTTACTAAATACCTTGTAATGTCTACTTTCCAAAAGGGGGTCATTTGGGGGGGTATTTGTACTTTCCTGGCTTTTTACTGCCTCAAGAAATGAGATATGATCGGGTGTGATCGGGTGAGATACATTTTTAGTGATTGGCACCATGGCTTGTAGACTTTATAACTTTCATACAGACCAAATAATATACACCGATTTGGGTTATTTTTACCAAAGAAATGTGGCAGTATAAATTTTGGCCAAAATTTATGAAGTAAAATGACTACCGTATTTATCGGCGTATAACACGGGGAAAAGGGGAAAATCGTGGGTGCGTGCTATACGCTGATCCCCGCCGATCTCCGTCGATCTCTGCTGATTGTGAGCGGAGTGAAGCGATCGCCGCCGAGATACACATAGCCGAGTGCGCTCTGCTCTTCTCGGCTCCGCTCACAGTCACGCCCAGTCCCGCCATTGGACCTGTGTTATGTCCATCAAAGGGCGGGACTGGGCGTGACTGTGAGCGGAGCCGAGAAGAGCCGAATGCACTCGGCTATGTGTATCTCGGCTCCGCCCAGTCCCTGCGATCTCGGCGGCGTTCGCTCCGATCCGCCCAGTTTCGGCGCCAATCTCGGCGGAGCCAATTTTAAATGCATCCAAGGCTGCAATGGACACTGGGGGCAAGGCTGCACTGGGGCAAGGCTGCACTGACAAGGCTGCACTGACAAGGCTGCACTGGGGCAAGGCTGCACTGGGGCAAGGCTGCAATGGACACTGGGGCAAGGCTGCACTGGGGCAAGGCTGCAATGGACACTGGGGGCAAGGCTGCACTGGGGCAAGGCTGCAATGGACACTGGGGGCAAGGCTGCACTGGGGCAAGGCTGCACTGACAAGGCTGCACTGACAAGGCTGCACTGGGGCAAGGCTGCACTGGGGCAAGGCTGCACTGACAAGGCTGCACTGACAAGGCTGCACTGGGGCAAGGCTGCACTGACAAGGCTGCACTGGGGCAAGGCTGCACTGACAAGGCTGCACTGGGGCAAGGCTGCACTGACAAGGCTGCACTGACAAGGCTGCACTGGGGCAAGGCTGCACTGACAAGGCTGCAATGGACACTGGGGGCAAGGCTGCACTGACAAGGCTGCAATGGACACTGGGGGCAAGGCTGCACTGACAAGGCTGCACTGGGGCAAGGCTGCACTGACAAGGCTGCACTGGGGCAAGGCTGCAATGGACACTGAGGGCAAGGCTGCACTGGGGCAAGGCTGCAATGGACACTGGGGGCAAGGCTGCACTGGGGCAAGGCTGCACTGACAAGGCTGCACTGACAAGGCTGCACTGGGGCAAGGCTGCACTGGGGCAAGGCTGCACTGACAAGGCTGCACTGACAAGGTTGCACTGGGGCAAGGCTGCACTGGGGCAAGGCTGCACTGACAAGGCTGCACTGGGGCAAGGCTGCACTGACAAGGCTGCACTGGGGCAAGGCTGCACTGACAAGGCTGCACTGACAAGGCTGCACTGACAAGGCTGCACTGGGGCAAGGCTGCACTGACAAGGCTGCAATGGACACTGGGGCAAGGCTGCACTGACAGGGCTGCAAATGACACTGAGAAGGCTGCATTGATGGGCATTTAAATGTAAGTTTTTTTCCTTAAAATTCCCTCCTAAACTTGGGGTGCGTGTTATACGCCGATAAATACTGTAATTTGCTAAAAAAAAAATTTTCATTTATAACGCAAAAAATGAAAAACCCAGCGGTGATCAAATACCACCAAAAGAAAGCTCTATTTGTGTGAAAAAAAGCACAAAAAATTAATTTGGGTACTGTAATGCCCCGTACACACGGTCGGAAATTCCAACCACAAAATCCGTCAGATTTTGTCTGACACTGGTGTTGCACACACACGGTCGGACAAAGTCGTCGGAAAATCCGATCATTCTGAACGTGGTGACGTTTGTTGCCTACGACGGAACTACGCAGAGGCTAGTAGCCAATAGGTTTGGTCTCCTAATTTGATCGGAGCATGCGTGGCACTTTGTCCGTCGGAATTCTCTACACACGATCGGAAAAAGTCCGATCGGATTTTGTTGTCGGAAAATTTGAGAGCAGAATTCCGACGGAAAAAGTCAGATGGAGCCCACACACGGTCGGATTTTCCGACAACATGGTCCGATCGGACATTTTCTGTCGGAATTTCCGACCGTGTGTACGGGGCATTAGTTGCCTGACTGAGTAATTGTCATTCAAAATGTGAGAGCACTGAAAGCTGAAAATTGGTCTGGTTAGGAAGGGGGTGCCCAGTGGTCAAGCGGTTAATAAAGGACTTGTCCCAAGCTGTCTCTTGTCTTTTTTACCATTTTGACACTTTTTTGGTGAAATGGAAGGGGTACGATTGGGTACCCCATTACCAATTCACACATAGGGGGGGAGGCCGGGATCTGGGGGTCCCCTTGTTAAAGGGGCTTCCAGATTCTGATAATCCCCCCGCCCGCAGACCCCCACAACCACCGGGTAAGAGTTGTGGGGATGAATCCAGACCCAAAAGCACCCTCCCCATGTTGAGGGCATGTGGCCTGGTACGGTTCAGGAGGGGGGGGGCGCTCTCTCATCCCCCCCTCTTTTCCTGTGGCCTGCCAGGTTGCGTGCTCGGATAAGGCTCTGGTGTGGATTTTGGGGGGACCCCAATGCCATTTTTTTTTTCATTTTGGCGCAGGGTTCCCTTTAAAATCCATACCAGACCTGAAGGGTCATTTTGCTGCGATATTGTTCTAAACACGGGAAACATGCGCCCCTTTACAGGCAGACTATACACACCCCCCAGGTACCAAATGTAAAGGAATATTTCATTCATTTTTATTGTTTGACTTTAACCGCTTGACCACGGGGCGCTTAAACCCCCTTCCTAACCAGACCAATTTTCAGCTTTCGGTGCTCTCACACTTTGAATGACAATTACTCAGTCATGCAACACTGTACCCAAATGAATTTTGGGTCCTTTTTTTCACACAAATAGAGCTTTCTTTTGGTGGTATTTAATCACCGCTGGGTTTTTTATTTTTTGCGCTATAAATCAAAAAAATACAGAAAATTTGGTATAAAAAAAATTAATAAAAATTCTTTGTTTCTATTAAAAATTATTGCAGAGTATTGGCGAGTATTGGCAGAGTATTGGCAGAGTATTGGCAGAGTATTGCAGTGTTGCACAGTATTGGCAGAGTATTGCACAGTGGTGGCAGAGTATTGCACAGTGGTGGCAGAGTATTGCACAGTGGTGGCAGAGTATTGCACAGTGGTGGCAGAGTATTGCACAGTGGTGGCAGAGCATTGCACAGTGGTGGCAGAGCATTGCACAGTGGTGGCAGAGTATTGCACAGTGGTGGCAGAGTATTGCACAGTGGTGGCAGAGCATTGCACAGTGGTGGCAGAGTATTGCACAGTGGTGGCAGAGCATTGCACAGTGGTGGCAGAGTATTGCACAGTGGGGGCAGAGCATTGCACAGTGGTGGCAGAGAATTGCACAGTGGTGGCAGAGTATTGCACAGTGGGGGCAGAGCATTGCACAGTGGTGGCAGAGTATTGCACAGTGGTGGCAGAGTATTGCACAGTGGGGGCAGAGCATTGCACAGTGGTGGCAGAGTATTGCACAGTGGTGGCAGAGTATTGCACAGTGGTGGCAGAGTATTGCACAGTGGTGGCAGAGTATTGCACAGTGGTGGCAGAGCATTGCACAGTGGTGGCAGAGTATTGCACAGTGGGGGCAGAGCATTGCACAGTGGTGGCAGAGTATTGCACAGTGGTGGCAGAGCATTGCACAGTGGTGGCAGAGTATTGCACAGTGGGGGCAGAGCATTGCACAGTGGTGGCAGAGTATTGCACAGTGGTGGCAGAGCATTGCACAGTGGTGGCAGAGTATTGCAGGCACTGACCAGCGCTGTGGGCACTGCACATCCAGCCCACAGCGCTGGTCCCGTCTCTCCCCCTTTCCGCTTCTCCCCTCTCACTGTACCGATCGGTACAGAGAGGGGAGGGAGGAATCGGCGTCATGACGTGACGCCGGTTTGTGTACATGTGATCGCTCCGTCATTTGACCGAGCGATCACATGGTAAACGGCCGCTACCAGCGGCTGTTTACCGTGGTCACGGATGTTCCCCAGGGGGCGCGCGGGAGCAAGTTTCTAGGAGGACGTCCGACTATAGCGCGGTCAGCATGTGGTTAAGCATTATTAAAATCACTGCTCCCGAAAAAACGGCCGTTATTAAAGCTTGTATTTGCATTGATACATGTCCCCTGGGGCAGGACCCGGGTCCCCAAACACTTTTTATGATAATAACTTGTATATAAGCCTTTAAAATTAGCACTTTTTATTATTCATGTTCGTGTCCCCTAGACTTTAACGGTGTTCCGGTGAATTTGCTGCGAACATCGCATATTGTTCGCCGCTCGGCGAACAGGCGAACACCTGATGTTCGAGTCAAACTTACGTTCGACTCGAACATCGGGCTCATCCCCAATGACTACCATCATGTATCATGTTAGTGATATAATTAAGACATTTTATTGCTGTATACCTATATGCTTCATTTAAAGTCCCACCGCCCTTTTCCCATCTTCTTTTATATAGGGATGGAGGCACGAGATTTTACCAGGTCATCGCCTCACATAAAGTCCAATATTGTTCAAAATTTCAACAACTACTAGATCCCCAGTCTCCAAAAATGTGTGTTGGTAGAATGAATAGTGCCCCATCTTTGGTGTCAGTGGTAGGAATAGTACCCAATTGCTGGTGTTGGTAGAAGGAATAGTGCCCCATATTTGGTGTCAGTGGTTAGGACTAGGGTCCCATAGTTGGTGTTGGTAGAAGGAATAGTGCCCTATATTTGGTGTCAGTGGTAGGACTAGGGTCCCATTGTTTGTGTTGGTAAAAGGAATAGTGCCCTATATTTGGTGTCAGTGGTTAGGACTAGGGTCCCATAGTTGTTGTTGGTAGAAGGAATAGAGCCCTATCTTTGGTGTCAGTGGTAGGAATAGTACCCCATTGCTGGTGTTGGTAGAAGGAATAGTGCCCCATCTTTAGTGTCAGTGGTAGGAATAGTACCCCATTGTTTGTGTTGGTAGAAGGAATAGTGCCCTATATTTGGTGTCAGTGGTAGGACTAGGGTCCCATAGTTGGTGTTGGTAGAAGGAATAGTGCCCTATCTTTGGTGTCAGTGGTAGGACTAGGGTCCCATTGCTGGTGTTGGTAGAAGGAATAGTGCCCTATATTTGGTGTCAGTGGTTAGGACTAGGGTCCCATTGTTTGTGTTGGTAGAAGGAATAGTGCCCTATATTTGGTGTCAGTGGTAGGACTAGGGTCCCATAGTTGGTGTTGGTAGAAGGAATAGTGCCCTATCTTTGGTGTCAGTGGTAGGACTAGGGTCCCATAGTTGGTGTTGGTAGAAGGAATAGTGCCCTATATTTGGTGTCAGTGGTAGGACTAGGGTCCCATTGTTTGTGTTGGTAGAAGGAATAGTGCCCTATATTTGGTGTCAGTGGTAGGACTAGGGTCCCATAGTTGGTGTTGGTAGAAGGAATAGTGCCCTATATTTGGTGTCAGTGGTAGGACTAGGGTCCCATAGTTGGTGTTGGTAGAAGGAATAGTGTCCTATCTTTGGTGTCAG
Source organism: Lithobates sylvaticus (assembly GCA_028564925.1). Classification (NCBI taxonomy): domain Eukaryota; kingdom Metazoa; phylum Chordata; class Amphibia; order Anura; family Ranidae; genus Lithobates; species Lithobates sylvaticus. Next base: position 633,704,570 of record CM053027.1, on the reverse strand, counting down.
TGGTAGGACTAGGGTCCCATAGTTGGTGTTGGTAGAAGGAATAGTGTCCTATATTTGGTGTCAGTGGTAGGACTAGGGTCCCATTGTTTGTGTTGGTAGAAGGAATAGTGCCCTATCTTTGGTGTCAGTGGTAGGACTAGGGTCCCATTGCTGGTGTTGGTAGAAGGAATAGTGCCCCATTGTTGGTGGCAGTGGGAAGAGTAGTGCCTCATATTAGTGTGAGGAATAGTGCCCCAGGGGCCACATAAGGGCAAGCAAAGTGCTGCATTCAGCCCACAAAGCACAGTTTGGAGGCCACTTATAGAGTATGAAGTCAGTAGAGCAGAGGACCCCTATTCCCATTATTTAGCACCGGTACATAACCCCCCCCCCCCCCCCCCGGGTGCTCTTGTACCCCTTTGTTTTTGTTGGTGCACTATAAATGAGAACTAGATTTGTGGTTTTCAGCATGGGATGAGAGTGGTGAAGCTCTGCGGGTTTCATGGCATGAACTGGATCTGGGTAGACGGATGTTCTGGATATTTACCATCCACAGGTCAGTCCAGCTGAAACCTCAGATCCCATGGATCAGTATATTGGTGTATTTATAAAATGTGATGGATATTCAGGCAGGTTTGCTTTTCGTCTGGGGACCTCCTGAGTGACAGCAATTAGCGTCTGGCAACCCCCCAGAGATTCCAGTGTGGATATATACTCAGAGCAGCCTGGGCTCGCTGTCCATCTATATCACAGCTGTCATTTTAATTGGTCGTAGGAGGAACTCAACACGAGACGGAATCATGGCTGAGAGACAGGTAGGGGTTTCCATCGCACAGAGACGAGAGGATGCCGAATAAATTCCTTTCCTCACCCTCAATACAAATCCACCCGCATTCAAAATGGTAGAAGGGAGCCTTAGAGACACGGCTAAAGTAGAAAGTTATTAGAGAGTATCATGATCAGCACAAACTTACAAAGACATTTACATTTTTCCAGACACTTTTATAGCAAAAGGGCTGAGATATTTGTAGACAAATTACCTGTAGATTATGCACAACCTTGTTCCACATTATACAGGACCTAAGGCTGGGCCAAGGTGCACAGGACCTAAGGCTGGGCCAAGGTGCAGAGGACCTAAGGTTGGGCCAAGGTGCACAGGACCTAAGGTTGGGCCAAGGTGCACAGGACCTAAGGTTGGGCCAAGGTGCACAGGACCTAAGGTTGGGCCAAGGTGCACAGGACCTAAGGTTGGGCCAAGGTGCACAGGACCTAAGGTTGGGCCAAGGTGCACAGGACCTAAGGTTGGGCCAAGGTGCACAGGACCTAAGGTTGGGCCAAGGTGCACATGACCTAAGGCTGGGCCAAGGTGCACAGGACCTAAGGTTGGGCCAAGGTGCACAGGACCTAAGGCTGGGCCAAGGTGCACAGGACCTAAGGTTGGGCCAAGGTGCACAGGACCTAAGGCTGGGCCAAGGTGCACAGGACCTAAGGTTGGGCCAAGGTGCACAGGACCTAAGGTTGGGCCAAGGTGCACAGGACCTAAGGCTGGGCCAAGGTGCACAGGACCTAAGGTTGGGCCAAGGTGCACAGGACCTAAGGCTGGGCCAAGGTGCACAGGACCTAAGGTTGGGCCAAGGTGCACAGGACCTAAGGCTGGGCCAAGGTGCACAGGACCTAAGGTTGGGCCAAGGTGCACAGGACCTAAGGGTGGGCCAAGGTGCACAGGACCTAAGGTTGGGCCAAGGTATAAAAGACTTAAAGCTGAGATAAGGTGTAGAGAACCTAAGGTTGGGCCAAGGTGCACAGGACCTAAGGTTGGGCCAAGGTGCACAGGACCTAAGGTTGGGCCAAGGTGCACAGGACCTAAGGCTGGGCCAAGGTGCACAGGACCTAAGGCTGGGCCAAGGTGCACAGGACCTAAGGCTGGGCCAAGGTGCACAGGACCTAAGGCTGGGCCAAGGTGCACAGGACCTAAGGCTGGGCCAAGGTGCACAGGACCTAAGGCTGGGCCAAGGTGCACAGGACCTAAGGCTGGGCCAAGGTGCACAGGACCTAAGGCTGGGCCAAGGTGCACAGGACCTAAGGTTGGGCCCAGGTGCACAGGACCTAAGGTTGGGCCAATGTGCACAGGACCTAAGGTTGGGCCAAGGTGCACAGGACCTAAGGCTGGGCCAAGGTGCACAGGACCTAAGGTTGGGCCAAGGTGCACAGAACCTAAGGCTGGGCCAAGGTGCACAGAACCTAAGGCTGGGCCAAGGTGCACAGGACCTAAGGCTGGGCCAAGGTGCACAGGACCTAAGGCTGGGCCAAGGGGTACAGGACCTAAGGCTAGGCCAAGGTATAAAAGACTTAAAGCTGAGATAAGGTGTAGAGAACCTAAGGTTGGGACTTAGAGGATCTTAGATTGGGCCAAGTTGTTTCTGGATCTAAGGTTGGGCGAACTTGTTCAGGACCTAAGGTTGGGCCATGGTGTAAAGGACCTAAGTGTGGGCCAAGGTGTAGAGGACCTAAGGTTGGGTATAGCTGTAGAGGGCCTAAGGGTGGGCCTGGGTGTAAGAGACCTAAGGTTGGGCCAAGATTTAGAGTACCTAATGTTGGGCCAAGGTGTACAGAACTTAAAGTTGGGCCAAGATGCACAGGACCTAAGGTTGGGCCAAGGTATAAAAGACTTAAAGCTGAGATAAGGTGTGGAGAACCTAAGGTTGGTCCTAGCTTTAGAAGACTTAAGGTTGGGCCTAGCTTTAGAAGACTTAAGGTTGGTCCTAGCTGTAGAGGATCTAAGGTTGGGCCTAGATGCACAGGACCTAAGGTTGGGCCAAGGTATAAAAGACTTAAAGCTGAGTGAGATAAGGGGGGGGGGTTATTTACGAAAGGCAAATCCACTTTGCACTGAAAGTGCACTTGGAAGTGCAGTCGCTGTAAATCTAAGGGGTAGATCTGAAATGAGTGGAAGCTCTGCTGATTTTATCATCCAATCATGTGCAATCTGCTGTTTTTTTATTTTCCTTGCATATCCCCCTCGGATCTACAGTGACTTTACTTCCAAGTGCACTTGCAGTGCAAAGTGGATTTTCCTTTAGTAAATAACCCCCAAGGTGTAGATAGATAACCTAAAGTTGGGCCAAGCTTTAGAGGACCTAAGATTGGGCCTAGCTGTAGAGGACCTAAGATTGGGCCTAGCTGTAGAGGACCTAAGATTGGGCCTAGCTGTAGAGGACCTAAGATTGGGCCTAGCTGTAGAGGACCTAAGATTGGGCCTAGCTGTAGAGGATCTAAGATTGGGCCTAGCTGTAGAGGATCTAAGATTGGGCCTAGCTGTAGAGGATCTAAGATTGGGCCTAGCTGTAGAGGATCTAAGATTGGGCCTAGCTGTAGAGGATCTAAGATTGGGCCTAGCTGTAGAGGATCTAAGGTTGGGCCTAGCTGTAGAGGATCTAAGGTTGGGCCAAGGTGTAAACGACGTAAGTTTGGGCCAAGATGTAGAGTACCTAAGGTTGGGCCAAGGTGTACAGGACTTAAGTTTGAGCCAAGATGTAGAGGACCTAAGGTTTAAGCAAGGCCTAATGTGGAGGCAGGGTTTCTCCCTACACCTTTACATCTGATGCAATGTGATGAATATAAAATAATGAATTGTCCTTTGAACACACTGCATCTTCACATAATACAGCTCAGTGCTGTACAGATATGGATTAATACCCTCTATATATTATATAAATAATATTATATAAGCATTGTATATTTTCTAAAAACAATTCCACGACAAGTACATAAAGTACAATCCTTATGGGTACAGCAGATTTGATGGAGTTCCCAACATGTTTTGCCCTTGATCTGGGCTTCCTCAGGGGATGCTGTCCACTTTGAGCTCATGGGTGGATACTGTGGATGGAGTACTGTATATATATGGATTAATACTCTCTATATATTATATAAATAATATTATAACAGCATTATATATTTTTCTAAAAACAATTCCACGACAAGTACATAAAGTACAATCCTTATGGGTACAGCAGATTTGATGGAGTTCCCAACGTGTTTTTCCCTTAATCTGGGCTTCCTCAGGGGATGCTGTCCACTTTGAGCTCAGGGATGGATACTGTGGATGGAGTACTGTATAGATATGGATTAATACTCTCTATATATTATATAAATAATATTATATAAGCATTATATATTTTCTAAAAACAATTCCACGACAAGTACATAAAGTACAATCCATAATGGGTACAGCAGATTTGATGGAGTTCCCAACGTGTTTTGCCCTTGATCTGGGCTTCCTCAGGGGATGCTGTCCACTTTGAGCTCATGGATGGATACTGTGGATGGAGTACTGTATAGATATGGATTAATACTCTCTATATATTATATAAATAATATTATATAAGCATTATATATTTTCTAAAAACAATTCCACGACAAGTACATAAAGTACAATCCATAATGGGTACAGCAGATTTGATGGAGTTCCCAACGTGTTTTGCCCTTGATCTGGGCTTCCTCAGGGGATGCTGTCCACTTTGAGCTCATGGATGGATACTGTAGATGGAGTACTGTATAGATATGGATTAATACTCTCTATATATTATATAAATAATATTATATAAGCATTATATATTTTCTAAAAACAATTCCACGACAAGTACATAAAGTACAATCCATAATGGGTACAGCAGATTTGATGGAGTTCCCAACATGTTTTGCCCTTAATCTGGGCTTCCTCAGGGGATGCTGTCCACTTTGAGCTCATGGATGGATACTGTGGATGGAGTACTGTATAGATATGGATTAATACTCTCTATATATTATATAAATAATATTATATAAGCATTATATATTTTCTAAAAACAATTCCACGACAAGTACATAAAGTACAATCCTTATGGGTGCAGCAGATTTGATGGAGTTCCCAACGTGTTTTGCCCTTAATCTGGGCTTCCTCAGGGGATGCTGTCCACTTTGAGCTCATGGATGGATACTGTGGATGGAGTACTGTATAGATATGGATTAATACTCTCTATATATTATATAAATAATATTATATAAGCATTATATATTTTCTAAAAACAATTCCACGACAAGTACATAAAGTACAATCCATAATGGGTACAGCAGATTTGATGGAGTTCCCAACATGTTTTGCCCTTAATCTGGGCTTCCTCAGGGGATGCTGTCCACTTTGAGCTCATGGATGGATACTGTGGATGGAGTACTGTATAGATATGGATTAATACTCTCTATATATTATATAAATAATATTATATAAGCATTATATATTTTCTAAAAACAATTCCACGACAAGTACATAAAGTACAATCCATAATGGGTACAGCAGATTTGATGGAGTTCCCAACGTGTTTTGCCCTTGATCTGGGCTTCCTCAGGGGATGCTGTCCACTTTGAGCTCATGGATGGATACTGTGGATGGAGTACTGTATAGATATGGATTAATACTCTCTATATATTATATAAATAATATTATATAAGCATTATATATTTTCTAAAAACAATTCCACGACAAGTACATAAAGTACAATCCATAATGGGTACAGCAGATTTGATGGAGTTCCCAACGTGTTTTGCCCTTAATCTGGGCTTCCTCAGGGGATGCTGTCCACTTTGAGCTCATGGATGGATACTGTGGATGGAGTACTGTATAGATATGGATTAATACTCTCTATATATTATATAAATAATATTATATAAGCATTATATATTTTCTAAAAACAATTCCACGACAAGTACATAAAGTACAATCCATAATGGGTACAGCAGATTTGATGGAGTTCCCAACATGTTTTTCCCTTAATCTGGGCTTCCTCAGGGGATGCTGTCCACTTTGAGCTCGTGGATGGAGTACTGTGGATGGAGTACTGTATAGATATGGATTAATACTCTCTATATATTATATAAATAATATTATATAAGCATTATATATTTTCTAAAAACAATTCCACGACGAGTACATAAAGTACAATCCATAATGGGTACAGCAGATTTGATGGAGTTCCCAACATGTTTTGCCCTTAATCTGGGCTTCCTCAGGGGGATGCTGTCCACTTTGAGCTCATGGATGGATACTGTAGATGGAGTACTGTATAGATATGGATTAATACTCTCTATATATTATATAAATAATATTATATAAGCATTATATATTTTCTAAAAACAATTCCACGACGAGTACATAAAGTACAATCCATAATGGGTACAGCAGATTTGATGGAGTTCCCAACATGTTTTGCCCTTAATCTGGGCTTCCTCAGGGGGATGCTGTCCACTTTGAGCTCAGGCCTTATGTGCATATTCAACTCTAAGGTATCCCTACTCACCCCAGGGTATGAAACAAATGCGTACACTACAATCAATGACCATTCAAAGAATCTACAACCGCCACAACAAGCCAAGGACTGCAGGTGACCATAGGAGGCATCTAGGGACCAGAAATAAAAGGAGGGAAGATCTGAGGAAGAGAATACATTAAAAATATATTTTCTTTGACGCGGACTTCACTTCCCCTTACATTTGTTATCCCCTCCTACCTGTACCTCTGGGTTGTCCACAAAAAACAAACTCACGGTGAGTCCAACATTGTCTGGTGTAAGCCACCACTCCATCTCACCCCCTCAGGTCCTACACAGCCATCTTCTCATATGACCTTATCGGGAGGCTCTCTTTCCCTTTTAGGTTCTTTTAGTCTGCAATCTAATGACGCAGGGCAGCGTCTGTGTTACGCCGAGCGCTCCGGGTGTCCCCTCCATCCCGGAGCGCTCACGGCGCCCGTTGTCCTGCAGCGCCTCGGTCAGCTCCTCTGACCGCAGGCGCTGCTCTGCCGATGGGATGCGATCCTCGCGGCGGCCTCCGTCCGCCCGGGGATCGCATCTCTCTCTCCTCACCTGCCCCCCGCCTGTGTCTCCCTGCGCGCGCGTCCCCGCTCCCCAGGCGCGCGTGCTCGCAACTCGGCCATATCTTAAAGGGCCAGCGCACAAGTGATTGGTGCCTGGCCCAAATTACCGTTACACCCAAATTCCTCATAAACCCACTTCCCCTTCCTGTCCTGGCCGGATCTTGTGTTGCCTTAGTGCCCAGTGAAAGCGTTTGTGTGTTTTGCTCCTGCTTGTGTATCCAGACCCCTGCTGTTGCCCCTGACTACGAACCTTTGCCACCTGCCTCGACCTTTTGCTACGTTTGACCTCGCCTCTGCCATATCCCTGTGTACCGCGCCTTTCTCAGCTGTCAGTGGGGTCGAGTTGCTATTGGAGGACACGACCTGGTTGCTACCGCCGCTGCAAGTCCATCCCGCCTTGCGGCGGGCTCTGGTGAAAACCAGTAGCAACATTAGAACCGGTCCTCCAATACAACCCGTGCTATCGCCCCATTGGCATAGGGGATCCACCTCCTGTTCCCCGCCGTACCCGGAGCGTAACAGTGTGTGCGTACCGTGGCCTGGGATTGCCTGAAACCTCCCGGGATGTGAGATGTCCGTATCAAAGGAGACTTTGGGCAGATTTGATATCTTTCTCCGCCGAGGAGAGAACCTAGAAAGTGCGTCCAGATCCATCAGAAGCGCCATTCCCCCTCCCCCTCCACAAACAATAAACGCCTTGTTGGCATGGGAATGAGCAGTGGCGGCTGGTGCTCAAAATTTTTGGGGGGGGGGCGCAAACAAACAGCCTCACTGTGCCATCAAACGCTGCCACTGTGCCCATCAAACGCTGCCACTGTGCCCATCAAACGCTGCCACTGTGCCCCAAGTGCTGCCACTGTGCCCCAAGTTCTGCCACTGTGCCCCAAGTTCTGCCACTGTGCCCCAAGTTCTGCCATTGTGCCCCAAGTTCTGCCACTGTGCCCCTTAAGTGCTGCCACTGTGCCCCAAGTGCTGCCACTGTGCCCCAAGTTCTGCCATTGTGCCCCTTAAGTTCTGCCATTGTGCCCCAAGTTCTGCCATTGTGCCCCAAGTTCTGCCACTGTGCCCCTTAAGTGCTGCCACTGTGCCCCAAGTTCTGCCATTGTGCCCAAGTTCTGCCACTGTGCCCCTTAAGTGCTGCCACTGTGCCCCAAGTGCTGCCATTGTGCCCCAAGTTCTGCCACTGTGCCCCTTAAGTGCTGCCACTGTGCCCCAAGTGCTGCCACTGTGCCCCAAGTGCTGCCATTGTGCCCCTTAAGTTCTGCCATTGTGCCCCTTAAGTGCTGCCATTGTGCCCCAAGTTCTGCCACTGTGCCCCTTAAGTGCTGCCATTGTGCCCCTCAAGTGCTGCCACTGTGCCCCCTGCCTGCCCTCTGCACTTACCTTGTCCCGGTGTGCAGCTGGTGACGGCGTCAGGCGACGAGCGGTGTCTCCGTCGGATGTCTTCTCCCGCGCTCCTCCTGTCTTCTTCTGCTGTGATTGGACGCCTAGCGTCCAATCACAGCGCCTGTGACTTCAGCCAATCAGGTGACAGGTAACAGACCTGGCAACCTGATTGGCTGAGAGGCGGGTCTGTGTTAGGGAAGCGATGTATTCGCTTCCCTAACACAATACTGTGTAATCAGCGAACGCACAGCCGATAACGAAAATCTGAAAAAAACAAATTAGAAACAACGAATGTACGAATGAAGAAAATACGAAAAACGAAAATGAATGAAAAAATTCGTACATTCGTAGCTTTTTTTTTTGTTGTTGAATTGGTTGTTGAATTGGTAATTTTCCGTGTCTCTTACAATGGCGCTGCTTAACGTGCTTCGAATGGATTGAACGAAAAAATTCGGACATTCGTAACTTTTATTTTATTTTTTTTCGATTCGTAATTTTCCGTGTCTCTAACAATGGCGCTGCTTAACGTGCTTCGAATGGATTGAACGAAAAAATTCGTACATTCGTAACTTTTTTTTTTTTTTCGATTCGTAATTTTCCGTGTCTCTTACAATGGCGCTGCTTAACGTGCTTCGAATGGATTGAACGCAAAAATTCGTACATTCGTAACTTTTATTTTATTTTTTTTCGATTCGTAATTTTCCGTGTCTCTTACAATGGCGCTGCTTAACGTGCTTCGAATGGATTGAACGCAAAAATTCGTACATTCGTAACTTTTATTTATTTATTTTTTTTTGAATCGTAATTTTCCATGTCTCTTACAATGGCGCTGCTTAACGTGCTTCGAATGGATTGAACGAAAAAATTCGTACATTCGTAACCTTTATTTTATTTTTTTTCGATTCGTAATTTTCCGTGTCCCTTACAATGGCGCTGCTTAACGTGCTTCGAATGGATTGAGCGAAAAAATTCGTACATTCGTAACTTTTTTTTTTCGATTCGTAATTTTCCGTGTCTCTTACAATGTAATAATAGCATACACATTACATAAAATTATGAATTATGCTCCGATTACGAATCTACGAATGTTACGAATGTTACGAATGTACGAATAAATACGAATGCGTCCGAATTTCGAATAAACGAATAAACGAAAATGAAACTAACGGAAAAACGAATCAACGAAAAAAATAACTCTAACTAAAATACGAATCGTTACGAATACGAACACCGACGACTTATGAATTTACGAATCGTTACGAATCAATGGAAACGAAATAAAAACGTAAATAAACAATTTTTTTTGTTGTGCACATGTCTACAGAGGACCACTCATCAACATTGCCTCTTGCATCTGACTGGACTAATGACAAAAGGAAGCCGTGTCCTGCCTGTATGGAATCAGGATGAAGAGACATATTGGCAACCCTCTGTAGCACCCTCTACTTTAGGTAGGTACTAGAAGTAGGTTTTTGTCAGTGCCGTTAAATTTAATCAGGCCTAGGTGGGCCTGTTTGTATTGATCTGTGTGGGCTGGGAGTGGCTCAGAGTAGACTGGTGACTCACAGATAGCATCATATTTCAGTTACCTCCCTAATGCCTCTAGAGGATTCTAGAAGAAAGGGGGGGGAAGAGAGGTGGAGCTGTCTGGAGCCCTGACCAATCCCCAACCTGGATTGGCAGGGGGCAGGCCTCCTTAACCGCTTCAGCACCGCCCGCCGTCATATGACGCCCACAAGGTGGATCTCCCATCCTGGGTGGGCGTCATATGACGTCCTCGGATTCCCGGCCGCATGTGATCCCAGTACGGAGGATCACATGATCGGTCTCCTCCCCTTAAGTCCCCTCCCCCTACAGTTAGAATCACATCTATTAGGGAACACATTAACCCCTCCAGCTCCCCCTAGTGTTAACCCCTTCCCTGCCAGTCACATTTACACAGTAATCATTGCAATTTTATAGCAACGATCGCTGTGTAAATGTGAATGGTTCCAAAAATGTGTCAAAAGTCTCCGAAGTGTCCGCCGCAATGTCGCAGTCACGAAAAAAAAAATCGCAGATCGCCGCCATTACTAGTAAAAAAAAAAAAAAAATTCAATAAATCTATCCCCTATTTTGTAGACGCTATAACTTTTGCGCAAACCGATCAATATACGCTTATTGCGATTTTTTTTACCAAAAATATGTAGAAGAATACGTATCGGCCTAAACTGAGGAAAAAAATAGTTTTTTTAAAAAAAAAATGGGATATTTATTATAGCAAAAAGTAAAAAATATTGTGTTTTTTTTCAAAATTGTCGCTCTTCTTTTGTTTATAGCGCAAAAAATAAAAACCGCAGGGGCGATCAAATACCCCCAAAAGAAAGCTCTATTTGTGGGAAAAAAAGGACGTCAATTTTGTTTGGGTGTAACGTCGCACGACCGCGCAATTGTCAGTTAAAGCGACGCAGTGCCGAATCGCAAAAAGTGCTCTGGTAAGGAAGGGTGTTTAAAAGCCCGGTATTGAAGCGGTTAAAGCAGTTTTTTTTTTTGCTAGAAAAAAACTTAGAACCCCCAAACATTATATATTGTTTTTTTTTCTAACACCCTAGAGAATAAAATGGCGGTCGTTGCAATACTTTTTTTTCACACCGTATTTGCGCAGCGGTCTTGCAAGCGCACGTTTTTTGGAAAAAATTCACTTTTTTGAATAAAAAAATAAGACAACAGTAAAGTTAGTCCAATTTTTTTATATATTGTGAAAGATAATGTTACGCCGAGTAAATTGATACCTAACATGTCACTCTTCAAAATTGCGCCCGCTCGTGGAATGGCATCAAACTTTTACCCTCAAAAATCTCCATAGGCGGCGTTTAAAAAATTCTACAGGTTGCATATTTTGCGTTACAGAGGAGGTCTATGGCTATAATTATTGCTCTCGCTCTACCGATCGCGGCGATACCTCACATGTGTGGTTTGACCACCGTTTTCATATGCGGGCGCTACTCATGTATGCGTTCGCTTCTGCGCACGAGCTCGTCGGGACGGGGCGCTTTAAAAAAAATTTTTTTTTGTTTTTCTTATTTATTTTTCTTGATTTTATTTATTTTTACACTGTTTTTAAAAAAAAAATTAATTGGCTCACTTTTATTCCTATTACAAGGAATGTAAACATTCCTTGTAATAGAAAAAATCATGACAGGTCCTCTTAAATATGAGATCTGGGGGGGTCAAAAAGTCCTCAGATCTCATATTTGGACTTCAATGAAAAAAAAAAAAAAAAATGACATTTGAAAATTCCTCTTTAAGAGGTATGGGCGTAAGTGACGTTTTTGACGTCGCTTCCGCCCTCCTATGGTATAGAGATGAGTGGCGGCCATCTTAGCGTCACTCATCTCTATGCACAGGCAGGGAACGGACCCGATCGCCTCCGCCGCTGCCGACGGTTCCGGTAAGCGGCGGAAGGCGCGGGAGAGCGGCGGGAGGGGGGGGCACCTGTCCCGCCGCTGATAACGGTGATCCCGCGGCGAATACGCCGCGATGACCACCATTATCGGAATGCCGACCGGCGCCTGAAGAGATGGATACCTCGGTTGTGGCAGCAGCTGCTGCCGTTACCGAGATATCCCTCTTCAAAAAAGGGACGTACATCGCCGTGCGCCGGTCGGAAAGTGGTTAAAATCCCTCCATAAAATACAAAACACACATCCGGACTGTTCATAGTCTCAAGAGTGACTGGGAGGTGAATGCCGGGCTGGGCGGGGTGACAGGTGGACCACAATATCCAGCAGCCCCTGCGAGGGTACCGCTACACCTGCATTGACCAGGAACGTGTGCCACAGCCTCCGATTTACAGAGTCCCAATATGTCTCATAATAGTCAGTATGGTGTGGGGTGTTATCCAATTTACTAAGACCAAAGTAATTATAAAGGGTAAGTGCCATTCAGGTCAATTCACTGACCTATGAGGGTCATTTTAAAGGAGAAACGTCCTGAGAAACTGCACAGGTTCCCATCGCTGACCTCCTTCTGCAAATACCAGATATCTGAAAAAATGGGTTTGTAGCAGCGACACTTTTACAAGGTGTCCGCTATGTGAAAATTTAGTTTTTTTCAGGGGTCAAGTCCTGGGAAAAAAGTGTCGGAACTCCCACCCAAGATCCACTCACCTGGTCTGACTAAATACAATCTCTTAGCAGCAGGGACCTGATCTACCTGTCAGCTAGCTGTGATTGACAGATAGATCGAAGCGGAAGCTGTCATGGGGCCCCCTACTGGCAATGCCTGAATGGTCAGGTGTGCAGCACTTACTATTGCGAGCTGCTGGTGAAGCACCTCCCACACAGCTCGCATACTTCAAAGTCTTGCAGGACACGGCTGCTAATGAGAACTGAGTTCCTGTTGTGGAAAAAGTACAGGAACTCCGTTCCCATGCGTTCCCCCAGGACTTGAGCCCTGTTTTTTTTCCTCAGAACAGTAATGGGGTTCTGAGGGTTAATTTGTGCAGGGTTAACTTTGGCATCACTTTGGCTGGGCTGTGTTGGGATTCTGCCTGGTCATGGGTACAGTGAGGTACACATGACAGGTTCAGAACCAGCGCCTGGTTGGACGGTTTGGGTATCGACATTCCCCGGAGCCAATCGGTGGGTGCGTCTGGCCCCGCTGGGGAGTCTGGGGAAGGGTACTTAAGGTGCTGAAGTCACGTGTTCGGCCGGAGCTGCCTGTTCCTGAATCTGGACCGGGGTAGCCCCGCGAGGGGTCCCAGGCCTGGGAGCGTTTGCCGTCCCGCAACATGGTTCTTCTGACCAGCCCCATAGACCCGATTGGTCTGGGGCAAAGGATCCATCTGTTCCCGAGTCTCGGAAACCGGCTGGTCCAAGGCGCAGTAAATGAGGGAGGATTCAAGGTGTCCGGGTTCGCTCTCAACTTGGAGGGGCACCGCAGCTCGTGTAGGCGACCGGGGGAGGACTCTTCGGAGGAGGGCCAACAAGCTGGCATCCTGAGAAGTGCCCGGTTGCTGGGTTGTTAACCACTTTCAGCCCCGGACCATTTTGCTGGCTTAAGACCAGACCACTTTTTGCGATTCGGCACTGCGTCGCTTTAACTGACAATTGCGCGGTCGTGCGACGTGGCTCCCAAACAAAATCGATGTCCTTTTTTTCCCACAGATAGAGCTTTCTTTTGGTGGTATTTGATCGCCCCTGCGGTTTTTATTTTTTGCGCTATAAACAAAAAAAAAAGAGCGACAATTTTGAAAAAAACACATTATTTTTTACTTTTTGCTATAATAAATATCCCCCAAAAATATATAAAAGAACATTTTTTTTTCCCTCAGTTTAGGCCGATACGTATTCTTCTACATATTTTTGGTAAAAAAAATCGCAATTAGCGATTATTGATCGGTTTGCGCAAAAGTTATAGCGTTTACAAAATAGGGGATAGTTTTATAGCATTTTTCTTAATAATTGATTTTTTACTAGTAATGGCGACGATCAGCGATTTTTATTGTGACTGCGACATTATGGCGGACACATCGGACATTTTTGACACATTTTTGGGACCATTGTCATTTATACAGAAATCAGTGCTATTTAAATGCATTAATTCCTGTGTAAATGACACTGGCAGTGAAGGGGTTAACCACTAGGTGGCAGTGTAGGGGTTAAGTGTTCCTAGAGGCGTGTTACTAACTGTGGAGGGCTTGGCTGTGAGCAGGGGCGGACTGACCATTCGGCCACTCGGGCACTTCCCGAGGGCCCCGGGCCACTAGGGGGCCCCATCAGGGTTGCCAGCCTCAGTAAGACCAGGGACAGTATGTAAAAATCTGTGTTTTTTTTACATCTGTTTCTGAAATGTCCCTTACCGACATCCTTTTGGTCTAGAAATCCAGAGATTATAGCTGCCCTACCTCTCCAGTACCTTCTCAGCCAATAGAAACATGTCTGTGTATACTGTGTGTACATGTATGTGTATACTGTGTGGCCCCATAATCTGATTGCCTGGGGGCCCCATATTCTCCTATTGCCCGGGGGCCCCATGAGTTGTCAGTCCGCCCCTGGCTGTGAGCTAGTGAACACTGATCTCTGCTCCAATCACAGGGGGGCAGAGATCAGTGTCACTAGTTGCCAGCCAGAACGGGGAGATGCTGTTTACTTCCGCATCTCCCCGTTCAGCCATCCCATGAGACGATCGCGGGTATCCCCGCGGTGATCGAGTCCGCGGGACCCGCGACCGGACTCACGGGGGTCCCGACCGCCGTGCGCGCGCGCTCGATGGCACGGTGGCATCTTAAAGGGGACGTACCTGTACGCCCTTATGCCTGTCTGTGCCATTCTGTCGACATTCAGTCGGGAAGCGGTTAAGGACATTAACGAATCCACAGTTTCGCAGTACTGCCAAGGAGACAGAAAACGTTTCAGGTACTGAGAAAAGGTTCCTAATTCATTCTCGGTTGAGACTTTGTTCATGATCAGAGACTTTGCAAGTTCCGGATATAAGTGCTGACTGCCATAATCTCTGGCTAGAGATTGCTCAGCTTTGGGTCGCCCAGCTGCGAGTGGCTACTCTCTGAATTTTGCATTAGAGACCTTCTAAGGGTCGGCAGTTCAAGGTGCCTGAGTTTCACCCTTGCCCTCTGTTCCCATATGTGACTGTGTCTGTTGGATGTTACCCCTGTAAATAAAAACCTTTCTAAAGGACTTTTATGGTGTCGGCGTCTGAAGTTGTTGGGTACAAACCCTGGGAACCCCTAGACCTGGAGGAACAAGCCAAGCGGAGGTAACCGGTAAGCCCAAAAGTCAAGGCCGCCCCATCGAGGGTTATGGCCGCTACAGGTTTCTTATCTTTTCTTTAACATTCATTTTGTCATTGAACTTTTTTAATCGTCAAACATTATATATGAGATGTCACCGGGGTCATGGCAGTTCCCTTCTTCTTTCCATTATTCCTTGCCCCAGTAGTCAGGCTCTTCTCAGTGGATTTTTGTATAGAGTTCAGCAACCCCTTAGGTGTGATTTGGTATTGCCTGAGTTCATAATTGGCTGCTGCAGGTCGGGGGAAGCCAAGATCTTTATTTTCTCCAGTCTCTCAGCTTTGGCTTTTACTGAGCAAAAATAATGAATTCATGGTTCTTGATATTTAAAGCGGTTCTGCACTGCTTTTTTTTTTTTTTTGGGGGGGGGGGGGGGGGGATATGCCAAGGCCATCTAGCTAAATTGGGGGACTTACCTGTTCCATCTTCCATCTCGATCGCAGCCGGTTTTCCTCCGATAAAATTCTTTATCTTCTTCTTTTGTGCTGGGGGGCCATCTTGTGAAACCCTACAGGCACTTTAGATGGCCCAGCATGCACCGCCGTTACTGCGCCGAGCTCGCGCGTGCGCAGTAACGGCACATCTGCCGACATCTCGCGAGATTTCGGAAGATGTGGCCGAAATCTCGCGAGATTTCGGAAGATGTGGCCAAAATCTCGCGAGATTTCGGAAGATGCCCGCACAGACTCCTGGGATCAATGACACCAGATCCCAGGAGACAGTGCGGTGTGACGAGGATCCCCGCACAGACCCCGCCCACCCCCCGAAGAGACAGAAGACAGGAAGTCATCGATTACAAGGTAAGTGAAAAAAAAAAAAAAAAAAACACATTTCATTTAGTACTCTTTGCCTGATTTGGAAGGCAAAGAGATTTACTAAATGAAATGTGTGCCGAACCGCTTTAAGGGATCAAGACAACCCACTTCTTAGATGTCTTTGGCCAAACTAAAAAATGTGTATAATTGTACCGTACTAGCACTCCCGGCGCTCACCTTCTGGAGATTAGTGTAGACTTTGGCCTCTAGGCTTCAGTCGTTTGGCCGCAGAAAAGTCAAAGTGGAGGTTATGGATGTATGGATCTCTGGGTTTACACTAAAGACATTTCAATTGTCAGCAGTTCAAGGTGCCCGAGTTTCTTCACCCTGCCCTCTGTTCCCATTTGAGACTATGTCTGTTGGATGTTACCCCTGAAAATAAAAACCTTTTTAACCACATGCCGACCTCGCTATAGTCGAAAGACGGCTACAGCGCGGTCGGGTTTCCCTGAGTGGACGTCCTACGGACGTCCTCCCAGAAACTTGCTCCCGCGCGCCCCCTGGGGCGCACACTCGGGAACATCCGTGACCGCCGGGACCCGAGGACCCGGCGCATCACAGATCACGGTAAACAGCCGCTGATAGCGGCCGTTTACCACGTGATCGCTCCGTCAAATGACGGAGCGATCACATGTACACAAACCGGCGTCACGTCATAACGCCGGTCCTCCCTCCCCTCTCTGTACCGATCGGTACAGAGAGGAGAGAAGCGGAGAGGGGGAGAGATGGGACCAGCGCTGTGGGCTGGATGTGTAGTGCCCACAGCGCTGGTCAATACACTGCCACCGCTGTGCAATGCTCTGCCATGCTCTGCCACCACTGTGCAATGCTCTGCAACCAACCACTGTGCACTGCTTTGCAACCAACCACTGTGCAATGCTCTGCCACCACTGTGCAATGCTCTGCCACCACTGTGCAATGCTCTGCAACCAACCACTGTGCACTGCTTTGCAACCAACCACTGTGCAATACTCTGCCACCACTGTGCAATGCTCTGCCACCACTGTGCAATGCTCTGCAACCACTGTGCAATGCTCTGCAACCACTGTGCAATGCTCTGCCACCAACCACTGTGCAATACTCTACCAACACTGTGCAACACTGTAATGCTCTGCCAATACTTGCCAATACTTGCCAATACTCTGCCAATACTCGCCAATACTCTGCCAATACTTGCCAATACTTGCCAATACTCGCCAATACTCGCCAATACTCACCAATACTCTGCCAATACTCGCCAATACTCACCAATACTCTGCCAATACTCGCCAATACTCACCAATACTCTGCCAATACTCGCCAATACTCACCAATACTCTGCCAATACTCTGCCAATACTTGCCAATACTTGCCAATACTCGCCAATACTCGCCAATACTCACCAATACTCTGCCAATACTCGCCAATACTCACCAATACTCTGCCAATACTCGCCAATACTCACCAATACTCTGCCAATACTCGCCAATACTCTGCCAATACTTGCCAATACTTGCCAATACTCGCCAATACTTGCCAATACTCACCAATACTCTGCCAATACTCGCCAATACTCACCAATACTCTGCCAATACTTGCCAATACTCTGCAATAATTTTTAATAGAAACAAAGAATTTTTTTTTTTTTTACCGAACTTTCAGTATTTTTTGATTTTATAGCGCAAAAAATAAAAAACCCAGCGGTGATTAAATACCACCAAAAGAAAGCTCTATTTGTGTGAAAAAAAGGACACAAAATTAATTTGGGTACAGTGTTGCATGACGGAGTAATTGTCATTCAAAGTGTGAGAGCACCGAAAGCTGAAAATTGGTCTGGTTAGGAAGGGGATTTAACTGCCCAGTGGTCAAGTGGTTAAGGACTTTTATGGTGTCAGCATCCGAAGTTGTTGGGTACTAACCCTGGGAACCCCCTGGACATGGATTAACAAGCCAAGCGAAGGTAACCGGTAAGCCCAAAATTCAAGGCCGCCCCGCAAGGGGTTATGGCCGCTACATGGAGAAGAGACGAGGGGTATAGGGGTGCTGATTCATGATGTCCAGATGGACAAGGGCTCTAGGTCACCGCAACTCAACTAAGTATACAGGAAGGGAAGACTCAAGACAGTAATACAGAGTCCAGAAAGGATACTTAGAAGAATTTGTCTTCAGGGTTTTTTAGGGTCTCCTTCATCAGAGCTAAAGTTTGCTGAACAAAACTTGTTCTGGGGTAACGGATCTGCACTGGACAGCATTCCCTGTTACCACCTCTTCACTCTTCTATGTATGTTGCACTGATGAGAAACAGAAGGAGCTTTGTGTCTAAAGATACTAATGCGTAGATGTTTGCCAGCACACCAAGGATTGGCACAAAGTGGCGTCCACAATGGGTTGTTTGTTGCATAATCAGAACACAAGAAAGTAATGGCCCGGAGCTAGGAACCAAGGGGAGGGCCAGCATGACGAGGGGGAGACTGTGAGGCGGAGGCTGTGCTAGCGTCAGAGTAGGAGAGGGGTTGGCAGGCAGGCCGGTGGGCGGAGAGCAGAAGTTAGGGGGCGGAATCAACGCGCCGAAGTTCAGTCTGCACCATTATCCGGAACAGGCAGGAGTTTTTCCCACCCTCCCTCCGTACAAAAAGCTTAAGGTGTTTTTTAATAGATGTGGACTTGGGGTGTTTTTTTTCCCCCGGGTGGTCTAGTGAAGGTTGTGGGTGTCCATGGAAAGTTGCCTTTTTGTTTATTGTCATAGCAGCGCTAGGTCTATGGGGTCTTTGAAGGCGGTGCTAAAAAACAATGGAGGTTTAGGGGAGTTGGGCTGATAGGGAGGTATGGGTGTCCTTTCCCTTAAATCAGTGGTCTCAAACTGGCGGCCCTCCAGCTGTTGCAAAACTACAAGTCCCATGAGGCATTGCAGGGCTGACAGTTACAAGCATGACTCCCACAGGCAGAGGCATGATGGGGCTTATAGTTTTGCAACAGCTGGAGGGCCACCAGTTTGAGACCCCTGCCTTAAATGGTAACGATGGTAGAAGGTTGTATCTGGAAGGAAGTTGCTACTTTGTCCCCGAGCTTTCGTAATACGCGGCGGGAGGGGGGGACTTTTCATGGGTGCACCGATACAACTAGCTGGTTGGAAATTATAATTTACCGTCAAAGACCTCTAGATCAGGAATGTGTAATACGGATGTACAGTTGGTTTATAATGTTGGTTGTAAAATGTATTAATATGCATTAAGTTATGTTTTTCAAAGAATTTTTTGTATTTTTTCATATATTTGTAATAAAAAAGGCTGCCATGGCCATTCGACTCCAAAAAAAGAATGTGTCGCCTGGTCAATTGTAAAACAGGTAAGAGAGGGGTGTAGGTTGTCATCTCAGGGAGCCTCATGAATTAGGCACATCCCTTAGTCAAGGTGCAACGTCAGGCATGTTGCTTCATCAGGCATATGACCAAGGGGTCCTGCATGTCTCCAAAATGTTGCCCCTTTCTTGTGTTGTCATCATGCAATAAACCACCCCTGTTTGGACGCCACTTTGTGCCGATCCTTGGTGTGCCGGCAAATATCTACGTTGTGACTTGAACCCGTATCCAGCTGGTTGTTGCTGCAGCACCCAAATCTTGAGAGCTTATTATTCCAGGAACGTGTGCGATGGGAATACGGAGTATTACTTGAAGATATTACTGAATGCAGTATCCAGGTTTTGTTAGGCAGTAGTGGTCTCCCTTTCCATCTAACCTAAAAAGAATCTGATAAGATGGGGTCCTACCTTCCAATGGGCCCGTGTATGGCTGCTTTGTTTAAAAATGTCGAGAACTGTAGTCAAAATGACTTCAATTTCTTCCAAGCTCGGGGATCCCAAAGGGTTTAGGACCCCACAGAATGTAATTTCGGGACCCTTTGGGTGCAGCTAGGGGGCATCTAGGAACCCTTAAGTACCAAGTTTGAAGTCCAGGGGTCCTATAGCTGCAAATGGGCACAGTGAGGCTGCAAATGGGCATTGTTGACCCTCTTATACTCGAGTATATACGGTATTTGTTTTCTTTTTGGCAGGCGCTGGGTGCCACTTATGACTTATGTTGATCTGCATATCTGGATTGATGATGGATTTACATTGGGATTTTTTTTTTTTTTTAAAGGACTTGTCAAAAGGTGTGTTTTATTTATTGTTCATTTTTTGTTGAGAAAGAATATGGGTACTATATACCCCTTATTCATATGTGGGGGGGGGGGGTGATATCTGGGGGCCCTCTCTTGGTAGGTGTCGTCCAGATTCTGAAGGCCTCCATGCTTTCAGACCCCTAAAACCACCTTATCATCATCAATATCCCCCCATGGCAATTTGCCCCCACTATATTAAGTACTAGACATGTGCACTGACAAAAAATTTGTTCATTTTCGTTTCATTCGTTTTTTGGCTTTTTTCTGAAATTCAAAAAATCGAAAATTCGGGAATTCGGAAATTCGGAATCCGGAAAATTTGGGAATTTTCACATTTCGAATTTTCGTATTTCCGAATTTCGTATTTTCGGATTTCCGGATTTTCAAATTTCCGAATTTTCAAATTTCCGAATTTTCGAATTTCCGAATTTCGTATTTTCGAATTTCCAAATTTCCGAATTTTCGAATTTCCGAATTTCGGATTTTCGAATTTTGAATTTTCGGATTTCCGGATTTCCGAATTTTCGGATTTCCGAAATTCCGAATTTTCTAATTTCTGAATTTCAAATTTTCGGATTCACGAATTTCGTATTTTCGTATTTTCGTATTTACGAATTTACGAATTTTGTATTTTCGGATTTACGAATTTATGATTTTCGGTTTTTCGGAATTCCGAATTTTCGGACTTTCGGATTTTCGTAATTCGGGAATTCAAAGATTTGAAAATCCCAAAATTTGAAAATCTGAAAAAAGAAAGAAAATCAGTTTAATTAATAACTATTAAATTAACAAGTACGAATTTATCCGAAGTTACGAATTATCTGAAATAACGAATGCCGCATCTAAACAAATGGAAAAAGGTTTTATTATTATTATTGTTATTTATTATTATTAGATCGTTACGTTCCATTTGTTTAGATGCGGCATTCGTTATTTCAGATAATTCGGATAAATTCGTACTCGTTACGTTCACAGACACATTTGAAAGGGAATTACAATACCTATAATTTAATAGTTAGTTATTATTTAGAATTAAACAGATTTTCTTTCTTTTTTTCAGATTTTCTATTTTTTTTTATTTTTGAATTTCCGAAATTGGAAAATTCGGAAATTCGGAAATCCGAAAATACAAAAAACCGAAAATTCGGAAATCCGAAAATTTCAGAAAAACCGAAAATCCTAAATTCTGAAATCCGAAAATTCTGAAATCCGAAAATACGAAATTCGGAAATTAAAAATTCGGAAATTCTTAAATCCGAAAATTCGGAAATTCTTAAATCCAAAAATTCGGAAATCCAAAATTCGGAAATCCGAAAAATTTCGGAAATCCGAAAATCCGAAATTCGGAAATCCGGAAATCCCAAAAGTCTGAAATCCGAAAATACGAAATTCGGAAATTAAAAATTCGGAAATCCGAAAATAAGAAATTGGAAAATTCGGAAATTCTTAAATCCGAAAATTTCGGAAATCCGAAATTCGGAAACCCCAAAATTCAGAAATCCGAAAATACGAAATTCGGAAATTAAAAATTTGGAAATTCGGAAATCCGAAAATCCGAAATTGGAAAATTCGGAAATTCTTAAATCCGAAAATTCGAAATTCGATTTTTTTCAGATTTTCTATTTTTTTTACTTTTGAATTTCCGAAATCTGAAATTCGGAATTTGGAAATTCGAAAATCCGAAAATTCGGAAATCCGAAAATTCGGAAATCCGAAAATTCGGAAATCCGAAATTTCGGAAATCCGAAAATTCGGAATTCGGAAATCTGGAAATCCGGAAATCCCAAAATTCTGAAATCCGAAAATACGAAATTCGGAAATTAAAAATTCGGAAATTCGAAAATACGAAATTGGAAAATTCGGAAATTCTTAAATCCGAAAATCCGAATTTCGGAAATTCTGAAATTCGGAAAACCCGAAAACCCGAAAATTCGGAAATTCAGAAATTCGAAATTCGGAAATTCGAAATTCGAATTTCGGAAATTCGGAAATTCGGAAATTCGAAAATTCGAATTTCCGAAATTCGGAAATTCGGAAATTCGGAAATCCGAAAATTCGAATTTCGGAAATTCAGAATTTCGGAAATTCGAAAATTCGGAAATCCGAAAATTAGAAATTCGGAAAATCTTAATTTCGGAAATTCGTTAATTTGGCAATTTCGGAAATTTCGTAATTTTGCAAATTTTGAAATTAGGAAATTCGGAAATTTCGGAAATGGAAAAATTCGGAAATTCAGAAATTCGGAATTAACGAATTTGTCAAAATTCATTAAAAAACGAATTAGGAACTAAACGAATTGCACATGTCTATTAAGTACGTGCAGCCTGGTATGGTTTGGTGGGGGGGGGCACATATTCATCTTCCTTCTTTCCTGGCCAGACAGAATGTGTGCACATTTAAGGGTCTTGTATGGATTTTTGGGGTGACCTCATACTTTTTTTGTCTTATTTTTTGCATGGTGTCCCCCCTGAAACTTAAGACCAAACCCAAAGGATCTGTTATGGAATGGAAGGGGTGGGCCATACCATTTATGTTCGCTTTCAGTGTGGGGTCTCTCTTCACGTCCATAGCAAACCCTTATCAAAGGAATATATCCGGGTTTGGTTTGAGGCACGTTTAGATGTTTTCTGGACCTGATCCAAACCAAACCCGGATACATTTAGCTTATCCCTATTGGGGAATGTATCCATGGGAGGTTTGAGACAGCCACTCAGACTCAGACTCACTCAGACTTATTAACCATTAATTATCTGAAAAATGTATCATCAATACATTTCATTTCACATCTCTATATTTCTGTTTCCTTCAGACATCGTTCTTCATTTGAAGGCTTCATATTTTTCCACCATGGAAGGAGTGACCCAAAATGGGACCATCATATCCTACACCGAATTTGTCCTCTTTGGGTTTCCCGGCATTATAAAAAACAGGAAATTGTTAATAATTCCATTTACTGTAATCTATATAGTAATCATGACTGCTAACCTCTTTGTCATTCATCGGATCTTTGTTATACCGAGCCTCCACTCCCCCATGTACTTCCTTATATCCCTTCTTTTGGCCATTAATGTTTCCTACACAGCCTCCATCCTGCCGAAATTTCTAGTTGGTTTGACATTTGATTTGAACCGGATAACTCTGTCTGGCTGCCTCATTCAGATTTCTTATATTTCCTTCATGTCTCTTTTTGAGTCTGGCGTTATGCTGTCAATGGCCCTGGACAGGTTTATAGCCGTCTGTAGACCATTAAGATACAACGATATCATGACCTCAAGTTTTCTGGTCCAGTTGTCCGCCGCTGGGATCGCGAGGAGTACCCTCTTTATTTCTCCAATGGTTATACTGACCGCTAGTGTCCACTTCTGTAGGTCCAACGTCATTCTGAATTTCGTCTGTGAGAACGCGGGGCTTCTGAGCCTTGCCTGCGGAGATACCTCCAAACCTCAAGCTGTAGGCCTCATGGTCCGAATCCTGGTCACAGTGACTGATGTCAGCCTTATTATGCTGTCTTACTCCTGCATTCTTTACACGGCCTTCAAGATTGCTGTTGGGAAGGCTCGTCATAAAGCCTTGAACACGTGTGGTGCCCACCTTACGGTGGCCATGATTATTTACCTGACTGCGCTGATATCATCTGTTATACCAAGAGTACAGATACAAATGACACCTGATGTTCAGAACCTCATTAGCGCCATCTACCACATGACCCCAGTTTCTCTAAATGCCTTTGTCTATGGATTGGGGGTGAAAGAGATCAGAAGAAGCTTCACTAAATCCTGGAAGAACAAGACCGTGTCTCGCTAACCCTCATCGCACCTTCAGGTTTTATCATCTTCATATGTAGCTATTATCTTGGTTATTGGTACACCTTGCCCAGGTTTTGATGGGCGCTGTTTATCACTTGGATGGTGAGTCAATCATTTGGACTCTGCATTGGAATGACTGAAGCACAGGACTCTTGTCGTGTGACTATCGGTCAGAGAGTGACCAAGACTGAGAGCTAACAAAGAAAATTATAAAGGACTGAAATGTTGATGTTGTCTTCACGATTCAATGTCTGATTTTGTTTTGAGCCAAACTAAGGCCAAGTGAGTTCTCTACCGAAGCAAATATTTGAAATCATGGGGAAAAAGCACAAACTCTAGACTGGAATTTTACACCGAAAGAGTCTATAGCTCCATCCAAGACCGAGGGGTGGGGAGAAGAAGAATATTTTGGTTTCCCTTTTTAATTTTAACAACATTAATTTCTACTTTTGTGGAATTATTTTAGATTCATACGATTAAAGATTTCAAGCCAGATTGTTAGATCCATGTATTTGTGGAAAATTGTTTTTGCTAGAATAATATTTGTAGAACCCTCCTGGTTAGGTTGCTGGGTTGCTAGGCAAAAAAAAAAAAAGTAGGGGTCTTCCTGTTCAAGGGTTTCCACCTGTCCTGATGAGTTCAGACCTCTGGCCTTCCCTAGTCTCTCGTAGAACCATCCTCTGAACTTGGGACAAGTAATTCCGCTCCTGAGGGGTTCATACTTCTGGTCTTCCCTAGTCTCTCTCTTGTAGGAGAACCATCCTCTGAACTTGGGCAGAGTAATTCCTCTCCTGAGGAGTTCATACATCCGGCCTTCCCTAGTCTCTTGTAGGAGAACCATCCTCTGAACTTTGGACAAGCAAATTCCGTTCCTGAAGGGTTCATACCTCTTGCCTTCCCTAGTCTCTCATGGGAGAACCATCCTCTGAACTTGGACCAAGTAATTCCTATCCTGAGGAGTTCATACATCCGGCCTTCCCTAGTCTCTTGTAGGAGAACCATCCTCTGAACTTTGGACAAGCAAATTCCGTTCCTGAAGGGTTCATACCTCTTGCCTTCCCTAGTCTCTCATGGGAGAACCATCCTCTGAACTTGGACCAAGTAATTCCTATCCTGAGGGGTTCATACCTCTGGTCTTCCCTAGTCTCTCATAGGAGAACCATCCTCTGAACTTGGGACAAGTAATTCCGCTCCTGAGGGGTTCGTACTTCTGGCCTTCCCTAGTCTCTCGTAGGAGAACCATCCTCTGAACTTGAACAGAGTAATTCCTCTCTTCATAGTTCATAGTCATACCTCTGGCCTTCCCTAGTCTCACATGGGACAAGCCGAGGTCAGGGGCAGAGAGCAAAGATGGTCAGGAGCAAGCCGGGTCAAGATCAGAAGGCAGGCACAGGAAACAGGAACAAACTCAGAATGCTGTAGACCAAACAACAATTAGCCAGTGCAGAAGGCCTGTTTAAAAAAGCCATTTGGCGCCAGTATCGGTGATAGGCATGCGCCATAAGTATGTGCCTCGGGGGTCCGTCTGTACTATGGCGAAGCCTTCCCTGACACACATGTGGTATCACCATGCACAGAAGGAGTAGCAGAAAGTATTTTGGAGTGTAATTATAAATATGTCCATGCTGTGTGTGAGAAATATCTTATACATTGACAACTTTGTGTTAAAAAAAGTCATGTTTATATTTATTTATGATTTTCAAAAAACTTGTGGAAAAAAAAAAGAAAGAAGTCTTCCTCTTAAAAAAACACATTGGAGTGCTTATCTTAAAAAATTGTGTCATTTTATAGGTGTTTTCACTGTCCTGGTGCTCCAGGACCTCCAATAATGTGGTAGGTAGTCTGGAAATTAGATGTGCAATTTATGCTCTTAGAAAGCCCGAAGGTGCTCCTTGGAGTTTGGGCCCCTCTGTGTTGTTAGGCTGTCTAACACACATGTGGTATCACCATACTCGGGAGGAGAAGCAGAATGTGTTTTGGCCTGTAATCATAAGTTTACCTATGATGTGTATTAGAAATATCCTATTGATTGTCAAAAATAAATTTTCATTTTTTTTTCTGCATTTTCCAAAATCGGATGACAAAAAAAGTCTTCAAAAGTCTTCAGGAGTCTTCAAAATGTGGTCCTTTTGTGGGTGTTTCCACTGTCCTTGTTCTCCAGGGTCTCCAAAAAAGATGTTAGGTAGTCAGGAAATTAGATAATTTATTTCCCCCTAGAAAGTCTGAACACCTCCTTGGATTTTGGGCCTATCCATGTAGTTCAGCTGTGAAAAAGTCTCACACATGTGATATCCCCGTACTCGGGAGGAGTAGCAGAATGTGTTTTGGGGTGTAATTATTAGTATGCCTATGATGTGAGGTCCCTTTGCCTCTAGTAGGCGAATTCTGGACATTATGTCCACTAGTAGAATGTGGGCTCTATGGGACTTGGTTCAACTCACCAGAATAGATGAGGCTCATATGACTTTCATAACCAGGTAAGACTGGAAAGTAGCAGAAATCCAATTTTGTTACATAAATAACAAAATAAAAACACAGCATATAAAGTTGTTACTCAAGACATTTTGTAATTTAATAATGTTACTTTCCATTTCAATCTTCTGTCATTTTCTACAAACAGTTCAAGCAATATGGCAACCTGGAGGCATTCTGTAGACTATTATATAAGGAATGTCCCCAGAAATGACATTTCCTGCTCATGTTATTGGTTGACTGATTTTAGGTATCAATCACTAGGCCACATTTTAGACATCAATAAGAATTTCAATTGTGGTGAGACACTCCCCAGAGGTCAACTGTTTTTTCCTCCTTAAAACAATGAGATTTGCTCAGGTGGTTACGATAAACGCTGACCCTCCCATTCAAGGATCAGACCCTCCCATTTAGGGATCAGACCCTCCCATTCAGAAATCAGACCCTCCCATTCAGGGATAAAACCCTCCCATTCAGGAATCAGACCCTCCCATTCAGGAATCAGACCCTCCCATAAAAGAATCAGACCCTCCCATTGTGGAATCAGACCCTCCCATTCAGGAATCAGACCCTCCCATAAAGCCATCACACCCTCCGATTTAGGAATAAGACCCTCCCATTTAGGGATCAGACCCTCCCATTCAGGGATCAAACCCTCCCATTCAGGAATAAGACCCTCCCATAAAGGAATCAGACCCTCCCATAAAGGAATCAGACCCTCCAATTCAGGAATTATACCTTCCCATTCAGGAATCAGACCCTCCTATAAAGGAATCAGACCCTCCCATTCAGGAATCAGCCCCTACCATTCAGGAATCAGACCCTCCCATAAAGTCATCACACCCTCCGATTCAGGAATAAGACCCTCCCATTCAGGAATCAGATCCTTCCATTCAAGAATCAGGCCCCCACATTTAAGGATAAAATCCTCCATTCAGAAATAATTCCATTCCACTGAGGCATTGACACTTCCATTCAGCCATCTTTTTACATTCCTCTAGGTTATTTGACCTTCTGGAACTATTGCCTTCTCTACTAAGGTTCTCCTGCTCACCTGGTTTGGCCCCTCTGGATGGTTAGTTCCATCTTGCCGCCAGGTGGTTCAGCCACGCAGTAGACCTTTAGATGCTTCAAACAGATGGCCCTACTATACCTTATCTAAGGGTTCCAACTTCAGTCCTCAATACCCCCCCCCAGCATATCAAGTTTTCACCTTTAAATCAATGTCAATGGCTTGGTATTTATGAGACCTGTTTCATTGAAGGGTAATTAAATAATGACCATTGCACTAGGGCAGTGATGACAAACCTTGGCACCCCAGATGAACTACATTTCCCATGATGCCCATGCACTCTGCAGTGTAGTTGAGCATCATGGGAAATGTAGTTCCAAAACATCTGGGGTGCCAGGGTTCACCATCATGGCACTAGGGCATCAACAGTCATCACTCCCCTCCACCACCAGACACTCTACTCTTCTCTACTTCTTCTCACCAACCAATGACACCCCCATTTTTATTTCCTCGGCTCTTCCCGAGGTAAGTCCAAAGCTATAGAGACACCAAGTGGCGATATTAAAAATTGCACAAGACCTAGAGGGAAAAAAACACTGGAACTGGTCTCCAAGTCTCTACTCCCCAGGTATAGGCTCGCCCAAGTGTCCATAGGAAGGAAAGCCATCTTTTTACATTTCAATCGGTTATTTGACCTTCATGTTCTGGAACTATTGCCTTCTCTACTAAGGTTCTCCTGCTCTCCTGGTTTGGCCCCTCTTTATGGTTAGTTCCACCTTGCCCCCGGGTGGTTCAGCCACGCAGTAGACCTTTAGATGCTTCAAAAATATGGCCCTACTATACCTTATCTAAGGGTTCCAACTTCAGTCCTCAATACCCCCCCCCCACCACCCCCCCCCCCCCCCCCCCCCCCCCCCCCCCCCCCCCCCCAGCATATCAAGTTTTCACCTTTAAATCAATGTCAATGGCTTGGTATTTATGAGACCTGATGTATCGAAGGGAAATTCCCAAAACATGGCCTGTTGGGGGTACTTGAGTGCGGACCATTGCACTAGGGCTGTGATGATGAACCTTGGCGCTCCAGGTGTTTTGGAACAACATTTCCAATGATGCTCAACTACACTGCAGAGTGCATGGGCATCATGGGAAACGTCTGGGGTGCCAAGGTTCACCATCACTGGACTAGGGCATCAACGGTCCTCACTCCTCTCCACCAGACACTCTACTCTTCTCTACTTCTTCTCACCAACCAACGACATCAGCCTTTTTTTTATACACTCCTTCCGAGGTAAGTCCAAAGCTATAGGGACACCTAGTGGCGATATTAAAAATTGCACAAGACCTAGAGGGACAAGAAAAGCAACCCCTGTACTTGCTACGGGCAGGCATGGGCTTTACGTTTTTTAAACCCTCTTCGGCATCCAGGCAATAATGTTCTCATAGCACAAGAAATATTTCCCGGTAACAGTTCTTCTACCATTTTATAAATGCACCAGAACATTCTCCGATATGAATAATTGTATGAAATAAATGTGATGTCCTAGAAAGTCCCCAACTGGGAGTTTCGTCCATCCCCCCCCCCCCCCCCCCCCCGGAGATAAATTAATACAAAACATAATTTTCCATGGATGTGGAGTCAAGGTCACTAGGGGGATGAATCCTTCCAGTATGATCTGATAATGAGCAGCGCCCCCTGGGGATCATCTCCTGTATATATCCCTGACCGCACTACAAGACTCTCACATCTTCCGAAAACATCAACCCGACCCGTCTACAGGGTCCAAATCATTACACGGAACTCTCCAAGGAAAGATGGAAAGGAGACGTGCCGAGGAACCGATCCATGGAGAAGATCCTCTACGCACCGTGTGCACGATCGTCTGAATTCAACGGTAAGGGACATTTATGTAAACATTGTAGCACATTTTAAATATGCAATTTGATGGGGGTTTTTTAACACTTGATTCCCCCCCCCCCCCCTTTATACACACATGACCTTTAATGACATCCCAGTCTTAGTCCGGAGGGTAACAGCTTCACCTCTTCTGGGAAGGCCGTCCACAAGGTTTAGGCCCATTCTTCCAGAAGAACATTTGTGAGGTCAGGCACTGATGTTGGATGAGAAGGCCTGGCTCACAGTCTCCACTATAATTCATCCCAAAGGTGTTCTATCGGTCTTGAGGTGCAGGCCAGTCAAGTTCCTCCACCCCAAACTCGCTCATCCATGTCTTTATGGACCTTGCTTTGTGCACTGGTGGGCAGTCATGTTGGAACAGGAAGGGGCCGTCCCCAAACTGTTCCTACAAAGTTGGGAGCATGAAATTGTCCAAAATGTCTTGGTATGCTGACGCCTTAGGAGTTCCCTTCACTGGAACTAAGGGGCCAAACCCAACCCCTGAAAAACAACCCCCACCACAATCCCCCCGCCTACACCAAATGATTTGAGGTCCGGACTCTGTGCAGGCCAGTCAAGTTCCTCCACCCCAAACTCACTCATCCATGTCTTTATGGACCTCTCTTTGTGCACTGGTCCAAACCATTTGGTGGAGGGGGGATTATGGTGTGGGGGAGGGGGGGTTATGGTGTGGGGGTGGGGGGGGATTATGGTATGGGGGAGGGGGGATTATGGTGGGGGGTTGTTTCTCAGGGGTCCCCCGTAACAAGCTGCTTGCTGTGGGGGGGGACACTCAACAGGAGGTAGGGGCCAGGAGCTCCAGCCAGGGACCTGAGAAAAAGCACCTTGTCCCCATGTTAATGGAGACAAGGGCCTCATCCCCACAACCCTTGCCTGGTGGTTGTGGGGGTCTGCGGGCGGGGGGCTTATTGGAATCTTGAAGCCCCCTTTAATAAGGGGACCCCCAGATCCCGGCCTCCCCCCCTGTGTGAATTGGTAATGGGGTACGATGTATCCCTACCATTTCACAAAAAAGTGTCAAAATGGTAAAAAAAAACAAGAGACAGATTGGGGACAAGTCCTTTATTAAAAAAATAAGTAAAAAAATGTGCCACAAAGTCCATTCATCTTCTATCATGCAGCCCGACGGACCAAAAAAAAAGCCGCAACCGATCCGCCTCCATGGGAGGCTCCCGCCGAGTGATGCATCTTGTCTGTGACAGTTCTTATATGACTGAGGGCGGGGCCACCCTGTGGCGTAACCAGGTGACCCCGCCCCCCTCTGACACCCCCATGGCTTCCCTGTTGCGTCAGAGGGGGGCAGGGTCACCCATTTATAGCACGTCGGGCGCCATGATAGAAGAAGATGAATGGACTTCTTGGGACATTTTTATTTATTTTATTTTTTTAATAAAGGACTTGTCCCCAAGCTGTGTTTTGTCTTTTTTACCATTTTTACACTTTTGTTGTGAAATGGTACTTCATTACCATTTCACACAGGGGGGAGGCCGGGATCTGGAGGTCCCCTTGTTAAAGGGGGCTTCCAGATTCCAATAAGCCCCCCCGCCCGCAGACCCCCACAACCACCGGGCAAGGGTTGTGGGGATGAGGCCCTTGTCCCCATCAACATGGGGACAAGGTGCTTTGGGGGGCTACTAGAGATGGGCGCCGTCAAAAAATTAGTTTAGTTTCGTCCGAAAAAATTTCGTATTCGTTATTCGTGTACCAAATTCAATTCGGATTCGTACGAAATACGAATTTTCGTTAGATTCGTAAACTTTTCGTTAAAATAACGAAAGTTCGTTATGGTGAATTTATTATTATGAGGGGTCCCCACCATCCCTGTGCTGAGGTCCCGGGTCTGTACACTCGCTGTGCCCATTATGAGGGGTTCCCACCATCCCTGTGCTGAGTTCCCGGGTCTGTACACTCGCTGTGCCCATTATGAGGGGTTCCCACCATCCCTGTGCTGAGTTCCCGGGTCTGTACACTCGCTGTACCCATTATGATGGGTTCCCACCATCCCTGTGCTGAGTTCCCGGGTCTGTACACCCACTGTGCCCATTATGAGGGGTTCCCACCATCCCTGTGCTGAGTTCCTGGGTCTGTACACCCGCTGTGCCCTCTATGAGGGGTTCCCACCATCCCTGTGCTGAGTTCCCAGGTCTGTACACCCGCTGTGCCCTCTATGAGGGGCTCCCACCATCCCTGTGCTGAGTTCCCGGGTCTGTACACCCGCTGTGCCCATTATGATGGGTTCCCACCATCCCTGTGCTGAGTTCCCGGGTCTGTACAGCCGCTGTGCCCATTATGATGGGTTCCCACCATCCCTGTGCTGAGTTCCCGGGTCTGTACACCCGCTGTGCTCATTATGAGGGGTTCCCACCATCCCTGTGCTGAGTTCCCGGGTCTGTACAGCCGCTGTGCCCATTATGATGGGTTCCCACCATCCCTGTGCCGAGTTCCCGGGTCTGTACACCCGCTGTGCCCATTATGAGGGGGTTCCCACCATCCCTGTGCTGAGTTCCCGGGTCTGTACAGCCGCTGTGCCCATTATGAGGGGTTCTCACCATCCCTGTGCTGACTTCCTGGTGTTTTACCTTTGAGATTCGTTAACTTTTCGTAACAATTACAAATTTTCCTTATGAATTTGGATTTGAAATTTGTAAACGAAATTTCGTATTTCGTACAGAATTCATATGCACAAAAATTAGAATTTCGGATTCGTACGAATTTTCGATTCGTACGAAACTAATGGCACATGTCTAGGGGCTACCCCAAAGCACCCTCCCCATGTTGAGGGCATGTGGCCTGGTACGGTTCAGGAGGGGGGGCGCTCTCTCATCCCCCCCTCTTTTCCTGCGGCCTGCCAGGTTGCGTGCTCAGGTAAGGGTCTGGAATGGATTTTGGGGGGGACCCCTACGCCATTTTTTTTTTTTTAATTTTGCGCAAGGTTCCCCTTAATTTCCATATCAGATCTGAAGCGCCTGGTATGGAATTTGGGGGGACCCCTACGCTTTTTATTTTTTTTATTTTGATTCGGGGTTCCCCTTAATATTCATACCAGACCCAAAGGGCCCATGCCGTTTTTTTCAATGACTTCTTTTATCTGTATTGCCGGACTGACAATTTGTTGTAGCCGCGAGTAGCAGTGGCGGCTGGTGCTCAAAATTTTTGGGGGGGCGCAAACAAACAGCCTCACTGTGCCATCAAACGCTGCCACTGTGCCCATTAAACGCTGCCACTGTGCCCATCAAACGCTGCCATTTTGCCCATCAAACGCTGCCACAGTGCCCCAAGTGCTGCCACTGTGCCCATCAAACGCTGCCACAGTGCCCCAAGTGCTGCCACTGTGCCCATCAAACGCTGCCACTGTGCCCCAAGTGCTGCCATTGTGCCCCAAGTGCTGCCACTGTGCCCCAAGTGCTGCCACTGTGCCCCAAGTTCTGCCACTGTGCCCCAAGTGCTGCCATTGTGCCCCAAGTTCTGCCATTGTGCCCCAAGTGCTGCCACTGTGCCCCAAGTTCTGCCATTGTGCCCCAAGTTCTGCCATTGTGCCCCAAGTGCTGCCATTGTGC
Source organism: Lithobates sylvaticus (assembly GCA_028564925.1). Classification (NCBI taxonomy): domain Eukaryota; kingdom Metazoa; phylum Chordata; class Amphibia; order Anura; family Ranidae; genus Lithobates; species Lithobates sylvaticus. The sequence goes on along the minus strand of CM053027.1, from coordinate 633,671,795 downwards.
CCCAAGTGCTGCCATTGTGCCCCAAGTGCTGCCACTGTGCTCCAAACGCTGCCACTGTGCCCCTCAAGTGCTGCCACTGTGCCCCTCAAGTGCTGCCACTGTGCCCCTCAAGTGCTGCCACTGTGCCCCCTGCCTGCCCTCTGCACTTACCTTGTCCCGGTGTGCAGCTGGTGACGGCATCAGGCGACGAGTGGTCTCTCATCGTCGGATGTCTTCTTCTCCCGCGCTCCTCCTGTCTTCTGCTATGATTGGACGCCTAGCGTCCAATCACAGCGCCTGTGACTTCAGCCAATCAGGTGACAGGTAACAGACCTGGCAACCTGATTGGCTGAGAGGCGGGTCTGTGTTAGGGAAGCGATGTATTCGCTTCCCTAACACAATACTGTGTAATCAGCGAACGCACAGCATTGCACCCGCTGTTTACACTTAGGGAAGCCTATTAGAGCCCACCGCTCTAATCAGGTCCCCTATTAGAGCTTACAGCTCTAATAGGGGCGCTTCCAGCAACACCCCCCCCCCCCCCACTCTAATTCAGATGCCCGGCGCCCGATCAGGGGTCGGACACCTGAATAGGGGGCGGCAGCGGTGACAATAGATAGATTCATGCAATGCACGAATCTATCTATTGGTGATAGAGCGGTGCAGGAGAGGGGGGGGGGCGGCGCTCCTGCGCCCTCTATGCACGCACCGCCACTGGCGAGTAGTTTTAAATTACTTTTTTCCTTTAGAAATGTAATTTTGCTGTCGGACTGTTCTAAACACGGGAAACATGCACCCCTTTACAGGCATACTATAGACACCCCCCAGGTACGAAATTTAAAGGAATATTACACTTTTATTGTTTCACTTTAAGCATTATTAAAATCACTGCTCCTGAAAAAAATTACGTTTTTAAAAAACTTTTTTTGCATTGATACATGTCCCCTGGGGCAGGACCCGGGTCCCCAAACACTTTTTTGTGACAATAACTTGCATATTAGCCTTTAAAATTAGCACTTTTGATTTTTCATGTTCGTGTCCCATAGACTTTAACGGTGTTCGCGTGTTCTGCTGGATTTTTGGCCTGTTTGCCTGTTCTGCTGTGAACCGAACCGGGGGGGCACTGATGAGGCGGCACTAATTAGCACCGATGAGGCAGCACTAAAGGGTACTGATAGGCAGATCCTGTTTATATTGTAATCAGTTGTGATTGGACACAGCTGATCACGTGGTAGAGAGCCGCTCCCCCATGTCATTGGTTGGAAAGTCTCTCTTGTCTATTAGCCCAGAAAATGGACAGAACTGTTTTTTTTTTTTTTTTTTACATTTGTCTCCCATTTACTTCAGTAAGTTTCAGATTCCGCACCAAAACTTTTGTCACGTTCCCAGTGATGGGACATCTAGAGTCCAGGGCAAACATACCAAACTGTGCCCCCCCCCCCCCCCCCCAAAAAAAATAAAAAAAAAATATATGAGCGTTATATGTTAGCAAAAATCCTCCCCCCACAAATTGGACACTAAGCTACATGCTTACCCCCTAAGCCTAAATGCCCCCTTCTCCCAGCACAAATCTGTCCCCCTGCTAAAATCCCCCCTCTCAGGACAAATCTTTACCCCCCATCCCCCCTCCAAATCCTCTCTTTCTCCAAATCCCCCACTCCTCAAAAAATAAAATCACCCCTCTTAGCACAAATCTTCTACCCCCACTCCAAATGCCCCTCCCACCTCAAATTCTCCCCACAATCCCCCCTCCTAGCACAAATCCTCATCCCCCCTCCCAACACAAATCCCCCCAAATCACCAATTTCCCATCATAGAACAATTCTTATTCCCTGCCATCCTTGAAATTCCCCTTCTCAACACAAATCCCTCAAATGGTGCCCCCCCCCCCCACCTCCACATGATATCACAGTGCCCAGGGCAGCAGCCCCCTCCTGCCCACCCTTGTCCCGGCCCTGCACGTTCCCCAAACCCTGTTTGAACCCTGTTTGGACTGAACCTAGGTACCTTTGACTCATTACTAAGGTTTGTGAATGTTTCCCGAATCCAACCCAAGAGGTTGGACTTGATGGACTTGTGTCTTTTTTACATCCTCACCTACTATGTAACTATGAGTGCTTGGCTCAGTACAATTTAAAAATATGCTTTTTATTCTTCAGAATTCTTCTTGATTCAATTACAACATAAATTAGATAACATAAGATATTATTATATTGACTTTAGACTTTTTACTTTTTATTTTTTCAGGAAAAAACACAAAAGTCTCTTCCCGGAATGGAAATTTTAGATGAAAATCGCTCCTGGCCCTTCTCCCACACGGAATTCATCCTGTTCGGCTTCCCTGGGATCTCAAGGTCCCGAAATCTCCTGGCTATTCCGTTTCTTATAATATATTTGGTGATTTTGACCGGAAATGTCCTGATCATCTACAGAATCTGGGTGGAAAAAAGCCTGCACTCCCCTATGTACATCCTCATTGCTCTGCTCTTCTCCGTCAACATCGCCTGCACCACCGCCATTGCGCCCAAGGCGGTCCTGAGCGTCTTGTTGGGGATGGATCGTGTTTCGCTGGTCACATGCTTGTTCCAGATGTTTTTCATGTACACGATGGTAATGTTTGAGTCCGATGTCCTGCTTTTGATGGCTCTGGACCGTTATGTGGCCATCTGTAGGCCCTTGCGCTATCATGACATCATGACCAGCGGCTTGCTGGTGCAGCTATCTATGATTGGTCTCGTTAAATGCAGTCTGTTTGTCTCCCCGATTATTATTGTGGCCTCCCAGGTCTACTTTTGCTCCTCTAACCTCATCTTGGACTTTGCCTGCGAGAATATGGTCCTCCTGAACCTTGCCTGCGGGGACACTGACCGGATCCAGATTGTGGGGCTCATGGTGAGGGTTGTGGTGACGGCTCTGGACATCACACTGCTCCTCCTTTCTTATGGCTGGATCCTTGACGCCACCATGAGGATTATTATGGGGAAGGAACGCCATAAGACACTGCACACGTGTGGAACGCACCTATCCGTGGTGGTTCTGAATTATTCCTGCGGTCTTCTCTCCTCAGTCGCTTACAGGTTGCCTATCTCACTGGACGTTCAAAACCTCACCAGCGCCATTTATTTTCTGCTTCCTGCAACTGTACATCCACTAATCTATGGCTACAGGGTGAGGGAGATCAGAGCATGCTTGGTAAAGTCTCTGAGGTGGAATAAAAGTCTTTAGTCACTTCACCATTGTTTATATGTGTGTAGCCAGGTGCCAGGCTATGGCAATATGGGGAGGAGACATTGCCCTTTATCCTTCTCTCCCTCTGCTGAGATACTGATGTTATACTGCGCCATCCTCCTACAGCCAGCAAGGAGAAGCTGCAAGCCCTCAGACTTCTATTCAGAGTTCTGAGGATCCTGGGAGTTGTAGTTTGGGATGGCAGACAATATAATGGGACAAATGGATTCTTTACACTACAGATCCCAATACCGTGCAGTAGGAGGAGTGGAGAGATGACTTTTATTAAACTGCCCGGGAAAGTCCTTCCTGAGGGCACCGAAGGAGTTAGAGAGAGAGCACCTCTGTCTGGATATTCACGAGAGTCCATACCAGTGGAGATCTGAACCTGAGACTGGGAATGAGGACATCCGGCTGCCCACATTACAGCACCTGCACCTCTACTGCAGGTAGACTAGACTGTCCACTCACCCCCTGCTTCCCACCGCTGATCACGGGAGGCTTTCTGGGAAAGACCGAGGGCCCCCCCTTCTACAGCGAGAGGTCACCGCAGCATACTAATACTGCTAGCAAGGACTAAGCCACTGAGAGCAGGACACCAAGTGTACCCAATCCATACCGCACCCATACTCAGTGTTGGTCATCTTACTTTAAAAAAGTAATTAGTTAAGTTACAAATTACTTCTCCCAAAAAGTAATTGCGTTAGTAACTCAGTTACTACATTGGAAAAGTAATTAGTTACTCAGCAAAGTAACTGACTTTTTTTTAATATTCTATACGTGTAACTAAGGGGCGGGTCTAGTATTACTGTAACCAAGGGGCGCATTTATTATTATTGTTATATATTGTGTAACCAAGGGGCTGCTCTATTATTACTCTAACCAAGGGGCAGAACTGTTAAAGCGTGTAAGCAAGGGGCGGGTCTATTATTATTATATGGTGTAAGGGGCGGGTCTATTATTATTATATGGTGTAAGGGGCGGGTCTATTTTTATAATATCGTGTAAGGGGCGGATGGCTACAGAAGAGGGCGAATGCTAAATTAATGGGCAGAGCTCGATCATCGATTATAACAATAATAATAAATGCGCCCCTTGGTTACAGTAATACTAGACCCGCCCCTTAGTTACACGATAGACGCCCCTTGCAGAGTAGCATGAGCATCGGGGGCGTGCGACATCGCCTCGGACAATTACATGTTAACTGCGCCTGCGCGGTGTAGAGTTCACTCAGAGCTGTTTAGGTTCGGCAATTTTGGAAGCTCCATAGTCCTTCGCACTGCGCAAGCCCTGCGCCTGCGCAGTACAGGGGGTCCTTATCCGGCGGGGGAACTTTTTCGTCAGGACACCGGAATTACACTACTGCCATCTAGTGGCGGTAGATGTAATTGGGGTAACTAAGCCAAAGTAATGGGAACTGAGTTACCATGAGGGGAAAAGTAATCAGTTAGATACTCGTTACCCTCTAAAGTAACTGCGTTATGTAACTCAGTTTATTTTAACTCAGTTACTTACATCACTGCCCATACTGCACTCTATACTGCACTTATTCTAAGCCCAGACTGCCCCATACCAACCTTATACCTCATTATGTCGAACCTTAACAGCATTTGAACCACATCTACCTGTGCCCAGACTGTACCATACCTATACTGCATGCAGAGACTATCGTTATGTGCAAAGATGCTCTTAAAGGCCCCAACGATAGCCTGCAGAAGAACATCTCAAAGGACTGCCCCTTCCGTAATAATTATTCTGCAAGCCCCCTTTGTTCTCCTGTCCACTCTGCTACCATCCCCCTTTTCTTTTGGACAGTGCACACCCAGTCGGTCTAGGACTAGCCGCCATAAATTCGCTCTGGCAGTATAGTTCCAGCACTCGGGAGATTAAACTTTACTACTGCTCAGCTCACTGCTGCACTTGAGGTGGCCTTGCTACTGTTTATGCTGATCTGGACACCAAATGTCCTCTTATGCCTAGTGTTGCTCCATTTTTGGTTGCCCACCCTATTGGGTGCCATTATATGAAGTTTGCCTTTACTACCTGGTTTGGTGTCTGTTCTCTGTGACATATCGCTACTACAGGGTAATAAGAATTACTAATTATATGATGTCTTATGACATTGTATGTTTGTACACCCAACCCGGTGTGTGAGGGGCTGAGGTTCTGGAGAAGGTCGAGGCACAGAACAGAGGACCCGCCCTATCCAGCAGGTTTCTACGGGGGGTACCACTACACTAATAAACACAGTGCTCCAAAAACAGTGCGGACCAAGGATATGTGTGTGAGCTGCTCAGGCTGTATGGGAATAAAGTCCTGTGCCCACCGCTGTGAGGGGGGAAGGGAGCTAGTCTATGCTCCAGGGAATGGTGGAGAGCGACTAGGCTGTCCCGGGAGCCGCACATCAAGTTAAGACCTGCTGCCTGATAGTGAATGGCAGTCTCAGCCTGGACACGCCCCCCCCCCCCCCCCAACGTGTTTCACTCTGCCCACAGGCGCTTACTCAGGATTAACCACTTCGCATCCAGGCCAATTCTGACATTTCTCTCCTACATTTAAAATTCATAATTTTTTGGCTTGAAAATTACATAGAACCCCCAAACATTATATATGTTTTTTTTTTTAGCAAAGACCCTAGAGAATACAATGACGGTATTTGCGCAGCAATTTTTCGAACAGGTTTTTTTCAGAAAAAAAACGATTTCATGCTTAAAAAAAACAAAACAGTAAAGTTAGCCCAATTTTTTTTGCATAATGTGAAAGATGAAGATACACCAAGTAAATAGATACCCAACATGTCATGCTTCAAAATTGCACGCGCTCGTGGAATGGCGCCAAACTTTGGTATTTAAAAATCCCTATAGGCGACGCTTTAAATTTTTTTACTGGTTACATGTTTTGAGTTACAGAGGAGGTCTAGGGCTAGAATTATTGCTCTCGCTCTAACGTTCGCGGCGATACCTCACATGTGTGGTTTGAACACCGTTTTCATATGTGGGCGGGGCTTACGTATGCGTTCACTTCTGCGTACGAGCTCACGGGGACAGGAGCGCTTTACATTTTTTTTATTTTTTTTATTATTGTTAATTTGACTTTTATTTTTTGAGTTTGACACTTTAAAAAAAAAAAATTTAAACATCCATTGTAATAGGAATATGACACGATCGGACCTATTTACAGTGAGATATGGGGTCAATAAGACCCGACATCTCACCTCTAGGCTGGGAAGCCTAAAATAAAAAAAATTTAAAAAACGATCACCGATTCCCAGCCGAGGCGGCGCCGTTATTTGAATGCAGAGGCCGGGCGTGACGTCATAACATCGCGCCCGGCCTCGGAACGATCATAGAGACTCCGGCGACCATCTGGTCCAGCGGAAATCTCTATGGTCATCATCCGGGGGCCGGCGGATCCTGTCTCCGACTCACCGATGGAAGCGGTGAGTCGGTAGAAGCACCGGAGGTCGGTGGGAGGAGGGGGGGGGCGTCCCCTCCGCCGCCCGTAAGAACGATCAAGCGGCGGAACAGCCGATATGAACATTCTTATGGTGCAGGGAATCGCCGGCTGAAACCGGCAATATCTGAATGATGTCTGTAGCTACGCCCATCATTCAGATATACCCCCGGAAAGTGGAGGCCGTCATATGACGGCCTACGGATGTCAAGTGGTTAAGACTCCATATTCCCATCGCACATGATCCTGGATACGCTCTCAAAAGTTTGGGTGATGCAGCAACAACCAGCTGGAAACTGGTTCAGAAAGTCACAAAGGAGATATTTGCCAGCCCACCATGGATCAACAACATTATTGAATGATCACATCACAAGAACAGTGCAACATTTCGGAGTCACGCAGCACCCCTTTGTGATCATGCCTGACGAAGGGGTCCAGGCGTGACTCCGAAACGTTGCACTGTTCTTGTGATGTGATCATGCCTGACGAAGGGGTCCAGGCGTGACTCCGAAACGTTGCACCGTTCTTGTGATGTGATCATTCAATAAACAATCTGTTTGGATGCTACTCAGGAGTAAGCTCTGGTGGGTGGAGTGAAATGGCTTGGGGGCGTGGCCTGGCAGGGGGTCCAGGCAGAGACCGCCATTCACTATCATACAGCAGGTCTTGACTTGATGTGCGGCTCCCGGGACACCGAGTCACTCGCTCCCAAAACAGCGCTACATGTTCTTGTGCAAATCCACTCCACAACCACCACTGTGTTGGAACCCCATGCAGAAGACATGTACGGAGCAGCAGTGCAATGGAGGCGAATTACACACATGATCAGGGCCATCTTTAATATTGATTGGACCCTGGGAAAAACTTTTCTTGGGCCCCCCCCCCCCCCCTCTCCATGCAGTTTCGCTCTCCACCTGCTCTGAGACATATACACAATAAATAGCAGCTAGACTCAAAATCTGTTTACTGAATCAGATTAGGCAGCTATTGCGATTGGTTGCCAGAGGGTACAGTGTATCATTACCGCTCACTGACTGGTTGCTAGAGGTTACAGTGTATCATTACCGCTCACTGACTGGTTGCTAGAGGTTACAGTGTATCATTACCGCTCACTGACTGGTTGCTAGAGGTTACAGTGTATCATTACCGCTCACTGACTGGTTGATAGAGGTTACAGTGTATCATTACCGCTCACTGACTGGTTGATAGAGGTTACAGTGTATCATTACCGCTCACTGACTGGTTGCTAGAGGTTACAGTGTATCATTACCGCTCACTGACTGGTTGCTAGAGGTTACAGTGTATCATTACCGCTCACTGACTGGTTGATAGAGGTTACAGTGTATCATTACCGCTCACTGACTGGTTGATAGAGGTTACAGTGTATCATTACCGCTCACTGACTGGTTGATAGAGGTTACAGTGTATCATTACCGCTCACTGACTGGTTGCTAGAGGTTACAGTGTATCATTACCGCTCACTGACTGGTTGCTAGAGGTTACAGTGTATCATTACCGCTCACTGACTGGTTGATAGAGGTTACAGTGTATCATTACCGCTCACTGACTGGTTGCTAGAGGTTACAGTGTATCATTACCGCTCACTGACTGGTTGCCAGAGGTTACAGTGTATCATTACCGCTCACTGACTGGTTGCTAGAGGTTAAAGCACACATTATGGTTCACTGATTAGTTGCTAGAGGTTACAGCACACAATTTCTGCTTGTTGATTGGTTGCTAGAGATTACTGTGGATATGACCTCAGGGGGGCATGATATACACATCAATGCCGCCGTCCGCCGCTATTTACATACGAATGCCGCCGCTTTTTACATATGAATGCCGGTAATTTACATGTAAACACAGGGTCTGCAGGTGAGTCAGCTGTACACAACAAAAGGGCAGAACTGGGCAGCATTAGTAGCAGCACTTTACACTGAGATATCGGGACACAGCACGGGACTAAAACCTCAAGGGAATTTAAAGCAGGATAGTTGGCAAGTATGAGGCAGCTGCTTTGGGCCCCACAACAATGATAGGGCCCAGGGCAGCTGCCCCTTTTGCCCTGCCTTAAAATCGGCCCTGCACATGATAGGGTGCAAGGAACTGAAAGTAAGGAAATAGTTAAGTATAACTTACCAGATTGGTTGGAGAGGAGCAGGGGGGAGGAGTAGAGTCCTCGTGGCAATTAGCAGATTAGGTAGTCACATGCAGTTTGGGGTATCAAGCTGAGAAGAACGTTCCCTCCCGCCCGCCCTGAGAGGAGTGGTCAGAGGATGGACGTCAAAAGAATGCGGTTGCGGTTGGGTCCTTGGCGACAATTATGGTTATACGGAGTAGATGTATAAAAACAGGAGCTTTTGAAAATGTGGGACCCATCCCAGATATGGAGTCCTTCCCATTGGTCTGGTGTCAGTCCGGACTAACAGGTAATAAGTTATGGGGGGTCCGCGGTCAGTTAGCGAGTCCCCGAGGCCAGTTTGCGGCTGGGGCAGATGCTACGTAAAAGGGACTGCAGGCTCAAGAAGTAAATGGGGTCGTCAGGGACCAGCAACCAATAGCTTGGATGAAAACTGGATATAATTTAAAAAGGTTTTTAAATGGTTAAATTATTTTAAATAAAAAGTTTATAGTTTTTGGTTTTGTTAATAAAAGGCCGTCAAGGCCATTTACATCCAAGCAGGTGTCATTGTCATTATTTATAGTAGTTTAAGATATGTACATGTTCTGCTTAGGGGTAGTAAGTTATCTGGCTGCCCTAGTCATGGATCCGCACCAGAATCTACGAACCCTGGTTCTCATAGGGTTCAAACAGGTTCAATAGGAACAACCCCCCCCCCCCCCCCCACCCCCTAGTTACTCACATCTCCAAAACTGCTCCACAGGTTCCAAAGACCCCCCAAATTTCTCCAGAGCATAGTACGGGAAATCACAGCTCACGGTGTAGTTGGATTACAATCACTGTTTAACCACTTCGCATCCGGCCGTAGCCGAATGACGGCCACAGCGCGGATGCCAAATCCCGGGAAGCCGTCATATGACGGCCTCCCCTTTCCTCGTTCCCTGTGCGAGCTCACGAGCGCGCAGCAGGGAAATTCTGTGTTGGCTGTGTCCCTCGGACACGGCCAATCACAGATCGCTGTAAACGGCCAATAACAGCGGCCGTTTACAGCGCGATCGCCCTGGCCAATGAGAGATGATCTCATATGTAAACATATGAGATCATCTCTCAGCGCCGCTCCTCCTCCTCACACAGAGACAGCGTGTGAGGAGGGAGAGATGAACGGCTGCAGCGCTGTAAGTTTTTTTAAAAATAAATAAATAAATAAATAAATAAAATGCCATCTGTGCCCACTGCCACCACTGCAATCTGTCCCCAATGCCATCTGTGCCCAATGACATCCCCAGTGCCATCTGCCAGTGCCATCCCCAGTGCCATCTGCCAGTGCCATCCCCAGTGCCATCCCCAGTGCCATCTGCCAGTGCCATCCCCAGTGCCATCTGCCAGTGCCATCCCCAGTGCCATCTGCCAGTGCCATCTGCCAGTGCCATCCCCAGTGCCATCCCCAGTGCCATCTGCCAGTGCCATCCCCAGTGCCATCTGCCAGTGCCATCTGTAGTCAGTGCCATCTGTCATCAGTGCCACATATTAGTGCCATCTGTCATCAGTGCCACCTGTCAGTGTCACGTGCCATCTGTTATCAGTGTCACCTGTCATCAATGCCACGTATCAGTGCCATCTGTCATCAGTGTCATGTGTCATCAGTGCCACGTATTAGTGCCGTCTGTCATCAGTGCCACGTATTAGTGCCATCTCGCATCAATGCCACATATTAGTGCCACGTGATATCAGTGCCATGTATGAGTGCCATCTCTCATCAGTGCCACATATTAGTGCCATCTGTCATCAGTGTCACGCGTCATCAGTGCCCCGTATTAGTACCATCTGTCATCAGTGCCCCGTATTAGTACCATCTGTCATCAGTGCCACGTCAGTGTCACGTGTCATCAGTGTCACGTCAGTGTCACGTGTCATCAGTGCCACGTCAGTGTCACGTGTCATCCGTGCCACGTCAGTGTCACGTGTCATTGTCCTGGTGCTCCAGGGCCTTCAAAAGTGTAACAAGTAGTCAACAAGTTAGATGTGTAATTTATGCTCCTAGAACACGCGATGGCGCTCCCTGCATGTTGGGCCTCTGTATGTGGTCAGGCTGTGGAAAAGTCCCACACATGTGGTATCGTAATAATCAGGAGGAGTAGCAGAATTTATTTTGGGGTGTCATTTGTGGTATACACATGCCATGTGAGAGAAATAACCTATTACAATGACAATTTTGTAGAAAAAAAATAAAAAATAAAAAAATAATTCATTTTGCAAAGAATTGTGGGAAAAAATGACAACATCAAAAAGCTCACCATGCCTCTTACTAAATACCTTGGAATGTCTACTTTCAAAAAGGGGTCATTTGGGGGGTATTTGTACTTTCCTGGCTTGTTTCACAAAGACCAAATAATTTCCACTAATTTGGGTTATTTGGGTTATTTTTACCAAAGATATGTGGCAGTATAAATTGTGGCCAAAATTTATGAAGAAAAATTAATAATTTCCTAAATTGTATCACAGAAACAAAGAAAAATGCGTTTTTTTTCCAAATTTTCGGTCTTTTTTCAATTATAGCGCAAAAAATAAAAAACCCAGAGGTGATCAAATACCACCAAAAGAAAGCCCTATTTGTGGGGAAAAAAGGACAAAAAATTCATTTGGGTACAGTGTTGCATGACTGAGTAATTGTCATTCAAAGTGTGAGAGCACCGAAAGCTGAAAATTGGTCTGGATGGGAGGGGGGTGTTGGTGCCTGGTAGGCAAGTGGTTAATTAATATTAGATGCACTTACATTAGTCCAGAAGACAAACGACATGCAATGGTAAAAGATGGCCGACGCCCTGACCTCCGGGTTCCGGCCTGTGTGTCTGACATCACTTCCTGTGTACTGGGTAATATGTCTTTATAGATTATTTTGGCTTTAGGAAAGGAGAGCTGGGTTCTGGTTCACTCTATTATACTTACCTGGCAGGGGTAAGATACTACTAGCTGCTGGAAAGGGCAGCAGGCCAGAAGGGGAGAAGGTCACACAAGGCTGGAAGGAGAGCAGCAATAAGGGTAGGTGGACAATCAACACTCCTGCAGTGATAGGAGAACACAGGAAAGGAGGAGTTCTGGGGGGTCTTCTCATACGAGGTGTTGAAGTGACCATGTATGTATAGCTTGCCAGCCGCAGCCCGCAAGTGGTCCTATTCCACCATATGCATTATATCAGTGGCAGTGAAAGGGTTAATGTATATAGTGCAGGAGTATGTAATATACAATGTAGAGTTCATAGTGCAGGAGTCAGGAGTATAAGATGTACATCATAGAGTACAAATGTACAACATAATGTATATAGTGCAGGAGTTGGGAATATGGGGTACATAATACAGGTGTGAGAAGTATGTAATGTACAATATAGCATCTACAGTATAGGGAGTGTGTAATATACAGAGTGCAGGGGTCAGGAGTGTGTAATGTACAGAGTACAGGGGTCAGGAGTGTGTAATATAAAGAGTGCAGGGGTCAGGAGTGTGTAATATACAGGGGTCAGGGGTCAAGAGTGTGTAATGTACAGAGTACAGGGGTCAGGAGTGTGTAATGTACAGAGTGCAGGGGTCAGGAGTGTGTAATGTACAGAGTACAGGGGTCAGGAGTGTGTAATGTACAGAGTGCAGGGGTCAGGAGTGTGTAATGTACAGAGTACAGGGGGTCAGAAGTGTGTAATGTACAGGGGTCAGGAGTGTGTAATGTACAGAGTACAGGGGTCAGGAGTGTGTAATGTACAGAGTACAGGGGTCAGGAGTGTGTAATGTACAGAGTACAGGGGTCAGGAGTGTGTAATGTACAGAGTACAGGGGTCAGGAGTGTGTAATGTACAGAGTACAGGGGTCAGGAGTGTGTAATGTACAGAGCACAGGGGTGAGGAGTGTGTAATGTACAGAGCGCAGGGGTCAGGAGTGTGTAATGTACAGAGCGCAGGGGTCAGGAGTGTGTAATGTACAGAGCACAGGGGTCAGGAGTGTGTAATGTACAGAGCACAGGGGTCAGGAGTGTGTAATGTACAGAGTACAGGGGTCAGGAGTGTGTAATGTACAGAGTACAGGGGTCAGGAGTGTGTAATGTACAGAGTACAGGGGTCAGGAGTATGTAATGTACAGAGTACAGGGGTCAGGAGTGTGTAATGTATAGAGTACAGAGTCAGGAGTGTGTAATGTACAGAATACAGGGGTCAGGAGTGTGTAATGTACAGAGTACAGGGGTCAGGAGTGTGTAATGTACAGAGTACAGGGGTCAGGAGTGTGTAATGTACAGAGTACAGGGGTCAGGAGTGTGTAATGTACAGAGTACAGGGGTCAGGAGTGTGTAATGTACAGAGTACAGGGGTCAGGAGTGTGTAATGTACAGAGCGCAGGGGTCAGGAGTGTGTAATGTACAGAGCGCAGGGGTCAGGAGTGTGTAATGTACATAGTACAGGGGTCAGGAGTGTGTAATGTACAGAGTACAGGGGTCAGGAGTGTGTAATGTACAGAGTACAGGGGTCAGGAGTGTGTAATGTACAGAGTACAGGGGTCAGGAGTGTGTAATGTACAGAGTACAGGGGGTCAGGAGTGTGTAATGTACAGAGTACAGGGGTCAGGAGTGTGTAATGTACAGAGTACAGGGGTCAGGAGTGTGTAATGTACAGAGTACAGGGGTCAGGAGTGTGTAATGTACAGAGTACAGGGTCAGGAGTGTGTAATGTACAGAGTACAGGGGTCAGGAGTGTGTAATGTACAGAGTACAGGGGTCAGGAGTGTGTAATGTACAGAGTACAGGGGTCAGGAGTGTGTAATGTACAGAGTACAGGGGTCAGGAGTGTGTAATGTACAGAGTACAGGGGTCAGGAGTGTGTAATGTACAGAGTACAGGGGTCAGGAGTGTGTAATGTACAGAGTACAGGGGTCAGGAGTGTGTAATGTACAGAGTACAGGGGTCAGGAGTGTGTAATGTACAGAGTACAGGGGTCAGGAGTGTGTAATGTACAGAGTACAGGGGTCAGGAGTGTGTAATGTACAGAGTACAGGGGTCAGGAGTGTGTAATGTACAGAGTACAGGGGTCAGGAGTGTGTAATGTACAGAGCACAGGGGTCAGGAGTGTGTAATGTACAGAGTACAGGGGTCAGGAGTGTGTAATGTACAATGTACAGGGGTCAGGAGTGTGTAATGTACAGAGCACAGGGGTCAGGAGTGTGTAATGTACAGAGTACAGGGGTCAGGAGTGTGTAATGTACAGAGTACAGGGGTCAGGAGTGTGTAATGTACAGAGTACAGGGGTCAGGAGTGTGTAATGTACAGAGTACAGGGGTCAGGAGTGTGTAATGTACAGAGTACAGGGGTCAGGAGTGTGTAATGTACAGAGTACAGGGGTCAGGAGTGTGTAATGTACAGAGTACAGGGGTCAGGAGTGTGTAATGTACAGAGTACAGGGGTCAGGAGTGTGTAATGTACAGAGCACAGGGGTCAGGAGTGTGTAATGTACAGAGCACAGGGGTCAGGAGTGTGTAATGTACAGAGCACAGGGGTCAGGAGTGTGTAATGTACAGAGCACAGGGGTCAGGAGTGTGTAATGTACAGAGCACAGGGGTCAGGAGTGTGTAATGTACAGAGTACAGGGGTCAGGAGTGTGTAATGTACAGAGTACAGGGGGTCAGGAGTGTGTAATGTACAGAGTACAGGGGTCAGGAGTGTGTAATGTACAGAGTACAGGGGTCAGGAGTGTGTAATGTACAGAGTACAGGGTCAGGAGTGTGTAATGTACAGAGCACAGGGGTCAGGAGTGTGTAATGTACAGAGCACAGGGGTCAGGAGTGTGTAATGTACAGAGTACAGGGGTCAGGAGTGTGTAATGTACAGAGTACAGGGGTCAGGAGTGTGTAATGTACAGAGTACAGGGGTCAGGAGTGTGTAATGTACAGAGTACAGTGGTCAGGAGTGTGTAATGTACAGAGCACAGGGGTCAGGAGTGTGTAATGTACAGAGTACAGGGGTCAGGAGTGTGTAATGTACAGAGCACAGGGGTCAGGAGTGTGTAATGTACAGAGTACAGGGGTCAGGAGTGTGTAATGTACAGAGTACAGGGGTCAGGAGTGTGTAATGTACAGTACAGGGGTCAGGAGTGTGTAATGTACAGAGTACAGGGGTGAGGAGTGTGTAATGTACAGAGCACAGGGGTCAGTAGTATGTAATGTACAGAGTACAGGGGTCAGGAGTGTGTAATGTACAGAGCACAGGGGTCAGTAGTATGTAATGTACAGAGTACAGGGGTCAGGAGTGTGTAATGTACAGAGTACAGGGGTCAGGAGTGTGTAATGTACAGAGTACAGGGGTCAGGAGTGTGTAATGTACAGAGTACAGGGGTCAGGAGTGTGTAATGTACAGAGTACAGGGGTGAGGAGTGTGTAATGTACAGAGCACAGGGGTCAGTAGTGTGTAATGTACAGAGTACAGGGGTCAGGAGTGTGTAATGTACAGAGTACAGGGGTCAGGAGTGTGTAATGTACAGAGCACAGGGGTCAGGAGTGTGTAATGTACAGAGCACAGGGGTCAGGAGTGTGTAATGTACAGAGCACAGGGGTCAGGAGTGTGTAATGTACAGAGTACAGGGGTCAGGAGTGTGTAATGTACAGAGTACAGGGGTGAGGAGTGTGTAATGTACAGAGTACAGGGGTCAGGAGTGTGTAATGTACAGAGTACAGGGGTCAGGAGTGTGTAATGTACAGAGTACAGGGGTCAGGAATGTGTAATGTACAGAGTACAGGGGTCAGGAGTGTGTAATGTACAGAGTACAGGGGTCAGGAGTGTGTAATGTACAGAGTACAGGGGTCAGGAGTGTGTAATGTACAGAGTACAGGGGTCAGGAGTGTGTAATGTACAGAGTACAGGGGTGAGGAGTGTGTAATGTACAGAGCACAGGGGTCAGTAGTATGTAATGTACAGAGTACAGGGGTCAGGAGTGTGTAATGTACAGAGTACAGGGGTCAGGAGTGTGTAATGTACAGAGCACAGGGGTCAGGAGTGTGTAATGTACAGAGCACAGGGGTCAGGAGTGTGTAATGTACAGAGCACAGGGGTCAGGAGTGTGTAATGTACAGAGTACAGGGGTCAGGAGTGTGTAATGTACAGAGTACAGGGGTGAGGAGTGTGTAATGTACAGAGTACAGGGGGTCAGGAGTGTGTAATGTACAGAGTACAGGGGTCAGGAGTGTGTAATGTACAGAGTACAGGGGTCAGGAATGTGTAATGTACAGAGTACAGGGGTCAGGAGTGTGTAATGTACAGAGTACAGGGGTCAGGAGTGTGTAATGTACAGAGCACAGGGGTCAGGAGTGTGTAATGTACAGAGCACAGGGGTCAGGAGTGTGTAATGTACAGAGTACAGGGGTCAGGAGTGTGTAATGTACAGAGTACAGGGGTGAGGAGTGTGTAATGTACAGAGTACAGGGGGTCAGGAGTGTGTAATGTACAGAGTACAGGGGTCAGGAGTGTGTAATGTACAGAGTACAGGGGTCAGGAATGTGTAATGTACAGAGTACAGGGGTCAGGAGTGTGTAATGTACAGAGTACAGGGGTCAGGAGTGTGTAATGTACAGAGCACAGGGGTCAGGAGTGTGTAATGTACAGAGTACAGGGGTGAGGAGTGTGTAATGTACAGAGTACAGGGGTCAGGAGTGTGTAATGTACAGAGTACAGGAGTCAGGAGTGTGTAATGTACAGAGCACAGGGGTCAGGAGTGTGTAATGTACAGAGTACAGGGGTCAGGAGTGCGTCCAGCATGGGTACAAATAAAGTAAGTAACTCTCACTATAATGCTGGCATCCTCTATGGTGATATACCCCACAGACTCCCCCATTCACTGGCTCAGCTTTGGCCCGGGTCATGTAACCCACCTCCAATGAGGGCATCATGGCCACAGGACCCTGCACCCATAGTACAATGAGGCAGAGAATTCAGGATCGGCATCATATAGGAGAGTCATAGAAGAGGAGCATCACATGACTGCTCAGGTGACATCAAGACTCAAATAAAGATAAGCATGGAAAATATTATACAGGTATTACTGGGGGGTTGTGGGGGGGGGTCAGAATCTGGAGGAAGAGAGGGGTGTGTTGGGATATGATAGAATCCCCTTCTAATCTGAGTGCAGAATTTATTCAGTAATTCAGGCTCTATGGATGATAGACAGAGACAGGATTCCCAGAGGACAGCGAGACCGATATATATAGAGAGAGAGCGATAGGAGAGAGTCACAGAGCAGAGAGACGCAGCTCTCACCTCACCTGTACACAGGTATGTATACACCTCCAACCTACACACCTCACACCTCACCTGTACACAGATATGTATACACCTCCAACCTACACACCTCTCACCTCACCTGTACACAGATATGTACTGTATACACACATGACACTTAACCTGTACACAGGTATATATACACCTACACCCCTCACACCTCACCTGTACACAGCTATGTATACACCTACACACCTCACCTGTACACAGGTATGTATACACCTACACACCTCACACCTCACCTATACACAGGTATGTATACACCTACACACCTCACCTGTACACAGATATATATACACCTACACACCTCACACCTCACCTATACACAGATATGTATACACCTACACACCTCACACCTCACCTGTACACAGATATATATACACCTACACACCTGACACCACACCTGTACACAGGTATGTATACACCTACACACCTCACACCTCACCTGTACACAGGTATGCATTCACACACACACCTCACCTGTACTCAGGTATGCATACACCTACACACCTCACACCTCACATGTACACAGGTATGTGTACACCTACACACCTCACACCTCACCTGTACACAGGTATGCATACACCTACACACCTCACCTGTACACAGGTATGTATACACCTACACACCTCACACCTCACCCATACACAGATATGTATACACCTACACACCTCACCTGTACACATATATGTACTGTATACACCTACACACCTCACCTGTACCCAGATATGTATACACCTACACACCTCACACCTGACACTTTACCTGTACACAGGTATGTATACACCTATACACCTCACACCTCTTGTCTCACACGTCACACCTCACCTGTACACAGGTAAGTATACACCTACACACCTCACACCTCACCTGTACACAAATATGTATACACCTACACCCCTCACACCTCACCTGTACACAGCTATGTATACACCTACACACCTCACCTGTACACAGGTATGTATACACCTACACACCTCACACCTCACCTATACACAGGTATGTATACACCTACACACCTCACCTGTACACAGATATATATACACCTACACACCTCACACCTCACCTATACACAGATATGTATACACCTACACACCTCACACCTCACCTGTACACAGATATATATACACCTACACACCTGACACCACACCTGTACACAGGTATGTATACACCTACACACCTCACACCTCACCTGTACACAGGTATGCATTCACACACACACCTCACCTGTACTCAGGTATGCATACACCTACACACCTCACACCTCACATGTACACAGGTATGTGTACACCTACACACCTCACACCTCACCTGTACACAGGTATGCATACACCTACACACCTCACCTGTACACAGGTATGTATACACCTACACACCTCACACCTCACCTATACACAGATATGTATACACCTACACACCTCACCTGTACACATATATGTACTGTATACACCTACACACCTCAAACCTCACCCATACACAGATATGTATACACCTACACACCTCAACTGTACACATATATGTACTGTATACACCTACACACCTCACCTGTACCCAGATATGTATACACCTACACACCTCACACCTGACACTTTACCTGTACACAGGTATGTATACACCTATACACCTCACACCTCTTGTCTCACACGTCACACCTCACCTGTACACAGGTAAGTATACACCTACACACCTCACACCTCACCTGTACACAAATATGTATACACCTACACACCTCAACCTCACCTGTACACAGATATGTATACACCTACACACCTCACACCTGACACTTTACCTGCAAACAGGTATGTATACACCTACACACCTCACACCTCACCTGTACACAGATATGTATACACCTACACACCTCACACCTCACCTGTACACAGGTATGTGTACACCTACACACCTCACACCTCACCTATACAAAGATATGTATACACCTACACACCTCACACCTCACATGTACACATATATGTACTGTATACACCTACACACCTCACATGTACACATATATGTACTGTATACACCTACACACCTCAAACCTCACCTCTACACAGATATGTATACACCTACACACATCACCTGTACACATATATATATATATACTGTATACACCTACACACCTCAAACCTCACCTGTACACAGATATGTATACACCTACACACATCACCTGTACACATATATATATATATATATACTGTATACACCTACACACCTCAAACCTCACCTGTACACAGATATTTATACACCTACACACCTCACCTGTACACATATATGTACTGTATACACCTATACACACCTCAAACCTCACCTGTACACAGATATGTATACACCTACACACCTCACCTGTACACATATATGTACTGTATACACCTACACACCTCACCTGTACCCAGATATGTATACACCTACACACCTCACACCTGACACTTTACCTGTACACAGGTATGTATACACCTATACACCTCACACCTCTTGTCTCACACGCCACACCTCACCTGTACACAGGTAAGTATACACCTACACACCTCACACCTCTTGTCTCACACGCCACACCTCACCTGTACACAAATATGTATACACCTACACACCTCAACCTCACCTGTACACAGATATGTATACACCTACACACCTCACACCTCACCTGTACACAAATATGTATACACCTACACACCTCAACCTCACCTGTACACAGATATGTATACACCTACACACCTCACACCTGACACTTTACCTGTACACAGGTATGTATACACCTACACACCTCACACATCACCTGTACACAGGTATGCATACACCTACACACCTCACCTGTACACAGGTATGTATACATCTACACACCTCACACCTCACCTCTACACAGGTATGTATACACCTACACACCTCATACCTCACCTCTACACAGGTATGTATACACCTACACACCTCACCTGTACACATATATGTATACACCTACACACCTGACACCTCACCTGTACACAGATATGTATACACCTACACACCTCACACCTCACCTGTACACAGGTATGTCTACACCTACACACCTCACACCTCACCTGTACACAGGTATTTATACACCTAAACACCTCACCTGTACACAGGTATGTATACACCTACACATTTCGCCTGTATACAGGTATGCATACACCTACACACCTGACACTTTACCTGCACACAGGTATGTATACACCTACACACCTCACCTATACACAGGTATGTATACACCTACACACCTCACCTGTACACAGATATGTCTACACCTACACACCTGACACCACACCTGTACACAGGTATGTATACCCCTACACACCTCACACCTCACCTGTACACATATATGTATACACCTACACACCTCACACCTCACCTGTACACAGGTATGTATACACCTACGCACCTCACACCTCACCTGTACACAGGTATTTATACACCTACCCACCTCCCCTGTACACAGGTATGTATACACCTACACACCTCACACCTCACCTATACACAGATATGTATACACCTACACACCTGACACCTCACCTATACACAGATATGTATACACCTACACACCTCACCTGTACACATATATGTACTGTATACACCTACACACCTCAAACCTCACCTCTACACAGATATGTATACACCTACACACCTCACCTGTACACAGATATGTATACACCTACACACCTGACACTTTACCTGTACACAGGTATGTATACACCTACACACCTCACGTCTCACACTTCTCACCTCACCTGTAAACAGGTAAGTATACACCTACACACCTCACACCTCACCTGTACACAAATATGTATACACCTACACACCTCAACCTCACCTGTACACAGATATGTATACACCTACACACCTCAAACCTGACACTTTACCTGTACACAGGTATGTATACACCTACACACCTCACGTCTCACACTTCTCACCTCACCTGTACACAGGTAAGTATACACCTACACACCTCACACCTCACCTGTACACAAATATGTATACACCTACACACCTCACACCTCACCTGTACACAGGTATGTATACACCTACACATGGAATTGCCTCTAGGATCATTTTTATGGTGCACAGAATCGCCGGCTGAAAACAAGAATATCTGAATAATGTCTGTAGCTGCACCCAACATTCAGATATGTCAAAGATGTCATATGACGTCCTTGGGCGGGAAGTGGTTATTAACAATTACCGTAAATAAAATAAATAACTTTTAAATAATTACTAACCAACTTTTCTTATATCCTTTTTGGGGTCTTCGAGGGCAATGACACACAACTTGGTCACTGCGACCAACTTCTTTTAAACTTTAGGCCTCCAGTCGCAAGTCACCGACTCCGAGACGGTACTCAACTTTGGCAGTGACCTACCTTTTATCCCTTCCTGCTTAACCCCTCGTTAACAGGAAAGGTACCTGAGAATCCCATACCACAGATGGGTCCCAACCATGTTATATACACATATACAACAGCCATCTTCTCCTCCTCCGAAGATCCAACACTGCCGGGCTGTCCTGACAATCCCCTTTTTTATCAACCAAACCTCGGGAGGGTGGGTGGGAATCTCTCTCTCCGCCACTCACAACTGACGTCACTTCCCCCCTCTCCTGCTCTTCCTACACACGCACCTCTCCCTGCTCCAGCCACCCCCCTCTTCTTAAAGGGGACAACTTTTTCTATCTTCATGCATGACTGTGAATATCCACATAGTCATGCCGTCCCTCCGTCTATCCCTTTCTCTCCTTACACCAGGACTCCCTGGATTGGCTTAAATTCATTTTTTTTTTTAAATAGGAACAGAGTAGCTTTTCCATCTTTCTTAAACCCTATAATATCATGTGGTATTCCAGACGGTAAAGTCCAACATTGTCTCTGCTTCCCCACCCCCACACGTATCTTTCTACTGGAGTGAGATTCCGCAGAGTCCTTGAGTAACTATCCAAATCTCCACTGCATCAAGCTCACAGAGCTCAGATGGCAAATTTTCTCTTCTGGATTAGAGTCCCAGAGTTGCCGGATCATGTCTCTTGCCACCACCTATCTTACCCTCTTGTGGCCTTTAGGTTGCAGGTTCTCGCAGATGACCCCATTAGTCACCCATAAGGTGAGGTCAGACCTTTAAAACTGGGTCTGATTAACAGGATCCATCAGATTCTGGTCTGTTTTACTGGCCTGTCTGACCTTCCTGACCTTGTGAGTTTATACCCTGAACCCTGAAACTCCAAATGTTGCCCTCATCTGGTGACCGGCCTGTAGCCAGGACACTCCGACCACCCATCCCTCACAAACCCAGCATCTGCCTGCTTGCTGGTTGGGACCACTGGACCTTCCAAGAGATGGGGTAAGTGGCATAACATCTGCACCAATAGTAGACCTAAGTAGCACCTTGGTTTGTGGGTTGCACGCGGGAGAGAGTTTGCACCCACAGGTGACACATTGAGTCTATGAATCATTAAACTGTGCAGCCACTTCACTTCTGTCTGTTAGTATATTGGCCATGGATGGGTTCTGTACGAGGAAATTGTCTTTTCAGGCAGAGTAGGTCAATTAGAGCATTTGCATGAAACCAGATCCTGCCCTTCCCCATGGCTACAAGATGGAAGTAAAAGTGGTGCAGTGGTCAAAGGGGTTTGAAGGTACCCAGTCCCGAGAGCGAGATAAGTGCTTTGAGCAAGTTTGGTGGTCTGCAAGGAGATCATAACTTCTTGTTATTGGGTCAACAATCAAAATGAAGGACTGTCACTTACCTGGTCTTGAGGCCGAGGTGATGAGAGGGCTCCTCGTACAGCTCAGTGCACCCCTGAGAATGGTAACGGGGAATTCTGAGCCAAAAGAAGTATGGTTTGCCAACTGTACTGTGGACAAGTGGATCTGCAGTGGCGAGAACTCTTCAGATGGAGCTGGTGATGGCAGCTGGTCCAGGGTGGCACACTGGAACGTGCAGGTGGACCACAGCAGGCTGGCCTTAGATAGGAGACATGGTCAGGTGCGAGAGCCAAGGTAGAAACACATTAGTCAAGCAGAGGAATGGACAGGAATGTGGTCAGGGGCAGGCCAAGGTTGTACACAAGAAGCAGGTAGGAGTGGGTCCATGGAGCAAGCCAAGGTCAGAGCCAGGAGAGAAGCAAAGGTTAAGTCCAGAAGCAAGCCAGGTCAGTAACAGGAAACCGAGAAGTACTGAGCATACAGGAACATAGGTTACAAGGAGCTGAAGACCAATCAGCAAAGTCTGGGAGCATCTGTCATCCTTATAAAGGTCAGAAAGAGCCAGAAGCTATCATGAGCGGCATGCGCACAAGCATGCGCCAGCATCCATGAGCGTGCGCCTGCTCCATAGCCTTTATGTTTGAGTACATTCCTGCACAAGTGAGCACTGCCATGTTGGATATTGGCAAATGTGCCAGGTCTCTGTTCCTTCCTTACCCAGCTTATCCCCTGACAAGGACTTTAGAGGTGGGTCATCTCACAGAAAAAAAATTCAAACAACCAAACCAATTAACTTTATTCCATAAATATTTCATTTAAAAGACACTTAGAGGATATATGTCCCAGTTTCTTCCAATTAAAACGTATAACATGATTGTTCAGAATTCAATACAGAACATCAACCCCATGATGAATGAAACATCATAGAACCCAAACTCCTACAAACACTGGCACCAAATGTATGATTGTCTCAATCATGTTGATAGAGCCATAAATCTTCTACAGAGCAAATCCCAACATGTTTCACCCAAGAAGGGCTTCCTCAGGGGAACAGTGGAGGTTATGTTCTGTTTGAGCCAATCATGTCAAGGGTGCACCCCCCCCCCCCATTGCCAAATGATATCACAAATATAGTTGAGGCAGCCATACCCACGGTGATGTTATCCACATATTATAAGGAGCAACCCTTACTGCTTTCATCCACAAGTATGTTGTAAGGCCCTCTGTTAACGATTGCAAGTTCGCAGGGGACTCAGCTCACCGTGGTCTTCAAAATTCAAAAAGGCTGCTGCTTTCCCTCTAGCACAGTGGTTCTTAACCTCAGTCCTCATTACCCCCCACCAGGCCATGTTTTGGGAATTTCCCTTAGATAAAATAGCTGTCCAAAATACCAAGCCATTGACTTAGATTTAAAGAACCTGTGCAAGGGAAAAGGAAAGCCTGCAAACATGGCCTGGTGGGGGGTAATGAGGAATGAGGTTAAGAACCACTGCTCTAGAATTATGGCTGTCCAAACATGTCAGGATCAGGAAGTAGCATGGTTTGAGAAGTTGACCACCCACCTCTAAAGTCCTTTACTTTGTTCAGTTTAGGTTTTCCCAGTAATAAGAAGTCATGGCCTTACTTATGCCAGCCGTACTGTACGGTTTCCGTCCCATAAAAGTTATTTTAGCTGCCAGGAGATCCATAGAAACTAAAGCAAATATGTGACTTTATGTCCATTTTAGGTTAGATTTTTAGATTTTAGGTCACAGTTGATGGTCCATTAAATTGTTGTGCTTTCACTGCAGAACATTGAAGATGAGAAATACAGGTTGTCCCTCATCCTGACCCACCATGTCAGAGTCCTTGATAAACCAGACTTTGGAATTTTCTCACTCTGAGTTTATAATGTTAAGTTTTCCCGGAGTCGTCAAACATCGATATCTGCTGTTCATCCCATTTCTACACGTCTATCTCATGATCCTTGTATGTAACTTTCCCATCATCTACCGGATCTGGGTGGAACCGAGTCTTCATACACCCATGTACTCCCTCATCTTCTGCATTCTTGTGGTCAGCGTCTTCTATGTTACGGTCATCATACCCAAGATGCTGGTGTCTTTCCTTGGGTTGGACACAATATCGCGGACCGCCTGCCTGATGCAGATGTTCACCGTTTACTCCGGCCTCCTGGCAGAGTCTCTCATATTGCTGTTGATGGCGTTCGATAGGTACGCAGCCATCTGCAAGCCTCTACACTACCATACCATCATGAACAAACATCTACTGGTTCTTTCTATCATAGGCTTCATTAGGAACTTCTCGTTTGCTTGTCTCATTGTCATTTTGGACTCCCGGATCCATTTCTGTCAGTCAAACATCATTCTACATTTCCACTGTGAAAGCCCAATCCTGCACAGCTTGGCGTGCGGTGACATCTCCACAATCCAAAATGTAGGCCTTCTAGTCCGGACCGTGTTGACTGTCTGTGACATTTCCATTATTTCCCTCTCTTACCTGACAATATTAAAGGTCGCCATGAAGACCGCTGCGGGTGGGGCCAGACACAAGGCCTTGCACACGTGCAGCACACACCTGTTCGTGGTGATTCTCTTGTATGTGCTTGGAATGATCTCTGCGGTTTTATATCAACCTGTAACCTCCGTTCCTTACGACGTGCAGAATATGGCCAACTCGGTCTCCTTGTTTCTTCCGGCTATCGTCAATCCTATTATCTATGGATTTCGGATGAAGGAGGTGAGAGCTGGTTTACGGAGTCAGAAAAAGAGGACACAGTTTGATAATCGGCTCTTCAATTCTAACTGATTGTCAAGACCCAGATCTGTACCTGCAACCTCTGTCTGGCATTATCTCTTCTTGCTGAGCCAACTGAGATGTTGGACAGCTGCCTGGACAATTCCCGGAACAATCTTGCCTTAAACTTTGTTTCTGGTGAACCTTGAACTCTGAACCTTGAACTCTGAACCTTGAACTCTGAACCTTGAACTCTGAACCTTGAACTCTTTGCTATTCCCATGGATGTCCCATTTAAGCCATGTCTTTACACTTTCTGTTTGCCAGATGATTGTTCTCTCTCCAGCCAATATCTTGCTATTGTCAATCTTGCTGTCATTTGTATCTTCACTACTGTTAGGTTTCCTGTATTGTCCTCTGCATCAGCCCCTCTTTCCCTCAACTGGACTTTGATGGTCAATGGAAAACTCTTGCCCTTTTTCCCTCCTTGTCTGTCTGTCCGGACAGGTAATCAGACACCATACACCGTATGAGGTTGATCAAAGAATACTTTTACTTCCCGCTACACAGAGCATATACAATAATCAAAAAGGGGAGAACGCAATTGAACAACCAATCACATTCAAGCATTTAAGCATTTTGTTATACAATCAATATTGATCTGCAAGATTCATAATATTTCTTCCTTCAGACTCAACATCATATTTACTCTAAAAATGTCTCACGCAATATATGTCCTTGATAAGGTTCCCAGCATGTTTTGGTATACAGAAGCACAGAACAGTAACTTTGTTATGAGAAGTAAACTTGTTATGAGAAAGTATGAGTGTGAGATAAACAGAGTTATAGTGAGTTTCTACAGAAAAACATATTTGTACAATACTATTAAATCTTAAAGGGTAACTCTACACATTTCCTTACAACTACCACTGTGTTTTGCGTTACAATAGTGTATTTGTTAGTATACCGTGTGTGGTGGGATTTTTTTTTTCATAATGACTTGGTCTCTTCCTTGCAGACACTTATGAGTTCTCGCATCTCCTGATGAAGTGAGCGCTGACTTGCAAAACGCATGGAGATAATTGAGAGAACTGTGAAAGAACTTGTATGTTATCAGCCAATTGTGATATGACCAATCTATTGAACGGTTAATATGTACATGTATGTCTATCTGTGAACTGTTTTTTTTACATCAATGTAAACTTTTAGAATGTTTTCTTAATAAAAATGTGAAGTTTTTAAACTCACAGCGTGTCTCACAATGTCCCTTTGGGCAATTTGGTTGTTTTTGTTTTATAGTTTCATAGTTTCAAGTAGATGGAAAGTCAACACATCACCGATGGTCCAAATGATACCTCTAATGCCTCGTACACACGGTCGGATTTTCCAATGGAAAATGTTCGATGGGAGCCTTTTTTGGAAATTCCGACCGTGTGTAGGCTCCATCGGACAATTTCCATCGGAATTTCCGTTGCACAAAATTTTAGATCTGGTTCTCAAATTTTCTGACAGCAAAATCCGTTTGTGCAAATTCTGATCGTGTGTAGACAATTTCCGACGCACAAAATTCCACGCATGCTCGGAATCAAGCAGAAGAGCAGCACTGGCTATTGAACTTAATTTTTCTCAGCTCGTCATACATGTTGTACGTCACCGCGTTCTTGATGTTCGGATTTTCTGACCAACTTGGTGTGTGACCGTGTGTATGCAAGACAAGTTTGAGCAAACATCCTTCGGAAAAAAAAACATGGAATTTTGTTGTCGGAATGTCTGATTGTGTGCTTTATTACTCTATTAGATTTTTCTATTAAAAGTTTCTTGTTTTTTTTTTGTGCAAGTTTTATTTGAGGTCATGTGACCACTAACCCTTGGCATCAGGGGTGTTGCTAGGTCTACAAAAGATCTGGGGCTAGAGCCCATAGCAGTGAAGTAAAGAAAGTCATACGCTATTGTGATACAAGAAGAAGGGGGGCGCCTCTGAATATGTGTAAAAAAATCAATTTTATTAAGCAATAATATCCACTCACATAGAAGTGTAAGACGTTCCATTCAGGTCCTGCAAGCTGGGCTGAGGAGGTGATGAAGCTGCATGTTTTCAGCAAATCCACTTCACTTTCTTTTCTCTTCTTCCAGCTTTGGATCTTAGTCACAAGGATTAGATGTGGCAGAGCGGAGTGGAGAGAGGAATATCCAGAAGTCCAGATGCAGTTTTCTCGGGTGGTCCAGTCTGTCAATGGGGCGTAATAGCACCCTTTTATCAGAGCAGGGGTTCCGGTGGTGGGGTACAGGGAAAAAGGTGGCGTCAATGCTGGGACAGCGCCGAGGGATCGCTCAGGAAGCCGTCAGTCTAGCCAGGGAGATGTTTAGGAGACACGGCCGTGTTCTAAGCTGACGAAAACGAGGCCTGGAGAGCAAACAGACGGCGTCGCCCGGCCGTGACGTCACAGGTATGCGACGCATTTCGGGATAGGCTAGCCACTCTATGGGGGAGTGGCCGCATTCCTTTCTCAAGCATCTGTGACGAAACGTCCCTACACTCGGCTTGAGTGCTTTCGTCATATACCACTTCCTCCCAGTCTGAATATAGATATCAGATATTCCAGCCAATCCCAAGCACAAAACAGGACGACACTTGCTTAGTGCTAACATGGACTGAATTATTAGAACCAAAATGACAAGTATTTATAATACAGTATGATACGAGATCCCCCCCCCCCCCTCCTGCTCATATTACTCTAACAATACACCTGTAACAAATTAACATGAGCTAATTAACTAATCCCTTTAAGCAGCCGATGTGGCTCTGTGCCCATCAGGATTTCACTACAGGTCAGACTTGTTGTCACTGAGCTTCACACAGTAGATTATACATTATCATAAGTACAACCACAAGACATTTTGTCACAATAGCAGGAGCTCCACTAGAAGTCGGCCTGTCTACTACATTGTACAGAGGACAATGTGATCAGCTCTCTCAATTAACATCTTGAGTTCATCAACAAACTAAGAATAGTCTTTACATATATCCTGGGAAATATTGTGGATAAATATTACTTACTTACATTTTAAGTAATCCAAGATATATTTTCTCACTCACCCTGTGCCAGGATGACACAGGGTGACTTAGACATAAGAGGTGCACGGGGAGCTGAAACATGGGTTTCCCAACCTTTCCAAGGGATTCTGGGTTCCATGTGCCCTCCCGTCACAGCTATTATATACAGTATGTCACAAAAGTATGTACACCCTCAGTCACATTTGTGTAAATCTTTTCTTCTATCTTTTCATGTGACAACACTGAAGAAATGACACTTGTCTACAATTAAAAAAGAGGAAATTAGAGGAAATTATTTGGGACTTTAAATGAGGTTATAGGGGCCATCCCGGTTCAATATTTAGAGAGAAGAGAGCAAAGGGCGGGACTTTATATGAGGCACACGGAAGCAGAAGCATAAATTTAGATAAAAAACTGAATTTAATTAATTCAAATGGTCATATATTTACATATTATTGCACATAGCTATATATTAATATTTTCAATTTCATCAAGATATACATTCCAACAAGGACTTAATGGTAAATACATGAGAAACTGGATATTTAGTAAACACCAATTGTCAGTAGATGTGTGACTTGTCTACAATGTAAAGTAGTGAGTGTACAGCTTGTATAACAGTGTAAATTTCCCGTCCCCTCAAAATAACTCAACACACAGCCATTAATGTCAAATTCGCCAAGGCAATACAGTTTAGCTATTCCCACACTGCTCTTTTAATTGTGATCACTTTTATATCCACCATTTTTTGTTATGTCGGTTTTTTGAATAAAACCTTCTCATTTTGATCTGCACCATCGGAGCCCCTTTTTTTCTTTTGTCTCCTTTTCCATGGTTTGAAAAATATCCGGGGAGTACCTTTCGTGAGCTTTCACCATACTTGCTGTGGTGATACAACATTGGTTCCAGTTATCTCTTGTTTTGGATCCTTCTTCCTGAGTTCACGGTTCCTGTTCCACGGTTGCGGTCTACATTCCACTCCGGTCACCCACGGTCGGACTATCTGTATTGCCTTGGCGAAGCGGAAACAAGACCAACAGATTACATCTGTCTGCCTTCAGGAGCACATTGAATGTCCAGTTTGCCGGCCCTTTCGAGTCTCTTTATGCCCGTTTGGCTCTCTGTCGCTGACAGGGGGTCCACCGGTTCCGGGAAACATACATCTGTTAAGCCCCATACACACGGTCGGACTTTTTCATGGATTCTGTCCGATCGGACAATGTTGTTGAAAAATCAGACCGTGTGTAGGCACCATCGGACAGTGTACGTCGGATTGTCCGACGGACAAAGTCTTATCTCCTGCTGGATAGATTTGCCGACAACCCGGTCCGATCACACCAAATCCAATCGTGTGTACGGTTGTCCGACCGGACAAAGTGCTACGCATGCTCAGATCACATTACAAGACCAAAGCTATTGGCTACTAGCCTCTACGTAGTCCCGTCGTAGGCAACAAACGTCACCACGTTCAGAATGATCGGATTTTCCGACAACTTTGTCCGACCGTGTGTACGCAAAACCAACATCAGACAAAGTATGACGGACAGGATCCGACCGACCTGGTCCGCGGATTGTCCGACCGTGTGTATGGGGCTTTACAGTTCCATCCCAGAAAGTGTTTATGAGAAGATTTGTTTCAAGACATCCATGTCCTGATATCATCATTTCACCTTTTTGGGACATTTATTTGTATATTGTTTTCACAATATTTTCACATTGGACAATTTATGTTC
The DNA here is from genome assembly GCA_028564925.1 of Lithobates sylvaticus. Taxonomy (NCBI): domain Eukaryota; kingdom Metazoa; phylum Chordata; class Amphibia; order Anura; family Ranidae; genus Lithobates; species Lithobates sylvaticus. The sequence goes on along the minus strand of CM053027.1, from coordinate 633,641,489 downwards.
TCATTAGTTCACTACACGGAGAAATCCTATGTATGTTATTGATTTGGTTTAGATTTTAGACCTGACATCATTCTTTTTTGCACAGTATATTGGTTAGACACTTATTTACTTATTTTAGCGCTGCATTCTCACTCACATTGTTTTTGAATTTCGTCACATTCTAGTGTAGCTGCTTTTTAGTTTTCGTTCACTTAAACGCTTCCCGACCGCCTCACGCCGATGTACGTCGGCAGAATGGCACGGGCAGGCAAAACCTGTACTGTACGTGGTCCTTTAAGAGGCCTGTCGTGGGTCGCTCCTCCCCGCCCCCTAGTGGTTAACCCCCTTTACTGCCAGTGTCATTTACATAGGAATCAGTGCTATCTAAATAGCACTGATTTCTGTATAAATGACAATGTCCCAAAAATGTGTCAAAAATGTCCGATGTGTCCGCCATAATGGTGCAGTCACAATAAAAATCGCTGATCGCCGCCAATTCCTAGTAAAAAAAAAATATTAATAAAAATGCTATAAAACTATCCCATATTTTATAAACGCTATAACTTTTGCGCAAACTAATCAATAATCGCTAATTGCGATTTTTTTTTACCAAAAATATGTAGAAGAATACGTATCGGACGAAACTGAGGAAAAAAAATGTTTTTTTATATATTTTTTGGGGATATTTATTATAGCAAAAAGTAAAAAATATTGCATTTTTTTTCAAAATTGTCGCTCTATTTTTGTTTATAGCGCAAAAAATAAAAACCGCAGGGGCGATCAAATACCACCAAAAGAAAGCTCTATTTGTGGGGAAAAAAGGACGCCAATTTTGTTTGGGGGCCACGCGCAATTGTCAGTTAAAGCGACGCAGTGCCAAATCGAAGGGGCCTGGTCCTTTGGCTGCCAATTGGTCCGGGGCTGAAGTGGTTAATGAGTTTAGCGCAACAACTTTTCTTTTTATTCACATTGATGTCCTTATATGGTCATTCACATCCTGTGTTGCTCATGTGAGGTCACAAGCTTTGTAGGAGGGGTTTAGCTGTTGGAGGAAAACCCTTCAGGGTGTGGCTTCCAGTTGATAAGTAAATAAAAGCAAATGCTGGGGTCAGAAGCTCAGTCATGCTGACCGATTTGAGAACTTAAGAATGATGGTGATGTCTCTTTACTGGGGAACCAGAGGGGGCTGCTGAGAAGCAGCCAGGCCAGGCTGGCATGAGGATGTAGGAATGCTGATGAATGCTTGGACTGAGTGGGTTGATAGGTAAAGGGGAGACATACGATCTAAAGGTAAGTCATTATATCATTAAGACGGAAATGGGTGCTTATATGAGCACGGTAGATGTGGCTGTGTGCTCTGCATACAGCCAGATTTCTACGACATTTCTTTGCTGTCTGTTTTGCTGCAAAGTAAGTAAACAATACTGGGAGGTAGACATGTGCACAATAGAAAAATTTGTTTAGTTTCGTTTTCGTTTCTGTTCGTTTCCGTTGATTCGTAACGATTTCGTAATTTCGTAAGTCGTCGGTGTTCGTATTCGGACTCGTTAGGATTTTCGTAAGAGTTATTTTTTCGTTGATTAGTTTTTCCGTTAGTCTAATTTTCGTTTATTCGAAATTCGTATTTTTGTATTTTCGTTATATTTTGTATTCGGACGCATTCGTATTTTCGTAGATTTAGTTACATTCGTACTTTCGTAAGATTGATTTATTCGTACTTTCGTAACCTTGTTTTCGTAGATTCGTAATCGGAGCATAATTCATAATTTTATGTAATGTGTAATGCTATTTACATGTTTAAGAAACAAAGAATTTCTCTCTCACAAGTCAGAACTTAACTCAAAAATCCACCAAAACACAGAGCCTCCGACCCAACCACGTTTATCAACTAACAAAAAAAAAAGTAACGAATTTACGAATCCATTCGAAGCACGTTAAGCAGCGCCATTGTAAGAGACACGAAAAATTACGAATCAACAAACAAAAAAAAAAAAGTTACGAATGTACGAATTTTTTTCGTTCATTTTGATTTTCGTTATTTTTGAATCTTTGTTCGGTATGAAATAATTAAATTAGAAACAACGAAATTACGAATGAATGAAAATCCGAAAACGAAAACAGAAACAACGAAAATATCATTGTTTCTGTTTTCGTTTTTGGATTTTCATTCATTCGTAGTTTCGTTGTTTCTAATTTAATTATTTCGTATTTTTATGTTGTTTTTCATATTCGTTCGATTCGATAATTCGTTATTCGTTAAAATTTTTACTAAATCATTCCTTCATTCGTACGATACGAATGAACGAATATAACGAATTTTGACGAATAGCGAATGCGTAACTAAACGAATTGCACATGTCTACTGGGAGGTTATTAAAGACTACTTGGAGTAAATACACAGTGCCTAGGGTAGGCATTCATTACTGGAGGGTAGGTACACATTTATGGATAGCTACACATTGCTAGGGATTAGGGAAGTATGTGAACTATTGTTAGGGTAGGTACACTGCTCGGTGTTAGCACATAATTCTTGAGGCAGGTAAACTGCTCTGGGTTGGTGCACTGCTCTGGGTAGGTACTCTGCTTGGGGTAGGTATACTGCTGAGGTAGGTACACATTGCTGCATTTCCGGTATTGTGCTCTTTTACAATTCTTCCTCTCTTCAAATGAATGACTACAGACAGGAAATCTAATCTGACTTCAGTTTCCCGGCACGGTGCATTGTTTGGATCCATCTATTTCTGTGCAGCTGCTGCATGCCGTCACATTGATCTATGCAGGAAATACGATGCATCCAAATATCATCCAAATCACATAGAGGGTGCCCCAACCCAAACGCTTTGCCTGGGTCATTCCATATGACATATTCTGGTCATACGGAAATATCAGGAGGAATTTCGGATTGAGGAATTGGATGTTTCTCTACAAGTCTGACAAATCAGAATTCATTTGCCTAATCTTCTCATTTGTGAGTTGGTTTGGTCACCTCTGCTTCCATCTCTGCGCCCCAACCATCCCATAATTGTCTGTATAGTACCAGAGATATTCCACTAGAGGTTTGCAGATCTTATAACACATGGCAGATAGAGGTAGAAGGAGCAAAACTGAGAGTTTTCAATTCTCTAAAATCTCAGTGAAAATCTGGAAATTTCTGCAAAATTTAGCATTTTGTTGAAATATTATGGATTTAAAATAAAGTGTTTGGGATGTGTAGCACTGACCCCCGAAGGAGCTGCTAGTTTGAATTGGGCCTGCACTCTTCTGAGAAACCCCAATAACTTAACTCGACCCCCTTGGCACAGCTGTGGTGCAATGCAATACAGTACAATATAAAACAATGTACCTGTATTATACCCTCAGGATCCTCTGGCTCCATCTGGTGGGGAAAACAGCACGCCACACAACTGAATAGTGAAGCGGAAGTAAACCCATCCATAAAACAGATTCATTTCTGGCACGAGCCAGAAATGTAGCACTCCCATTGGTTGTGCTCTAAACCACACTGTCAAACCATCCAATGGCTGGTGTCATAACTGATCACATGGGCAGCATCATGGCAGTTGTAGATTAAACAGAGGCAAAGATGGCAGCTTCCTTGGCTGAAAACGATAGGGGGTTTTACTTACACTTTAATCAGAAATGCTTTTACTGCAAGTATATTTAAACAGGTGGTTACAGAGATTGCACTGTCATCCCAACGTACGATGTCAGTACAATATATATATATATATATATCAATAAACAAATACAATGTGAAAGGTATATTTGTGTATTTAGTATAAGCAAAAGGGGATTTTGGGACTTTAAAGCGGTTCTGCACTGTCTATTTTTTTTTTTGAGCGATGCTATGGATTGCAACATGTTTTGTATGTACTCACGTGTTCCTGTTCCCCGAGTCATTGCTGCCGGTTTTCGTCCTGTAAAAAAAATTAGAATCATCCTTCCTGCTGGGGGCCATCTTGCCTGTGGGCATGTGAAACCCCACAGGCACTTCAGATGGCCCAGCATGCATCGCCGTTACTGCGCCGATCTCGCGCGTGCGCAGTAACGGCAAAGTGCAGCTCACGTTCTCCGAAATCTTGCGAGATGTCGGCACATCTGCCGACATCTCGCGAAATTTCGGAAGATGTGGCCGACATCTCGCGAGATTTCGGAAGATGTGGCCGAAATCTCGCGAGATTTCGGGAAGATGTGTCCGAAATCTCGCGAGATTTCGGAAGATGCCCGCACAGACTCCTGGGATCAATGACACCAGATCCCAGGAGACAGTGCGGCGTGACGAGGAAACCCGCACAGACCCCGCCCACCGCCGCAGACACAGAGGACAGGAAGTCGGCGATTATCAAGGTAAGTGAAAAAAATAAAAAAAAACACATTTCATTTAGTACTCTTTGCCTGATTTGGAAGGCAAAGAGATTTACTAAATGAAATGTGTGCCGAACCGCTTTAAATGAAGCAGTTGAGAATGCAGAGGTAAAAGTAAAAAAGTATTTATTTCACGACAATATATAATAAAAGATTGATTTCATATATATACAACCATGTGTAGTATGCACAAAATATAAGCATGATAGATAAAGATAATCTAAATGGATACATGGTGGTCAAAATAGTAGCATCTAAAACAATAATATGACCTGCCCGTGCTACAGACGGCATGCCTGGTAGCTGTATTAGTAGTCGCATGGAGTATAAATACGGTAGTACTGTCTAGCGTTGGTAGCATCATCAAAATGTAATTGGTATGGCTGTGGCATCAAAGTATAGCTCTACGCGTTTCGTGGGTGTTTCCCCACTCGTCAGGAGCAGATGCGACAGATTCCTGTAAAATATACGGATACGATAAGCCATACACTGTATAGAACAGACTAGGAAAAATAGTAGTAACGGTTGTTAACCAGACACACTTACCAACCCTGGCAAGGAGTGCGACACGTAAAAACCGGCATAAAGAGAGTCAGAGGCACCAACTTCATTGCGGGAGCTGAGGCGGCATGATATACACTTGCAGCCACAGATGATATTGGAAAGCGCTTGGGTAGAGGGAGGGTCTCCATTTGACAACAGTGATAGTGTATGTCTCTTTAAACAGGGGTATCTGGGAACAATTATTTATTTTAAATATATATATATTAAGATATATATGTGATTTAAAACAGTAATGAATTTTATAGGAATAAATAATTAACCACTTCAGCCCCGGACCAATTTGCAGCTAAAGGACCAGGCCCCTTTTTGCAATTCGGCACTGCGTCGCTTTAACTAACAATTGCGCGGTCATGCGACGTGGCTCCAAAACAAAATTGGCGTCCTTTTTTTCCCACAAATAGAGCTTTCTTTTGGTGGTATTTGATCGCCCCTGCGGTTTTTATTTTTTGCGCTATAAACAAAAATAGAGCGACAATTTTGAAAAAAATGCAATATTTTTTACTTTTTGCTATAATAAATATCCCCCAAAAAATATATAAAAAAACATTTTTTTTCCTCAGTTTAGGCCGATACGTATTCTTCTACGTATTTTTGGTAAAAAAAATCGCAATTAGCGATTATTGATTAGTTTGCGCAAAAGTTATAGCGTTTACAAAATAGGGGATAGTTTTATAGCATTTTTATTAATATTTTTTTTTTTATTAGTAATGGCGGCGATCAGCGATTTTTATTGTGACTGCGACATTTTGGCGGACACATCGGACATTTTTGACACATTTTTGGGACATTTGTCATTTATACAGCAATCAGTGCTATTTAAATAGCACTGATTCCTATGTAAATGACAGTTGTAGTTAGGGGGTTAACCACTAGGGGGCGGGGAGGAGTCAGTGCGACGTGTTGTGTTTTTTTTTTACAGTAGGGGGGCGTGGCTGTACGTGTGACGTCATTGATCGGCGTTCCCGATGACAGGGAACCGCCGATCACTGACAGTCAGTGTAGGAAGCGCGGGGAGAGGTTTGTTTACATAGACCTCTCCCCGTTCTTCCGCTCCGTAACCCGATCGCGGGATACCAGCGGCGATCGGGTCCGCTGGTCCCGCGGCCGGGGTCACGGAGCTCCCGACCGGGTCGCGAGCACGCCGCTAGCGGCGCGCGCGCGACCCACGGGCAGGCACATGCACGATCACGTACAGGTACGTGATTCTGCCTGCCCGTGCCATTCTGCTGACGTATATATGCAGTGGCCGGTCGGGAAGCGGTTAATGGTGTATTTAAACCCGGGATCTCCCCCTACGTTAAAAGTTATACGTGAGGCCTCACTGAAAGTACTTTCTCCTGTATCTTCTTTCTTCGCTAGCTTAAAATGACAAGGTATGAAAAGAGTTAACTCCGGGTGCTCCGGGTGTAACTCCAAGAACTTATACACAACGTTTGGGCACTAAAGTGTAGTAGGCCTCAAGCCTGCTCAGTGTCAGTTGCTCTGGCGCTCCTCGGTGGAACTACTGATTCCAGTGAGGCCTGTAAGTGAGTCTAACTGCGTGCAACAAATTAACAAAGGATGGGCCGTAACCCGCTCATCAACTGGATCGGAGTTCTGGGTGATGACTTTGATCCGGTAACTGCAGCTTGCTTCTGTATCAGCTGGACCAGACGCTCTGTGTCACTCCGCTGGATGGATCCGGTTCTTCGATATTATGATGAGCGTCTCTGGACCTTGTCAATCCGGTCACCGGTTTTCAGGCTCCGTCAGATCACCTCGCAAACAAGCAGGTTTGCACTCCGCGGTGACTGTCTGCCGCTGTCTCCGGGAAAACCTCCTCTCAGATCCGCACAGGCAGGCAACGTGATCCCAGGAGACCTAATATGATCCCAGGAGACCTAATATGATCCCAGGAGACCTAATATGGCCGCTGCGGTCCTTTTTATACCCTACCCAGCATGCACTGTAGAAGAGAGTGTTCATGGGTAGGTCACACAGACTCCTGGGTAAAAAAGGTCAACCTTCCAAATCAAAACACAGTCACTTCCTGTAAGGGTCTTTAGGTTTGTTCAGATATAATAACACACAAGTGCGTTACCCATTTTTGGTCACTAGATCCAATCTGACAGAGCTTGAGATATTTTACAAAGAAGAATGGGCAGAAATGTCCTCTCTAGATGGGCAAAGCTGGTAGAGACATCCCCAAAAAGACTTGTAGAGAAAGGGGGTTCTACAAAGTATTGACTCCGGGGGGCGCCATACAAATACCCCCCCCCCCCACACTTTTCACATATTTATTTGTATCATTTATCATTTTCCTTCCACTTCACAATTATGTGACACTTTGTGTTGGTCCATCACATAAAATCCCAATAAAATACATTTATGTTTTTGGTTGTAACAAAATGTGAGAAATTTCAAGGGGTATGAATACTTTTTGAAGGCACTGTACGTGGATCCATCTAGGGAGGATTCCAGGTGGAGTGTTGTCCTCTCTTAGTCTCAGCGCTGTGCTCTGTGGGGTATTTTGTGACACAAACCTGCAGGGAGACGATTCACAAGGATCTGTAGAAATAAAACCTGACAGGAGCTGCACACAGGTGAGGTGACTGTGATCTGCACTCTGCATTATTGCCATAATAGTGATAATAATCTGTCCTCAGCCTGTCCTCTTCCCGATAACACAGACTGGATTTTCTTGCTGCAAGGTAAGTACACATTACTGTAGGTTAGGTACACATTTTACATTGCAAGGAGTAGGAACACATTACTGGGAGATAAGTAGACATTTCAGGGGGTAGGAACACATTACTGGGTGATAAGTAGACATTTCAGGGGGGTAGGTAAAAATTACTGGGAGATAAGTAGACATTTCAGGGGGTAGGTACACATTAATAGGAGATAAGTAGTCATTTCAGGGGGTAGGTACACATTACAGGGAAATAAGTAGACATTTCAGGGGGTAGGAAAACATTACTGGGAGATAAGTAGACATTTCAGGGGGTAGGCACACATTACTGGGTGATAAGTAGACATTTCAGGGGGTAGGTACACATTACTAGGAGATAAGTAGACATTTCAGGGGGTAGGTACACATTACAGGGAAATAAGTAGACATTTCAGGGGGTAGGTACACATTACTGGGAGATAAGTAGTCATTTCAGGGGGTAGGTACACATTACTGGGAGATAAGTAGTAATTTCACGGGGTAGGAACACATTACAGGGAGATAAGTAGACATTTCAGGGGGTAGGTTCACATTACAGGGAGATAAGTAGACATTTAAGGAGGTAGGAACACATTACTGGGAGATAATTAGACATTTCAGGGGGTAGGCACAATTTACTGGGTGATAAGTAGACATTTCAGGGGGTAGGTACACATTACAGAGAGATAAGTAGACATTTAAGGGGGTAGGAACACATTACTGGGAGATAAGTAGACATTTCAGGGGGTAGGTGCACATTACAGGGAGATAAGTAGACATTTCAGGGGGTAGGTTCACATTACAGGGAGATAAGTAGACATTTAAGGAGGTAGGAACACATTACTGGGAGATAATTAGACATTTAAGGGGGTAGGTTCACATTACTGGGAGATAAGTAGACATTTCAGGGGGTAGGTACACATTACTGGGAGATTAGTAGACATTTCAGGGGGTAGGTACACATTACAGGGAGAAAAGTAGACATTTCAGGAGTAGGTACACATTACTGGGAGATAAGTAGACATTTCAGGGGGGGTAGGTACACATTACTGGGAGATAACTAGACATTTCAGGGGGTAGGTGCACATTACTAGGAGATAAGTAGACATTTCAGGGGGTAGGTACACATTACTGGGAGATAAGTAGACATTTCAGGGGGTAGGTACACATTACTGGGAGATAAGTAGACATTTCAGGGGGTAGGTACACATTACTAGGAGATAAGTAGACATTTCAGGGGGTAGGTACACATTACTGGGAGATAAGTAAACATTGCAGGGGGTAGGAACACATTACTGGGAGATAAGTAGACATTTCAGGGGGTAGGTACACATTACTGGGAGATAAGTAGACATTTCAGGGGGTAGGTACACATTACTGGGAGATAAGTAGACATTTCAGGGGGTAGGTACACATTACAGGGAGAAAAGTAGACATTTCAGGGGGAGCTACACATTACTAGGAGATAAGTAGACATTTCAGGTGGTAGGTACACATTACTGGGAGATAAGTAGACATTTCAGGGGGTAGGTACAAATTACTGGGTGATAAGTAGACATTTCAGGGGGTAGGTACACATTACTGGGTGATAAGTAGACATTTCAGGGGGTAGGCACAAATTACTGGGAGATAAGTAGACATTTCAGGGGGTAGGAACACATTACTGGGAGGTAAGTAGACATGTCAGGGGTAGGTACACATTACTGGGAGATAAGTAGACTTTTCAGGGGATAGGAACACATTACTGGGAGATAAGTAGACATTTCAGGGGGTAGGTGCACATTACTGGGAGATAAGTAGACATTTCAGGGGGTAGGTGCACATTACTTGGAGATAAGTAGACATTTCAGGAGGTAGGAACACATTACTGGGAGATAAGTAGACATTTCCGGGGGTAGGTACACATTACTGGGAGATAAGTAGACATTTCAGGGGGTAGGTGCACATTACAGGGAGATAAGTAGACATTTCAGGGGGTAGGTTCACATTACAGGGAGATAAGTAGACATTTAAGGAGGTAGGGACACATTACAGGGAGATAATTAGACATTTCAGGGGGTAGGCACAATTCACTGGGTGATAAGTAGACATTTCAAGGGGTAGGTACACATTACAGGGAGATAAGTAGACATTTAAGGGGGTAGGAACACATTACTGGGAGATAAGTAGACATTTCAGGGGGTAGGTGCACATTACAGGGAGATAAGTAGACATTTAAGGGGGTAGGAATGCATTGCTGGGAGATAAGTAGTATTTCAGGGGGTAGGTGCACATTACTAGCAGATAAGTATTCATTCATTTGTTCAGATCTTCTTGCAGGGTTTCCACATCCTGCGGAGAAGTTATTGCCCTGCTTAGCTCAGTATCGTCCGCAAATACAGAGATTGTTTCCCCCATCCCCATCCTCCAGGTCATTTATGTACAAATTAAATAGGATTGGTCCCAGCACAGAACCCTGGGGGACCCCACTACCCACCCCCGACCCATTCCGAGTACTCCCCACCCCCGACCATTCCGAGTACTCCCCATTTATCACCACCCTCTGAGCTCCCTCTTATAGCCAGTTTTCAATCCATGTACTCGCCCTATGGTCCGTGCCAACGCACCTTACTTTGTACAGTAAACGTTTATGGGGAACTGTGTCAAATGCTTTTGCAAAATCCAGATACACCACGTCTACGGGCCTTCCTTTATCCAGATACACCACGTCTACGGGCCTTCCTTTATCCAGATACACCACGTCTACGGGCCTTCCTTTATCCAGATACACCACGTCTACGGGCCTTCCTTTATCCAGATACACCACGTCAAAGGACCTTCCTTTATCTAGATACACCACGTCTACGGGCCTTCCTTTATCTAGATACACCACGTCTAAGGGCCTTCCTTTATCTAGATACACCACATCTACGGGCCTTCCTTTATCCAGATACACCACGTCAAAGGACCTTCCTTTATCTAGATACACCACGTCTACGGGCCTTCCTTTATCTAGATACACCACGTCTAAGGGCCTTCCTTTATCTAGATACACCACGTCTACGGGCCTTCCTTTATCCAGATACACCACGTCAAAGGACCTTCCTTTATCTAGATACACCACGTCTACGGGCCTTCCTTTATCTAGATACACCACGTCTAAGGGCCTTCCTTTATCTAGATACACCACGTCTACGGGCCTTCCTTTATCTAGATACACCACGTCTAAGGGCCTTCCTTTATCTAGATACACCACGTCTACGGGCCTTCCTTTATCTAGATACACCACGTCTACGGGCCTTTCTTTATCTAGATACACCACGTCTAAGGGCCTTCCTTTATCTAGATACACCACGTCTACGGGCCTTCCTTTATCTAGATACACCACGTCTACGGGCCTTCCTTTATCTAGATACACCACGTCTACGGGCCTTCCTTTATCTAGATACACCACGTCTACGGGCCTTCCTTTATCTAGATACACCACGTCTACGGGCCTTCCTTTATCTAGATACACCACGTCTACGGGCCTTTCTTTATCTAGATACACCACGTCTACGGGCCTTCCTTTATCCAGATACACCACGTCTACGGGCCTTCCTTTATCTATATACACCTCGTCTACGGGCCTTCCTTTATCTAGATGGCAACTCACTATTTCATAAAAGGCTAATTGATTGGTCTGGCAAGAATGATTTTTCAGGAATCCATGCTGATTACTGCTAATGATACCGTATTTATTACTGAGATCTTGGATATAATTGCTTACCATCCCCACCAATAGCTTACATACTATCGATGTTAGGCTGAATGGGCTGTAATTCCCAGGGATGTATTTTGGGCCCTTTTTAAATATTGGTGCCACATTGGAGAAAAGCCAATCAGCTGGTACCATTCCAGTCAGTAATCTATACATACAAATTAGGAACAATGGTTTGGAAATCACCTGGCTGAGCCCCTTAAGGTCCCGGTGACTTATTAATGTTACGTTATTTAAGTCTATTTCTGATTCTGTCTTCTGTTAGCCATGAGGGTGCTTCCTGTGACGTGTTATGAAGAATAACTTTGCAGTCTTGGTTACTGTATCTCCCCATTTCCTTTGTGAAGACTGAGGAGGAGAATATATTCAATATGATCTGACCTCCCTTTCTTACTATTTATATACTTAAAGAATTTCTCGAGGTTTTTTCTTTTTTACTCTCCTCCGCTATGTGCTTTTCATGTTCTATCTTAGCTGCCTTGATTGCACTCTTATATTTCTTCTTGCATTCTTTTTTTCCTTGCATGGTGCACTGAGCTTGCAATATGATCTGACCTCCCTTTACTTCACAATATTTATATACTTAAAGAATTTCTCGAGGAATGTTGACTGACTGACTAACTTTATCACACTAACTCTAAAAATCCTCTCTCTCAGCAGCACAGGAACCTGTCTATAGCAGAATGACGCTGTGTGCAGTGTGTGTTCTATATATAGAGGCTGGGGTCACATGCTGCACTGCCCAATCACAGCCATGCCATTAGTAGGCATGCACTCTTATATTTCTTCTTGCATTCTTTGTAATGTTGGAATGCCGACAATGACCCCTCCACCTTGTATATTTTGAAGGCCTTTTCTTTTGCTTTTATATGCAATTTTTTTTTACGTTGGAGTTTAGCCACCCGGTTTTTTTTTTAGCTCTTTTGAACTTTTTTGACCATAGGAATGCACTGGCCGATACCTTTATTTAATAATCTCTTAAAGCACTCCCATTTTTCCTCTGTGTTATTTGTTCCTAGGATTTTATCCCATTTAATATCTGTTTAGCAAAGAGCACAATTTCAGGGAAGTTGGCGCTTTTGAAATTCAGTGTCCTTGTATTACCCTTGATCCTGAGATTTATACTGAAACTAATTGACCTGTGATCGCTGTTTCCTAAATTGCCCCGTATTTCTACATCCTCGATCAGGTCTGGATTGTTAGTAATCAGTAGGTCTAGTAACGCATTGTTTCTCGTTGGTCATCTCTTCCAGGTTACCATAGCGGAGACCCGATCAAAGCCAGGCTTTCTTCGGGTGTGTGGCTAACAGGCAGACATTCCGGATAGTAGCTGGAGGAACGGGAGAGCCCAAGCGAGCCACGGAAGGCTTCCAGAGGGAGGGGGCGTCCCCTCCCACTGCTTGTAATAACAACCGGGTGGCTGGTTAAATGCTCTGGTGGTCATTACAAAAGAGCCGTCCATGGGCTCTAAAAAACGGTACCGGGGTGATGCCTGCAGCTGCATATCATCCCGGTACAACCACTTGAAGTCACATGACGCACCGGGTATGTGACTTGGTGGCAAGTGGTTAATACAACTACACACAAGTACACAAAAAGCAACTGAACAGTGGCGGCTGGTGTTATTTATGGGGGGAGGCAAACAACCACCCACCCCCGGTCGGACAGTGGCACCTCCAGCTCCCGTTTGATCGGGTCGCCTCCCCTTGGGGGGTCTCACGGTCGGTCGGTCATCCAGCACTTACCCCATCTAGGTTCCCAGCGGTCATCTCCTCCTCCTCTGCATCACGGCGGCTTCCGCCGTGCGTCTCCTCCCTCCTCCTCCTAGGCATCCAATAAGATTGCCTGTCCTTTCAGCCAATCGGGTTCCTGATTGGCCGGAAGGGAGGATTAGTGTGAGAATAGCGAATATTCATTCGATATATAGATATATACTTAAAGAATTTCTCGAGAATAGCAAATATTCATTCGCTATTCTCACACAACTGGGTGGGCTCACTGCGCCCCAAGCCCACCCTTTTTGTTGAAGCCTATTAGAGACTCTGGCACTAATTACGTGCTTAAGAAAAAACACTCCCCCATTGAAATCCATGCATCCGGCGCCCTAAGTGTAGATTAGGGGGCTGGGCGCATGGCTGGGGGGGCAGCTCCCGTGCGCCCTTAATGGACAGGCTGCCACGGCAACCGAATATGCCAAAGAAGGAAAAGAACCTACACTAAATTAAATACACCTCGAAATGCACCCCTCCCTTGAAAAAAAGTACATTTTTTCAAATGAAAAATCTTGCTTAATTAGCTAACAGGGCAGAACAGAGCGCTCCCACTTTGGCAGAATGTTGCCAGCGGCTAAATTAGTCATTTCCTGGTGTAATCAACTTTGCCGAAGTCAGAACTGAGCACATTAAATGTATTTATTGTTTGTGGATTATTATTAATGATTTTTGTTTTATTTTTCTATAGAGACCGGGGGAATGAAATCTCCTATGCCTGTATATATGTTAGCTCTTGTGGAGCCTTACCCTGGTAGAAGGTAAGGCTCCACAAGAGCTAACATATATACAGGCATGGGAAAGAGATCTGGGGACAACGTTCTTGGAACCACAGAAACTTAAAATATGCCACCTCACACATAAGACATCAAGATCATCAAAATATCAAGAATGTGGATATAAAATACTGACAAGGTGGTATAGAACACCCTCAGCGTTAAATCGGATATACCCACAGTTAGAAAATACGTGTTGGAGATGTCAAAGGGAAGAGGGAACTATGATACACATATTTTGGGAATGCCCCGGAATTAAAGAATTCTGGAAGATGGTAAGGGAAACAGTGGAAGAAATTATGGAAGTAACATTGGGAGAAAATCCAGCAGTATATTTGCTACACGATACTCCATTATCTAGGGGAGAATATAAAAACTCATTACTGGGACACTTGTTGAATGCCGCCAAGGCGTGCATACCGAGCTTATGGAAAAAAACTATAGCCCCGACGAGAGCACAATGGTTAGCGAAAATATCAGAAATCCAATTAATGGAAAAACTTACCATGAAGTTAAGAGAACAAGAAGATAGATACCAGGAGACATGGACACCCTATATGATTTCTAGGGAACAAAACCGCCAATAGCCTCATGGGGAGAAAGAAGGGAAACAAAGGGGGGGGTTCGAGGTGGGGGGGGGGGGGGAGTGCCAGAGGGGGAGGACGTCTGCCCGTCCTGTCCGGGAGGGAAGGGGAGAGAGATGGTCTTTTTTTTTTTTTTCTTCGCTCGTTTTTCTTTTTTGTCTGTCTTTTTTTTTTTTTTTGATCCTCGCCCCCCGCCCCCACCTCCGAGAGAGGAATGGAGGAGGGATGGGGGAGAGATAAAAGGGGAGGTAAAATTACAGGAGCAGAGGAAAGGTGAACTGAAGATCTCTCGTTGCCTGTTTTCCAGAATAGAGGATAATGTAGAGGAGTGTAAATATCGGTAGGGCGATATGAATTTGAATGGGAAGGGGGTAATTGGGAAATATGATTTTCAAGTTGTGTAACTGTAAAACAAGCACCTGTAAAATGAAAATAAAGAATTTATAAAAAAAAATCTCCTATAGACAGAAATGTCTGTAAACTTCACAGAATTGAGATTGGTTAGATTCACCCTCCTCGGAGTTCCTGGACTGGAGAGGTTCTATTCCATCATTTCGGCACCGTTTTTCATCATGTTCATGTTTTCGGTGATAGGAAACCCTCTTATTGTTTTCATCATTCTATCTGATCGTGGGCTCCGCGCCCCCATGTACACGTTCCTGTCAATGTTGGCCATCACAGATCTCATGTTCTCCCTTACTATAGCACCACAGATGTTGGCCGTCCTTTGGCTGGACTCTCGGGTTGTGTATTTTAGTAGATGTGTCATCCAGATGTTCTTTGTCCATTTCCTCACCTATATGGAGACTGGAGTCCTGGTGGCCATGGCGTTTGATCGCTATGTAGCAATATGCCAACCACTAAGATACTCTGCCATTCTTACTGGTCCAATGATCACCCGGATTGGCTTAGGCCTGGCTTTACGAGGGGTGCTTATAGTCAGTCCTTGTGTCCTCCTAGTGGTCCGGTTACCTTACTGCAGACATGAAGTGATTGGCAAATCTTACTGCGATCACATGTCCATAGCGAAGGTCTCATGTGGTGACACCACCATCAACAGATACTATGGTCTCATTCAAATAATTTTGGCACTTGTGTTTGATACTTCCACTATAATGTTATCTTATATCTTTATAATCAATGCTGTGCTAAAATTGTCCTCCAAAGAGGCCCGGTCTAAGGCGTTTGGTACATGTTCTTCTCATGTGTGTGTCATGTCGTTCTTCTATATCCCATGTGGCTTCACTCTTCTGGCGTACAGGTTTTGGAAAAACATCCCACCCTCCATCCATTCCCTCCTTTCCCTCACCTACCTCCTAATGCCCCCAATGATGAACCCGCTGGTGTACGGGGTGAGGACCAGCCAGATCCGTGACCGAGCCCGGAAATTGTTCCACTATTCAAAAAACTGAGAATTCAAGTCAACATTTAACCATAAATATTTTATGTTTAGTTTTAAAAGAAGTTTGATGGGGTTAGTTATAGTTGGTGGGGGGGGGGGGGGGCGGAAGAGGCAGGGAAGGTACCCGGCAGTAGACATGTGCACAATAGAAAAATTTGTTTAGTTTCGTTTAAGTTGATTCGTAACGATTCGTAATTTCGTAAGTCTTCGGTGTTCGTATTCGTAACGATTTGTATTTTCGTAAGAGTTATTTTTTCGTTGATTCGTTTTTCCGTTAGTTTAATTTTCGTTTCTTCGAAATTCGGACGCATTCTTATTTTCGTAGATTTAGTTACATTCGTACTTTCGTAAGATTGATTTATTCGTACTTTCGTAACATTGTTTTCGTGAATTCGTAATCGGAGCATAATTCATAATTTTATGTAATGTGGATGCTATTATTACATTGTAAGAGACACGGAAAATTACGAATCGAAAAAAAAAGTTACGAATGTACAAGTTTTTCCGTTCAATCCATTCGAAGCACGTTAAGCAGCGCCATTGTAAGAGACACGGAAAATTACGAATCGAAAAAAAAAAATTACGAATGCACAAATTTTTCCGTTCAATCCATTCGAAGCACGTTAAGCAGCGCCATTGTAAGAGACACGGAAAATTACGAATCGCAAAAAAAAAAGTTACGAATGTACGAGTTTTTTCGTTCAATCCATTCGAAGCACGTTAAGCAGCGCCATTGTAAGGGACACGGAAAATTACCAATTCAACAAAAAAAAAAGTTACGAATGTACGAATTTTTTCTTTCAATCCATTCGAAGCACGTTAAGCAGCGCCATTGTAAGAGACACGGAAAACTACGAATCGAAAAAAAAAAAAAAAATTACGAATGTACGAATTTTTTCGTTCAATCCATTCGAAGCACGTTAAGCAGCGCCATTGTAAGGGACACGGAAAATTAACAATTCAACAAAAAAAAAAAGTTATTTCGTTCATTTTGATTTTCGTTGTTCCTTTTTTTTGTTTTTTCGGATTTTCTTCTTTTGTTGTTTCGTTGTTTCTAATTTGGTTATTTCGGATTTTCGTTGTTTTTCATATTCGTTCGATTCGATAATTTGTTATTTGTTAAAATTTTTTGCGAATCGTTCGTTCATTCGTACGATAACGAATGAGCGAATATAACGAATTTTTACGGAAAATGAAAAAAAAATGAAACGAATTGCACATGTCTACCCGGCAGAAATGATAGCTGGCTGGAGGGGGAGGAGGAGGGGCGGAGGCACCAGGCAGAGGTGATAGCTGGTGGGAGGGGAGGATGAGGTGGCTTTTGTTTATACCCACAAGAAAATGTGCTGAAAAACTGGCTTATACTCGAGTATATACAGTAATTTTTTCAATCTTCACAAGTAGTGAGCTGCACTAGCCATTATATTATACAAACCATCATACATCATCAGTGCAATATATTCCATGAAGTGCTAAAAGCCCAAAATAAGGTGCAAGATGATTTAGCATAAAATGCAGTTTATAAAAAAAAGTGACTGCGCTCCGTGCTGAAGATGATGTGATATTCCTCCGATCACCAATCGTGTGCCCTCCCAGGACCGCAATCACCGCTGACAGCTGAATGTAAACAGAATAAAAAAAAACAGCACGGGGTCCCCCCAATCCATACCAGGCCCTTCAGGTCTGGTAAGAATTTTTAAGGGCAATCCCATGCCAAAATTTAAAAAAATGGTTTGGACCCCCCTAAAATCCATACGAGACCCTTATCCAAGCATGCAGCCTGGCAGGCCAGGAAAAGGGGGGGACGAGCGAGCCCCCCCCCCCCCCTGAACCATACCAGGCCACATGCCCTCAATATAGGGGGGTGCTTTAGATTCCCCCCCCAGAAACGAGAACAAGGGCCTCTTCCCCACAACTCTGGCCCAGTGGTTGTGGGGGTGCCGGTGGGGGTGACTTATTGGAATCTGGAAGACCCCTTTAACTATGTGAATGAGTAGGGGTACATAAGTGTGGAAAAACACAACAACAGTATTTGATAAGTCCTTTATTAAAAAAAAAAAACTGAATTGGAATAATTTTTTGACCGAACCGAATTCAAGTAAACAATTTGGAATTCGTTAGAAAACGAATAAACAAAATGAAAAAAAAAGAATTTTAATATATTAACCCATCACATAAAGAATAAACAATCCCACAATCAATAATTTTAACCTAGTTTGATGTCACATCCATGTCGACGCGTTTCATCGCACGGATTTCACACAGCTCCTGAGGAAGTCCTTGTGAGGAAATCCATTGAGGCAGGTGTGATGTCAGACACTGAGGGGAGCCCAGAAGCATCGGGGGGTGTTTTTCTATGTTTTGTAATTTTAACACTTTAATAAAAGTATCTTGAATGCTACAACTGCTATATCGATTGTTTCCTTCTATTTGTGGTGGGCCGAGGGCTGGATGGTAAAGGATTGTGACTGGAGGGAGAGCTGGGAGCAGAGGGGTCCGGGAGGGTGGTAAATTTGGGGAGCACTTTGTACTTATGAGTGTTTGTGCACAGAGGTGATCGATCGAGGGAAGGAAGCTGTTCTGCATGCTGAGTGAATGTACAGAACTGCTGGTGTGGAGACATTTTTGTTACATGATTTAAGCCCCATTATACCTGGAATTGTGATGATGTATTACATTATTGGATGTTTTTTATTTATTTTTTAGGATTGTTGCTATTTACTACTAGTAATTATTATGCCACATATACGTTTTTTGGAAGAAATTGATATTTGGGTAGTAGAATTTGATAGCGCCGGTTTTATTTATTTATAGTATTATTTATCCCGGGGGAAAACATTTTCCAGCTGCTCTGAGAGTAATAAGGTCGGGGGAGGACGGAAGTTCAGCGCTGTTAGATACGGGCAGGTATAGGAATTACTCCCAGGGGGTGTCAGTGATGGATAAATACAGATATATCAAGAGACACAGAGCAGAGGGACGGAGCCCTCACACCTCACCTGTACACAGGTACGTACAGAGACATCACACCTCACCTGTACACAGGTACGTACAGAAACATCACACCTCACCTGTACACAGGTATGTACAGAGACATCACATCTCACCTGTACACAGGTATGTACAGAGACATCACATCTCACCTGTACACAGGTATGTACAGAGACATCACACCTCACCTGTACACAGGTACGTACAGATACATCACACCTCACCTGTACACAGGTACGTACAGAGACATCACACCTCACCTGTACACAGGTACGTACAGATACATCACACCTCACCTGTACACAGGTACGTACAGAGACATCACACCTCACCTGTACACAGGTACGTACAGAAACATCACACCTCACCTGTACACAGGTATGTACAGAGACATCACATCTCACCTGTACACAGGTATGTACAGAGACATCACATCTCACCTGTACACAGGTATGTACAGAGACATCACACCTCACCTGTACACAGGTACGTACAGATACATCACACCTCACCTGTACACAGGTACGTACAGAGACATCACACCTCACCTGTACACAGGTACGTACAGATACATCACACCTCACCTGTACACAGGTACGTACAGAGACATCACACCTCACCTGTACACAGGTACGTACAGAAACATCACACCTCACCTGTACACAGGTATGTACAGAGACATCACATCTCACCTGTACACAGGTATGTACAGAGACATCACATCTCACCTGTACACAGGTATGTACAGAGACATCACACCTCACCTGTACACAGGTACGTACAGAGACATCACACCTCACCTGTACACAGGTACGTACAGAGACATCACACCTCACCTGTACACAGGTACGTACAGATACATCACACCTCACCTGTACACAGGTACGTACAGAGACATCACACCTCACCTGTACACAGGTACGTACAGAGACATCACATCTCACCTGTACACAGGTACGTACAGAGACGTCACACCTCACCTGTACACAGGTATGTACAGAGACATCACATCTCACCTATACACAGGTACGTACAGAGACATCACATCTCACCTATACACAGGTATGTACAGAGACATCACACCTCACCTGTACACAGGTACATACAGAGACATCACACCTCACCTGTACACAGGTATGTACACAGACATTACACCTCACCTGTACACAGGTACATACAGAGCCTCACACCTCACCTGTACACAGGTACATACAGAGCCTCACACCTCACCTGTACACAGGTACATACAGAGCCTCACACCTCACCTGTACACAGGTACGTACAGAGCCCTCACACCTGACCTGTACACAGATACATACAGAGCCTCACACCTCACCTGTACACAGGTACAGAGCCTCACACCTCACTTGTACACAGGTATGTACAGAGACATCACACCT
The DNA here is from genome assembly GCA_028564925.1 of Lithobates sylvaticus. Taxonomy (NCBI): domain Eukaryota; kingdom Metazoa; phylum Chordata; class Amphibia; order Anura; family Ranidae; genus Lithobates; species Lithobates sylvaticus. The sequence continues at coordinate 633,621,231 of CM053027.1, read as the reverse complement.
CACCTGTACACAGGTATGTACAGAGACATCACACCTCACCTGTACACAGGTACATACAGAGCCCTCACATCTCACCTGTACACAGGTACATACAGAGCCTCACACCTCACCTGTACACAGGTACGTACAGAGACATCACACCTCACCTGTACACAGGTACATAGAGAGAAATCACACCTCGCCTATACACAGGTAGATACAGAGACATCACACCTCAGCTGTACACAGGTATGTACAGAGCCCTCACACCTCACCTGTGCACAGGTACATACAGAGACATCACACATCACCTGTACACAGGTACATACAGAACCTTACACATCACCTGTACAGATGTACATACAGAGACATCACACCTCACCTGTACACAGGTATTTACAGAGACATCACACCTCACCTGTACACAGGTATTTACAGAGACATCACATCTCACCTGTACACAGGTACATACAGAGACATCACACCTCACCTGTACATAGGTACACGCAGAGACATCACACCTCACCTGTACACAGGTACATACAGAACCTTACACATCACCTGTACAGATGTACATACACATCACATCTCACCTGTACACAGGTACGTACAGTGATCAATTGTGTCTCAATTCTGAGAAGGGGGGTACTGGACGGTATTACACCTCACCTGCACACAGGTACACACAGGGATCCTTCAATACTCAATTCTTGGGAGATAAGGAGATGCTAGATATAACCACACCTCACCTGTACACAGGTACATACAGAGCCCTCACATCTCACCTGTTCACGGGTAACATACAGAGCCCTCACATCTCACCTGTACACAGGTAACATACAGATCCCTCACATCTCACCTGTACACAGGTAACATACAGAGCCCTCACACCTCACCTTTACACGGGTAACATACAGAGCCTTCACACCTCACCTTTACACAGGTAACATACAGAGCCTTCACACCTCACCTGTACACAGGTAACATACAGAGCCCCCACATCTCACCTGTACACAGGTACATACAGAGCCCTCACATCTCATCTGTACACAGGTAACATACAGAGCCCTCACATCTCACCTGTACACAGGTACATGCAGAGCCCTCACACCTCACCTGTACACAGGTAACATACAGAGCCCTCACCTTTACACAGGTAACATACAGAGCCTTCACATCTCACCTGTACACAGGTACATACAGAGCCCTCACATCTCATCTGTACACAGGTAACATACAGAGCCCTCACATCTCATCTGTACACAGGTAACATACAGAGCCCTCACATCTCATCTGTACACAGGTAACATACAGAGCCCTCACATCTCACCTGTACACAAGTAACATTCAGAGCCCAAACAACCTCAAGTACACGCAGGTAATTACAGAGCTCTCACTGACACCTCACCTTTACACAGGTATATAGAGGGCTCCATCATAACTCAATTCTTGGGGAGTAGGAACAACTGACCTGTTCACAGGTACGTACACAGCCCTCAAACCTTACTTGTACACAGGTATGAATGATGTACATCATTCATGTCTCATTTCTGAGGGGAAGTTTTCTCCCTATTGTGGGGTCACCAGTCCAGTATTTGTATTCTGAAATCATATCCCCTCTCAGGCGTCTCTTCTCCAGAGAGAATAAGTTCAGTGCTCACAACCTTTCCTCATAACTAATATCCTCCAGACCCTTTATTAGCTTTGTTGCCCTTCTTTGTAGTCGCTCCATTTCCAGTACATCCTTCCTGAGGACTGGTGCCCAGAACTGGACAGCATACTCCAGGTGCGGCCGGACCAGAGTCTTGTATAGCGGGAGAATTATCCTTTTATCTCTGGAGTTGATCCCCTTTTTAATGCCAATATTTTGTTTGCTTTGTTAGCAGCAGCTTGGCATTGCTGAGCCTCTCATCTACTAGGACCCCCAGGTCCTTCTCCATCCTAGACCCCCCCCCAGAGGTTCTCCCCCAGTCTATAGATTGCATTCAGATTTTTGCCACCCAAATGCATTATTTTACATTTTTCTACATTGAACCTCATTTGCCATGTAGTTTCCCACCCCCAATTCATTTGTTCAGATCTTCTTGCAAGGTTTCCACATCCTGTGGAGAAGTTATTGCCCTGCTTAGCTTAGTATCATCCCCAAATGCAGAGATTGAACTGTTTCCCCCATCCCCATCCTCCAGGTCGTTTATGAGGAAATTAAATAGGATTGGTCCCAGCACAGAACCCTGGGGGACCCCACTACCCACCCGACCATTCCGAGTACTCCCCACCCCCGACCATTCCGAGTACTCCCCACCCCCGTCCATTCTGAGTACTCCCCATTTATCACCACCCTCTGAACTCGCCCTTGTAGCCAGTTTTCAATCCATGTACCCTATGGTCCATGCCAACGCACCATATTTTGTACAGTAAACCTTTATGGGGAACTGTGTCAAATGCTTTTTCAAAATACAGATACACCACATCTACGGGCCTTCCTTTATCTAGATACACCACATCTACGGGCCTTCCTTTATCTAGATACACATCTACGGGCCTTCCTTTATATAGATACAAGACGTCTACGGGCCTTCCTTTATCCAGATACACCACGTCTACGGACCTTCCTTTATCTAGATACACCACATCTACGGACCTTCCTTTATCCAGATACACCACGTCTACGGGCCTTCCTTTATCTAGATACACCACGTCTACAGGCCTTCCTTTATCTAGATGGCAACTTACCTCCTCATAGAAGGTTAGTAGATTGGTTTGGCAAGAACGATTCTTCATGAATCCATGCTGATTGCTGCTTATGATACCGTTCTCATTACTAAAATCTTGTATATAGTCCCTTATCACCCCCTCCAAGAGCTTACATACTATTGATGTTAGGCTAACTAGTCTGTAATTCCCAGGGATGTATTTTGGGCCCTTTTTAAATATCGGTACTACATTGGCTTTTCTCCAATCAGCTGTCAGTACCTGGGGGGTGTCTATAGTATGCATGTGAAGGGGCGCATGTTTCCAGTGCTTAGAACTGTCTCTGCAAAAAGTGTCATTTTTGTCAGTAAAAATTAGGAACAATGGTCTGGCAATTACTTGACTGAGTTCCATAAGTATCCTCGGGTGCAAGCCATCTGGACCCGGTGATTTATTAATGTTAAGTTTCCCAAGTCTATTTCTAATTCTGTCCTCTGTTAGCCATGGAGGTGCTTCCTGTGATGTGTCATGAGGATAAACACTGCAGTTTTGGTTACTGAAGCCCCCCGATTACCTCATGAAGACTGAGGAGAAGAATAAATTCAATACCTTCACCATCCCCCCATCCTTTGTAACCAGATGTCCTTCCTCATTCTTTATGGGGCCAATATGTTCTGTCCTCCCTTTTTTACTGTTTATATACTTAAAGAATTTCTTGGGATTTTTTTTTGCTCTCCTCCGCTATGTGTCTTTCATGTTCTATCTTAGCCATCCTTATTGCACCCTTACATTTCTTCTTGCATTCTTTATAAAGTCTGAATGCTGATGATGATCCCTCAACCTTGTATTTTTTGAAGGCCTTTTCCTTTGATTTTATATGCATTTTTACATTGGAATTAAGCCATCCAGGACTTTTGTTCACTCTTTTAAATTTTTTACCCAATGGGATGCATTGGCTAATGTCCTTATTTAATATGCTTTTAAAGCAATCCCATCTCTCCTCCGTGTTATTTGTTCCTAAGATTTTATCCCAATTTATGCCTTCTAGCAAGGTTTGTAGTTTAGGGAAGTTGGCTCTTTTGAGATTCAGTGTCTTTGTATTCCCCTTATGTTTCCTATTTGTGTGATTTATACTGAAACCAATTGACCTGTGATCGCTGTTTCCTAATGTAGCACCATAACCCCTGCGGGGCGGCTATGTATCTTTTGGGCTTACCAATTACCTCCTCCTTGTAGCTCGTCATTCGTTGTCTAGGGGTTCCCAGAGTTACTACCCAGTAATTTCCGAGATCGAATACTCAAAGTCCTTTTGAGGATTTTTATTTGCAAAAACCATTCAACATAACACAGTCTCCTAGTTGGGAATAGAGGGCATGGGTAATAAAGCTCAGGCACTTCAGGACTGCTGACATCCAAATAAATGTCTCTTTAGATAGCCCAGAGAGTAGCCACTCGCAACTGGACTCTTCACTGTTGGATAAACCCTTGTCTGTAGATTTAGCAGCCAACAAGTGATTCAAAGATTTTCAAAGTCTCTGCCACAGACTAGGTTGTGAAACTTCAAGTGAACAAATGTAAAAGTCTCTGCCACAGACTAGGTTGTAACCGAAGGATGGGTTTAGGAACTTTCCCTATGGTACCTGAATCTTCCAGCCGTTTTGGCGATACCGTAGGAAATGCGGATTCACTAGTGTCCATACAATCTCAGCTCCCAGGCTCTTACCGAGCAGCCAGCTTCTTGGCCCTCTTCTGAAGAGTCCTCCACTGGTCGCTTGTACGAGTTGCTGTGCCTCTCCAATCCTGAGAAGACACCGGGACACCTCCGAATCCTCCTTCAGTTACTGGGCCTTGAACTAGCCAGTTCCGAGGCTCAGGAACATAAGGATCCCCACCCCAGACCATGAGGGCCTCAGGGGCTGGTCAGGGTGACCAGGCTTACGGGGGTAGCAGACACTCCTGGGTCCGGGACCCCTCATGGGGTTGGTCCGAACCGGAACCAGGAATCAGAGAGCAAGCCGAACCCCAAACACGTGACTTCAGCATCTTAAGTACCCCTTCCTGGAATACACAGCGGGGCCAGACGCACCTACTAAGTGGCTCAGAGAAAGATTGTTACCTAACACGTCCAACCAGACTGCGTTCTCAGCCTGTCACAGGTGCTCACTTCACCTATGACCAGGCAGAACTCCAGTACAGCCCAGTCAGACTGATACCAAAGTAAATGACCTAAACAATTAACCCCCATAACTCAGTTACAGTTCTGGAAAAACTAAATTTAAAGAATAGCGCACACTTTAGAAAAGTGTCGGCGCTACACTAACTTGCCCCGTATTTCCACATCAGTAATCAGGTCATTATTGTTGGTAATTAGTCGATCCAGTAACCCTTTATTTCTAGTTGGTGCGTCTACCATCTGACCCATGAAATTGTCCTGCAGGACATTTAGAAACTGGTGAGCCTTAGATGAATGCGTGGTTCCCTCCGCCCAGTCTATGTCTGGATAATTACAATCCAGGAACCCAAACCCCCTCCTTACAATACCAGCTCCTCAGCCACTTGTTTACTTCCTAATCTCCCTCTGCCTTTCTGGTGTGGCTTGATGTACCAGTAGTATTCCTGAGAGGAGGTCCTTTTCCTCAATTTTGCTCCCAAGTCCCTAAAATCGTTTTTTAGGACTTTCTTTAGGACACTCCATCTGCCTCTGACTTTATCATTGGTGCCAACGTGCACCATGACAGCCGGGTCTTCCCCAGCCCCTCCCAGTAATCTGTCGACCAGATCCATGATGTGCCAAATCCGAGTGCCCGGTAGACAACATACAGTTTGGCGTTTCAGGTCTTTGTTACAGATTGCCCTCTCTGTCCTTAAAAGAATTGAGTCTCCTACCACCAGAATCTGTCTTTTCGTTTCCCTACGATCCCCCCCCCCACTCTCACTGTAGGAGTTCTTCCCCTGGCAGCTAGGAGAGAGTCCCTCAGCTCCAGCAGTGCTGGCTCCTGACTGGTTTCACCAATGAGCGTACTTATTGGGATGCTCCAGCCCTGCATCGACCTCCCTGGCACTTCCCCCTCTACCCTTCCTGACTGTCACCCATCTACTCTTTCCTAGTGCCTGCACCTCTTTGTATCCATCCGCCTCTGTGCTGGCCCCTGCCGGCATCTGCCGCATACATTTCCGGCTCTCCTTTAGTATGGAGGGACTTCTCAGCGCTGACCTTTGCTTCCCCAGATTCAGAACATGGGCTTCCAGGAAAACAATGTGCTTACATTTTGCACAGCAGTATTCGCCCTCGATCGGATGATCAAGGAACCTATACATGCTGAAGGATGTACACCGAGTCGCATCTCCACATGTGTGCCCTCTGGAATGCCTGCTCAGTCTCTAACAAACTTAGCTCTGTCAATTACCTTTTCCTCTCCAACTCCCTCAGTCTACTTGCTATTACCGAAACCTGGCTCCAGGAATCCGACACTGCCTCTCCAGCTGCCCTCTTCCGTGGTGGCCTCCTCTGGACTCACTCACCCAGATCCAGTGGATGAAAAGGAGGCGGAGTTGGACTTCTCCTCTCCCCATGAAGCACCTTCCAGGTTCTTCCTACACCTCCCTCTCCTTTTCTCTGTTCTTTCGCAATGCACTGAATTCGTCTTTTTTCTCAAGTTTGTCTGAGGATTGCAGCAATTTACCAGCCCCCCGGCCCGTGTCACGTTTTCTCGATGACTTTGTCACTTGGCTACCCTCCTTTTTCTCCTCTGAGGTACCTGCCATCATCCTTGGTCACTTTAATATTCCAATCAATGCTAACACCTCAGCCACTTGTCAACTACTCAATCGCAATACTCTTGACCTTGTATTCTTCCACTACTGCACTCCCTGTAACCTCTCCAGCACCCTATTTCCTCTCTCTGATCACAACCTTATGATTTTCACACTCTCCCTGTCTCCTACCTCCCATGCCGCCAACCTGCAAACAGTTACCCGCAGAAACCTTTGCCACCTCAACCCTTACCTTCTTCATTCTGCTACACAGCTCAGGGGGGAGAGTCTGTCCACAGGACAACTATTAGTCGTGTTCTCCACAAATCTGCCCTTTATGGAAGAGTGACAAGAAGAAAGACATTGGTGACAGAAAGTCATAAGAAGTCCTGTTTGTAGTTTGTGAGAAGCCATGTGGGGGACACAGAAAACATGTGGAAGAAGGTGATCTGGTCAGATGAGACCAAAATTCAACTTTTTGGCCTAAAAGCAAAACGCTATCACATAAAATCCCAATAAAATACATTTACGTTTTTGGTTGTAACATGACAAAATGTAGAAAATTTCAAGGGGTATGAATACTTTTTCAAGGCACTGTATAATTAAATAAATGGCCAGGGTTTAGTTCTTCCTTTTTAAATCCGATTGTCCATAAATGATTGCTGTTTGTCATTGGTGTGATTTTAATTTCTGTTTTCCAGAAACAGAAATGGATCATCCGGGATATAATAAGACCTCGTCCTTCTCCCACATGGAATTTATACTCTTTGGGTTTCCCGGAGTCACAAGGTACCGACCTCTCCTCGCTCTTCCCTTCTCCTTCATATACGCAGTGATACTAAGTGGTAATTCTGTGGTCATGTTGGTCATTGTGTTGGAGAAAAGTCTACACACTCCGATGTACACACTCATCTTTTCTCTCTTGGCCACCAATGTTGTGTACGCCACGGCCATCACACCCAAGATGCTTCTAGGACTGTTTGGCCTTAACCAGATCACCTTGGCTGGCTGTTTGGTGCAGATATTTACTGTATATTCCAGCATCATGGCTGAGTCCACAGTTGTGCTGCTCATGGCTATAGACAGGTATCTAGCCGTCCACCAGCCACTACATTACCAGGAGATTGTAGTCAAGCATTTAATTGCTCACTCGGCAGTCAATGGAGTGATTCGTTATAGCTTTGTTGTCCTTCCTCTGGTCATTACAGCGGCCCGACTCCGTTATTGCAGGTCCAATATCATCCCTCACTTCCATTGTGAAAGCATGATGCTCTTCAGCCTGGGGTGTGAAGAGTCCAGAGCCCAGATTGCAGGATTGGTGGTGAGGACCGTCATGATGTTTTGTGACATCCCCATCATCCTAATTTCTTATCTGAAAGTTCTTCACACTGTCCTTAGGATTGCGGCAGGAATGGCTCGGCATAAAGCCCTTCATACCTGTAGCACCCACCTGGTGGTGGTCATCCTCATCTATTCCTCAGGATTCTTAATCTCCGTTCTGTACCTGCCGGGGAACTCCACTTCCTACGACCTTCAGAATATCTGCAGTGCCATCTACTTTCTATTCTCGGCAACGGTCAATCCATTTATCTACGGCCTACGGATGGAGGGGATCAAGAGCAATTTACGTAAATACTGGGGGAAGAAGAAAGATCTACCAGTTAAACAAATAAAACGCTGAGACTGATGTTAAATCTATATTCCTATCGCACTCGTTCCTGGTATATGTGGCTCGTAAAAAGACGGGTGCTGTAGCGATTACCAGTCGGGTCCTGGAAACATCAAACAAACGTACATATTCGCCAGCACACCATGGATCGAGGAAACTTCGTCCAAAAAAGTTTTTTTAATGAAAAAAATTACATCACAAAAGAATAAGGTGCAACGTTTCGGAGCCGCGCAGAACCCTTTCGTCAGGCATGTGATAACACTATTTTTTACACTTTCTTTGTGAAATGGTAGGGGTACTTTTGTACCCCCTTACCATTTCAAACAGGGGGGCCGGGATCTGGGGGTCCCCTTGTTAAAGGGGGCTTCCAGATTCTGATAAGCCCCATGCCCGCAGACCCCCACAACCACCGGCAAGGGTTGTGGGGAAGAGACCCTTCTCCTCATCAACATGGGGACATGGTGCTTTGAGGGGTCACAGACCCCCAAAGCATCCTCCCAATGTTGAGGGCATGTGGCCTGGTACGGTTCAGGAGGGGGGGCGCTCTCTCGCCCCCCCCCCTCTTTTCCTGCAGCCTGCCAGGTTGCGTGCTCGGATAAGGGTCTGGTATGCATTTGGAGGGGGACCCCACGCCATTTTTTTTTTTAATTTGGCGTGGAGTTCCCCTTAAAATTCATGCCAGACCTGAAGGGTCTGGTATGGATATTTAGGGGGAACCCCACGTAATTTTTTTTTAATTTGACCTGGGGTTCCCCTTAAAATCCATACCAGACCTGAAGGGCCTGGTAATTGAATTTGGGGGGACCCCCACGCTTTTTTTTTTTTTTTTTTTATCAATGACTTTCAATGACTGTTCTCTGTATTACGGGAGCCGGCAATTCATTATAGCCGCGAGTGATTTTAAATAGCTTTTTTTCCAGAAATGACACTTTGTGCAGGAACAGTTCTAAGCACGGGAAACATGCGCCCCTTTACAGGCATACTATACACACCCCCCAGGTACGAAATTTAAAGGAATATCACACTTTTATTGTTTCACTTTAAGCATTATTAAAATCACTGCTCCTGAAAAAACGGTTGTTTTTAAAACTTTTTTTGTCCCCTGGGGCAGGACCCGGGTCCCCAAACACTTTTTATGACAATAACTTGCATATAAGCCTTTAAAATTAGCACTTTTGATTTTTTCATGTTCGTGTCCCATAGACTTTAACGGTGTTCGTATGTTCGTCTGAATTTTTTGCTGTCACAGATGTTGTTATATGTGACACTGAAAGTGCGCTGAGGGGGTTTGGGTTCTTGGAGGACTGGGCCGTCAGTCGATCACCAGTACTATAGAAGGGAAACTGCACCTAAATGAGGAGGGTGCAGATCAGCTGGGAGTGAAGATGGCCAAAAAGTTAGAGGGGGTTTTAAACTAAGCGACAGGGGGAGGGCCCAGAGGTAGAGATAGTCAGTGCGGAACAAATTTCAGAGGGTAGTGTTGGGGGCATTAGTGGTAGGTTGACTTTAATACTGTTCTAAAGTTCACACGAGCTTTAGGTCTGTTCGCAGGTTCTGGTGCGAACTGAACAGGGGGGTGTTCAGGTCATCCCTAATGGAGATCATATCCCCCTTTAATCTCCTCTTATCAAGAGAGAATAAATTCAGTTCCTCTAATCTTTCCTCATAGCTGAGCTCCTCCATGACTCTTATCAGTTTGGTTGCCCTTCTCTGCACTTTCTCCAGTTCCCCGATATCCTTTTTGAGAACTGGTGCCCAAAACTGAACTACACATTCCAGATGAGGTCTTACTAATGATTTGTACAGATGATATCTCTCTCTCTGGAGTCCATCCCTCTCTTATACAAGAAAGGACTTTGCTCGCTTTGGAAACCGCAGCTTGGCATTGCATGCTATTATTGAGCTTATGATCTACCAAAACCCCCAGATCCTTCTCCACTATGGATCCCCCCAGATCCTTCTCCACTATGGACTCCCCCCAGATCCTTCTCCACTACGGATCCCCCCAGATCCTTCTCCACTATGGATCCCCCCAGATCCTTCTCCACTACGGATCCCCCCAGATCCTTCTCCACTACGGATCCCCCCAGATCCTTCTCCACTACGGATCCCCCCAGATCCTTCTCCACTATGGACTCCCCCCAGATCCTTCTCCACTACGGATCCCCCAGATCCTTCTCCACTACGGATCCCCCAGATCCTTCTCCACTACGGATCCCCCAGATCCTTCTCCACTACGGATCCCCGCAGATCCTTCTCCACTACGGATCCCCCCAGATCCTTCTCCACTATGGATCCCCCCAGATCCTTCTCCACTATGGACTCCCCCCAGATCCTTCTCCACTACGGATCCCCCAGATCCTTCTCCACTACGGATCCCCCAGATCCTTCTCCACTATGGATCCCCCCAGATCATTCTCCACTATGGATCCCCCCAGATCCTTGTCCACTACGGATACCCCCAGATCCTTCTCCACTATGGATCCCCCAGATCCTTGTCCACTAAGGATACCCTCAGATCCTTCTCCACTATGGATCCCCCAGATCCTTCTCCACTACGGATCCCCCCAGATCCTTCTCCACTACGGATATCCCAGATCCTTCTCTACTACGGATCCCCCAGATCCTTCTCTACTCCGGATCCCCCAGATCCTTCTCTACTCCGGATCCCCCAGATCCTTCTCCACTACGGATCCCCCCAGATCCTTGTCCACTACGGATACCCCCAGATCCTTCTCCACTATGGATCCCCCAGATCCTTCTCCACTACGGATCCCCCAGATCCTTCTCCACTACGGATATCCCAGATCCTTCTCTACTACGGATCCCCCAGATCCTTCTCTACTCCGGATCCCCCAGATCCTTCTCCACTACGGATCCCCCCAGCGCCTGCTCCACTACGGATCCCCCCCAGATCCTTCTCCACTATGGATCCCCTAGATCCTTCTCCACTACGAATCCCCCCAGATCCTTCTCCACTATGGACTCCCCCCAGATCCTTCTCCACTATGGATCCCCCAGATCCTTCTCCACTATGGATCCCCCCAGTTGTACTCCCCCTAGCATGTATGATGCATGCATATTCTTAGCCCCCAAGTGCAGAACTTACATTTAAACTACATTTATCAACATTAAACCTCATCTGCCACATAGTCGCCCAATTAGACAGAGCATTGAGGTCGGGGGTACACCGCTGATAACCTTAGACCATTCAGAGTAAGACCTGTGTAAGAAGGTCTATGACGTGTTGGCTATATTGTTAGATACCCCTATCTCTATGCACCCAAGGGAAGCCCTACTCAACCTTAAGCCAGGTGTCCTCACAAAGCACTCTGATGACCGAAGTCAAAAGCAAACTTCACAATGGCCAAAATACAAAAAAAATAAAAACCTGGACCCCATGGATCTCACCTTTCCAACCAACGGACTTTGATGGGTGCCAGTTAGATTTATGAGAATTATCCTTCACCTACTGATCTGGTATCACAATCTAAACCTTTAACTCTCTGCTTCGTCCCTCACCCCCTCTACCCACTAACTCACTCTCTGCCCAAGAGATTGCCAATCACTTCAAAGACAAGATTAATGCAATTCGTGAGGATACCTCCACTGTGCTTACACCTTCCCCACCAAACATACCTGGCCTAACGGCACTTTCAACACTCTCCTCCTTTGAATTGGCTACTATTGAAGAGGTTACAAAACTCTTCTCAGATGCCCACCTAACCAATAGACATGGGAACTGTCAAAAAATTTGTTTTGTTTCGTTTCGTCCCGTTTCGTATATAAAAAAAATCGTAATTCGTGTACGAAATTCCTTTCGAATTCGTACGAAATACGAATTTCGGACGAATCGTAAATTTTTTTTTCGAATCGTTAGTAAAGTTACGAATCGTTACTTACGTTACTTACGTTAAGTGGCTAATGAATTGTTGGTTCTCATAACACAGAGAACAATTCGAATCCAACTACATATATCGAATTTCAATTTCAAGTTACGAATCGTTACGAATAGTTACGAATCGTTAGTAAATCCAACTACAAATATCGAATTTCAACTAATATGAAAGAAATTACAATAGCGGATATAACGAATGGTTCAAATGCTTCGAATGAATTCGAGATTCAGTATATCTAATATAGAGAACTGTTCCTGCACAAAGTGTCATTTTTGCAGGAAAAAAAGCTATTTAAAATCACTCGCGGCTAATAAAAAGTCGGCTACGTAACACAGAGAACAGTCATTCATTGATAAAAAAAAAAAAGCGTGGGGGTCCCCCCCAATTCAATAACCAGGCCCTTCAAGTCTGGTATGGATATTAAGGAGAACCCCGGCCAAAAAAAAAATGGCGTGGGGTCCCCCTCAAAATCCATACCAGACCCTTTATCCGAGCACGCAACCTGGCAGGCCGCAGGAAAAGAGGGGGGGACGAGAGCGCCCCCCCCCCCTCCCGCCTGAACCGTACCAGGCCACATGCCCTCAACATTGGGAGGATGCTTTGGGGTCCCCCCAAAGCACCTTGTCCCCATGTTGATGAGGACAAGGGCCTCATCCCCACAACCCTGGCCGGTGGTTGTGGGGGTCTGCGGGCGGGGGGCTTATCGGAATCTGGAAGCCCCCTTTAACAAGGGGACCCCCAGATCCCCCCCCCCCCCCCCTGTGTGAAATGGTAAGGGGGTACAAAAGTACCCCTACCATTTCACCAAAAAAGTGTCAAAAATTGTAAAAATTACAGGAGACGGTCTTTGACAATTCCTTTATTAAAATCTTCTTTCTTCTTTCTTCTGGTCTTCCTTTCTTCATCTTCTCCTTCCGTCATCTTCTTCCATCTTCTTCTTCCTCCGATCCACTTCTTCTTGCTCCGGTCTTCTCGTCCTTCTCGTCCGGCATCGGCGTCGGCGTCTGTTCTCGCAGGCCGCTCCTCGCAATGGGAGGCTCCCGCTGTGTGAGGCTTCGCTCCGGCTGACAGGTCTTTTATAACGGAGGGCACCTGGTAACCCCGCCCCCTCTGACGCACAGGGACGTCATGGGGACTTCCCTATGGCTTTCCCCATGACGTCAGAGGGGGGGCGGGGTCACCAGGTGCCTTCGTTATAAAAGACCTGTCAGCCAGAGCGAAGCCTCACAGAGCGGGAGCCTCCCATTGCGAGGAGCGGCCTGCGAGAACAGACGCCGACGCCGATGCCGGACGAGAAGGACGAGAAGACCGGAGCAAGAAGAAGCGGATCGGAGAAAGAAGAAGATGCCGGAAGGAGAAGATGAAGAAAGGAAGACCAGAAGAAAGAAGATGAAAGAAGATTTTAATAAAGGAATTGTCAAAGACCGTCTCCTGTCATTTTTAACATTTTTGACACATTTTTGGTGAAATGGTAGGGGTACTTTTGTACCCCCTTACCATTTCACACGGGGGGGGGGGCGGGATCTGGGGGCCCCTTGTTAAAGGGGGCTTCCAGATTCCAATAAGCCCCCCGCCCGCAGACCCCCACAACCACCGGGCACGGTTGTGGGGATGAGGCCCTTGTCCCCATCAACATGGGGACAAGGTGCTTTGTGGGTCTCAGACCCCCAAAGCACCCTCCCAATGTTGAGGGCATGTGGCCTGGTACGGTTCAGGCGGGAGGGGGGGCCGCTCTCGTCCCCCCTCTTTTCCTGCGGCCTGCCAGGTTGCGTGCTCGGATAAAGGGTCTGGTATGGATTTTAAGGGGGACCCCACGCCATTTTTTTTTGGCCGGGGTTCCCCTTAAAATCCATCCCAGACCTGAAGGGTCTGGTATGGATATTTAGGGGGGAACCCACGCCATTTTTTTTTTTTTTGGCTGGGGTCCCCCTTAATATCCATACCAGACCTGAAGGGCCTGCTATAATAATTTCTTTCAAATTAGTTGAAATTCGATATTGGTAGTTGGATTCGAATAATTTGGAGCTGAAGTTCGTAAACGGAATTTTTCCTGCAAAAATGACACTTTGTCATTCGAATCATTCGTTATATCCGCTATAATAATTTCTTTCATATTAGTTGAAATTCGATATTTGGTTGTCGGATTCGAATAAATTCGGCGACGAAATTCGTAAACGGAATTTCGTATTCCGTACGGAATTCGTATTCGAAAAAATTCATACTACGGATTCGTAAATTCGTACGAATTTCGGAAAATTCGTACGAAGTACGAATTCGTACGAAACTAATCACACATGTCTACTAACCAATTGTCCCTTGGATCCTGTTCCCTCACAACTACTACGGTCACCCTCTTCTTCTATCCTATGCTCGCTCACTCACATCTTCGATCTCTCCCTCTCAAGTGGCACCTTCCCCTCCCCTCTAAAACATGCGCAGATCACTCCCATACTTAAAAAGCCCTCCCTGGACCCCACCAACCTGAATAACATAAGGCCCATCTCATTGCTCCCATTCTCCTCTAAACTTCTAGAGCGCTTAGTCTACAACCGTCTTAGCTCCTACCTCAGTGAAAATAACCTTCTTGACCCTTTACATTCTGGCTTTCGCTCGCAGGACTCCACGGAAACTGCCTTACTAAAACTCACTAACGATTTACTAACTGCTAAATCCAACAGCCAGTACTCCATACTGCTACTAACAGCCAGTACTCCATACTGCTACTACCAGCCAGTACTCCATAATGCTACTACTTGACCTCTCTGCAGCCTTTGATACTGTTGACCACCCGCTCCTTCTCAATAAACTCCATTCCCTTGGCCTCCAAGATTCTGCTCTATCCTGGTTCTCTACCTATCTATCACAGCGCTCCTTCAGTGTCACCTACAACTCTGTCTCCTCCTCTCCGTTGGCCCTTTCTGTGGGGGTCCCCCAAGGCTCTGTTCTTGGACCCCTTCTCTTCTCTATCTGCACCTCCTCCCTTGGTCATTTTATAACCTCCCACGGCTTCCAATACCACTTATATGCCGATGACACCCAAATCTATCTGTCTGCTCCTCACCTCATTCATTCAGTCTCCTCTCCATTACTAACATCTCAGCATGGATGTCCCACCACTTCCTTAAATTAAATCTTTCTAAAACGGAGCTATTAATATTCCCGCCCCGCCCCCCTCCATGACTTTTCCATCAAAATCAACAATGCAACCATCAGTCCCTCCCCTCACGCCAGGGTACTCGGTGTAATCCTAGACTCGGACTTGTCATTTCAGCCTCAAGTCCAATCACTGTCAAAAGTTTGTAGACTTCACCTCCGTAACATCTCTATAATTCAACCCTTTTTGACAAATGAAACCACCGAGATCCTCATTCACTCCCTTGTCATCTCTCGCCTTGACTATTGCAACTCCCTTCTCATTGGCCTGCCTCTCCATAGGCTCCTCCCCTCTTCAGTCTATCATGATTGCTGCTGCCAGACTTATCCATCTTACCAACCGCTCATTGTCTGCCACTCCTCTCCTCCAATCCCTACACTGGTCTCCATTCAGTGTCTGCCAACCCTTTCCTCCAATCCCTACACTGGTCTCCATTCAGTGTCCACCAACCCTCTCCTCCAATCCCTACACTGGCCTCCATTCAGTGTCTGCCAACCCTCTCCTCCATGCCCTACACTGGTCTCCATTCAGTGTCCACCAACCCTCTCCTCCAATCCCTACACTGGTCTCCATTCAGTGTCCACCAACCCTCTCCTCCAATCCCTACACTGGTCTCCATTCAGTGTCCGCCAACCCTCTCCTTAAATCCCTACACTGGCCTCCATTCAGTGTCTGCCAACCCTCTCCTCCAATCCCTACACTGGCCTCCATTCAGTGTCTGCCAACCCTCTCCTCCAATCCCTACACTGGTCTCCATTCAGTGTCCACCACCCCTCTCCTCCAATCCCTACACTGGCCTCCATTCAGTGTCTGCCAACCCTCTCCTCCAATCCCTACACTGGCTCCCATTCAGTGTCTGCCAACCCTCTCCTCCAATCCCTACACTGGCCTCCATTCAGTGTCTGCCAACCCTCTCCTCCAATCCCTACACTGGTCTCCATTCAGTGTCTGCCAACCCTCTCCTCCAATCCCTACACTGGTCTCCATTCAGTGTCTGCCAACCCTCTCCTCCAATCCCTACACTGGTCTCCATTCAGTGTCTGCCAACCCTCTCCTCCAATCCCTACACTGGTCTCCATTCAGTGTCTGCCGCTCCTCTCCTCCAATCCCTACACTGGTCTCCATTCAGTGTCCGCCAACCCTCTCCTTAAATCCCTACACTGGCCTCCATTCAGTGTCTGCCAACCCTCTCCTCCAATCCCTACACTGGCCTCCATTCAGTGTCTGCCAACCCTCTCCTCCAATCCCTACACTGGTCTCCATTCAGTGTCCACCACCCCTCTCCTCCAATCCCTACACTGGCCTCCATTCAGTGTCTGCCAACCCTCTCCTCCAATCCCTACACTGGCTCCCATTCAGTGTCTGCCAACCCTCTCCTCCAATCCCTACACTGGCCTCCATTCAGTGTCTGCCAACCCTCTCCTCCAATCCCTACACTGGTCTCCATTCAGTGTCTGCCAACCCTCTCCGCCAATCCCTACACTGGTCTCCATTCAGTGTCTGCCAACCCTCTCCTCCAATCCCTACACTGGTCTCCATTCAGTGTCTGCCAACCCTCTCCTCCAATCCCTACACTGGTCTCCATTCAGTGTCTGCCGCTCCTCTCCTCCAATCCCTACACTGGTCTCCATTCAGTGTCCGCCAACCCTCTCCTCCAATCCCTACACTGACCTCCATTCAGTGTCCTCCAACCCTCTCCTCTGATCCCTACACTGGTCTCCATTCAGTGTCTGCCAACCCTCTCCTCCAATCCCTACACTGGTCTCCATTCAGTGTCTGCCAACCCTCTCCTCCAATCCCTACACTGGTCTCCATTCAGTGTCTGCCAACCCTCTCCTCCAATCCCTACACTGGTCTCCATTCAGTGTCTGCCGCTCCTCTCCTCCAATCCCTACACTGGCCTCCATTCAGCGTCTGCCAACCCTCTCCTCCAATCCCTACACTGGCCTCCATTCAGTGTCTGCCAACCCTCTCCTCCAATCCCTACACTGGTCTCCATTCAGTGTCTGCCAACCCTCTCCTCCAATCCCTACACTGGTCTCCATTCAGTGTCTGCCAACCCTCTCCTCCAATCCCTACACTGGTCTCCATTCAGTGTCTGCCGCTCCTCTCCTCCAATCCCTACACTGGCTCCCAATCACCCAGCGAATTAAATTCAAAATACTAACCACAACTTACAAAGCCATCCACAACTCTGCCCCGAGCTTCATCACCAATCTTGTCTCCAAACATATCCCAAACCGTCCTCTCCGCTCTTCTCAAGACCTCCTATTATCAAGCTCCCTCCTCTCCTCCTCCCATGCTCGTCTCCAGGATTTCTCCAGAGCCTCTCCCATCCTCTGGAACTCACTGCCTCAACCTGTCCGGCTATCCCCTACTCTCGCTACCTTCAGACGATCCCTGAAAACTCATCTCTTCGGGAAAGCCTATCACGTCTCCAACTAATCTCCTACCACTTCCATCAGCTCATTCCCCACAGTTACAACCTTTTGTATCACCTCCCCCACCCTATTAGATTGTAAGCTCTTCTGAGCAGGGCCCTCTTAACCCTCTTGTATTTTATTGTATTATAACTGTTTTGTCTCCCTTTTATATTGTAAAGCGCTGCGTAAACTGTTGGCGCCATATAAATCCTGTAATAAATAAATAAAGGAAAATTGTACAAGATAATTGTATAATGTAAGGCACTCATCTCCCCATACCCTCCCCCCTTGACCCTTCCTCATAACCTTCTAGTTTAAAACCTGATTGCACCAATTGCTGGCTGGCATTACTTTCTGTTGTACATTTTCACTCTGATACTGGGATTGTTGGATATTAATAAAGACATTGATGGTTGCGAAGGACCCAATGTAACTATATGATAAATCATAGATATGTATACTAATGTATGTATGAGATGACCAATTGTGCTCTTAACCTTTCTAAATAAAGAAACAAAAAACAAGATTTATTAAAACATAAAGTATCTAAAAAACACTCCTGGATCCTACAAGCCCAGGACCCATTTTCCTTACAACAGCAACATAAGTTAGGGCTAGGGGGTTATGGGGTTAGGGATAGGGGGTCAGGATTAGGGTGTCAGGATTAGGGTTAGGGGGTTATTGTGTTATGATTAGGATTAGGGGGTTAGGGGCTTAGGGTTAAGGTCAGGGGGTTAGGATTAGGGTTAGGGGGAAGGATTAAGGTCAGGGGGTTAGGATTAGGTTTAGGGGTTAAGATTAGGCTTAGGGGGTAGGGTTAGGGTTAAGGTCAGGGGGGCTAGGATTAGGGTTAGGGGATTATGGTTAAGGTTAGGGGGTTAGGGGGTAGGGTTAGGGGGATAGGGTTAAGGTCAGGGGGTTAGGATTAGAGTTAGGGGGTTAGGAGATTAGGGTTAAGGTTAGGGGGTTAGGATTAGGGTTAGGGGGTATGGTTAGGGTTAAGGTCAGGGGGTTAGGATTAAGGTTAGGGTGTTAGGTTTAGGGTTAAGGTCTGGGGGTTAGGATTAAGTTTAGGGTGTTAGGATTAGGGTTAAGGTCAGGGGGTTAGGATTAGGGTTAGGGTGTAAGTATTAGGGTTAGGGGCTTAGGGTTAAGGTCAGGGGGTTAGGATTAGGGTTAGTGTTAGGGGCTTAGGGTTAAGGTCAGAGGGTTAGGGTTAGGGGGTAGGGTTAGGGGGTAGGGTTAAGATCAGGGGGTTAGGATTAGGTTTAGGATTAGGGGGTTAGATTAGGGTTAGGGTTAAGGTCAGGGGGGCTAGGATTAGGTTTAGGGTTAGGGGATTAGAGTTAAGGTTAGGGGGATAGGGTTAGGGTTAAGGTCAGAGGGTTAGGATTAGGTTTAGGGTTAGGGGGTTAGGGGATTAGGGTTAAGCTCAGGGGGTTAGGATTAGGGTTAGTGGGTTAGGGTGTTAGGATAAGGGTGAAGGTCAGGGGGTTAGGATTAGGATTAGGGTTAGTGGGTTAGGGTGTTAGGATTAGGGTTAAGGTCTGGGGCTTAGGGTTAGGGTTAAAGTTAGGTGGTTAGGATTAGGATTAGGGGGTTAGGGTTAAGGTCAGGGGGATAGGATGATTGGGATTAAGGTGGGGGTAAGGGTTTTAGGATTATGGTCAAGGTCCGGGGGTTGGGATTAGGGTTAGATGGTTAGAGTCTGGGTTAGGGGGTTAGGATTAGGGTTAGGGTTAGGGGCTTAGGGTTAAGGATAGGGGGTTAGAATTAGGTTTAGGATTAGGGGGTTAGGATTAGGTTTAGGATTAGGGGGTTAAGATTAGGATTAAGGTAGGAGTTTAGGGTGTTAGGATTAGGGTTAGGGTGTTAGGATTAGGGTTAGGGGGTTAGGGTTAGGGGGTTAGGGTTAGGCAGATAGGATTAGGGCTAAGGTCAGGGGGTTATAATTAGGAGTAGGGCTAGGGGGTTAAGGTCAGGGGGTTAGGGTTAGGGTGGGGGCAGACAGCACCATAAGAACTAATAATGATCTAGGGCCAGCACTCACCTTCTTTTCTATGGTGATAAGGAAAGTGTCAGGTGGTGTAAGGTCTGTGTGACGTGACATAATGTGAGTAGGGATGAGCCGAACACCCCCCGGGTTCGGTTCGAACCAGAACCTGCGAACGGACCGAAAGTTTGCATGAACGTTAGAACCCTATTAGTTACAATGGAGGCGAACGTTCGAAATCTAAAGTGCTATTTATAATGGCTAATATGCAAGTTATTGTCCTAAAACAGGTTTGGGGACCCGGGTCCCGCCCCAGGGGACATATATCAATGCAAAAAGAAGTTTTAAAAATGGAAGTTTTTTCGGGAGCAGTGATTTTAATGATGCATAAAGTGAAAAAAAATTTGAAATTTTCCTTTAAATATGGTACCTGGGGGGTGTGTAAAGTATTCCTGTGAAGTGGCATGTGTTTCCCGTGTTTAGAACTGTCCCTGCACAAAATGACATTTGTAAAGGAAAAATAGAAGCCATTTAACCACTTCAGCCCCGGACCAATTTGCAGCCAAAGGACCAGGCCCCTTTTTGCGATTCGGCACTGCGTTACTTTAACTGACAAAACAAAATTGACGTCCTTTTTTTCCCACAAATAGAGCTTTCTTTTGGTGGTATTTGATCGCCCCTGCGGTTTTTATTTTTTGCGCTATAAACAAAAATAGAGCGACAATTTTGAAAAAAATTCAATATTTTTTACTTTTTGCTATAATAAATATCCCCAAAAAATATATAAAATTATTTTTTTCCTCAGTTTAGGCCGATACGTATTCTTCTACATATTTTAGGTAAAAAAAAATCGCAATTAGCGATTATTGATTGGTTTGCGCAAAAGTTTTAGCGTTTTTCAAAATAGGGGATAGTTTTATAGCATTTTTATTAATATTTTTTTTTTACTAGTAATGGCGGCGATCAGCGATTTTTATTGTGACTGCGACATTATGGCGGACACATCGGACATTTTTGACACATTTTTGTGACCATTGTCATTTATACAGCAATCAGTGCTATTTAAATTCAGGTGTATGCTGTGCAGGAGGCACACTACACCCACTGTAACAGCGCTAGGTTAGGAAGAAAAGCAAAGCTGACACTGTCCCTGCCTATCCTGCTCTCTATGAACGCCGCACAACACTACACAAGGCCGCCGCACTGGAAGCCTTATATAGTGTGGGGCGTTTACTTAGCCCCCCTGAGCTATAATTGGCCACAGGCATCCTGCCTGTGGCCAATTATGGCTCTCCTCGCTGCCCACGCTGTGATTGGCCAAGCATGCTGGATCACAGTGCATGCTTGGCCAATTATCAGCCAGCAGTGCATTATGGGCCGTTCGTATCACACGAATTTGATGCGAACGGCCCACAAAGTTCTGGTTTCGACGAACGGACGATGTTCAGTTCGAAGAAGGGTTCGAATCGAACACCGGGCTCATCCCTAAATGTGACGTCACAGAGTACAGACTACTTCACAAAGGTTACAGAGGCTGTACTGCTTTATTAACCACAAGTAGGGCTCTCGCAGCAGAGTGCGCTGTGATTGGCCAAAGCATGCAGGTCAGGTGCATGCTTTGGCCAATCATCAGACATCAATACACTGCGATCTCGCAGTGCATTGTGGGGCGTTCCGCGGTGCACACATATCCCGAGAACGGCCCATAATGTTTGGTATTCACAGAACGGGTGAACACCCGATGTTCGGGCTCATCCCTAGTTGTGGGGGAGCTGGGGGGTGACTTATCGCAATCTGTAAGTATCCCTTTAACTGTGAATGAGTACAGGGTGCATAATACCCCTACTCAGGGGTCAATTCCTGGGAAAAAAAGTTTGGGAACTCCCACCCAAGATCCCCTCCCCCACCAAAAAAAAAAGGGATACGCTCATATGCACGAACGCTTCAAAAGTGGTATTTTTCATCCAATTTTCGTATTGTGTGTATGAAGCTTAACTGTTAGTACATAAAAAAAAAACAATCCTCAATAAACATAAATCCGGTAATTCTCTGAATAATCAGCATTCATACAATCGTTCTTCCATGTAATGTGAACATCATGTTCTGATCTTTATTGGGGAATGTTATTTTGTATATCCAACACACACTCGCTGCTATTCCAACCCTTCACATATTTCCACATAAACTTCCCTCCTGGCATTAAACTTTGCCAGATATTGTGCTCAGCTTACCACCCCAAACTGATGTTCCTCTCTCAGCTCACCTCTCTCCCTGCATGTCCTGTGAGCAGAATAGCTGTGCTCCTCCTCTGGGTTCTCTCATCATATGGCACTGAAGATAGAGGAGGGGGGATTCAGCGGGACACACAGAGCAAGTATGCAGGAAACTGGGGGGGGAGCATGAGGAGACAGAAAACCGGGAGGGGCCGGCAGGGAGGAGCGCATCACGAGAGGTCTGACTAAACACAATCTCTTAGCAGCAAGGACCTGATCTACCCGTCAGCTAGCTGTGATTGACAGGTAGATCTAAGCGGAAGCTGTCATGGGACCCCCTACTGGCAATGCCTGACTGGTCAGTCCACCCCTGGTGTGCGTCACTTACTATTGCGAGCTGTGTGGGCGGCTGCTGGTGTAGCCCCTCCCACACAGCTCGCATACTTCAAAGTCTTGCAGGACACGGCTGCTAATGGGAACTGAGTCCCTGTTGTGGAAAAAGTACAGGAACTCCGTTCCCATGCGTTCCCGCAGGACTAGAGCCCTGCCCCTACTCATTCACCAAAGAAGTGTGTAAAAGCACAACAAAAGTTTTTGACAAGTCTTTTATTTAAAAAAAAAAAAAAAAAGCAGAATTTGAATATTTTTTTGACCCACTCAAAGTCAAATCTTTCTAAAAAAATTGGAATTTGTTAGAAAACAAATAAACGAACGAAAACAAAGTAAATTTTAATGTTTAACCTATCACATAAAGAATAACAAATTCCACGATCAATCATTATGACCTAGCTTGATGTCACATCCATCTTGACGCGTTTCATCATAAGGATTTCACACGAATCCTGAGGAAGTCCTTGTGCATTGAGGCAGATGTGATGTGAGACACTGAGGGGAGCCCCGAAGCATTGGGGTGTTTTTAGATGTTTACAACTGCTATAGCGATTGTTTCCTTTTATTTGAGGCGTTGAGCTGAGCACTGGATGGTGAAGGATCGTGACTGGAGGGAGATATGGGGGCAGAGGGGTCCGGGGGTGTTTAACTTCCTTCCTAACATCTTAGAAATAAGATGTTTTTATTTTTATTTTTTGGATTGTTGCTTTTTACTACTAGTAATTATTATGTCACATATACGTTTTTTGGAAGAAATTGATATTTGGGTAGTAGAATTTGATAGCGCCGGTTTTATTTATTTATAGTATTATTTATCCCGGGGGATAACATTTTCCAGCTGCTCTGAGAGTAATAAGGTCGGGGGAGGATGGAAGTTCAGCGCTGTTAGATACGGGCAGGTATAGGAATTACTCCCAGGGGGTGTCAGTGATGGATAAATACAGATATATCAAGAGACACAGAGCAGAGGGACGGAGCCCTCACACCTCACCTGTACACAGGTATGTACAGAGACATCACACCTCACCTGTACACAGGTATGTACAGAGACATCACACCTCACCTGTACACAGGTACGTACAGAGACATCACATCTCACCTGTACACAGGTACGTACAGAGCCCTCACACCTCACCTGTACACAGGTACATACAGAGACATCACACCTCACCTGTACACAGGTACGTACAGAGACATCACACCTCACCTGTACACAGGTATGTACAGAGACATCACATCTCACCTGTACACAGGTACGTACAGAGCCCTCACACCTCACCTGTACACAGGTACATACAGAGACATCACACCTCACCTGTACACAGGTACATACAGAGACATCACACCTCACCTGTACACAGGTATGTACAGAGACATCACACCTCACCTGTACACAGGTACGTACAGAGACATCACACCTCACCTGTACACAGGTACGTACAGAGACATCACATCTCACCTGTACACAGGTACGTACAGAGCCCTCACACCTCACCTGTACACAGGTACATACAGAGACATCACACCTCACCTGTACACAGGTACGTACAGAGACATCACACCTCACCTGTACACAGGTATGTACAGAGCCCTCACACCTCACCTGTACACAGGTATGTACAGACATCACACCTCACCTGTACATAGGTATGTACAGAGACATCACACCTCACCTGTACACAGGTATGTACAGAGCCCTCACACCTCACCTGTACACAGGTATGTACAGACATCACACCTCACCTGTACATAGGTATGTACAGAGACATCACACCTCACCTGTACACAGGTATATACAGAGACATCACACCTCACCTGTACACAGGTATGTACAGAGACATCACACCTCACCTGTACACAGGTACATACAGAGACATCACACCTCACCTGTACACAGGTATATACAGAGACATCACACCTCACCTGTACGCAGGTATGTACAGAGACATCACACCTCACCTGTACACAGGTACATACAGAGACATCACACCTCACCTGTACACAGGTATGTACAGACATCACACCTCACCTGTACACAGGTACATACAGAGACATTACACCTCACCTGTACACAGGTATGAACAGAGACATCATACCTCACCTGTACACAGGTATCTACAGAGAAATCACACCTCACCTGTATACCAGCCACATACAGAGAAATCACACCTCACCTGTATACCAGCCACATACAGAGAAATCACACCTCACTTGTACACAGGTAAGTACAGCAACATCACACCTCACCTTTACACAGGTACATACAGAGGCATCACACCCCACCTGTACACAGATACATAGAGAGACATCACACCTCACCTGTACACAGGTACATACAGAGCCCTCACACCTCACCTGTACACAGGTACATACAGAGACATTACACCTCACCTATACACAGGTACATACAGAGACATCACACCTCATCTGTACACAGGTACATACAGAGACATTACACCTCACCTATACACAGGTACATACAGAACCTTACACCTCACCTGCAAACAGGTATGTACAGAGACATCACACCTCACCTATACACAGGTACGAACAGAGCCCTCACACCTCACCTGCACATAGGTACATACAGAGACATCACACCTCACCTGTAAACAGGCACTGTACATACAAAGCCCACACACCTCAGCTGTGCACAGGTACATATAGAGCCCTCAAACCTCATCACTACACATGTACTTACAGAGCTTTCACACCTCACCTGTACATGGGTACATACAGTACAGAGCCCTCATGCCTCACAAGTACACAGGTGCATACAGAGTCCACACACCTCATCTGTACACAGGTATGCATAGAGCCATAGAGCCTAGAGTATGAATTACGTACATCATTCATGTCTCAATTCTGAGGAGGGGGCAATGGTCATTATCACACCTCACCTGTACACAGGTACATAGAGAGCGTACATTTCTCACCTGTACACAAGTATGTACACAGGTACATACAGAGCCCTCACATCTCACCTGTACACAGGTACACAGAGAGCCTTCACACCTCACCTGTACACAGACAACATACAGAGCCCTCACACCTCACCTGTACACAGGTACTTACAGAGCACTCACTGACACCTCACCTGTACACAGGTATGTAGAGGGATACTTCTTGACTCAATTCTGGGGCAGTGAGAGGGGACTGGATATTACAAAACCTCACCTGTCCACAGGTACATACAGGGATCCTTCATGACTCAGTTCTAATGGAGTGGGGGGCACTGAATATTATCGTACCCGCGTGCAGGAGACACACGTACCCGCATGCAGGAGATCTTTCATGTCTCAGTTCTGAGGAGGGGGGTGGCACTGGACATTATCACACTATACCTGAAAGCAATTTTTAATGTCTGCATTCTAAAAGGGAGGGGGCACTGGATATTATCACAACTCACCTGTACACAGGTACATACTGAGCCTTCACACCTTACCTGTACACAGGTATGTACACAGCCCCCCACACCTCACCAAATGTATGAATTACGTACATGATTCATGTCTTAATTCTGAGGAGGGGGCACTGGTCATTATCACACCTCACCTGTACACAGGTACATGCAGAGCCTACATTTCTCACCTGTACACAAGTATGTACAGAGGCTCATACCTCATCTGTACACAGGTACATACAGAGCCCTCACATCTCACCTGTACACAGGTACACAGAGAGCCTTCACACCTCACCTGTACACAGACAACATACAGAGCCCTCACACCTCACCTGTACACAGGTACTTACAGAGCACTTATTGACACCTCACCTGTACACAGGTATGTAGAGGGATACTTCTTGACTCAATTCTGGGGCAGTGACAGGGGACTGGATATTACAAAACCTCACCTGTCCACAGGTACATACAGGGATCCTTCATGACTCAGTTCTAGAGGAGTGGGGGGCACTGGATATTATCGTACCCGCGTGCAGGAGACACACGTACCCGTGTGCAGGAGATCCTTCATGAGGAGGGGTGGCACTGGACATTATCACACTTTACTTGAAAGCTATTTTTAATGTCTGCATTCTAAAAGGGAGGGGGCACTGGATATTATCACAACTCACCTGTACACAGGTACATGCAGAGCGTACATTTCTCACCTGTACACAAGTATGTACAGAGGCTCATACCTCATCTGTACACAGGTACATACAGAGCTCACACACCTCACCTGTACACAGATGCATACAAAGCCTCACACCTCACCTGTACACAGGTATGTACAGAGCCCTCACACCTCACCTGTACACAAGTACACACAGAGCCTCACACCTCACCTGTACACAAGTACACACAGAGCCTCACACCTCACCTGTACACAATTATGAGGAGGGGTGGAACTGGACGTTATTACACCTCACCTGCACACAGGTACACAAAGGGATCCTTTAATGCTCAATTCTTGGGGGGGGTAGGGGGACACTGGATATTACCACACCTCACCTGTGCATAGGTATGTACAGAAATGCTTCATGTCTTAATTTTTTGGGGGGGGGGGGGGTAAACTGAATATTTAATTTGAATTCATTATAAACACACCCCTTGGTGTCATTTAAAACAGGACAAGTTAGGCCCATGTCACATGAGGTGGGCTATGCTAGGCACCCGCTTGTTCAGAGGGGGGTCTATCCACTGATCTCACTGAGCAGGTAGATGGCTGGTCCATGTCCGCTCCACTGTTGCAGTGCAGACACAGACACAGCCTCTCCTCTATGGGCAGTCAGATGTAAATGGACCGATCCGGTAGACAGAAGGGAATGATCCCCATCGTCTGTTTTTAGTGAATCGGATAGGTTGTAAGCGGGTGTAAATGGACGCCTATCCTTTTATACCCGCTACTCCAAAGAGGAGAATGGAGGGTCCGATTTGGTCCACTTGAAAAAGGGGCAGGTGGACCTGATTGGTTCATTTCAGGGAAAGGGGCCTTATAGAACAAAATGGATACTTTTTATCTACATGAATTTAATGAATTGAACTAAATGAGTTAATTGATCTCTTGACATCAGCTGCACACAAATATGCGGCCTCACGGTGGGCGGGCCGTGGGGCCGAGCGTCCGCCTGTTTTTGTGTACAATATTGCAAAAACAGCTGCGCCCCCGGAACCCTGCCCGCTCCCGTAACAGTTACCAGCGGCTAACGGAAAGCTCCCGAACTGTTGCTTGCAATCAGGAGCTTTCCGATCATGTGACCACCGTTACAGCCAATCAGGGTGGTCACATGATCACAATCTCTGCCCCACCTTCTGGCTTCCTAAACCCATTAAAGGGGGTTTTAGGCACTCCCGTGACCTTCAGTGGAGTTTGTCCGCTCCCATGACCTTCACTGGGGTTTGGGTGCTGCCATGACCTTCAGTGGGGTTTGGGTGCTGCCATGACCTTCAGTGGGGTTTGGGTGCTGCCATGACCTTCAGTGGGGTTTGTCCACTCCCGTGACCTTCAGTGGAGTTTGTCCGCTCCCATGACCGCCAGTGTGGTTTGTCCGCTCCTGTGACCTTCAGTCGGGTTTGGGCGCTACCGTGACCTTCAGTGGTGTTGGTCTGCTCCTGTGACCTTCAGTGGGGTTTTTTCCACTCCCGTGGCCACCAGTGTGGTTTGTCCGCTCCCGTGACCTTCAACAGGGTTTGGACGCTACCGTGACCTTCAGTGGTGTTGGTCCGCTCCTGTGACCTTCAGTGGGGTTTGTCCGCTCCCGTGACCTTCAGTAGAGTTTGTCCGCTCCCGTGGCCTTCAGTGGGGTTTGTCCGCTCCCGTGACCTTCAGTGGTGTTTTTTCCGCTCCAGGCACCTTCAGTGGGGTTTGTCCACTCCCGTAACCTTCAGTGGGGTTTGGGCGCTACCGTGACCTTCAGTGGTGTTTGTCTGCTCCTATGACCTTCAGTGGGGTTTGTCTGCTCCTATGACCTTCAGTGGAGTTTGTCCGATCCCGTGACCTTCAGTGGGGTTTGTCCACTCCCGTGACCTTCAGTGGTTTTTTTCCGATCCAGGGGCCTTCAGTGGGGTTTGTCCGCTCCCGTGACCTTCAGTGGGGTTTGGGCGCTCCCGTGACCTTCTGTAGGGATTGGGTGCTCCCGTGACCTTCAGTGGGGTTTTTTCCTCTCCTGTGACCTTCAGTGGGGTTTGTCCACTCCCGTGACCTTCAGTGAGGTTTGTCTGCTCCTATGACCTTCAGTGGGGTTTGTCTGCTCCTATGACCTTCAGTGGAGTTTGTCCGATCCCGTGACCTTCAGTGGGGTTTGTCCACTCCCGTGACCTTCAGTGGTTTTTTTCCGATCCAGGGGCCTTCAGTGGGGTTTGTCCGCTCCCGTGACCTTCAGTGGGGTTTGGGCGCTCCCGTGACCTTCTGTAGGGATTGGGTGCTCCCGTGACCTTCAGTGGGGTTTTTTCCTCTCCTGTGACCTTCAGTGGGGTTTGTCCACTCCCGTGACCTTCAGTGAGGTTTGGGCGCTCCCGTGACCTTCAGTGGGGTTTGTCCACTCCCGTGACCTTCAGTGGGGTTTGGGCGCTCCCGTGACCTTCAGTGGGGTTTGTCCGCTCCCGTGACCTTCAGTGGGGTTTTTTCCCGCACCAGGCACCTTCAGTGGGGTTTGTCCACTCCCGTGACTTTCAGTGGGGTTTGGGCCCTCTCGTGACCTTTAGTGGTGTTGGTCCGCTCCTGTGACTTTCAGTGGGGTTTGTCCGCTCCTATGACCTTCAGTGGAGTTTGTCCACTCCTGTGACCTTCAGTGGGGATTTTCCGATCCAGGGGCCTTCAGTGGGGTTTGTCCTCTCCCGTGACCTTCAGTGGGGTTTGTCCGCTCCCGTGACCTTCAGTGGGGTTTGGGCACTCCCGTGACCTTCAGTGGGGTTTTTTCCTCTCCCGTGACCTTCAGTGGGGTTTGTCCACTCCCGTGACCTTCAGTGGGGTTTGGGCGCTTCCGTGACCTTCAGTGGGGTTTGGGCGCTATGTTTGCACTTTGTGGATCTCTTTAAGCTTTATGAGACACGTTCCAGTAAACCAAACGTTGCTCGGGTTCCTTCATTACTATTCCTTGGGATTTCTGTTCTGTCTGCCTTGTGACTTATAGATCATCCACTATGACACTGAGGAAGCCCCTCCTACTGCTTCCTGGCTCCCCTCCCTACTTATTGGTCAGAGGGGATGAGGCCAATGTGTGATTGGCTGAACAGAACTTCAAATCCTTCGGCAGGTAGGACTATAACCATACAGGACATGTATTTCATCGATGGAATTTTCCCAGAAATGTAACATAACTCCCAGGTAATATATTAGTGTCCTGCGGGTGTATGAATATAAGAGTCTGCTTTTATTAAAGGATCACTCTGACTAAAATGTATATACACTAGGGATGAGCCGAACACCCCCCTGTTCGGTTCGCACCAGAACCTGCGAACAGACCTAAAGCTTGTGTGAACTTTAGAACCCTAGTAAAGCTATGGGACTCGAACGTTCAAAATCAAAAGTGCTAATTTTAAAGCCTAATATGCAAGTTATTGTCATAAAAAGTGTTTGGGGACCCGGGTCCTGCCCCAGGGGACATGTATCAATGCAAAAAAAAGTTTTAAAAACGGCCGTTTTTTCAGGAGCAGTGATTTTTATAATGCTTAAAGTGAAACAATAAAAGTGTAATATTCCTTTAAATTTCGTACCTGGGGGGTCTGTATAGTATGCCTGTAAAGGGGCGCATGTTTTCCGTGCTTAGAACTGTCCCTGCACAAAGTGTCATTTCTGCAGGAAAAAAAGCATTTAAAATCACTTGTGGCTAATGAATTGTCGGCTCCCGTAATACAGAGGACAGTCATTCATTGAAAGTCATTGATAAAAAAAAAAGCGTGGGGGTCCCCCCAAATTCAATTACCAGGCCCTTCAGGTCTGGTATGGATTTTAACCACTTGACCACTGGGCACTTAAACACCCTTAATAACCAGACCAATTTTCAGCTTTCGGTGCTCTCACAGTTTGAATGACAATTACTCATTCATACAACACTGTACCCATATGAAATTTTTGTCCTTTTTTTCACAAAAAAATAGAGCTTTCTTTTGGTGGTATTTAATCACCTCTGGGTTTTTTATTTTTTGCGCTATAAAAGAAAAATGACTGAAAATTCTGTAAAAAAATGAATTTTTCTTCGTTTTTGTTATAAAATTTAGCAAATTTGTAATTTTTCTTGATAAATTTTGGCCAAAATTTATACTGCTACATATCTTTGGTAAAAATAAGTACAAATTGGGGTATATTATTTGGTCTTTGTGAAAGTTATAGAGTCCACAAGCTATGGTGCCAATATCTGAAAATTGATCACACCTGAAGTACTGACGGCCTATCTCATTTCTTGAGACCCTAACATGCCAGAAAAGTACAAATACCCCCCAAATGACCCCTTTTTGGAAAGAAGACATTCCAAGGTATTTAGAAAGAGGCATGGTGAGTTTTTTGAAGTTGTCATTTTTTCCCACAATTCTTTGCAATATCAAGATTTTTTTGAATTTTTTTTTTTTTTTCACAAAATTGTCATATTAGCAGGTTATTTCTCACACACAGCATATGCATACCACAAATTACACCCCAAAACACATTCTGCTATTACTCCTGAGTACGGCGATACCACATGTGTGAGACTTTTACACAGCGTGGCCACATACAGAGGCCCAACATGCAGGGAGCACCTTCTACAGAGGCCCAACATGCAGGGAGCACCATCAGGTGTTCTGGAGCACCCAGGACAATTCTGACATTTCTCTCCTACATGTAAAAATCATCATTTATTTGCTAGAAAATTACATAGAACCCCAAAATATTATATATGTTTTTTTAGCAAAGACCCTAGAGAATACAATGGCGGTCGTTGCAACTTTTTATCTAGCACGGTACTTGCGCAGCAATTTTTCGAACGTGTTTTATTTGGAAAAAAAATGTTTTGTGCTTTACAAAAAACAAAACTGTAAATTTAACCCAATGTTTTTGCATAATATGAAAGATGAAGTTACGCCGAGTAAATAGATACCCAACATGTCACCCTTCAAAATTGCACACACTCTTGAAATGGCGCCAAACTTCGCTACTTAAAAATCCCCATAGGCTTTAATTTTGTTTACTGGTTACATGTTTTGAGTTACAGAGGAAGTCTAGGACCAAAATTATTGTTCTCGCTCTAACGTTCGCAGCGATACCTCACATGTGTGGTTTGAACACCGTTTTCATATGTGGGCGGGACTTACGTATGCGTTCGCTTCTGCATGCGAGCACACGGGGACAGGGGCGCTTTAAAAAAATATATATATATTTTATTGTTCATTTTACTTTATTTATTTTAGTTTGACCCTTTTTTTCCCCCCAAAAATTTTTTTGATCACTTTTATTCCTATTACAAGGAATGTAAACATCCCTTGTAATAGGAATATGGCATTACAGGTCCTCTTTACAGTGAGATATGGGGTCAATAAGACCCCACATCTCACCTCTAGGCTGGAAAGCCTGAAATAAAAAAAAAAAAAACGATCCTGGCTTCGATCGTAGCGAGTATCGCAGGGTATTGTTGGGTATTGCAGGGTATGGCAGAGTATCGCAGGGTATTGCAGAGTATCGCCGGGTATTGCAGAGTATCGCAGGGTATGGTAGAGTATCGCAGAGTATCGCCGGGTATTGCAGAGTATCGCAGGGTATGGTAGAGTATCACAGGGTATGGCAGAGCATCGCAGAGAATCGCAGGGTATCGCAGGGTATTGCAGGGTATCGCAGGGTATCGCAGGGTATGGCAGAGTATCGCAGGGTATGGCAGGGTATCGCAGGGTATGGCAGAGCATCGCAGGGTATGGCAGGGCATCGCAGGGTATGGCAGAGCATCGCAGGGTATGGCAGAGCATCGCAGGGTATGGCAGAGCATCGCAGGGTATGGCAGAGTATCGCAGGGTATGGCAGAGTATCGCGGGGTATGGCAGAGTATCGCGGGGTATGGCAGAGTATCGCGGGGTATTGCAGAGTATCGCGGGGTATGGCACAGTATTGCGGGGTATGGCACAGTATTGCGGGGTATGGCACAGTATTGGGGGGGATGGCAGAGAATCCATCCATCCATGCTCAGCCATCCCTCCATACCCTGCAATACCCAGCAATACACTGCAGGCTATTGCTGTGCATTGCAGGGTATGGAGGGATGGCTGAGCATGGATGGATGGATCGGTGGTGGCAGAGCAGGCTGTGGGCACTACAGATCCCGCCCACAGCACTGCTGCCACCGATCCCTCCCCCTCTCCTCTCATACTGTACCGATCGGTACAGAGAGAGGAGGAGAGAGGAACCGGCGTCATCAAATGACGCTGGTTTGCTTACATGTGATCACTCCGTCATTTGACGGAGCGATCACGTGGTAAACGGCCGCGATGAGCGGCCGTTTACCGTGATCCATGATCCGCCGGGTCCTCTGGACCCGGCGATCATGGATGCTCTCGAGTGCGCGCACCAGGGGGCGCGCAAGAGCAGAATTCTGTGAGGCCGTTAATTAACGGCCTCCCAGAGTTAAGCAACCGCCCTGTAGCCGTTTTTCGGCTATGGGCCGGTTGTTAACTGGTTAAGGGGAACTCCACGCCAAATTTAAAAAAAAAATTTGTGGAGTTCCCCCCAAAAATTCATACCAGACCCTTTACCTGAGCATACAACCTGGCAGGCTGCAGGAAAAGAGGGGGGGACGAGAGAGCGCCCCCCTCCTGAACCATACCAGGCCACATGTCCTCAACATTGGGTAGGATGCTTTGGGGGTCTGTGACCCCTTAAAGCACCATGTCCCCATGTTGATGGGGACAAGCGCCTCATCCCCACAACCCTGGCCGGTGGTTGTGGGGGTCTGCGGGCGGGGGGCTTATCAGAATCTGGAAGCCCCCTTTAACAAGGGGACCCCCTAGATCCCGGCCCCCCTGTTTGAAATGGTAGGGGGGTACAAAAGTACTTGTTAAAAAACACACAGACACCGTTGGGATAAGTCCTTTATTAAAAATAATGTAACGCAGGTTTCCGTTACATCAGAGGGGGGCGGGGTCACCCGCACTCACTGGGGAAGCCGGGGTTTCCCCTTGCATCAGAGGGGGGCGGGGTCAGGTGACGGGTGGCCCCGTCCTCCTCAGCTAAGACCTGTCAGGCCATCACCGGGATTCCTGCGGTGTCTCCTTGGAGACAGGATGCGCTGCGCTGGACCATCGGAAGAGACCACCCATCGCTGGATAGCAAGAGTGGATTACCACCGCTGGAATCTTTTTTTTTTTTTTTTTTAATAAAGGATTTTTCCCAACGGTGTCAGTGTGTTTTTTAACAATTTTTTACTTTCTTTGTGAAATGGTAGGGGTACTTTTGTACCCCCTTACCATTTCAAACAGGGGGGGCGGGATCTGGGGTTCCCCTTGTTACAAGGGGGCTTCCAGATTCTGATAAGCCCCCCACCCGCAGACCCTCACAACCACCGGCCAGGGTTGTGGGGATGAGGCCCTAGTCCTCATCAACATGGGGACATGGTGCATTGAGGGGTCACAGACCCCCAAAGCATCCTCCCAATGTTGAAGGCATGTGGCCTGGCACGGTTCAGGGGGGGCGCTCTCTCGTCCGTCCCCCCTCTTTTCCTGCGGCCTGCCAGGTTGCGTGCTCGGATAAAGGGTCTGGTATGGATATTTGGGGGGGACCCCACGTCATTTTTTTTTTTTTCATTTGACCCGGGGGTTCCCCTTAATATGCATACCAGACCTGAAGGGCCTGGTAATTGAATTTGGCGGGAACCCCCACAATTTTTTTTTTATCAATGACTTTCAATGACTGTTCTCTGTATTACGGGAGCCGGCAATTCATTATAGCCGCAAGTGATTTTAAATGACTTTTTTTCCTGCAGAAATGACACTTTGTGCAGGGACAGTTCTAAGTACGGGAAACATGCGCCCCTTTACAGGCATACTATACACACCCCCCAGGTACAGAATTTAAAGGAATATTACACTTTTATTGTTTCACTTTAAGTATTATTAAAATCACTGCTCCTGAAAAAAACATCAGTTTTTAAAACTTTTTTTTTGCATTGATACATGTCCCCTGGGGCAGGACCCGGTCCCCAAACACTTTTTATGACAATAACTTGTATATAAGCCTTTAAAATTAGCACTTTTGATTTCTCAAAAGGCAGCAAGTGAACATGTTGTGCCTGAAGTTGATAGTCATCGCAGGTTGATGTGTATGGGGCTGTGTAGCCACAGACCAGTCAGGGTGCCCATACTGACCCGTGTCCACAGCCATAAGTGCCGACAATGGTCAGATGAGCAACAGAACTGGAGCAGAGAGCTACAGAAGAAGGTGGCTTGGTCAGATGAATCCAAGAATGGTTTGAGGAACACAACAATGAGTTTGAGGGGTTGATTTGGGCTCCTAATTCTCCAGATCTCGGTCCAATGGAGCATCTGTGGGATGTTCTAGAAAAACATTACAGGACTTTTAGGATCTGCTACTGACAGCTTGGTGCCAGATACCACATCATACCTTCAGAGGGCTGGTGGAGTCAATGCCTGTGTGGCACCACCCCTGTGAGAGGGCTGCTGAAAGATGACTGACCCAATCACAAAATTTGCCCTGACCTTGCAAGCCTCCCGACACCTCTGACTCCCTCGACACCTCTGACACCCCGACACCTCTGACACCCCAACACCTCTCACACCCCGACACCTCTCACACCCCCGACACCTCTGACACCCCGACACCTCTCACACCCCCAACACCTCTCACACCCCCAACACCTCACATGCCTGACACCTCTGACACCCCTGGCACCTCTGACACCCCGACACCCCCGACACCTCTCACACCCCGACACCTCTGACACCCCAACACCTCTAACACCCCCAACACCTCTCACACCCCCGACACCTCTCACACCCCAACACCTCTCACACCCCGACACCTCTCACACCCCCGACACCTCTGACACCCCGACACCTCTCACACCCCCAACACCTCTCACACCCCCAACACCTCACATGCCTGACACCTCTGACACCCCTGGCACCTCTGACACCCCGACACCCCCGACACCTCTCACACCCCGACACCTCTGACACCCCAACACCTCTAACACCCCCAACACCTCTCACACCCCCGACACCTCTCACACCCCAACACCTCTCACACCCCGACACCTCTCACACCCCAACACCTCTCACACCCCCAACACCTCACATCCCTGACACCTCTGACACCCCGACACCTCTGACACCCCCGACACCTCTGGCACCCCGACACCTCTGACACCCCAACACCTCTCACACCCCCAACACCTCTCACACCCCCAACACCTCACATCCCTGACACCTCTGACACCCCGACACCTCTGACACCCCCGACACCTCTGGCACCCCGACACCTCTGACACCCCCGACACCTCTCACACCCCCGACACCTCTCACACCCCCGACAACTCTCATCCCATCTCCATTCCCATCTCTTCTGCATGCAGACACCTCCATTCCCATCTCTTTCTGCATGCGGAAACCCCCATCCCATCTGTTTCTGCATGCAGACACCCCCATCCCATCTCTTTCTGCATGCAGACACCTCCATCCCATCTCTTTCTGCATGCAGACACCTCCATCCCATCTCTTTCTGCATGCAGACACACTCATCCCATCTCTTTCTGCATGCAGACACCTCCATCCCATCTCTTTCTGTGAGATGGGATGGAGGTGTCTGCATGCAGAAACAGATGGGATGGGGGTTTCCGCATGCAGAAAGAGATGGGAATGGAGGTGTCTGCATGCGGAAGAGATGGGAATGGAGGTGTCTGCAAGCAGAAACAGATGGGATGGGGGTTTCCGCATGCAGAAAGAGATGGGAATGGAGGTGTCTGCATGCAGAAGAGATGGGAATGGAGGTGTCTGCATGCAGAAGAGATGGGCTGGAGGCGTCTGCATGCAGACAGAGATGGGATGGGGGTGTCGGGTCTGGTATAAATTTTAAGTTTAACCCCACGCCAAAATTAAAAAAACAAACAGCGCGGGGTCCCCCCAAAATTCATAACAGACACTTATCCAAGCACGCAGCGTGGCAGGTCAGGAAAGGGGGGGGACAAGCGAGAGCCCCCCCTCCTGAACCAGGCCTCATGCCCCCTCAACATGGGGGGTGGGTGCTTTGAGGCAGGGGGACTCTGTACTCCCCACCCCCAGGCACTTTGTCCCCATGTTAATGGGGACAAGGGCCTCATTTCCCGCAATCATGGCTGGTGGTTGTGGAGGCCTGCGGGTGGGGGGGCTTATCTGAATCTGGAAGCCCCCTTTACCCCTATCCATTCACCACGCAAAGCCCCCCCACCCCAAAGCACCCACCCCCTCATGTTGAGGGCATGTGGCCTGGTATAGCTTAGGAGGGGAGGCGCTCCCTCGCCCCCCTCCCCCCTTTTCTGACCTGCATGCTTGCAAAAGGGACTGTTATGGATTTTGGGGGGGACCCCACATCGTTTTTTTTTTTTTACATTTTGACGTTTCCTAATCATTTTTATATTGCCTGGCAATTGCCGACATTCTTTGTCTTTACATTCATCTGTCAGTGGGGAAGCCCATTGTCAGATGATGACTCATCGGTTGTTAAGGGCGCCCAACTTCCCGGCCCGCTGCTTAACAATCAGCTATTCTTCACACGGAATTTGAATTGGTTGATCGTTTTTTGACCGATCCGAATTTTAATCCTTCTGAGAAGCTAGAATTTGTTAGAAAATTAATAAACAAAACAAATTTAACCGAAACGAAATTTAACCAAAACGAATCGAAACAAATTCCCGAAACCAAACTAAATGAATTCCATAACAAAGCAAAATTTGTAACATAACGAATCTATCCGAAACTAATTTTTTCGTTCTGCACGTGTCTAGTAGAGATATTTTTATTGCATGCTCAGTACAATATTTTTAGGACTCTCATCCCAAATTTGTGTGGAAATAGTCTCTATGTTACTTGACTCCTCCCCCTTTCCTTGTTCTCCTGTCTTCCTATTCGCTGCCCTCTGATCAAATGTAAAGCATTCTAGGATAAAGCAACGAGTGGCATGATGTTTTTGGCTCCATACAGGGCCATCTTTAATTTTGATTGGACCCTGGGCAAACATTTTCTTGGGCCCTCTGGAGTCCACTTATCAACTATTTTCTGGCAGCACGTGCACAAGGGGCTGCTCACTTGGGCCCCACAACAATGACTGCCCCTTTTGCCCTGCGTTAAAGACAGCCCTGGCTCCACAGAACCAATCAGGAGGTGGTTCCTGTTACATTAAAGTGACAAGTCATTAATTCAACCCAAAATTTAGATTTGGTTTAAATTTCTTTCCAACACTTGTCATGGTCAGGGGTCAGACTCGGAGACCAGTAGCTATATTAGTAGAGAGGCTCCCACCCACCAGCCGAATAAGTGCAGCAGCAGGTCACCCGGACAGATGACATGGGCTCATCCGAGATGTGGGGTCCAGTAGCAGATATAGCAGGTAGGGATCAATCAGAAACGTAGTCAGTAAACAAGCCAAAGGTCGTTAACAAATGGTGGCAGGTTGGGGTTAAGCAGAAGCATAGACAAGGAACAAGCCAAAAGTCAATAATGAGTGGTAGCAAAGATATAGTTGGCAGCGGGAGAGACAAGAGCAAGATATTGGCTAAAGAATAATCTGGCAAACAGGAAATGCAAAGGCGTGGCTTAAATAGGAAGTTCATGGGAGGTGCAAAGAGTTCAAGGTTCACCAGAAGCAAGGCACAGGGCAGGATTTCCAATGGATCAGAATTTCGGGGTGTAGTTCTTCCATTTTAAATCGGATTGTCCATAAATGATTGCTGTTTGTCATTGATGTGATTTTAATTTCTGCTTTCCAGTACAGAAATGGATCTTCCGGGATATAATAAGACCTCGTCCTTCTCCCACGTGGAATTTATACTCTTTGGGTTTCCCGGAGTCACAAGGTACCGACCTCTCCTCGCTCTTCCCTTCTCCTTCATATACGCAGTGATACTAAGTGGTAATTCTGTGGTCATGTTGGTCATTGTGTTGGAGAAAAGTCTACACACTCCGATGTACACACTCATATTTGCTCTCTTGGCCACCAATGTTGTGTACGCCACGGCCATCACACCCAAGATGCTTCTAGGACTGTTTGGCCTTAACCAGATCACCTTGGCTGGCTGTTTGGTGCAGATATTTACTGTATACTTCAGCCTCATGGCCGAGTCCACAATTGTGCTTCTCATGGCTATAGACAGGTATCTAGCCATCAACCAGCCACTACATTACCAGGAGATTGTAGTCAAGCATTTAATTGTCCACTTAGCAGTCAATGGAGTGATTCGTTATAGCTTTGTTGTCCTTCCTCTGGTCATTATAGGGGCCCGACTCCGTTATTGCAGGTCCAATATCATCCCTCACTTCCATTGTGAAAGCCTGATGCTCTTCAGCCTGGGGTGTGAAGAGTCCAGAATCCAGATTGCAGGATTGGTGGTGAGGACCCTCATAACGTTTTGTGACATCGCAGTCATCCTAATTTCTTATCTGAAAGTTCTTCAAACTGTTCTTAGGATTGCGGCAGGAATGGCTCGGTATAAAGCCCTTCACACCTGTAGCACCCACCTGGTGGTGGTCGTCCTCATCTCTTCATCTGGATTCTTAATCTCCGTTCTGTACCTGCCGGGGAACTCCACTTCCTACGACCTTCAGAATATCTGCAGTGCCATCTACTTTCTATTCTCAGCAACGGTCAATCCATTAATCTACGGTCTACGGATGGAGGGGATCAAGAACAATATAGGGAAACGCTGGGGGAAGAAGAAAGATCTACCAGTTCAACACAGAAAACACTGAGACTGATGTCAAATCTCTTCATTTTTTTCTACTAGATTATGAGCTTATTCTCATATAAGCACTGAGCTAATAAATGAAATAAACGAAATAAACGTGCTGCTACTTAAAATACAAAGAATTGATCAAAGGGTAAAAAACAATGTAGTGTCAATCTACGCAATCACAGTAGCACAGGATTATGAGCTTGTTGCAACGATAGGGATGAAGTATTGCTACATTCTGTAAGCCCCCGTACACACGGTCGGAATCTTTTTCCGATGGATTTTGTCCGACACTGGTGTTGCATACACACGGTCGGACAAAGTTGGCGGAAAATCTGAATGTGGTGACGTTCGTTGCGTACAACGGAACTACTTAGAGGCTAGTAGCCAATAGCTTTGGTCTCGTAATTTGATCTGAGCATGCGTGGCACTTTGTCCGTCGGAATTCTCTACACATGATTGGAAAAAGTCTGATCTGATTTTGTTGTCGGAAAATTTGAGAGCAGGATCAAAGTCCGATGGAGACCACATGGGCGGATTTTCCATCAACATGGTCCGATCGGACATTTTCCGTCAGAATTTCCGATCGTGTGTACGGGGGCTTAATCTTACTAGGTGGTCCAGGTGGCACATTTCTGATACTCGCCCACCCAGAGGATCCAGCGTTGTCCCGCCGAGTTCCCCTTGTATTCCGTCTACCTCCCGTGCCACCATTGTCTTGTGTGACGTCACCTCAAGACCTGCCGACTCCTCTGAAGGTGAAGGAGCAGGAGGGGGAGGGGCGGGCCACACTTTATTATTTTAAAAAAAACAAACCCACCTATTGAACTGACTATGAAATTACAATATGGAGATGAGTCTCCACATCCTCACTTAACCATCTCACAGTTTACAATATGGCCTACAATGGCTGCTCATACTGTTTACAATATGGTTCATTGATAATGTAGCAAGAACCCTTGGATGGGCCGTTTAGAATTGGGTCTCCCTTACCTGTCCAAAGGATGCCTATTTAGTTTTCAGAAGCACACCAACAAATTCAGGCTAGGCATGGGGGTCTCCTTTTAGGATTTATTGCAGATCTTGAACAAAATACAGGGAGGAGGGGGGGGGGGGGGGTTGAGTGTGCAGGAAACCCAAGGCACTCGCTAATCTTGAAGAACAGCTTGCAGAGATTTCCTTGTTTCAGCAGCATTGGGCCCCTATAGTGAGTAGCAGCCTCAAAATGATGATGAAAAACGAAGGGGACAGCCAGCAAATCTGGGACCCTATGGGAGCAATCACAGTCCTTGCAGCAACTTCTGGTGACTTATCCTCATGAAATACTTCTATAACTGGAGCTACAGGCGAAAGGCACCCACCTCTCCTGCCAACTTCTACAGGCTGGTTTCCTTCAGTGTTCCATCCTTCATAGCACATGCTGCAGACCAGTAGAAGTAGTTCTCTGAAACACCTACACAGGCTCTCTCAAGGGGACAAGTCCCAGGAGAAGAGGAAGACTGATCAGGTTCTCCCACATTTTATTGTTCTCCCCAATCACACCTTCTGGGACAGTCTCTCAGGGATTGGCTGAGGTCAGATAACTATTCATAACCCAGTGACTGATCCTCCCACCCTTTTTCTGGGACACTCTTCCAAAAGCAGACAAAAGCAGTCCGCCACCAGTTTAGGGAAACCCTGTTCAGACCTGAAAAATGACTAGCTATGGCAGAGCTATATACTTATCAGGTACCTTTGGTGCTGCAGGCCAATGGAGAGAGGGCTTCCCTTGCAGATAAGTTCCATACTCCCCTGGAGATGAGACAGGAAGAGTCAGGCCCAAAGTAGCACAGGTCGCCTGTAGATGTTGCTTGCGGAGAGGGCTCAGGAACACTTCTGAAGAGCAGATGGCGCCTGTGAGATGTAGCGGGTATCTAAGGTCACAGAGACAGAGGGTAATCGGTACAAGCCAGGGTTTCGGTGCCAGGTGGGTAGCAGAGGAGACAAGGTCAGGTGGAAGCCGAGGTCAAGATAGCTAGCAAGCAGAGGAGATCCATTAAACAAGCCGAGGTTGAGGTCTGGAGCAAGCCGGGTCAGTAATCAAGAATCACAGGAAACGGCAAACACAAGAACGTTGGTAACAGCTGAAGATCAAACAGCACTTCAGCCATGGGCTGGCTTCATTATAAAGGCCCATGTGGTGTGCTGGCGGAGATGCTGGGTCCTAGAGCCCTTCCCCTGCTCTGACAGATGCTGGGTCCTAAAGTCATCCTGCTCTGACAGATGCTGGGTCCTAGAGTCCTCCTTCTCTGACAGATGCTGGGTCCTAAAGTCCTCCTGCTCTGACAGATGCTGGGTCCTAGAGCCCTTCTCCTGCTCTGACAGATGCTGGGTCCTAAAGTCCTCCTTCTCTGACAGATGCTGGGTCCTAAAGTCCTCCTTCTCTGACAGATGATGGGTCCTAAAGTCCTCCTGCTCTGACAGATGCTGGGTCCTAGAGCCCTACTCCTGCTCTGACAGATGCTGGGTCCTAAAGTCCTCCTGCTCTGACAGATGCTGGGTCCTAAAGTCCTCCTCCTTTGACAGATGCTGGGTCCTAAAGTCCTTCTCCTGCTCTGACAAAAGCTGGGTCCTAAAGTCCTACTGCTCTGACAGATGCTGGGTCCTAGAGCCCTTCTCCTGCTCTGACAGATGCTGGGTCCTAAAGTCCTCCTGCTCTGACAGATGCTGGGTCCTAAAGTCCTCCTGCTCTGACAGATGCTGGGTCATAGAGCCCTTCTCCTGCTCTGACAGATGCTGGGTCCTAAAGTCCTCCTGCTCTGACAGATGCTGGTTCCTA
Source organism: Lithobates sylvaticus (assembly GCA_028564925.1). Lineage (NCBI taxonomy): Eukaryota > Metazoa > Chordata > Amphibia > Anura > Ranidae > Lithobates > Lithobates sylvaticus. Next base: position 633,579,413 of record CM053027.1, on the reverse strand, counting down.
GAGCCCTTCTCCTGCTCTGACAGATGGGTCCTAGAGTTGCTGGTGCCCTGACAGTACTAAATTTGGCCAGCCCAAGGCAGAGGTGCGACAATAGAGAAGTCAATTCAAAAACATTGCTTTCAATGGACATCTTTATCATTTCAATATTGTTCTCTAAAGTTATCGGTGAATTTGTTCAGCGTTGGTTTTGAAATGTAGACTGTGGTTAAACTAAAAAAACGTACCAAACCAAATGTTCTCAGCTGCTTCCTCTTTCGAAACCGTCTAATACACAGGGACCAAAAAATGTGTATGGAAATATGACTCATAACCTCAATTTTAGACAAGTTCCCAAAACAATTCCCTTCCCAAAGGCTAATGGGACCCCCAGAGACCGGGTGGGCTTCACTTCACCTCTGGGTGTAATCCTCAGCAATGGTGGAGCAATGTGTACAGATGGGCACCAGTCACTTTTAGATGCCAAACTATAGGAGTTTTTTTAGAATTTCAAAAATTCGGAAATTCGGAAATTCAGAAATTTAGAATTCGAAAATTCGGAAATTTGAGATTCTGAAATCCCGAAAATCTGAAATAATATCAAACTTTTAAATTATAGGTATTGGAATTTCCTTTCAAATTTGGCAGTTAGTGAACGTAACGAATGCAAATTTATTCCGAAGTTACGAATTATCTGAAATTAACGAATGCCGAATCTAAACAAATGGAAAGTAACACATTTTTAATAAGAAATAACAAGAATAATAATAATAAAAAATGTTTTATTATTATTATTTATCATTAATTAGATCTGTTCCATTTGTTTAGATGCGGCATTCGTTATTTCAGATAATTCGTAACTTTGGATAAATTCGTATATGTTACTTTCACTAACAGACAAATTTGAAAGGAAATTCCAATACCTATAATTCAATAGTTAGTTATTATTAGTTAGTTATTTACTTATTATTTAGAATTTTCTGATTTTTTTGTTCTTATTTTCGGATTTTTGAATTTTGAGACTTTAGAATTTTAGAATTTTAGATTTACGAATTTACAAATTTTTTAATTTCCGAAATTATGAAATTACGAATTTACGAATTGCGATCATAACGAATGACACAAAAAAAAAAAAATGTAAACGAACACATTTTTCAGCAGTGCACATGTCTAATAGGTGATACAATTCACATAAAAAAATCCCATAATAAAAAAAGTTCACGAAAATAAACAATATTCAAAAAAATCGTCACAAAGTAGTCCATTCACCGTGATCCAGAGAAATGTGCAGGGACAAATGAATCCTTCCAATAGCGCTCCACCACAAACCGTGTGTAAGAAATACAAACCCACCAGAACTTTATCATAAATACGCCTTGCAGAGCCTCACCTGCCATGAACATTAAAACATTTTTTTTTTTTTTTAAATCGAGCTTCGAGGATTGTAGCTCAGCGACCTGGGGTCACAGAGAGGGGCTCCTACGACCTATGGTTCCAGAGATACGGGGCTCCTTGTTCAGCCTGTCAGAAGCTGCATACAGAGCGGCCAGTATAAATACAAGGCGGCACACTGAGGATGAGCTCACAGTGCCTCTCCTCACTTCCTGTCAGAAGCTGCATACAGAGCGGTCAGTATAAATACAAGCCGGCACACTGAGGATGAGCTCACAGTGCCTCTCCTCACTTCCTGTCAGAAGCTGCATACAGAGCGGTCAGTATAAATACAAGCCGGCACACTGAGGATGAGCTCACAGTGCCTCTCCTCACATCCTGTCAGAAGCTGCATACAGAGCGGTCAGTATAAATACAAGCCGGCACACTGAGGATGAGCTCACAGTGCCTCTCCTCACATCCTGTCAGAAGCTGCATACGGAGCGGCCAGTATAAATACAAGCCGGCACACTGAGGATGAGCTCACAGTGCCTCGCCTCACTTCCTGTCAGAGGCATTGAGCGCAATGTCCAATAAAAATGTTACAGTGGAGGCACACCTCTCTCACAGTGTCATAGAAGGGGGCGTGTCTAAAAGACAAATGCTCCATCCCAGCCCTCTTATCTACAAGGAAATACATGTGTTTATGTGTATGAGATTTACCCACAATCCCAGGTTTTTCTCACACAGTTAAGAGGGAGAAACTGAAAAGGAACTATTTTAACCACTTCCCACCCGGTCAATAGCAGATTGACGTCCGGGAAGTGGTTCTGTTATCCTGACTGGGCGTCATATGACATCCTTCAGGATAACATGCCGCCCGCCAATCGGTGGATCGGTGTGTCAGTCTGACACACCGCTACACCGATCTCGGTAAAGAGCCTCTGGCGGAGGCTCTTTACCACTTGATCAGCCGTGTCCAATCACGGCTGATCATGATGTAAACAGGAAAAGCCGGTGATCGGCTTTTCCTCACTCGCGTCTGACAAACACGAGTAGAGGAGAGCCGATCGTTGGATGACCACACTGGACCACCAGGGACTCCACTAGGAGCACCAGGGAAGGGGGCCGCACGTGGATGGCCAGGTATGTACCCCCTGGCCATCCACATGTTCAAATGAATGCCCAATCTGTGCCAATCAGTGCCCATAAATGGGCACTGATTGGCACCAGTATGTAATAAATGAGAACAATGCCACCCAGCAGTGTTCATCAGTGCCACCTATCAGTGCCCATCCATGCCCATCAGTTCCCATCCATGCCACCTATCAATGCCACCCATAAGTACCCATAAGTGCCACCCATAAGTACCCATCGTTGCCGCCTATGAGTGCCCATCAGTGCCGCCTATTAGTGCCCATCAGTGCCACCTATGAGTGCCCATCAATGCTGCATATGAGTGCCACCTATCAGTGCCACCTATCAGTGCCACCTATCAGTGCTCATCATCAGTGCCCATCAGTGCCACCTCATTGGTGCCAACTCATTGGTGCCACCTCACCGGTGCCCACCAGTGCCGCCTTATCTGTGCCCGTCAGTGCCCGTCATTGAAGGAGAAAACTTATTTACAAAAAATTTTAACAGAAATAAAGAAAAACTTGTTTTTTTTTCAAAATTTTCGATCTTTTTTATTTGTTGCGCAAAAAATAAAAACCGTAGAGGTGATCAAATACTGCCAAAGGAAAGCTCTATTTGTGGGAACAAAATGATAAAAAATGTGTGACAGCGCTGAAAGCTGAAAATTCTCCTGGGCAGGAAGGTGTCTAAGTGCCCGCCGGTATTGAAGGGGTTAATCAAGCTAAATCATATATTATCATGTTATAAGTTATAAGACAATAATTTATTATTTATCTATTTACTGTGAAAGTTGGAAATTAAAAAATCCAAACTTCAGTAATTTGCCCGGTAAGTCACCTGCTTAAGTACAGATTTTGAAAATATAGTAAATGACCTTAAAAACAATATATAATAATTATTTGTATATTACTTATGGTAATTAACCCCTCACAACCCATGCCAATTCTCTCCTACTTGTAAAAATCATCATTTCTTTTTTTTTTTGCTAGAAAATTACTCAGAACCCCCAAACATTATATATATTGTTTTAACGGATACCCTAGGGAATAAAATGGTGGTCGTTGACACCTTTTATGTTACACGGTATTTGCACAGCAATTTTTTTAAACGCATTTTTTTTGGGAGGGAAAAAAACGTTTTCATGAGTTAAAAAAACAAAACTAAAGTAAGCACGTTTTTTTTGGCACGCTTTACATGCTCTTGGGATGGCGCCAAACTTCAGTACTCAGGCGACACTATAACATTTTTTACAGGTTACATGTTTGGAGTTATAGAGGAGGTCTAGTGGTAGAATTATCGCTCTCGCTCCAACGATGGCGGCGTATGTGACCTGATTGTATCTGGCTCTGATACTACTCACCTCACCGCACCTCCCTGCCTTATATACATTCACTTAAATAGTATATAGAAAAGGTCACACGATTAATCAACACAGGTGAATTAAAAATGCAAAAGGGAAAACCTGACGTGACTCCGTGCAATGGAACACGTCACACAAAAAGAAAGACATTTGAAAAACCGAGCATATGTAGCGCTGACATCCTTGCCTATTGATGTGGTTACATACACTTTAATGTGAGGTTCATGGACATTACTGTGGTTCTGTACCCAGAGCCATCTAGTGGCCAAAAATAGGTAACGCACTTGTGTATTATTATCTCTGAACAACATAAAGACTTGTACAGGAAGTGACTGTTGTTTTGATTCAGAAGGTTGACCTTGTTATCCAGGAGTCTGGGTGACCTACCCATGAACACTCTCTTATGCAGTGCATGCTGGGTAGATTAAAGGAACCCGAGCGGCCATTTTAGGTCTGTTGGGATCACGTTGCCTGCCTGTGCGGATCTGCGAGGAGGTTTTCCCGGAGATATCGGCCTACATCCACAACGGAGTGAGAGCCTGCTCATTTGTTAAGTGACCTGACGGAGCCGGAGGAACGGTAACTGGAGAGAGATGGTCCAGAGACATTCATTGGAGCATCGGAGAACCGAGTCCATCCTGTGGAGCGGAACAGAGCGTCTGGCCCAGCTGACATAGAAGCAAGCTGCACTAACCAGACCAAAGTCATCACACGGAACTCCGATCCAGTTGGTGAGCGGGTTACGGCCCACCGTTTGTTAACTTGTTACACGCAGTTAGCCTCACTTACAGGCCTCGCTGGAATCTGTAGTTCCACAGAGGAGTGACAGAGCAACTGACATTGAGTAGGCTTGGGGCCTACTTCACTTTGGCGCCCAAGCGTTGTACATAAGTTATTGGTGTTACACCAGGAGCACCACCACCTAACTTTCCACACACTTTGGATTACAAATCTCAAAGGAGTCATTTTTAGCTAGCGAAGAAATAAGATACTGGATAAAGTACTTTCAGTGAGATCTCATGCATAGCTTTTAAAGTAGGGGGAGCTCCCAGGTTTAAACACACATATATATATATCTATATCTTATATTGTTTTATATTGAAATATATTGTGCTGTCGTCCTATGTTGGGAGGACAGCACAAATTCTGTAACCACCTGTTTAAATGTTTTTCAGTAAAAATAGATCTGATTAAGTATCCAGTTGTGTGGCGTACTGCTTTTTCCCCACCAAGTGGAGCCAGTGTATCCTAAGTTCATAATACAGGTATTTTACATTGTCTCACGTTGTACTGTATTGTATTGCACCACAGCTGTGCCAAGGGGATTGAGTCAAGTTAGTGGGGTTTCTTGGTAGAATGCAGGCCCAATTCAAACCAGCAGCTCCTTCGGGGGTCAGTGCTACACATATAAAAAGTGACCCACAATAGCATGCATAGTTTGTATTTTTTTCCAAAATGGAACACCGGAATGATAAAAGATGGGTGTGTCAGGGGCTACTCCAAAAATTGCCCCACGACAACAAATATTGTTGTGGACTATCTCAGTACCCCAAGGGTTTGGACAGAGTAAGTATAAAAGTATTAAATTATTGAAAAGGAACAAAAATAAAGGACGTCGGATACAAAAATATATGAAAAGGTTATTTCATACTATTACAAGTGATACAAACAGAGAACAGGCAAACCCCACAAATATATGGGGGAAAAAAGGTGTAGGTCCAAACGTGATCCTATACATGTTTCGCCACAGGGGTGGCTTCTTCAGGAGGAGTTGACCATAAACATCTATAGAAAAATACAATCTTATAGTTATGTAATCACAAATAAAAAGACGAAAAAATATATACAGTTCACATAAATATAAATATTTAGATCATTTTTGAGTATTGTAATCAGGCATGGCTTACCAATGGGAACCCAAGAAAATGGAACATCATAAAAATAGTGAGGGGCTACATAAAGATGATATTGCCTAGATGCTAAATTAATAAAAAATAATTTAAGAAAAAGATCTTCATCCCATTTGTGGTTCAGTCCCCGTGGGGGGCAGGTCTGAATCCTGTGTATCCAGTAAACTTCACCTTCTCAATGTCTGTGAGGATGTTTTTTCGGGAACAATGATTTTAACCACTTGACAACCGGGCACCTAAACCCCCCTGGTGACCAGACCAATTTTCAGCTTTCGGTGCTCTCACACTTTGAATGACAATTACTCAGTCATGTAACACTGTACCCATATGAATTGTTTGTCCTTTTTTTCATGGACATAGAGCTTTCTTTTGGTGGTATTTGATCACCTCTGGGTTTTTTTATTTTTTGCGCTATAAATGAAAAAAAGACTGAAAATTTGGAAACAAAACAAATTTTTCTTTGTTTCTGTGATACAATTTTGCAAATTATAAATTTTTCTTCATAAATTTTGGCCACAATTTATACGGCTACATATCTTTGGTAAAAATAACCCAAATTAGTGGATATTTTTTGGTCTTTGTGAAAGTTACAGAATCTACAAACTGTGGTGCAAATCATACAAAATTGATCACATCTGATGTACTGGTGGCCGATCTCATTTCTTGCAACCCGAACAAGCCAGGAAAGAACAAATACCCCCCAAATGATACATTTTTTGAAAGTAGACATTCCAAGGTATTTAGTAAGAGGCATGGTGAGGTTTTTGATGTTTTTTCCCACAATTCTTTGCAAAATGAAGATTTTTTTTCCCACAAAATTGTCATTGTAATAGGTTATTTCTCTCACATGGAATGTGTATACCACAAATGACACCCCAAAATAAATTCTGCTACTCCTCCTGAGTATTACGATACCACATGTGTGGGATTTTTACAAAGCCTGGCCACTTAGAGAGGCCCAACATGCAAGGAGCACCATCACGTGTTCTAGGAGCATAAATTACACATCTAACTTGTTGACTACCTATTACACGTTTGAAGGCCCTGGAGCACCAGGAGAATGACACGTGACACTGACATGGCACTGATGACAGATGGCACTGATACGTGGCACTGATGACATGTGACACTGATGACACGTGACACTGATGTGGCACTAATGACAGATGGCACTAATATGTGGCACTGATGACACGTGGCACTGATGACAGATGGCACTTATACGTGGCACTGATGACGCATGGCACTAATATGCAGCACTGATGACAGATGGCACTAATACATGGCACTGATGACAGATGGAACTAATATGTGGCACTGATGACACATGACACTGATGACAGATGGCACTGATACGTGGCACTGATGGCACTGATAACAGATGGCACATGACACTGACAGGTGGCACTGATGACAGATAGCACTGATACGTGGCACTGATGACAGATGGCACTAATATGTGGCACTGATGACACGTGACACTGATGACAGGTGGCACTATGTGGCACTTATACGTGGCACTGATGACAAATGGCACTTATACGTGGCACTGACGACAGATGGCACTGACAGGTGGCACTGGGGACAGATGGAACTGACAGGTGGCAGTGGGGACAGATGGCAGTGGGGACAGATGGCACTGACATGTACTGTGGCACTTTATTTTCATTTTTTTTTCACTCACCGCTGCAGCGGTGCATCTCTCCCTCCTCACACGCTGTCTCTGTGTGAGGAGGGAGAGCCGGCGATGAGAGATGATCTCATATGTTTACATATGAGATCATTTCTCATTGGACACGCCAATCGTGCTGTAAACGGCCGCTGTGATTGGCCATTTACAGCGATCTGTGACTGGCTGTGTCCAAGGGACACGGCCAGCACAGAATTACCCCGATGCGTGTTCGCGGGAGCGCGCATCGCAAAAGTAAACAGGAGGACGTCCAGGGACGCCCTCCCGGCAATTGGTGTCCGCGCTGCAGCCGTCTTTCGGCTATAGCGCGGACCCCTAGTGGTTAATAGTTCTTTATTATTAATTAGTTATTATTTTGAATTTCCGGATTTCGGATTTTCGAATTTTCACATTTTCGAACTTACAAATTTTCACAGATGGATCATAAGTGGATTGGTGTCAGCGAAAGAGTTTCAGGTTCAAAACGATTCAGGCAGAGCAAAAGTTAGGCCCGAACATCACCTGGTCACCTGTTGCCGGCAACACTGCCGGCAATTGAAAACAGTAAAAAGAAAATGGCATAGGAGTCCCTCCCAATCGCTACCAGGCCCTTCGGGTCTGGTATGAATTTTAAGGGGAACCCCAAGCCAAACTTAAGAAATTAATGGGGAGGCACCCCCCCAAAATCCATACCAGACCCTTATCCAAGTATTTAGCCCAGCAGGTCAGGAAAGAGGGGTGGCGAGCGAGCACCCCCCCTCCTTAACCATACCAAGCCACATGCCTTCAACATGGGGGGGTGGGTGCTTTGGGGAAGCGAGGCTCTGCCCCCCCACCCCAAAGCACCTTGTCCCAGTGTTGATGGGGACAAGGGCCTCTTCCCCACAACCCTGGCCGGGGGTTGTGGGGGTCTGCAGGCAGGGGGCTTATCGGTATCTGGAAGCCCCCAGACCCCGCCCCGCATGTGAATGAGTAGGGGTACATTGTACCCCTACTCATTCACCAAAAAAAGTGTCAAAAATAAATAAAAGCACTACATGGGTTTTTGACAAGTCCTTTATTGTAGATACATTGTCAATCACAGCAACCACCACACCTCCGCACCCAAAAAGAAACGCCTGCAAAGACAGCTGTCTGCTGAATGCCTGCTCTGTTGTTTGAGAGTTCTTAAATAGGTAAGGGCCTGGTGGCCCCGCACACTTGTGACATCGCCAACCGGTGCATGCTGGGTCGGTCACGTCACAAGGGGGCAGGGCCACCAGATGGCACCACCGTGTGGCCCCACCCCTTACCTAACTGTCACCCAGTGGAACAGGCATTCATTCAGCGATCAGCCTTTGATGAGAGCTTCTTTTTTTTTCAGGTACGACAATATGGCGGCACCGTGATTGACAATGGATCTACATCGGGGGACATTGTTTATTTTTTATTTTTTTTGTTTTTGTTTTTTAAAGGAAAACCTGTGTACTGTTTTCATTTTTTTTTACACTTTTTTTTGATGAATGAGTAGGCGTACTATGTACCCCATACTCATTCACTAAGGGGGGGGCGAGATGTGGGAGCCCCCTTTGTTAAAGAGTTCCCCCTGCCCCAAAGCATTCACCCATGTTGAGAGCATGTGGCCTGGTATCAAAAGTATTGTGTTTTTTTAATTTTTTTTATTTGCTTTGATAGTATTAAAAATGAAAACATATTTTAAAAAGATGAAAAAATAAAGGCGTGGGGTCCCCCCAAAATCCATACCAGACCCTTTCCCGAGCATGCAGCCTGGCAGGCCAGGAAAGGGGGGCAGGTGAGCATGTCCTCCTCATGAACCATACCAGGTCACATGTCCTCAACATGAGGGGAGTGCTTTGGGGTGTGCTGCCCCCCCCCCCCAAAGCACCTAGTCCCCATGTTGATGGGGACAAGGGCCTCTTCCCAGGAACCCTGGTCTGTGGTTGTGGGAGGTCTGCGGGCGGACCGTTCACCCATTCATTACAGCGAGGATGTCATCGGCCACACCCACACTATTTGTGGAATCTAAATGTGCTGCCCTTCCCTGAGCCCTGGCCTGGCGCCTCATGTATACAGGATTGTATCTCCATAGAAAAATGCCACACAGAAATGATTTGCATGGCTCCGCCCCCTGTCCTAAAAAGGAGACAATTCCTCTAATTTTGGGGGAAATTGATGTAATAAGACACGTGAATCGTTTCTTCTGTTCCATGAAAAAATGAAGGAAGGATTTGGTTCCACTTTAAATTCACCTTCCAGTAAATTCAGCCAATGTGGTGAAACTCAGATTTCAGCTCCCGTCTAAATATAGAATTAGAATATAAACTAAAAAAATAGCTGCGCTGCTAAACGTGAGCGGAATCAAAAGATTCTAAAACTCAAAAAATGTAAACATAAATGAATATAAACTTGAATGAACAGAAAATTGCACCTAAAGAAAAATTAATGCAGAGTGTCCAAAGAAAAAAAAAATCCTTATGCAAAATAATCAAATAACAGTTCGATAAAAACAGGGCAAATTCTTCCAATGACCGGTCCTCTGTATTGTGCTTGTATGGTGACAACACTCTCTATCACCCGAGAAAATAGTGAAATGATATAGAAAGAAAAAATCCTCCACCACTGAGAAAGACTGCCGCTTACCAGATGTTGAGATCTCTTGTTTAAAGCGGAGCGCCACCCGTTTTTAAACCCTATAAAAAAAAAAGTACTCACCTTCCTAGATCCGAAACGGCAGTTTTTTTTTTTTTTTTTTAACTTACCTTTAGCTGTTCTTCTTCTTGGCATCCATCGCTTCCTGGTTCCTGGTCCCTCGGATATGGGCGGGGATATTACGGCTATTACGTAATATCCCCTAGCCCGCACTGTCTCCTGGGAGCTTTTGTCATAGCTCCCAGGAGTCAGTGCGGCTGCCTGGCCCGAGATCGCGCAAAATTTGCGGGACTTTTGACGCCGCCGCCGCCGTTGTGAGCTGCTGACGGCGCATGCGTGAGATTAGAATGAATGGGCGTCAGTGAAATCCAGGAAGAGAACGCCTGGAGATTTCACTCGCCCACAGCCAAGATGGAGAACCGCAACAGGTTCTTTCTAAAGTCATATTTTACTAGAAAAACGAAAGGCATTACTCCTGCAACCCGGACTGGTGAGTAATTAAATGCCAAAATATACTGTTTATTAAGGGCTTTTAAAAAAAAAAACGTTAGGGGCAGTGGAGCCCAGCTTTAAGGAGATCAATAAGGCTTATGGCTTTTTCCCCAGCCTCGGGTCTCTGTGGGTGGTGCAAGGAATTTCACTGGTAATGAGCAGGATACCCTCGGTAAATGAACCATCAATCGGACCCCATGCAAGAGTAAAAACATGGAACCTCCATAGTGTATCACTTAGTACATTTAATAAAAGATAAAAGGACATACACTTACAAAATAGTTGTATATGGGCGCGTGTTAAAGAAAATCGAGCCGGCCGGCTCTCTGTTGCTGCCCGTTGCTTCCGGGTCTAGCGTGGTATCGTGGTGACGTCAGCACGCTGCTCCTCCCTACGCCGTTTCGTCACAGATGACGCCATGAGCCTTATTGATCTCCTTAAACAAAAGATCTCAACATCTGGTAAGCGGCAGTCTTTCTCAGTGGTGGAGGATTTTTTCTTTCTATATCATTTCACTATTTTCTCGGGTGATAGAGAGTGTTGTCACCATACAAGCACAATACAGAGGACCGGTCATTGGAAGAATTTGCCCTGTTTTTATGGAACTGTTATTTGATTATTTTGCATGAGTCATTGCATAAGGATTTTTTTTTTCTTTGGACACTCTGCATTCATTTTTCTTTAGGGTGCAATTTTCTGTTCATTCAAGTTTATATTCATTTATGTTTACATTTTTTGAGTTTTATAATCATTTGATTGGGCTCACGTTTAGCAGCGCAGCTATTTGTTTTGTTTTTTTATTTGTTTATTGTGTGTGTCTCACATATATGGTTGCAGCAGCTATTTTCTTCTTTTTTTTTTTTATTTTTATGATATCACATCAATTTTTCACTACTTGTTATTTAGACGGCGCAGTAATTTACACCATTACAATAGAATAAGAATAGATGGACGTTCCTCTGAGAGGTGAGGTCACACCGACGGTCCTTCTGATAATTATCATCTAATGAATTCCTGGGGGAGGGTACACAGGTCAATAAATAACGAGAGCTGAGGGAGCCGAGGTTAGGAAGCCATCAAAGCTGGGAGCATGCGTGCCGAGGAGGTGAGTGTCTGATGTGAGTGAGGAGTGTGTATGATGAGTGTGTATGATGAGTGTGTATGAGGAGTGTGTATGATGAGTGTGTATGATGAGTGTGTATGATGAGTGTGTATGATGAGTGTGTATGATGAGTGTGTATGATGAGTGTGTATGATGAGTGTGTATGATGAGTGTGTATGATGAGTGTGTAGGATGAGTGTGTATGATGAGTGTGTATGATGAGTGTGTATGATGAGTGTGTATGATGAGTGAGGGTTGTAGATTATCTGTGGGGACTCAGGGAGTGCAGGAACATTACATACACCAGGCTGGCTAGGAATAAAGACTGCAGATGGGTGGAAGGATTATTATAATATACTGGCCCGAACATCACCTGGTCGCCTGTTGCCGGCAACACTGCCGGCAATTGAAAACAGTAAAAAGAAAATGGCATAGGAGTCCCTCCCAATCCCTACCAGGCCCTTCGGGTCTGGTATGAATTTTAAGGGGAACCCCAAGCCAAACTTAAGAAATTAATGGGGTGGCACCCCCCCAAAATCCATACCAGACCCTTATCCAAGTATTTAGCCCAGCAGGTCAGGAAAGAGGGGTGGCGAGCGAGCAACCCCCCTCCTTAACCATACCATGCCACATGCCTTCAACATTGGGGGGTGGGTGCTTTGGGGAAGCGAGGCTCTGCCCCCCCACCCCAAAGCACCTTGTCCCAGTGTTGATGGGGACAAGGGCCTCTTCCCCACAATCCTGGCCGGTAGTTGAGGGGGTCTGCAGGCAGGGGGCTTATCGGTATCTGGAAGCCCCCAGATCCCGCCCGCATGTGAATGAGTAGGGGTACATTGGGGTACATTGTCCTTTCAAAAGATTTTTATTGGTTCTATAGTAGGAATACAATGTACAATTAGTCGTTGTATGTCGTGTAGCGACGACGATGGTTACATGAAGCTGTCATATGAACAATAAAATGCATGTTCACTAACTTATTGTAAATACCATGCACATTTAGTAGTAAACCAATAGAGTAGTTAACAGTGAAAAGTAGCTAACAGCAAAGGAAACCCGTCCTCTCAAGTGGCACCCCAAATGGGAGCTTTAGTGCCACAGGAGTGGAGAGGATTCACTAGTGGAACAGAAACGGTGTGAACAATGCTTTAAGTATCTTAATAGTACAGGTGCTATATATCCTCTAAAGGGGTCGGTAGTGTTGCTCGGTCAAGAGGTGAAGGGTCGGTCTGTGGGTTGGTGTCGCCAGTTGCGTGTCGCAGCAGAAGTCCAGTCGGTCCAGGGTTGCCAGTGTGTGCGGGTCTTTGTAGATTGGCCATTGCTGGATGCTGTCACATTCCTGTAGCTGTAGTGTAGGGCTACAAGGTCTATGACTTGGGATACTGTCATAGGTGCGTCAGATTTCCAGTGTCTAGTTATGTTGAGTCCGGCTGCCAGAAGTATGGGGGGTTGTTACGTATCTGGTGGGGTAGGGAAGGTTGTCGATGGTTAGGATTAAGATTGCTAGTGCCGGTGACGGGGGAGTTGTAACTTTGGTGACGCTGGTGATGAACTGAAATACGTCCGCCCAGTACTTTTGAATATTGGGACAAAGTCAGAACATATGGAGTATGTCCCCGGCATTCGATCTACATCTCCAGCAGGCGGAGGGGTTTTGAGGGTCAAAAGAAGACAGTCTGGATGGTGGGAGGTACCAACATAATGAGATTTTTTGTGTAAGTTCCCAAAGGAAAGCACATTTTGTGGCTTTGTAAATGGTCTGAATTGGCATTACTTAATGTGCTCCATCCTCTCCACCTCTATCCTCTCCTCTATCCTCTCCACCACTATCCTCTCCACCTCTATCCTCTCCTCTATCCACTCCACCACTATCCTCTCCACCTCTATCCACTCCACCTCCATCCTCTCCACCTCCATCCTCTCCACCTCCATCCTCTCCACCTCCATCCTCTCCTTCTATATCCACTCCACCTCCATCCTCTCCACCTCCATCCTCTCCACCACTATCCTCTCCTTATCTATCGTCTCCACCTCTATCCACTCCTTCTCTATCCTCTCCACCTCTCCTCTCCACATCCATCCTCTCCATCCCTCTATCCTCACATCTCTCCACCTCTATCCTCTCCATCTCTATCCTCTCCATCTCTATCCACTCCACCTCTATCCTCTCCATCCTCTCCACTATCCTCTCCACCTCTATCCCTCCACCCTCTATCCTCTCCACCACTATCCTCTCCATCTCTATCCTCTCTATCCTCTCCATTCATCCACTATCCTCTATCCTCCACCTCTATCCTCTCCATCTCTATCCTCTCCATCTCTATCCTCTCCACCTCTATCCTCTCCATCTCTATCCTCTCCACCTCACTTCCATCTCTATCCCTCTCCACCTCTATCCTCTCCACCTCTATCCTCTCCACCTCCTCTCATCTCTATCCTCTCCTCTATCCTCTACACCTCTAACCACGCCACCTCTATCCACTCCACCTCTATCCAATCCACCTCTACTCCTCTCTAACCAACTTCCACCTCTATCCACTCCATCTCTATCCTCTCCACCTCTCTATCCTCTCCACCTCTATCCTCTCTACCTCTATCCTCTCCACCTCTATCTCTCCACCTCGATCCTCTCCACCTCTATCCACTCCATCTCTATCCTCTCCACCTCTATCCACTCCATCTCTATCCTCTCCATCTCTATCCCTCTCTTCTCTATCCTCTCCATCTCTCTCCTCTCCATCTCTATCTCTCTATCCTCTCTATCTCTCTCCACCTCTATTCTCTTCATCTCTATCATCTCTCTCTATCCTCTCCACCTCTATCCTCTCATCCTCTATCCTCCACCTCTATCCACTCCACCTCTATCCACTCCATCTCTATCTCTATCTCTATCCACTCATCCTCTATCCTCTCCACCTCTATCCACTCCCTATCCTCTCCACCTCTATCCACTCCATCTCTATCCACTCCACCTCTATCCTCTCCACCTCTATCCTCTTCACCTCTATCCTCTCCACCTCTATCCTCTCCAAATCTCTACCTCCACCTCTACCTCTCTCCACTCCACCCTATCCTCATCTATCCTCTCCATCCTCTCTCTATCATCTCCACCACTATCCCTCTATCTCTCTCCACCACTCCCTCTATCCTCTCCTTCTCTATCCAACCTCATCCTCTCCACCTCTATCCTCTCCACCTCTATCCACTCTCCACCTCTCTATCCTCTCCACCTCTATCCTCTCCATCTCTATCTCTCCACCTCAATCTCTCATCTCTACTCCTCCAATCCATCTCTTATATCCTCCATCTCTATCTCTATCCTCTCCACCTCTATCCTCTCCACTCCTCTCTATCCTCTCCACCTCTATCCATCTTCTCCTCTCCTCTATATCCACTTCATCTCTATCCTCTCCACCGCTAATCTTCTCACTCCTCTATCCACTCCACATCTATCTCTCTCCATCGCTATCTCTTCCACCTCTATCATCTCCACCACTTTCTCCATCCTCATGTCCATCCTCTCCACCTCTCTATCCTCCACCTCTATCCTCTCCATCTATATCCACTCCATCTCTATCCATCTCTCCACCTCTATCCCACTCCCTCTATCCTGTCTATCCTCTCCATCTCTATCCACTCCACCTCTATCCACTCCTCTCACTCCTCTCCTATCCCTCCTCCTATCCTCTCCACCTCTCCTCTCCACATCTATCCTCTCCACCTCTATTCTCTTCACCTCATCTCCATCTCTTTCTCTCCTTCTTCTATCCTCTCCACCTCTATCCACTCCATCTCTATCTCTATCCCATTTCCTCTCTCACCTCTCCACCTCTCTCTCCACCTCTACTCCATCTCTATCTCCATCTCTATCTACCTCTCCACCTCTATCCTTCTCCATCCTCTCTACTCCATCTCTCTCACTCTTCTACCTCTATCTCTCCACCTCTATCTATCTCCACCTCTCCACTCTCTACTCTCTATCCCTCTCCACTCCATCTCTATCCTCTCCTCCATCTCTCATCTCTATCCTCTCCACCTCTCATTCCATCTCTTTCACCTTCTATCCTCTCTCTCCATCTATCTCTCCACCTCTCTATCTCTCTCCACCTCTATCTCCATCCTTCCACCTCTATCATCCTATCTCTATCCTCTCCACCTCTATCCACCTCTATCCTCCTCTCCATCTCCACCCTCTCATCCACTCCATCTCTATCCTCTCCACCTCTCTCCATCTCCACCTCTATCTCCACCTCTATCATCTCTCTCTATCCAGCCCCTCTATCTCCTCCACTCTCATCTCTATCCACTCCTATCTCTATCATCTACCTCTCCATCTCTATCTCATCTCCACCTCTATCCTCCACCTCTCTCCACTCCATCCTCTCTCCACTCCTCATCCACTCCTCTATCCTCTCCATCTCTATCCTCTCCACCTCTATCCTCTATCCTCTCCACCTCTATCCTATCCACTCCATCTCTATCCTCTCCACCTCTATCCTCTCCACCTCTATCCTCTCCACTCTCCATCTATATCCTCTATCCCTCCACCTCTATCCACCCTTTATATCCTCTCCACCTCTATCCTCACCTCTTTCTCTCCACTCTCTATCCATCTCCATCTCTACTATCTCCTTTCACCTCTCTCACCCATCTCTATCAATCCTCTCCACCTCTATCCACTCTCATCTCTATCTCTCCACCTCTATCCTCTCCACTCTCTATCCCTCTATCCTCTCCACCTCTATCCATCTCCACCTCTATCCTCTCCTCCTCTATCCCTCTCCACTCTCTCTCTCTAGCACTCCATCTCTATCCTCTCTCCACCTCTATCGTATCCTCTCCACCGCTATTCATCTCTATCCTCTCCACCTCTATCCTCTCCTCTCTATCATCTCCATCCTCCTATCCTCTCTCCTCTCTATCCTCTCCATCCACCTCTATCCACTCTCAATCATCTTCTTACCCTCATCATCTCCACTGTTATTTGATTAATTTTGCAATGAGTCACCTCTATCCTCTCCATCCTCTCCACCGCTATATCTTCTCCTTCCTCTATCCACTTCATCTCTATCCTCTCCACTGCTATTCTCCTTCACCTCTATCTCTCCATCTCTATCATCTCTCTCCACCTCTATCTTATTGTAAATCTCCTCCTCTCCATGTTGTTGCTCGTCCTCTACCTCTATCCTCTCCACCTCTATCCAGATTTCCCTCCATCTCTATCCACTCCTCTCTATCCTCTCCATCCTCTAGGTCCTCTCCACCTTAAGTGTCACCATCCTCTCCACCCCCCCCCCCTCCCTATCCTCATCCTCTATCCCTCTCCACCACCTATCCTCCCACCTTCTATCCTCTCCTCTATCCACTCCACCAACTATCCTCTCCACCTCTATCCACCTCCACCTCCATCCTCCTCCACCTCCATTCCCTCCACCTCCATCCTCTCCCACCTCCTTCCTCTCCTTCTCTATCCACTCCACCTCATCCTCTCCACCCCATCCTCTCATCCACTCCCATCCTCTAACATCTCTCCATCTCTATATCTTCACCACCTCCACCTCTATCCTCTCCACCTCTATCCATCTCCCTCTACCTCTATCCTCCCACCTCTATCCTCTCTCCACCCTCCTCTCTACCTCATCTCTCCTCTATCCACCTCCGCCTTTTATAGGGGGGCGTGTACTAAAGCCCCTGAGCTGTAATTGGCTACAGGCGTCCTGCCTGTCTCCACCTCTACTCCTCTCCAATTCAATATCCTCTCCACCTCAGCCCACTATTTTTTTAGTTTATATTTGTTTATTGTGTGTGTCTCCATGGTTCTCTATTTTCTTCTTTTTTTTTTATGATATCTCATCAATTTTTCACTACTCCAGTAATTTACCTACTATCCACTCATCTCTATCCTCTCCATCTATCTCCACTCTCTCACCTCTATCTCTCCATCTCTTCGGGTCTCATCCACCCCTCAAGTATTTAGCCAAGCAGGTCAGGAAAGAGGGGTGGCGAGCGAGCAATCCCCCCTCCCTCTATCCTTCTCCATCTCTCCATCCTCTCCTCTCTCATCCAAATGGGAGCTCTCTCTCCATCTCTATCCTCTCTCATCCTCTGCCTCTATCCACTCTTCTCTCCACTCCATCCAACCTCTATCCACTCCACCTCTATCCTCTCCTCTATCCTCTCCACCCTCTCTATCTCTATCCTCTCTCTCATCCTCTCCATCCTCCTCTCCTCTCTATCCATCTCTCATCCACTCCATCCACCTCTATCTCTCACTCTCTATCCTCTCCACATCCTCATCCTCCTCTCCACCTCTATCCATTCACCTCTATCCATCCTCTCCTCCATCTCTATCCACTCCATCTCTATCCTCTCCACCTCTATCCACTCCACCTCTATCCACTCCACCTCTATCCCTCTACTCCACCTCTATCCACTCCACCTCTATCCACTTCTCTCACCTCCACCTCTATCCACTCCATCTCTATCCTCTCCTACCTCTATCCTCTCCTACTCCACCTCTATCATCCTTCCTCTCCTACTCCACCTCTATCCTCTCCACCTCTATCCACTCTCTCCACTCCATCTCTATCCTCTCCACCTTCGAGTTTCTATCTCCACTCTATCTCTATCGAGCACCGGGGCCCACCTCTATCATCGTTTCTACTTCACCTCTCATATCCACTTCACGCTCTATCGCTCTCCACCTTTCATCTCTCTTCCCACCTCTCTCCACCTCTATCTCTCCACCTCTATCCACTCCATCTCTATCCTCTTCACATCTCCACCTTATCGTGGTGACGTCAGCACGCTTGCTCCTCCCTACACCTCACACCTCACTCCTCCATCTCTATCCTCTCCACGTTTAGCAGCCCAGCTATTTTTTTTTAGTTTATATTGTTTATTGTGTGTGTCTCACTCCATCTCTCACATCATCTCCAGCCAGTAATTTCTATACCTCCTCTGAGGAGGTGAGGTCACCGGACGGTCTTTCTGATAATTATCATCTAATGAATTTCCAAGGGGAGGTTTACACAGGTCAATGAAACTAACGGAGTGTGAGGGAGCCGAGGTAGGATAAGCCATCAAAGCTGGGAGCATGCGTGCCGAGGAGGTCTCCACTCTCTATACACCAGGCTGGCTATCACTCTCTATCCTCTCCACCTCTATCCAGTGCCACAGGAGTGGAGGAGGATTCACTAGTGGAACAGAAACGGGTGTGAACTCCATGCTCTTAATAGTACAGGTGCTCTATATATCCTCCACTCGGTTTCAAGAGGTGAAAGGGGTCGGTCTGTGGTTGGTGTCGCCTCTAGTCCAGTCTCCACCTCTATCCTGTAGTGTAGGGCTCCTATGACTTGGGATACTCTCTCCACCAGTACCACACTCTCCAGCTGGAGGCGGGTAAACTTTAGGGGCTGGTGATTGGGGGTCTTTTATATTGGGACAAAGTCTGACCCGTCCCCTCTATCCCTACCTCTCTCTCTCCACTCCCAACCTACATCTCTATCCTCTCACCACTATCTCTCTTATCTATCCTCTCCACCTCTATCCTCTCCTTCTATATCCACTCCACCTCTATCCTCTCCACCTCTCCATCTCTATCCTCTCCATCTCTATCCACTCCACCTCTATCCACTCCATCTCTATCCTCTCCACCTCTATCCACTCCACCTCCATCCTCTCCACCTCCATCCTCTCCATCTCTATCCTCTCCACCACTATCCTCTCCTTATCTATCCTCTCCACCTCTATCCTCTCCTTCTATATCCACTCCACCTCTATCCTCTCCTTCTATATCCACTCCATCTCTATCCTCTCCATCTCTATCCACTCCACCTCTATCCACTCCATCTCTATCCTCTCCACCTCTATCCACTCCACCTCCATCCTCTCCACCTCCATCCTCTCCATCTCTATCCTCTCCACCTCTATCCTCTCCTTCTATATCCACTCCACCTCTATCCTCTCCACCTCTACCCTCTCCATCTCTATCCTCTCCATCTTTATCCACTCCACCTCTATCCACTCCATCTCTATCCTCTCCATCTCTATCCACTCCACCTCTATCCACTCCATCTCTATCCTCTCAACCTCTATCCACTCCATCTCTATCCTCTCCACCTCTATCCACTCCACCTCTATCAACTCCACCTCTATCCACTCCATCTCTATCCTCTCCACCACTATCCACTCCATCTCTATCCTCTCCATCTCTATCCTCTCCACCTCTATCCACTTCATCTCTATCCTCTCCACCTCTATTCTCTTCACCTCTATCATCTTCACCTCTAGAATCTCCACCTCTATCCACTCCACCTCTATCCACTCATTATCTATCCTCTCCACCTCTATCCTCTCCATCTCTATCCTCTACACCTCTATCCACTCCATCTCTATCCACTCCACCTCTATCCACTCCATCTCTATCCTCTACACCTCTATCCACTCCATCACTATCCACTCCACCTCTATCCACTCCACCTCTATCCACTCCATCTCTATCCTCTCCACCTCTATCCACTCCATCTCTATCCTCTCCATCTCTATCCTCTCCACCTCTATCCACTTCATTTCTATCCTCTCCACCTCTATTCTCTTCACCTCTATCATCTTCACCTCTATCATCTCCACCTCTAGAATCTCCACCTCTATCCACTCCACCTCTATCCACTCCATCTCTATCCACTCCACCGCAATCTTCTCCTCCTCTATCCACTTCATTTCTATCCTCTCCACCGCTATTCACTTCACCTCTATCATCTCCATCTCTTTCATCTCCACTTATATCCTCTCCACCTCTATCCTCTCCATCTCTATCATCTCCACCTCTATCCTCTCCACCTCCATCCTCTCCACCTCTGTCCTCTCCACCTCTATCCACTCCATCTCTATCCTCTCCATCTCCATCTCTATCCTCTCCACCTCTATCCACTCCATCTCTATCATCTCCACCTCTATCCACTCCACCTCTATCCACTCCATCTCTATCCTCTCCACCTCTATCCACTCCACCTCTATCCTCTCCACCTCTATCCTCTCCACCTCTATCCACTCCATCTTTATCATCTCCACCTCTATCCACTCCACCTCTATCCACTCCATCTCTATCCTCTCCACCTCTATCCACTCCACCTCTATCCACTCCATCTCTATCCACTCCACCTCTATTCACTCCATCTCTATCCACTCCACCTCTATCCTCTCCACCTCTATCCTCTCCACCTCTATCCACTCCATCTCTATCATCTCCACCTCTATCCTCTCCACCTCTATCCTCTCCATCTCTATCCTCTCCACCTCTATCCACTCCATCTCTATCCTCTCCACCTCTATCCACTCCATCTCTATCCTCTCCACCTCTATCCACTCCATCTCTATCCACTTCACCTCTACCCTCTCTACCTCTATCCACTCCATCTCTATCCTCTCCACCTCTATCAACCCCACCTCTATCCACTCCATCTCTATCCACTCCACCTCTATCCACTCCATCTCTATCCACTCCACCTCTATCCACTCCATCTCTATCCACTCCACCTCTATCCACTCCATCTCTATCCACTCCACCTCTATCCTCTCCACCTCTATCCTCTCCACCTCTATCCACTCCACCTCTCCAACGCTATCTTCTCCTCCTCTATCCACTTCATCTCTATCCTCTCCACCGCTATTCTCTTCACCTCTATCATCTCCATCTCTTTCAGCTCCACTTCTATCCTCTACACCTCTATCCACTCCACCTCTATCCTCTCCACCTCTATCTTCTCCACCACTATCCTCTCCTCCTCTATCCTCTCCACCTCTATCCTCTCCACCTCTATCCCTCTATCCTCTCTACCGCAATCTTCTCCTCCTCTATCCACTTCATCTTTATCCTCTCCACTGCTATTCTTTTCACCTCTATCATCTCCATCTCTTTCATCTCCATCTCTTTCATCTCCACCTCTATCCTCTCCACCTCTATCCTCTCCACCTCTATCCTCTCCACCTCTATCCACTCCACCTCTATCCTATCCACCTCTATCCACTCCATCTCTATCCTCTCCTCCTCTATTATCTCCACCACTATCCTCTCTATCCCTATCCTCTCCACCTCTATCCTCTCCACCTCTATCCTCTCCACCTCTATTCTCTCCACCTCTATCCTCTATTCTCTCCACCTCTATCCTCTCCATCTCTATCATCTCCACCGCTATTCTCTTCACCTTTATCATCTCCACCTCTATCATCTCCACCTCTATCATCTCCACCTCTATCATCTCCACCTCTATCATCTCCACCTCTATCCTCTCCACCTCTATCCACTCCACCTCTATCCACTCCATCTCTATCCTCTCCTCCTTTCTCCACTTCATCTCTATCCTCTCCACCGCTATTCTCTTCACCTTTATCATCTCCACCTCTATCATCTCCACCTCTATCATCTCCACCTCTATCCACTTCACCTCTACCCTCTCCACCTCTATCCACTCCATCTCTATCCTCTCCACCTCTATCCACTCCATCTCTATCCACTCCACCTCTATCCACTCCATCTCTATCCACTCCACCTCTATCCTCTCCACCTCTCCAATGCTATCTTCTCCTCCTCCATCCACTTCATCTCTATCCTCTCCACCGCTATTCTCTTCACCTCTATCATCTCCATCTCTTTCATCTCCACTTCTATCCTCTCCACCTCTATCCACTCCATCTCTATCATCTCCACCTCTATCCTCTCCACCTCTATCCTCTCCATCTCTATCCTCTCCACCTCTATCCACTCCATCTCTATCCTCTCCACCTCTATCCTCTCCCCCTCTATCCTCTCCACCTCTATCCTCTCCATCTCTATCCTCTCCACCTCTATCCACTCCACCTCTATCCTCTCCTCTTCTATCCTCTCCACCTCTATCCCTCTATCCTCTCCACCGCAATCGTCTCCTCCTCTATCCACTTCATCTTTATACTCTCCACCGCTATTCTCTTCACCTCTATCATCTCCATCTCTTTCATCTCCACTTCTATCCTCTCCACCTCTATCCACTCCTTCTCTATCATCTCCACCTCTATCCACTCCACTTCTATCCACTCCATCTCTACCCTCTCCACCTCTATCCTCTCCACCTCTATCCTCTCCACCTCTATCCACTTCACCTCTACCCTCTCCACCTCTATCCACTCCATCTCTATCCTCTCCACCTCTATCCACTCCATCTCTATCCTCTCCACCTCTATCCTCTCCACCTCTATCCTCTCCACCTCTCCAACGCTATCTTCTCCTCCTCTATCCACTTCATCTCTATCCTCTCCACCGCTATTCTCTTCACCTCTATCATCTCCATCTCTTTCATCTCCACTTCTATCCTCTCCACCTCTATCCTCTCCACCTCTATCCTCTCCACCTCTATCCACTCCATCTCTATCCACTCCATCTCTATCCACTCCACCTCTATCCACTCCATCTCTATCCACTCCATCTCTATCCACTCCATCTCTATCCTCTCCACCTCTATCCACTCCATCTCTATCCACTCCATCTCTATCCTCTCCTTCTCTATCCTCTCCACCTCTATGCTCTCCATCTCTATCCTCTCCAACTCTATCCTCTCCACCTCTATCCTCTCCACCACTATCCTCTCCACCTCTATCCACTCCACCTCTATCCACTCCACCTCTATCCTCTCCTTCTCTATCCTCTCCAACTCTATGCTCTCCATCTCTATCCTCTCCACCTCTATCCTCTCCATCTCTATCCTCTCCACCTCTATCCACTCCATCTCTATCCACTCCATCTCTATCCTCTCCACCTCTATCCTCTCTCCCTCTATCCTCTCCACCTCTATCCACTCCATCTCTATCCTCTCCTCTTCTATCCTCTCCACCTCGATCCCTCTATCCTATCCACCGCTATTCTTTTCACCTCTATCATCTCCATCTCTATCCTCTCCACCTCTATCCTCTCCACCTCTATCCTCTCCACCTCTATCCTCTCCACCTCTATCATCTCCGCCTCTATCCCTCTATCCTCTCCACCGCAATCTTCTCTTCCTCTATCCACTCCACCTCTATCCTCTCCACCTCTATCCTCTCCACCTCTATCCTCCCCACCGCAATCTTCTACTCTATCCACTTCATCTCTATCCTCTCCACCTTGTTGGGGAAAATTTTATGAAGATGTTTTAGATGTATTTTTGTCATAAGAGTCCCCAGTTTTCGTTCTGTCCCAGCCTGCTCTAAAGAGCTGACTGGGGCAGACTGACGCTGGTTGAGACCTGTTAAGTAGTGGAAAACTTCCTGGGATTGGAAAGAGATGTTTGCTCTGCACATAATCTTCCATCCACAGGGAAGGTAGAATAATCCAGGTACACATTGTTCTCTTCGAACAATGTATACTAAGGATTACTATCAACGGAATTGTCAGTTTGCTAAAACTATTTAAAAGTATACAGGTCTGTGATTGGTTATTTTGAAGGAAAACAAATGTCTTTATTGGCTGTCTGTGAAGACACCACCCTTTTCTCCATTGTATTGTTTCAAATCCTTATATGGTCATTCAATTTCCTGTAAGGTCACAATCCTTTGTTGTCTGTAAATAAAAGAAGCAAGCTGGCCCATTGAAGGGGGCCGATGCTGAGAGGATGACGTGAGACTTGTCTGGTAATGTCTGTTTTTGGGAGCTGGGGATCCAGGGAGACATACGATCAGAGGGCGCATTATATCATAAGATTGAAAGGCGCTTATTAGCGCAAGAGTGTGGTGAAATATCCACGACAACCTCTATCCTCTCCACCTCTATCCTCTCCACCTCTATTCTTTCCATCTCTATCCTCTCCACCTCTATCCTCTCCACCTCTATCCTCTCCACCTCTATTCTTTCCATCTCTATCCTCTCCTCCTCTATCCTCTCCACCTCTATTCTTTCCATCTCTATCCTCTCCACCTCTATCCTCTCCACCTCTATCCTCTCCACCTCTATTCTTTCCATCTCTATCCTCTCCTCCTCTATCCTCTCCACCTCTATCCTCTCCACCTCTATCCACTCCACCTCTATCCTCTCCACCTCTATCCTCTCCACCTCCATCCTCTCCACCTCTATCCTCTCCACCTCTATTCTTTCCATCTCTATCCTCTCCTCCTCTATCCTCTCCATCTCTATCCACTCCACCTCTATCTTATCCACCACTATCCCAATTTTGAAACTACAGGACCCTAACAATTGCAGGCATGATCCTGAGAGGCAGAGTCATGATGGGATTTGTAGTTTCACCACAGCTGGAGGGCCTAGGTTGCCTACCCCTGTCCTAGGAGATCAGACAGGGAGCTGTCCAGCATATCAGGTGGCTCAGCAAGAAGAGCTACAGCTAGATTCCGCAGAGGTCCCATGTTCAGGTCCAGACCCTGACAGTCCCCTTCATTCAGAAAAGTGTTGTTGAATATTGGGACATACTGTAACTGTGATGTCATGATGTGGCATATGAAGGAGTATGACATCACCACTCTGACACAATGAAGTGGGTCACTCCCATTGGCTCACTTTATAGACGCTAAGGTGCAAATAAAATAATCAGCAAAAAAAATGATTGACCATGATATCTGAAGCTGATCTACAGGCAGATATAAGGCTATCCCATTGAAAGCAGCTATGTGTTAATTAAAATATAATACATTTTATTCTCAAGTTAACCTTGTGTATCTCAAACCCTTCAAACAGCTGAGGGCCACAAAGAAAGACTGAGAGCATCACATACAGCCCAAAATAGCAGGGAATTGCCTGTTTTAATTGTCCTGAACATTTATTTGTTCTGAAAACTGAACTAAGAAATATTCTGCTATTTCAGGTTGAAAAATGGAACTCATCAACCGTCTGAGTCCAGGTCAGAACATCTCCCTTTCCTTCAGCGAATTCATCCTGTACCCATTTCCCGGAGTAACCAATCACAGACAGATCCTGGTTGTCCCATTCTTCTCCATCTACAGTGCCATCGTTGTCCTAAACTTTGTTATTTCTTACACAGTGTGGTGGGAGAAGAGTCTCCACAACCCCATGTATATTCTGATTGCTCTTCTTCTGGCCCTAAATATCATTGGCACCACTGCAGTCGTTCCCCTGATGATACAGAGCTTGTTGGGACAAAACAAGGTTTCCTTCTCAGGCTGTCTGTCCCAGATGTTCTTTGTCTACTCTAGCATCTTGTTCAAGTCCGTTGTGTTCCTATTAATGGCCTTTGACCGGTATATAGCGATCTGTAGACCACTACACTACCACAACATTATTAACCGGAGCTCTCTGATCCAGGTGTGGATGGTTGGGTTGGCTAGGAATAGTTTTCTTGTGTTTCTAGTTGTTTTTCTGGCATCAAGAGCCCAGTACTGCAAATCCAACATCATTCTGAACTTCATCTGCGAATATGGGGTCCTTCTCAGCTTGGCCTGTGGAGAAGTCTTCAAAATCCAGATGGTAGGTATGATGGTGAGGATGGGTGTCACCGTATCTGATGTCACCATTCTCTTGGTCTGCTATGTGAAAGTTCTCAGAGTGGCCCTGAAGATCGCAGCCAGTAGCGCACGGGGCAAAGCCTTGAATACGTGTGGGAACCATCTGCTTGTAGCTCTTA
The DNA here is from genome assembly GCA_028564925.1 of Lithobates sylvaticus. Lineage (NCBI taxonomy): Eukaryota > Metazoa > Chordata > Amphibia > Anura > Ranidae > Lithobates > Lithobates sylvaticus. The sequence goes on along the minus strand of CM053027.1, from coordinate 633,553,153 downwards.
CTGTTTATTTATGCGGGATTTTGTCTTCTATCTTCTACAAGGTAGAGGAGTCCATTTCATATGACTTTCAGAACCTCTCCAGTGCCATCTACTTCCTGTTTCCGGCCATAGCCAACCCAGTTATTTATGGATTGAGGGTAACTGAAATTAAAGACTGTTTGATGAAGCCCTGGAAAAAGAAATCTTCAGTAAGTTGAAATAATATCTGATGGGTAAGTAAGGACCGGAATTTAATGCACTGCAAGGAAATGTCATGCAGGTCCGCCCATGACAGTGTGTCAGGTTACTCAGCAAGCTAGGAGAGAGTTAACAATTTTAGGGGTGGGCAGCTGGGAGAGCTGGGAGGAGCGGCCATATAAAAGAGAGGGGCGGAGCCGGGAGGTCAGTGCGGGAAAGACAGAGCACGAGGAGGCAGGTTTTTCACTCTGCTCCTCAGTGCTTCCTTAAACATGGCCGACGGAGGGGATTTTGCGGCGATCGTGAGGGCGGCGGCGGCGCAGCAGGGACCCGGATGGGTCATGGAACAGATAGCAGCGGTCCTGGATGGCTCAGGAGGGGGATCAAGAGACCAAGCAGCAGCGATGGAAATCCAAGATGGCGGCGCCGGACAGCGTGCTCGAGTGTCCAGGGCGCCGGAGCGCTACTCTCCAGGGGCCACAGCAGGACCTTCAAGGCTGGTAAGGAGCCCGAGGGGGGAGCGATCCACCCCCCCAGCCAAAAGAGTGCAGAGGGACAGCGCTGGAGGGTCACACAAGCAGGCAGGACTCAGGCCTGGGGGGGGAGGGGGGGCGAGGGGCCGACCAGGGAGAGGATCCTCAACATCAGATGGCAGTGCTACAGCAGCCTCAGCAGCCCCAGCACCTGCACACGTGGTGGGGGGCAGTAGGAACACTGGGGGGAGGGGGGGTGGGGGGGCCGCGGCAAGGGGGAGGAAGATGGCCGGCGCATCAGGCTCTTCAGGGACCACGTCCGCCCCAGCAGCTCTGCACGAGCAGGGGGGAGGGGATTCAAGGGCCACTCGGGCAACGGCCAGGAGGGGGGTCGCACCCCCCGGACATGCCTTTTCAGCGAACCCCCCAGAGGCTCTGCACGAGTCGGGGGGGGAGGACGGAAGGGTCAGAGGGTCATCACGGGTGGGGGGGGAGGGGGACCCACTCAGCACAACGGGCAAGGGATGGCGGGACGCCACCAGCAAGCACGGCGGTGACCCGAGTCAGCAGGAGCGGAGCCCGAACCGGCCCACCTGCGCATGCGTGTTTGGATCAGCCAGGGACCAGCCAGCAGCCCGAAGTGAGAACGGGCAGGCGGGATCGTAACTCTTACAGGACCCCCTCCCCTAGGGTGCGTGCCTTGTCTTTTACACAGGAGGACGTTTCTCGGTCCGAAGGTGAATTGTCGGAAGAGGAGGAGGAGCTCAGTCGCCCTATCCCGCCGGTGGAGGCCCGTGCAGCGGCTGTGGGAATCCCGCCCGGTCAGCCCGGTAAGTCCACTGACAATATTTCCTTTGTAAAAGTTTTACAATCCCTGTTAGGGACAGGTACCAGTGGGGGAAGCCCAGGGATACCTCCCGCATCGTCGTTGGCAGAGACGGACCAACCGCGAGCGGTGAGCGGGAGGGCGGATACTAGTCCTGGGCAACTGCAGGAATTGTTGGAAGGGTTAAAGGTGCTGATAGGCCGTTTTGGTGAGAGGAGGGATGCTCCAGCAGGAGGGGTGAGTATGGAAGTCGGTGAAGTGGGGGCTGGGGTAACAGTCGGGGGAGGGGTGGCGGCAGAGGCCACGGCAGGAAGTCAGCCGACCTCCGGTGTGGTGGGAGCAGAGAAGGGGAATGAGGTGGAAAAAGGGGAAAAGGAACAGACGGTGAGGGATGACATAGTACGGATGGCCGATGCAGCAAAATGCGAGGTCTATGTCTGTTTTGAAGGACCGCTCGGGGCCCATTTAAAGCAGGAGGTCAGGGAGAAGATTTGGAAGGGGGAGTACGTGGAGATTTTCTCTTTGCTCCCCCTGGAAAAATTCAACCTGGACAGGGTAAAACCGGATAGTAGCAAAAAGGATGATGAGGAAAAAAGGAGGTATAGGCTCATTCCGAGGACTTTCGCCAATTGGCTCCAGGCGTTTGCCATTTTGGCGGGAGTGATTGGGGAGAAGAACCCTGAACATTGTTCGGCGTTGTTCTGCTACATGGACGCAATTGGGGAGGCTTATCGGGTGTACGGTGGAACGGCGTGGCTGCGGTACGACGAGCAGTTCCGTCAGCGTAGGGCTGTACGCCCGGCTTTAAGGTGGGATCACAAGGATATTAGCCTCTGGATGAAGCTGATGGCGTCGGCTAAGACGCCGACTCAGACATTTCAAGGGGGGGCCGGAGGCAGCCAGGCCTCGGGACCTCCGGCCGGTAAGAAGTGGGGGGTATGCTGGCAATTTAATGAGGGGGCCTGTAAGTTTGGAGGAACCTGTAAATTCAAGCATGAATGTTCAGGATGCGGGGGGGGTCACACCCTCGCCAGATGTTTTAAAAAAGGCAAGCGGGGAGGGGAATCTGGCCACAAGAGGGACGACGCCGGTGATGTGGGAAAGGATGCAACCTTTCCTAAATAGATATCCAGATAGGGGGGCGGCGGTTTTGCTGAGCAGGGGTTTCAGGGAGGGTTTCAAGATTCCGTGTAATTTGTCAGTGATTCCACCACTGGCCAAGAACTTGAGATCAGCCCTGCAACACCCTGAGGTAGTGTCAGAGAAGCTCTCCAAGGAAGTGGGGTTGGGTAGAATGGCGGGACCTTTCAAGGTTAAGCCGTTAGAGGACCTGGTGGTGTCGCCGTTAGGCGTGGTACCCAAGAAAGAGCCGAACAAGTTTCGGCTCATTCACCATTTGTCGTTCCCAAAAGGGGGCTCGGTCAATGACTTCATAGACCCAGATGAGTGTACGGTGTCTTACACGTCATTCGACGCCGCAGTGCGTTGGGTGCGGCGGTACGGGAAAGGGGCGCTAATGGCGAAATCTGACGTGGAAGCAGCATTTCGGCTATTACCGGTACACCCGGAGAGCTTTCGGTTATTGGGCTGTTGCTGGGAGGGTGAGTTTTATGTTGATCGGTGTTTACCGATGGGATGTTCCATTTCTTGCGCCATGTTTGAGGCGTTTAGTTCCTTCTTGGAATGGGTAGTGAGGGACGTGACAGGGATCGATTCTGTCATCCACTACCTGGATGATTTCTTGTGCGTGGGTCCTCCGTCTTCCAATGTGTGTGCGATACTGTTGTCCACGTTGCAGCACATTGCGGACAAATTTCGGGTGCCATTGGCAGCCGATAAAACGGAGGGCCCGCGGACAGAGTTGAGTTTTTTGGGCATAGTAATAGATTCCATGGCCATGGAATGTAGACTGCCGGAAGAGAAGGTGGTGGATTTGAGGAAAATGGTGGGAGAGGTTTATGGTTGGAAAAAAGTTCAGTTGCGCACGTTACAATCGTTGTTGGGAAAGTTGAATTTTGCGTGCAGGATTATTCCCATGGGTAGGATATTTTGTAGGCGGTTGTCGGCAGCGACTAAGGGGGTGCGAATACCGACACATTTCATTAGGCTTAACAAGGAACATAGGGAGGATTTGAAGATATGGGATCAGTTCCTGGAAGGTTACAATGGCAGGGCGGTTTGGATGTCGGGACCGGTCAGTAACTTTGATGTGGAGCTGGTGACAGACGCCGCTGGATCTACAGGTTATGGGGCTTTCTTCCAGGGACAGTGGAGTGCGGAGCCTTGGCCGCAATCATGGTTACAGGTGGGTTTTCAGAAAAACTTGGTACTGCTGGAACTGTTTCCGGTGGTGCTGGCTTTGGAGTTGTGGGGGGAGTCGTGCACGAACCTCAAGTTGAGGCTGAACTGCGATAATATGGGGGTGGTGCAGGTGATCAACAACATGTCTGCGGCTTCTCCTCCTGTCATCAGATTGATGAGACATCTGGTGTTGCGTTGCATGCGGTTGAACATCTTTTTGTATGCTGTTCACATCCGGGTGTTGAGAACACTTTAGCTGACGCCTTGTCTCGCTTTCAGTGGGACAAGTTCAGGGAGCAGGCGCCGACAGCAAGAGCGGAGGGTGTTCCATGCCCGGGCTGGATGTGGGAGTTAGCATTGGAACCGCGGCAGAGTGGATACGGAGGTCTGTAAGTGAGTCTACATGGCTGGCCTACTCTAAAGTGTGGAAGGAATGGACTGACCTTCGGGGTAGGGCACAAGCCGGGGGGGAAGACCCGGGAGACAGGTTGTTATTGCTGGATTGGGTGGCCAGGGACATGGAAATGGGAAAATCGGTGTCGGCTATTGAAAAGAGGATGGCAGGGCTCACGTTTTGGTTTAAATTGAGGAGAAGGGAGGATCTAACGAAGGATTTCTGGGTGAAGCAAGCCATAAAGGGGTATCGGAAGTTGCATAAGAGTAAAGACAGGCGGCGCCCCATCACATTTGGGAACTTGTTGGATATAAGTGTACAGCTAAAAGGGGTGTGTCAGTCAGCCTACGAGGTGAGGTTGTTTTCAGCTGCATTTGCATTGGCATTCTTTGGAGCGTTCCGTATTGGGGAATTGGTCAGCCCATCAAAAGAGGTGGCGGGGGGCTTGATGGTTCAAGATGTGGAAGTAAAGGACGATAGGGTCATGGTCAGGTTGAGAAGATCAAAAACGGACCAAAGAGGACGAGGGACGCAGGTGAGTTTGTATGCTGTACAGGGGTGCGGTGTTTGCCCTTTATTAAAGGTGACGAAGTTCCTGGCAGTAAGACCAGGGGGGGAGGGTCCGCTGTTGATACATGCGGATGGACGGTACTTGTCAAAATTTCAGTTTGTGGCGGTGTTGAGAAAGTGTTTGGGGAGGTTGGGTTTGGATAGCAACGCCTACGCTTCACACTCCTTCCGCATTGGGGCAGCTACGGAAGCCGCCAGGTGTGGGTTGGATGAAGCGGATGTGCAAAAGTTAGGGAGATGGGAATCTCAGCGATTCCGCAGTTATGTTCGGCCACAGTTGGTGTGTGAATAATATAAAAAAAAAAAAAAAAAAAAAAAAAAAAAAAGTTTGGTTGTGGTTTTAATTAAAGTGCCAATAGTAAGATTGGTGGGTATGTAGGGGTACTGCATAAAGTGGATGTAGTATGGGGTGTGGTGCGTGTAACGTTGTTCTTGTTGTTACAGATGCAGGGCGACAACTCCTTGTATGGATCCTCGGCCATTCTTACGTGTGCTGGGGTGCCAGGAGGGGGGACGTGAGACCAGGTGGGAGACAGCTGGGCATATCCAGGAGGGATGCAGTTATCAGGTGGTTAGGTAGGCCTGGTATGATGTGGGGCAGGGTGGTCCCGGAGGTTGAGAGATACGCCTGGCTAGATAGACCACCTGAAGTGTTGGTCATTCATGCAGGCGGCAATGACTTGGGTGTAAGGACCGTGAGGGACTTGATAGCTGATATCAAGGCGGACATTATGTTCCTCCGGGCCACTTTCCCGGGCACCATTCTGATTTGGTCGGATATGGTAGCCAGGACCAACTGGCGCATGGCCAGGTCGGTGTTTAGGATTAATAAAGCCAGAATCCGGGTCAATAAAGTGGTGGGACGGTTCATAGCATGGCAAGGTGGCCTAGTGGTTCGCCACCGGGAGTTGGAAGTAAATGTTGGTATGTACTTGAGGCGGGATGGAGTGCATCTTACAGATGTGGGCATTGACCTCTGGTCATTGGGTCTGCAGGAGGGTATTCAGGCGGCCCTGCGGGTGTGGAGGTGCCATCAAGGGTGAGGGGATCCCCCTTTCAGGCTGTGGCGTTAGTTGTTTGTTGGTCAGTGACGGCAGCAGTTATACTGGTGGTAAGTGGGTGGGGGGCTCATCAATAGATGGCCCCTCCTTGTTACATCAAACGTTGTTGATGTCCAATGGTTTTGTGCACTGCGGGTATGTTGGTTATCGGGCGGTACGGTAGAGACCCATTGGTTTCTTTTGCCCGCAGTGCCCCCTTGTGTTGATATCAGTGATATCAGGTTGTGTGTATAAGCACTTAGCTCCGTCACTGACCAACATGGATATAGGGGTTTAACCTGTTTTGTTTTGTTTTCAGCAAGGGGTCTGAAAGTGTTATTGTTTATTGTTATTGGTATTTATGTTTAATTTTCTAATAAGAAACTGGAGTTCTTATTATTGGTTATTTAAATAAATTAGCTGTTATGGCCATTTTACTCCATAACCGGTGTGGTCTCTCATTTATTAATTAAGTTAAGTTTATGGGGTTTTATGGTTACAGCTAAGGGGTTTTATCGTGACTACACTAGTCAAGTAAGGACCGGAATTTAATGCACTGCAAGGAAATGTCATGCAGGTCCGCCCATGACAGTGTGTCAGGTTACTCAGCAAGCTAGGAGAGAGTTAACAATTTTAGGGGTGGGCAGCTGGGAGAGCTGGGAGGAGCGGCCATATAAAAGAGAGGGGCGGAGCCGGGAGGTCAGTGCGGGAAAGACAGAGCACGAGGAGGCAGGTTTTTCCCCACCCACCCTCCCCTTTTTTATAGGTATGTGATGGCATGTATTAATGTTTTCATTGTCGTTTCAGGTCTTTGGAAGAATTCTCTTTTCGTCATAACAGCTTGGGGGGTTGGCGTTAGTTGTTTGTTGGTCAGTGACGGCAGCAGTTATACTGGTGGTAAGTGGGTGGGGGGCTCATCAATAGATGGCCCCTCCTTGTTACATCAAACGTTGTTGATGTCCAATGGTTTTGTGCACTGCGGGTATGTTGGTTATCGGGCGGTACGGTAGAGACCCATTGGTTTCTTTTGCCCGCAGTGCCCCCTTGTGTTGATATCAGTGATATCAGGTTGTGTGTATAAGCACTTAGCTCCGTCACTGACCAACATGGATATAGGGGTTTAACCTGTTTTGTTTTGTTTTCAGCAAGGGGTCTGAAAGTGTTATTGTTTATTGTTATTGTTATTTATGTTTAATTTTCTAATAAGAAACTGGAGTTCTTATTATTGGTTATTTAAATAAATTAGCTGTTATGGCCATTTTACTCCATAACCGGTGTGGTCTCTCATTTATTAATTAAGTTAAGTTTATGGGGTTTTATGTTATTGTTTATTGTTATTGTTTATTGTTATTGGTATTTATGTTTAATTTTCTAATAAGAAACTGGAGTTCTTATTATTGGTTATTTAAATAAATTAGCTGTTATGGCCATTTTACTCCATAACCGGTGTGGTCTCTCATTTATTAATTAAGTTAAGTTTATGGGGTTTTATGGTTACAGCTAAGGGGTTTTATCGTGACTACACTAGTCATGAGTCAGATAAATTTTCAAATGTAACATATCATAACGTCTCGGATAATCAGTTTATTAAATACATTTTAAACCGAAAGATTGTTATGTGCATTGATTTATCTCAACAATTCTTATGTTCAGTCTGCATCCCTTAGTCAGCCAGAAAATATGTACGTTTCCCAATTCATGGATTTAAACTCTTCCTGGGTTCTTTAAGGTATACGTGGGTCACATGATGAAGGAATGACCATTTCACACCAATGTCACACTAGATAATGGAGCTATAAAGCCTCCAAGGTGTTTCAGGACAAGATGATGACTGTATAACCTGTCCCAGGTTACCAGATGATGGAGGTACAACTCCCCCAAGGTGTTCTCACATCAGATGGTGGAGGTATAACTCCTCCAAGGTGTTCTCACATCAGATGGTGGAGGTATAACTCCTCCAAGGTGTTCTCACATCAGATGATGGAGGTACAACTCCCCCAAGGTGTTCTCACATCAGATGGTGGAGGTACAACTCCTCCAAGGTGTTCTCACATCAGATGATGGAGGTACAACTCCCCCAAGGTGTTCTCACATCAGATGATGGAGGTACAACTCCTCCAAGGTGTTCTCACATCAGATGGTGAAGGTACAACTCCCCCAAGGTGTTCTCACATCAGATGGTGAAGGTACAACTCCCCCAAGGTGTTCTCACATCAGATGATGGAGGTACAACTCCTCCAAGGTGTTCTCACATCAGATGATGGAGGTACAACTCCCCCAAGGTGTTCTCACATCAGATGATGGAGGTACAACTCCTCCAAGGTGTTCTCACATCAGATGATGGAGGTACAACTCCCCCAAGGTGTTCTCACATCAGATGATGGAGGTACAACTCCCCCAAGGTGTTCTCACATCAGATGGTGAAGGTACAACTCCCCCAAGGTGTTCTCACATCAGATGATGGAGGTACAACTCCCCCAAGGTGTTCTCACATCAGATGGTGAAGGTACAACTCCCCCAAGGTGTTCTCACATCAGATGATGGAGGTACAACTCCTCCAAGGTGTTCTCACATCAGATGATGGAGGTACAACTCCTCCAAGGTGTTCTCACATCAGATGATGGAGGTACAACTCCCCCAAGGTGTTCTCACATCAGATGGTGAAGGTACAACTCCCCCAAGGTGTTCTCACATCAGATGATGGAGGTACAACTCCCCCAAGGTGTTCTCACATCAGATGGTGAAGGTACAACTCCCCCAAGGTGTTCTCACATCAGATGATGGAGGTACAACTCCTCCAAGGTTTTCTCACATCAGATGATGGAGGTACAACTCCCCCAAGGTGTTCTCACATCAGATGATGGAGGTACAACTCCTCCAAGGTGTTCTCACATCAGATGATGGAGGTACAACTCCCCCAAGGTGTTCTCACATCAGATGATGGAGGTACAACTCCCCCAAGGTGTTCTCACATCAGATGATGGAGGTACAACTCCCCCAAGGTGTTCTCACATCAGATGATGGAGGTACAACTCCTCCAAGGTGTTCTCACATCAGATGGTGGAGGTATAACTCCTCCAAGGTGTTCCCACATGAAATAATGGAGTTTTAAAGACTCCAGGCAATATAAGGATTGTAGGCCAGATGATGGGGATAACACTTCTCCAAGTTGCTCACACATCAGATGATGGAGGTATAACTCCCCACCAAGGTATTTCCAGACCAGATGATGAAGATATAATTCTTCCAAAGTGCTCCTAAGGCAGATGGGAGACTTAACTTCAATTATTCCTGGGCCAAATGATGGAGGTATAACCCATCCAAGGTGTAGTCTCAGAACCCATTATGAAAGCAGAACCTCTCCAGTGTGTTCTCAGGCTATATAATCTATATATAACACTTCAAAGGTGCTTCCAGGTAATTAAAGAATTGTAGGCCAGATGATGGGGCTATAATTCCTCCAAGGCTTTATCACATCAGATGATGGAGGTATAACTCCCCACCAAGTTATTCCCACACCAGATAATGAAGATATAATTCTTCCAATTCTGGGTCAAATGGTGGTGGTATAACCCCTCCAAGGTGTGGTCTCAGATTACATTATGAAAGCATAACCTATTCAATGTGTTCTCAGGATATATATTGGAGATATAACCCTTCAAAAGGTGTTCCCAGGCAAGATAAGGATTGTAAGTCAGATGATGGGGGTATTATTCCTCCAAGGTGTTCCCACATAAGAGGATGAAGGTATAACTCCCCACCAACATATTTCCAGACCAGATGATGAAGATATATTTCCTCCAAAGTGCCCCTAAGGCAGATGGGAGATAAAATTCTGCCAAGGTATTCCTGGGCCAAATGATGGAGGTATAACCCCTCCAGGGTGCGGTCTCAGAACCCATTATGAAAGCAGAATCAAGGTGTTCCCAGGCTAGATAATGGAGATAAAACCCTTCAAAGGTGTTCCCAGGCCAAATAATGGAGGTATAACCTTTGTGACAGTGTGAGGCCCTGCCACTGTGGAAATATAGGAGAAAATACCACAGGATTCACATTAAGGCCTGGCCTAATGCAAAGTTCCAGACTAGCATTTCTGAGTGGAGAAAGCTGGGTTTTTGGTTTTCTCCAGATCCAAAATGCCTTGTGTGGGAGGAAACCTTCAATCCTGAGTACACAATTGTTGCTCAGGGCTCCTAGTTTGGAAACAGCTCCCATATTTGAGACAGGAGGTCTCACCCACAGGCAAGAGGTGTTCCAGCCAGTAGTCAAGAGACAGGAGGCCTCAACCACAGGCCAGATGTGTCTCAGCCAGTAGTCAAGAGACAGGAGGTCTGACCCACAGGCCAGAGGTGTCTCAGCCAGGAGTCAAGAGACAGGAGGCCTCAACCACAGGCCAGATGTGTCTCAGCCAGGAGTCAAGAGACAGGAGGTCTGACCCACAGGCCAGAGGTGTCTCAGCCAGGAGTCAAGAGACAGGAGGTCTCACCCACAGGCCAGAGGTGCCCCAGCCAGGAGTCAAGAGACAGGAGGTCTGACCCACAGGCCAGAGGTGTCTCAGCCAGGAGTCAAGAGACAGGAGGCCTCAACCACAGGCCAGATGTGTCTCAGCCAGGAGTCAAGAGACAGGAGGTCTGACCCACAGGCCAGAGGTGTCTCAGCCAGGAGTCAAGAGACAGGAGGTCTAATCCACAGGCCATATGTGTCTCAGCCAGGAGTCAAGAGACAGGAGGTCTCACCCACAGGCCAGAGGTGCCCCAGCCAGGAGTCAAGAGACAGGAGGTCTCATCCACAGGCCATATGTGTCTCAGCCAGGAGTCAAGAGACAGGAGGTCTCAACCAGGGGTCAGAGGGACCCCAGCCAACCGCCAGTAGACAGGTCTCATCCCAGGAGTCAGATGGACTCCTATTGGGCTGTCAGCAGGATTCCCCCATTGACAGCTAAAATGTAAAAAAATAAAAAAAAATAAAAAGATGCCAATTATCGGTTGTTAAGGAGTGGGGCCGCCATGTCCTTAACAATTGTTGATTCATACAGCTATCAATGGGGTCCCCCTATTGACAGCTGAAGTGTGAATAAAGTCATGGCAATTGGAGCTTTCAAAAAAAAAAAACAGCCAGGCAATGTTTATCAACAACATTGCTCAGCTACTAAAACAGAAATGTAAAAAGAAACATTGTTTCATTTTGTATCTTTCTGTTTATTCATCTACAGATCAAATGGATGAACTTCCAAGTCAGTTTTTTTTTTAATCAAATGTTACACTGTTCATCCCCTTATTAACCCTTAATTTACTCTAATCTGTCTTAATTAACTCCTTATTCTCCTCCATTTAATTGTTATTTTCCTGCTGTTTTTTTTTTGTTAAAACTTTTTTGTGTTTGCTTTGTTCATTAATATTTTTACACCTTTAACGCCTAGAGTATTTACATGTTTCACATAAAAAAAGCGCAAAATTAAAAAAAAAAGAAAATTGTATTTCATTTGTAAATAACTTTTCAATGCTTTGTACCATTGCTGACATCTGAAGTATAAAAAAAAAAAAAAGTTTCCTGTAGGTATCAGTAATTGGTATTGGCCAGTACTAAAAAAATAAAATAAAAAAAATAAAAAGTATTGGTACTCCTACTCATTGTAATAAAAATGGTATTGGTGCATCCCTAGTTAATGTAAAGGGTTGGAGTTAGGGTTTTTTATTTGTTTTATTCATTTATTTTAATTATTTATTTATTTCATTTAATATTTATTTATTATTATTATTTTTTTTTTTTTTAATTATTGCATTTGAGCAGAAAAACACTCAAAAACATGCAGCAAAATGCACTAAAATGCAAAAAAAAAAAAAAAAAACTGCAAATCAAGCCTTTCCATGCATTTCCATAGACCCAAGAAATGCTTCAAAAACGCACAAATCTGCCCAATCCGAGCTACAAAAAACTCCAGGGCTTTTCAGGCAACTTGGAGTGGAGGTGTGAACCTTCTCTATAGAGAATAGATTTTTTTTCTCCCCCAGCATTTTGGAGCTTCACTGAGCTGTGACTTGGGCCTCACAGTTTACACAAGTAGTGTCTTGTCTGCCTTCATCCACCACTTAGGACCTCGGTGTCTTTATATGTCCAAAGCCGGACCAGCACCATCTACTTCCTAACGCCGGCCGCCACCAATTCTATTATCTATGGCATGTGGGTGAAGGAGATCAGGGGAAGTTAACAGAGGGCACTTGTAAGTAGGGCCCTAATTCGCCATCAGTAATGGTCATGCTGGCCAAGGGCACCTCCCACCATTCTCCTGCAACAGATGGGGTACCAAACACCTATATGATGGAGGGATTTTCGTCATCTTGGTTAGTCATGTACTCCTGTCCCGAGGCTCACCTCATGAAATAAACGAATATTCACATGGTCAGCCACTTCAAATGTCTTACTGTGAACATGAACAGAGTGCAAAGGTCTTTCCAATAGAGTGGTACAACGCCTCCTTCTCCCCATGAGACCATCACGACAACGTTTAATTGGTGCAACTTCAAGCTTAAAAAGGGAAGCTGACCAGCTCTTCCACTATCGCTTTGCTGTAGGCTTTCATGAAATGGGCAATCTCCACCTTGCTTGCTCCAGGACTACCCCTAAAGGGTGCCCTCCAACCCTAGCCTGCTATCTACATGCTGGCTGTCTGTAGGTTACCATTTTTCATCAACCTTTGCACTCCAACCCACCCGGCTCCTGATTTATAACAGTACAAAGGCAGCCAAAAACTACTTGACACACCCAGGGGCGGGACTTTCCTTAAAGGGGTGCTAACCTATGTCTACTCTCTTGGATGGAAGGCAAAGGACAGGCGCCCCGTGCAGAAGGGCTACCAAGTGGCACACATTCATACATATACTAGGGCCAAATTAGACAGGATCCGATTAACCTACCAGCATGTCTTTAGAGTTTCCTGACTTAGTTGTGGTAGACGGAACACTTTGGTGGGGGTGGGTCAGCCACGCCTCTTGACCTTTGACCTCTAGGGAACCGCCTGCTGACCTTTGACCTTTGGAGGAGGTCCCTATTCCAATCCCTGAGTCCTAACCTTGTTCTTCAAGGGGAAACCCTAACCCCTAACATCATGTTCACCTCGTTATGTCCTTTATGTAGAGAAAGCCACAATATAAATGAATAGGTCGCTCCACCCAAAAGATTGCAGCAATTAATGTCGCGTTTCTTCTTTGTATATTTACAGGTTACTATATTACCTTTAGTAGTGAGCTGGAAAAAGCACGTCCTCTGAGCCAGGGGCGTACCTACAGAGGTCACAGGGGTTGCAATTGCGACCTGGCCCCATAATGCCGCTGAATGCCTGCAGGAGGGAGAGGAGGGGAAGCGGCCATTTATCGGCTGCAAGAGGAAAATGTAGAGATTGGTTCTTCTATAAACAGTCGCCCCCTCCACTCCTCCTATCCAGCTATTTTCTGCTTCCCCCTGTGTGCTCTCCAGCCCCCCTGTGCTCTCACCTGGCAGCCCCCCCAACCCCTCCCCCCGCAGCTATGCCGGGTTCCCCCCGCCCCTCGATGTGTCAGGGTGGAGAAATTGGAAGGGGCTCCTTCCCTGTCTGAATGAATAGAGTCAGTGATCCGTACCGATCATTGAAACATAGTAAACATAGAAAACTGCTTCAGTATGTGAATGAATGGGAAGCCTCTGTACAGAGCTATTCCTGTCCATTCATTATGTGCTGCTGAGGCTGCAGAGATAGAAAATAAAAAAAATTTAAAAATTAAATAACAAAACTACTGACACCAGTGGCAAAACTACCAGGGTCACAAAGGTTGCACTTGTGACCGGGCCCTGGAATTCCGCCACCGGGCTCAGAGGGAAGGGCCCCAGCCAGGGGTCATGGGGGCCCTTGATGGTTTCTTGCACTGAGGCCCTGAAGATTCTATTAAGGCCACTGCCCTGAGCAGTTTTGGTACCTGGAGAAGGATTTGAAGGTAGGAGAGATCCTCCCAGGCTACCTCTGGGATGTGTATTGTGTAATGTGAGACTTCAAAGCCAAGAAGGAGCCTGGAAGAGCTTTCTACTGTGCCTGGGGCCCGGTAAGACATTGCGACATTCCAAAGCTATGGGAGATGCAAGCAGTTCTAGAATACCCTGGTTGTAGCCTTCTTCACAGGTACTCCATTATCTTCAGTGAAGGGTCCTGGTAATCCTCCATCATACAAAGACATTGTAGACAATTGTGCTCTTCCAGCCTTGTGGTAAAAGTTTGGTGAAGACCCTTTGCTATTCCAGCTTGACTGTGCCCCCTCCCGTGTACAAAACTAGCTCCATAAAGATATGGTGTGAACAATTTGGTGTGGAGGAACTTGAGTGTCCTGCACGGAGCCCAGACCTAATCCCTACTGATCACCTTTGGTCTTCTCATCCAACATCAGTGTGTACAAAAAGAAAAAAGTGTGCAACCAAACAATATACCGTATAAAACTCCCTTAATATAAAAAGGGGAAAAAAAAATTGATGATATTAAACTGCGATAACAATAGACTTTAACCACTTGTCGCCCACAGCCAAATGATGGCTGGGCGGTGTAGCTCTCGTTCTGGGTGGACGTCATATTACGGCTTGCCCCCAGCTCGACGATCGCAGCCGCGCCGTGTTGCTAGGACATGGCACGTCTCCAATCTGTGTAAAGAGCTGCGGCCATGTGATCAGCTTTGTCCAATCACAGCCGGTCACATGCAAACACGGAGATGCCGGTAATCGGCGCTCCTCATCTCACTATCACAGAGTTTGATGAGGAGAGCGGATCAGCGGCATCTCCTCACAGGGGACAGCTAGGTATGTAATCAAGGCACTGATCATCAGTGCCCTGATTACAATTAAGTGCCCACCAGTGCCAGAAATGATTGCCCACCACTGCCAGCAATCAGTGCCAACCACTGCCAGCAATCATTGCCCACAAGTGCCAGCAATCAGTGGCCATTAGTGATGCCAGTCAGTGCTGGCTATCAGTGATGTCCATCAATGCCCATCACTGATGCCCATCAATGCTCATCACTGCTGCCCATCAATGCCACCCATCAATGCCCATCAGTGCCGCCCATCCGTGCCGCCTATCTGTGCCCACCAGTGCCGCCTATCTGTGCCCAGTGCCCACCAATGCCACCCATCAGTGCAGCCTATCAGTGATCATCAGTGCCACATATCAGTGGCACCGATCAGTACCCATAAGTGTGGCATATTCATGCCTCCTCATCAGTGCCCCACCCTACTGATTACCTTTGGGATGAATTGGAACACTGATGGTGAGCTAGGTATTCTCATCCAACATCAGTACCTGACCTCACAAATGTTCCTTTGACTGACTGGACACAAATTCCCACAGACATACTCCAAAATGTTGTGGGAAACCTTTCCAGAAGAGTAGAGCAAGCTCCATAAAGACATGGAGTGACCAGTTTGCTGTGGACGAACTCCAATGTCCCACACAGAGCCCCGACCTCATTCCTAATGAACATGTTTGGGGTGAATTGGAACACCAATGGTGAGCCCAGTCTTCTCATCCAACATCGGTACCCGACCTCACAAATGGACACAAATTCCCACAGGCACCCTCCGAAATCTTGTGGAAAGTCTTCCCAAATGAGTAGAGCCAGCTTCATAAAGACATGATGGGCTTGATGTGGAGGAACTCAAGTGTCCTGCACAGAGCCCTGACCACAATCCTACTGATCACCTTTGGGACGAGTTAGAAATTCTTGAGGAAAGTCTTCCCAGATGTGTGAAGTTGTCACAAAGGGTGGACATTCCATAATAATGGCTATGGTTTGAAATGGGATATCCAACAATCGCTGATCTCTGACCTCAACCCTACTGAACACCTTTGGGATGAATTGGAATACTGATTATGAGCAAAGTCCTCTCATCTAATATCAGTACCTGACCTCATAAATGGACACAAACTCCAGCAGACTCCCTCCAAAATCTTATGGAAAGTCTTTCTAGAGGAGTGGAAGATATTATAGCTACAAAGGAGAAAACTCCATATTAATGGCCATTGGGGTTGGTTTCTCCATATTAATGGCCATGGGGGGACGGGGGGGACTCCCTATTAATGGTCATTGAGGGCTCCATATTAATAGCCATAGGGTGGGGAAATGCAAAATTAGTAGCAATGAGTTGGGGGTCTCCAAATTATCGGCCATGGGGTGGGGGACTCAATTTTAAACCATTTGGGAGGTGGGCCGATTCCATGTTAATGGTAATGGGGTAGAGGGACTCCATATCATTGGCCATGGGGTGGGGGGGACTTTATATAAATAGCCATGGTGGAGCACTCCATATTATGGCCATGGGGTGGGGGGCTTCATATCAATGGCCATGGCGGGGGACTCCATATTAACAGCCATGGGAGGTGGGGGAACTCCAAATTAATAGCCATGGTGGAGCGACTCCATATTAATGACCATGGGAGGTGGGGCCACTCCATATTAATGACCATGGGAGGTGGGGCCACTCCATATTAATGACCATGGAAGGTGGGGCCACTCGATATTAATGGCCATGGGAGGTGGGGCCACTCAATATTAATGGCCATGGTGGGGGACTCCTTATTATTGGCCATGGTGGGGCGAAACCATATTAATGACCATGGGGTGGGGGACTCCATATTAAAAGAGAAGTATGGGTTTGTTTGTTTTTTCCCCCTTTATACTTACCTAGGTGGAGGCAGCATGGATCCAATTCTGCATCTGTCCCCGGTGCCTCTATGCTGAGAACCGAGCGATCGAACATCGCCGATCGCTCTGTTCTCTTGGGTCCCCATGCAGAGAACTGCTGACTGTCGAACAGCATCTCTCCTGCTCTGCTCCTCCATGCTCACTGGAGCGCTGGGCTGTGGAGGGGCTCTCAACGGCTCACTGAATGGCTGAGACTGCCATCAGTGCAGGCAGCTGATGGATCCAAACTTCCAAAGTTTGGATGACGTGGTGCCTGGACTGAAATTGATGACGTCAGCAAAGAGAGGACTTCAGATTGCTCTCTGCTAAAAACAGGTCACAGGGGTGCAAAACCAGTTGCACTCCTGTGACCCAGAGGAGAAGCCCAGCCGAATGAGCCCAGGCTGGACTTTCCTCATTAATAGCCATGGCATGGGAGGACTCCATATAAATGGCCATGGGGTGGGGGGACTACATATCAATGGCCATGGGTGGGGCGACTCCATATTAATTGCCATGTGAGGTGGGGCAACTCCAGATTAATGGCCATGGTGGGGGACTCCATATTAATGGCCAAGGTGGGGGCCTCCATATTAATGGTCAAGGTGGGGGCCTCCATATTAATGGTCATGGTGGGGGACTCCAAATTAATGGCCATGGCGGGGCAACTCCATATTAATGGCCATGGTGAGGGACTCCAAATTAATGGCCATGGCGGGTGCCTCAATATTAACGGCCATGGGAGGTGGGGGCCACTCCATAATATTGGCCATGGGGTGGGGTGACTCCATATGAATGGCCATGGGAGGTGGGGGGACTCCATATTAATGGCCATGGGAAGTGGGGCGACTCTATATTAATGGCCATGGGGTGGGGGGACGTCATATGAATGGCCATGGGTGGGGCGACTCCATATTAATTGCCATGTGAGGTGGGGCAACTCCAGATTAATGGCCAAGGTGGGGCCGACTCCATATTAATGGCCATGGGGTGGGGCGACTCCATATTAATGGCCATGGGAGGTGGGGCGACTCCATATTAATTGCCATGTGAGGTGGGGCAACTCCAGATTAATGGCCAAGGTGGGGCCGACTCCATATTAATGGCAATGGGGTGGGGCGACTCCATATTAATGGCCATGGGAGGTGGGGCGACTCCATATTAATGGCCATGGGGTGGGAAGACTCCATATTAATGGTCATGGGAGGTGGGGAGACTCCATATTAATGGCCATGGGGTGGGGCGACTCCATATTAATGGCCATGGGGTGGGGCGACTACATATTAATGGCCATGGGGTGGGGCGACTCCATATTAATGGCCATGGGGTGGGGAGACTCCATATTAATGGTCATGGGAGGTGGGGAGACTCCATATTAATGGCCATGGGGTGGGGCGACTACATATTAATGGCCATGGGGTGGGGCGACTTCATATTAATGGCCATGGGGTGGGGCGACTTCATATTAATGGCCATGGGGTGGGGAGACTCTATATTAATGGCCATGGGGTGGGGCGACTCCATATTAATGGCAATGGGGTGGGGAGACTCCATATTAATGGTCATGGGAGGTGGGGCGACTCCATATTAATGGCCATGGGGTGGGGAGACTCCATATTAATGGTCATGGGAGGTGGGGAGACTCCATATTAATGGCCATGGGAGGTGGGGCGACTCCATATTAATGGCCATGGGGTGGGGCGACTACATATTAATGGCCATGGGGTGGGGCGACTCCATATTAATGGCCATGGGGTGGGGAGACTCCATATTAATGGTCATGGGAGGTGGGGAGACTCCATATTAATGGCCATCGGGTGGGGCGACTACATATTAATGGCCATGGGGTGGGGCGACTTCATATTAACGGTCATGGGGTGGGGCGACTTCATATTAATGGCCATGGGGTGGGGAGACTCTATATTAATGGCCATGGGGTGGGGGGACGTCATATTAATGGCCATGGGGTGGGGCGACTTCATATTAATGGCCATGGGGTGGGGAGACTCTATATTAATGGCCATGGGAAGTGGGGGGACGTCATATGAATGGCCATGGGTGGGGCGACTCCATATTAATTGCCATGTGAGGTGGGGCAACTCCAGATTAATGGCCATGGTGGGGGACTCCATATTAATGGCCAAGGTG
The DNA here is from genome assembly GCA_028564925.1 of Lithobates sylvaticus. Taxonomy (NCBI): domain Eukaryota; kingdom Metazoa; phylum Chordata; class Amphibia; order Anura; family Ranidae; genus Lithobates; species Lithobates sylvaticus. The sequence goes on along the minus strand of CM053027.1, from coordinate 633,534,530 downwards.
GGGCCGACTCCATATTAATGGCCATGGGGTGGGGCGACTCCATATTAATGGCCATGGGGTGGGGAGACTCCATATTAATGGTCATGGGAGGTGGGGCAACTCCATATTAGTTGCCATGGTGTGGGGCGACTCCATATTAATGGCCATGGGGTGGGGCGACTCAAAATTAATGGCCATGGGGTGGGGCGACTCCATATTAATGGCCATGAGAATGTAATGACTCCATAGGTGTGATGGTTGGGTGTCCACAAATGTTTGGCCATATATGGTGTTATGCTCTTTGAATAGATAGTAAAAGTGATTCAGCGCTAAAAATAAAATAAAAACACACAATAAGAATATCACATCTAATAAAACCCAAAAATGGATCAATAATTAGTAAAAAGGAATAAATATAGGCACGTAATAAACACCACAAATAAACTGGTTAATAAAGAAGGTGGTCTGTGAGTCTAATATAACTTAAAAAAGTCCGGTGAATAAAGGAGTTAAAGAAGTTCAAATCGGGGGATAGCTCTTGTTGACATCACTGGGAGATAAGACTTGATAGCATCAGTAGTATAGGTGGTTAAAAGACAACTATTTAGAATTCATCCACACATATATATGCTGAGTGTTTTTCCAAAAAGCGAGGTGTGTCACAACTGTCAGTAGGGTAGGTTGGTACAATCCTTAAACGGTTCCCCTAACCTCTCACCTCATATACTCTTTGGTAGCGCGTGTGATAAGGAACGTTGTAGCCCTTCTCTACCATCCGAGCGCTTCTCCTCCCTTTCAGCGGTTATTCACTGCGCACTGGAAACAGGGATGTGCCTTCGCGTTGGGACCACTGCCCTTTCCACGCCGTTAGGCCAGCATGCAGTGGTGTGAAAAAGTGTTTGCCCCCTTCCTCATTTCCTGTTCCTTTGCATGTTTGTCACACTTAAGTGTTTCGGAACATCAAACCAAGTTAAACAATAGTCAAGGACAACACAAGTAAACACAAAATGCAATTTGTAAATGAAGGTGTTTATTATTAAAGGTGAAAAAAAATCCAAACCATCATGGCTCTGTGTGAAAAAGTGATTGCCCCCCTTGTTAAAACATACTATAACTGTGGTTGTCCACACCTGAGTTCAATTTCTCTAGCCACACCCAGGCCTGATTATTGCCACACCTGTTCACAATCAAGGCATCACTTAAATAGGAGCTGCTTGACACAGTAAGGTCCACCAGAAGATCCTTAAAAGCTACACATCATGCCGAGACCCAAAGAAATTCAGGAACAATTGAGAAAGAAAGTAATTGAGATCTATCAGTCTGGAAAGGGTTATAAAGCCATTTCCAAAGCTTTGGGAATCCAGCGAACCACAGTGAGAGCCATTATCCACAAATGGCGAAGACATGGAACAGTGGTGAACCTTCCCAGGAGTGGCCGGCCGCCCAAAATTACCCCAAGAGCGCAGCGACGACTCATCCAAGAGGTCACAAAAGACCCCACAACAACGTCCAAGGAACTGCAGGCCTCACTTGCCTCAGTTAAGGTCAGCGTTCATGCCTCCACCATCAGGAAAAGACTGGGCAAAAATGGCCTGCATGGCAGAGTTCCAAGGAGAAAACCACTGCTGAGCAAAAAGAACATCAAAGCTCGTCTCAATTTCTCCACAACACATCTTGATGATCCCCAAGACTTTTGGGACAACATTCTGTGGACCGATGAGACAAAAGTGGAACTCTTTGGAAGGTGTGTGTCCAAGTATATCTGGCGTAGAAGGAACACTGCATTTCAGAAAAAGAACATTATACCAACAGTAAAATATGGTGGTGGTAGTGTGATGGTCTGGGGCTGTTTTGCTGCTTCAGGACCTGGAAGACTTGCCGTGATAAAAGGAACTATGAATTCTGCTGTCTACCAAGAGATCCTGAAGGAGAATGTCCGACCATCTGTTCGTGTACTCAAGCTGAAACGAACTTGGGTTCTGCAGCAGGACAATGATCCTAAACACACCAGCAAGTCCACCACCGAATGGCTGAAGAAAAACAAAATGAAGACTTTGGAGTGGCCTAGCCAAAGTCCTGACCTGAATCCTATTGAGATGTTGTGGTATGACCTTAAAAAGGCCGTTCATGCTCGAAAACCCTCTAATGTAACTGAATTAGGACAATTCTGCAAAGATGAGTGGGCCAAAATTCCTCCAGGACGCTGTAAAAGCCTCATTGCACGTTATCGCAAACGCTTGGTTGCAGTTGTTGCTGCTAAGGGTGGCCCAACCAGTTATTAGGTTTAGGGGGCAATCACTTTTTCACACAGGGCCATGATGGTTTGGATTTTTTTTCACCTTTAATAATAAACACCTTCATTTACAAATTGCATTTTGTGTTTACTTGTGTTGTCCTTGACTATTGTTTAAATTGGTTTGATGTTCCGAAACACTTAAGTGTGACAAACATGCAAAGGAACAGGAAATGAGGACTTTTTCACACCACTGTATGTCTAAATGCGGGTCAATAGCCAAGTCTCCTATCCAATATAATCACCGGGGGGAGAAGGGGGGAAAAAAGAATGCTTCCAATGGTGAAGTATATCAAAACATGGGGACTTTATTCAAAACAAAGATAAAAATTGGACTCTTACAAGATAAAAATTTTCAAGTAGGCAAACATTAAAATGGCGTCCAAACGCCGATCTCACATCACTTCCGGTTCACTGCTTCCGATCCCTCCCTACGCGTTACGTCATGTGACTTCATCAGGGGAACCGGATTGGCTGCAGTAGCATTGCTTTTATCTGGTCAAACCGGAAGTAGTATGGTAGCCATTTTGTTGTAGCTAAGATGAATATGACCCTTTTAGATTAATTTGGTATGGTTAGTAACTATAAAAGTTTGCCAACCATTTTCTAGATAGATACGTTTATGTCACTATCTATTTGTCTCATCCATATTGTAATGTAAATCTAGCCCATGCCGGTATATATTTATATATATAAGCCCAATCTGTGTGTTGATGTCACTGCAGATTTCATTAAAGAATATTATATATTAAAAAGCTTTTATTACATCACGTTTTCATTTAAAATGATATAAATGAATATTAAAACATTAAAAGCTATATGTTTAAGTGGTATATCTCAGCACAGGATCCGAAAGTTGGACATGCAGAAACAACACCCCCGCGGCCATTTTCTAGTGGTCCGTTGTGTTAGCTCAAAATATCCATCCTCAAATCAGTGTGTCAAAGATAGAATGGATGATTTAAAATGTTCTTCTCCTAGTATTTCATTGCTGACAGTTCCAGGGCATGTTGGTTTATAACCTCCATTTTGTAACCTCCTGTGAAACAAAATGGATGTCCTCCTATCACATGCCCTTCTCTTCCGGACATTCCTTGCTGACAGTCCAGTGAATGTATGTTTGGACTTGTCTGGAGCTGCGGTTAGCTGACCGGAAGCTAACCTAGACTTCATGCAGGAAATGTATCCATTAAAACCAACATGATCAGGGCGATGTGTGATCCGGATCGCCCTGATCATGTTGGTTTTAATGGATACATTTCCTGCATGGAAATGTATCGCAGCTCCAGACAAGTCCAAACATACATTCACTGGACTGTCAGCAAGGAATGTCCGGAAGAGAAGGGCATGTGATAGGAGGACATCCATTTTGTTTCACAGGAGGTTACAAAATGGAGGTTATAAACCAACATGCCCTGGAACTGTCAGCAATGAAATACTAGGAGAAGAACATTTTAAATCATCCATTCTATCTTTGACACACTGATTTGAGGATGGATATTTTGAGCTAACACAACGGACCACTAGAAAATGGCCGCGGGGGTGTTGTTTCTGCGTGTCCAACTTTCGGATCCTGTGCTGAGATATACCACTTAAACATATAGCTATTAATGTTTTAATATTCATTTATATCATTTTAAATGAAAACGTGATGTAATAAAAGCTTTTTAGTAGTAGTTTATTTTTCTATCTTTTTGAATGGTCATTCGTTTTTATCTCGTTATTTTCCACCAATGAAAATCCAAAGTAATTTATCACCACAAATCCATCATTTAATGATCAGACACAGATTTTGTACATTACGTTTTATTATTTTAGTTGTTAGATTTTGTGATTATTTTTCAGAAGAGGACAATATCTATAAAAAGGGACCCTAGAGGTGTGAGGATGAGGTCAGAGGTCAGGGATGTATTATGGGATCTCTGGGGGGAGAGAGGAGGATTAATGAGCTCTGAGATATCAGGAGTCCGTCCTCCCGGGAATATTCAACATTTCATAAATAGTGCCGGAGAATCTACAGAGCACAACGAAATAAAAATTTCTACAACTACTGAGAAACCCAAATCATCTCTACAAGAAGCCCAAATCATCTGTACAAGAAGTCCAAATCATCTCTACAAGAAGCCCAAATCATCTCTACAAGAAGACCAAATCATCTCTACAAGAAGTCCAAATCATCTCTACAAGAACCCCAAATCATCTCTACAAGAAGTCCAAATCATCTCTACAAGAAGCCCAAATCATCTCTACAAGAAGCCCAAATCATCTCTACAAGAAGCCCAAATCATCTCTACAAGAACCCCAAATCATCTCTACAAGAAGCCCAAATCATCTCTACAAGAAGCCCAAATCATCTCTACAAGAAGCCCAAATCATCTCTACAAGAAGCCCAAATCATCTCTACAAGAACCCCAAATCATCTCTACAAGAACCCCAAATCATCTCTACAAGAACCCCAAATCATCTCTACAAGAAGTCCAAATCATCTCTACAAGAAGCCCAAATCATCTCTACAAGAAGCCCAAATCATCTCTACAAGAACCTGAAAAACATCTCTACAAGAACCCCAAATCATCTCTACAAGAAACCCCAAATCATCTCTACAAGAAGACCAAATCATCTCTACAAGAAGTCCAAATCATCTCTACAAGAAGCCCAAATCATCTCTACAAGAAGCCCAAATCATCTCTACAAGAGTCCCAAATCATCTCTACAAGAACCCCAAATCATCTCTACAAGAACCCCAAATTATCTCTACAAGAAGCCCAAATCATCTCTACAAGAAGCCCAAATCATCTCTACAAGAAGACCAAATCATCTCTACAAGAATCCCAAATCATCTCTACAAGAAACCCCAAATCATCTCTACAAGAAGCCGAAAAACATCTCTACAAAAACTCCAAATCATCTCTACAAGAAGCCCAAATCATCTCTACAAGAAGTCCAAATCATCTCTACAAGAAGCCCAAATCATCTCTACAAGAAGTCCAAATCAGCTCTACAAGAAGTCCAAATCATCTCTACAAGAAGTCCAAATCATCTCTACAAGAACCCCAAATCATCTCTACAAGAAGTCCAAATCATCTCTACAAGAAGTCCAAATTATCTCTACAAGAAGTCCAAATCATCTCTACAAGAAGTCCAAATTATCTCTACAAGAAGTCCAAATCATCTCTACAAGAAGCCCAAATCATCTCTACAAGAACCTGAAAAACATCTCTACAAGAACCCCAAATCATCTCTACAAGAAACCCCAAATCATCTCTACAAGAAGACCAAATCATCTCTACAAGAAGCCCAAATCATCTCTACAAGAAGCCCAAATCATCTCTACAAGAGTCCCAAATCATCTCTACAAGAACCCCAAATCATCTCTACAAGAACCCCAAATTATCTCTACAAGAAGCCCAAATCATCTCTACAAGAAGCCCAAATCATCTCTACAAGAAGACCAAATCATCTCTACAAGAATCCCAAATCATCTCTACAAGAAACCCCAAATCATCTCTACAAGAAGCCGAAAAACATCTCTACAAAAACTCCAAATCATCTCTACAAGAAGCCCAAATCATCTCTACAAGAAGTCCAAATCATCTCTACAAGAAGCCCAAATCATCTCTACAAGAAGTCCAAATCAGCTCTACAAGAAGTCCAAATCATCTCTACAAGAAGTCCAAATCATCTCTACAAGAACCCCAAATCATCTCTACAAGAAGTCCAAATCATCTCTACAAGAAGTCCAAATTATCTCTACAAGAAGTCCAAATCAGCTCTACAAGAAGTCCAAATTATCTCTACAAGAAGTCCAAATCATCTCTACAAGAAGTCCAAATCATCTCTACAAGAAGTCCAAATCATCTCTACAAGAAGACCAAATCATCTCTACAAGAAGCCCAAATCATCTCTACAAGAAGTCCAAATCATCTCTACAAGAACCCCAAATCATCTCTACAAGAACCCCAAATCATCTCTACAAGAACCCCAAATCATCTCTACAAGAACTCCAAGTACAAGAAGCCCAAAATCATCTCTACAAAAAGTCCAAATCATCTCTACAAGAATCCCAAATCATCTCTACAAGAACCCCAAATCATCTCTACAAGAACCCCAAATCATCTCTACAAGAAGCCCACAATCATCTCTACAAGAAGCCCAAATCATCTCTACAAGAATTCCAAGTACAAGAAGCCCAAAATCATCTCTACAAAAAGTCCAAATCATCTCTACAAGAAGTCCAAATCATCTCTACAAGAACCCCAAATCATCTCTACAAGAACCCCAAATCATCTCTACAAGAACCCCAAATCATCTCTACAAGAAGCTCAAATCATCTCTACAAGAACCCCAAATCATCTCTACAAGAAGTCCAAATCATCTCTACAAGAACCCCAAATCATCTCTACAAGAAGTCCAAATCATCTCTACAAGAAGCCCAAATCATCTCTACAAGAAGTCCAAATCATCTCTACAAGAAGTCCAAATCATCTCTACAAGAACCCCAAATCATCTCTACAAGAATCCCAAATCATCTCTACAAGAAGCCCACAATCATCTCTACAAGAAGCCCACAATAATCTCTACAAGAATTCCAAGTACAAGAAGCCCAAAATCATCTCTACAAAAAGTCCAAATCATCTCTACAAGAAGTCCAAATCATCTCTACAAGAAGCCCAAATCATCTCTACAAGAAGCCCAAATCATCTCTACAAGAAGTTCAAATCATCTCTAAACGAACCCCGAAAAACAGGAGAGAGGTGAGAGCCCCTATCAATACCTATCAATACATAATACACCTCCATCCTTATTATCAATATATTCCACAATGACACCAGGGATACACTTCTCTACAGCTCTTTATATATAGCTCTGACATATACTGCAGGGCTGTACAGAGAAGCCATTACACACAATGCAGTTTGTCTCCTGTCATAGGGAGTGTATTTTGCTCTCAGTTGCTGTGAATTGATGTACAATACTCAGGTACAGGTGTAGCGGTACGGTGTGGAATGACCCATCCTCAGGACTTCACCAGACATCATTCTGGTCCTGGACTTCAGAGGATCATGTGACCAGTGAGGAGGGTTGAATGACGCCCCCCAAAGGAGCTCAGGTGAGTGACTTTCAGGTTATTAGAGACTGTTATGGGGGCCATTAATGACCAACCACATAAAAATAAATCTTCTAAGCCAGGGGTCTCCAAACTGTGGCCCTTATTAATATTTATTTTGTATTATTTTATATAATTTTTATATTATTTCCCAAGATGCATTTGATAAAAGAAAGTCATTTTATATTATTGTAGATTTTGAAATAATAAATAAAATTATTATTATTATTATTATTAATGTTTGTATTAACATTTATATTATTATTATTATTATTATTAATATTATTATTTATTTTGTATTATTTTATATCATTTTTATATTTTTTCCAAGATGCATGTTATAAAAGAAAGTCATTGTATATTATTGTAGATTTGGAAATAATAAAAAAAAAAATATTATTATTATTATTATTTATATTATTACTATTATTATTATTATTTATTTTGTATTATTTTATATAATTTTTATATTATTTCCCAAGATGCATTTCATAAAAGAAAGTCATTTTATATTATTGTAGATTTGTTATTTTACTATTATTATTATTGCTATTATTTATATTTATTTTGTATTATTTTATATAGTTGTTATATTATTTTTGTAGGGGGGGGGGGGGGCTCTGTCAAGGGGCCCAGGGCAGTTGCTCTCCTTTGCCCTCTTAAAAACCCGACGCTGATTGTTACCCCCGGTGTCCAAACAACCAATGACATGCTTGCCCCCTCATTGACTGACACGTCCTCCGACCAGACCCAGGATCTACAGACTCCCAGCCTTGCTGGACAGGTGTGAGGTGATGGGGGACTCTGATTATAGATGTACTTTAGTGTCATTGTATACATACAAGAAAATGTATCTGGATACTCTCTACAGCAGCCATAAAGCATTTCTCAACAAAACCACACCTACATATTCCTAGCACACGCCCACATATCTATTTAAATATAACAAAATATAAAATGTTATTTTAAAAAAAAAAATCCACATAAGATTCCTAAAACACTGTACTCGGGTACTCAGATGGACTGTGACAGGTACTCGGGTACTCAGATGGACTGTGACATTTATTCCCACAATTCTTTGCAAAAATTATATTTTTTTACAGAATTGTCATATTATCAGGTTATTTCTCACACACAGCATATGCATACCACAAATTACACCCCAAAATACATTCTCCTCCTCCTCCTGAGGATGGCGATACCACATATGTGAGACTTTTACAGCCTGACCACATACAGAGGACCAACATTGAAGTAGTACCTTCAGGCGTTTTAGGAGCATAAATTACACATCTCATTTCATTCCTACCTATCACACTTTTGAAGGCCCTGGAGCACCAGGACAGTGGAATTACCCACAAAATGACCCCATTTTGGAAAGCAAACACCCCAACGTATAATCTATGAGGCATTATGAGTCTTTTGAACGGTTCATTATTTTCCAGAAGTTTTTGGAAAATGTGGAAAAAAAACCACATTTTTTTTACACAAAGTTGTCAATTTATAAGATATTTCTAACACATAGCATGTATATAGCAACAAAAAAACACCCCAAAATACATTCTGCTCCTCCTCCTGAGTACGGCGATACCACATGTGTGAGACTTTTACACAGCCTGTCCACATACAGAGGACCAACATTGAAGTAGTACCTTTAGGCGTTCTACGAGCATAAATTACATGTATAATTTCATTCCTTCCTATCACACTTTTGAAGGCCCTGGAGCACCAGGACAATGGACTTACCCACGAAATGACCCCATTTTGGAAAGCAAACACCTCAACGTATATTCTATGAGGCATGGGCTGCAAATAGGTACTTGAGTACTCTGATGGACTGCAGACAGGTACTCGGGTAAACTTGATGAGCTGCAGCCAGGTACTCGGTTACTCTGATGGGCTGGTGACAGGTACTCTGGTACTCTGTTGGGCTGGTGACAGGTACTCGAGTACTCATGTGAACTGTGACAGGTACTCGGGTACTCAGATAACTGTGACAGGTACTCAGGTACTCATATGGACTGTGACAGGTACTCAGGTACTCATATGGACTGTGACAGGTACTCGGGTGCTTGGGTACTCAAATGGACTGTGACAGGTACACAGGTACTCAAATGGACTGTGACAGGTACTCGGGTACTCAAATGGACTGTGACAGGTACTCAGGTACTCAGATGGACTATGACAGGTACTCAGATGGACTGTGACAGGTACTCAGGTACTCAGATGGACTATGACAGGTACTAAGGTACTCAGATGGACTATGACAGGTACTCGGGTACTCAAATGGACTGATGACAGGTACTCAGATGGACTATGACAGGTACTCGGGTACACAGATGGACTGATGACAGGTACTCAAATGGACTGTGACAGGTACTCGGGTACTCAAATGGACTGTGACAGGTACTCAAGTACTCAGATGGACTATGACAGGTAATCGGGTACTCAGATGGACTGATGACAGGTACTCGGGTACTCAGATGGACTGTGACAGGTACTCAAGTACTCAGATGGACTATGACAGGTACTCGGGTACTCAGATGGACTGATGACAGGTACTCAGGTACTCAAATGGACTGTGACAGGTACTCGGGTACTCAAATGGACTGTGACAGGTACTCGGTTACTTAAATGGACTGTGACAGGTACTCAGGTACTCAAATGGACTGTGACAGGTACTCTGGTACCTATATGGACTGTAACAGGTACTCAGATGGAATGATGACAGGTACTCGGGTACTCAGATGGACTGTGACAGGTACTCAGATGGAATGATGACCGGTACTCAGGTACTCAAATGAACTGTGACAGGTACCCAGGTACTCAGATGAACTGTGACAGGTATGTTGATGGGTGGTGACAGGTCCTCTTTATTGGGGGGCAATCAGTGTGATTGGTGTACAATGTAAGAGATAACGAGATGTTACCCAAATCTCCTTCTCACATACGATCGATGTGTGAGGAGGAGAATCCGTTAACATCTCGTTACCGTTCTATGTTTACATTTAGTGATTGGCTGTGAAAGGATCACAGCCGATCACGTGGCCAGTGGCTGTTTACCAGCATCAGCGATGAGCCGTGTTCCTGGGAACACGCCGCCACCGACGTGGAGGCGCAGCGCGCTCGCATGTGCCATGCAAAGTGGGCTTCATCGTGGCTGATCACATGGTAAACATCCATGCCCAATGCCTGTTCACCCCCCTCGGTGACGAGCGGTGTCTCCGTGACACGCCGCCACCGAAGGTACAGGGCTGCGCGCACACAATCGCACGCATGCCCTGTTTAAATTTACGGACGTCATATGACGGCCGCCCAGAACAATAGTCGTGCCGCCTGGCCGTCGTATGGCAGTTAATCTTGCCGAGACCTGACAATTCATTACAGCAGCAATCAGTTTTAAATTACCTTTTTTCCTTTAGAAATGTCATTTTGCTCTCGGACTGTTCTAAACACGGGAAAGATGCGCTACTTTACAGGCCAACTAAGGGGACCCCCCAGGCATGATATTTTAAAGCGGAGCGACCCCCGTTTTTAAAACCTATAATAAAAAAAAATACTCACCTTCCTCGATCCGAAACGGCAGGTTTTTTTTTTTTTTTTAACTTACCTTTAGTTGTTCTTCTTCTTTCCATCCATCGCTTCCTGGTTCTTGGTCCCTCGGATATGGGTGGGGATATTACGGCTATTACGTAATATCCCCTAGCCCGCACTGTCTCCTGGGAGCTTGTGTCATAGCTCCCAGGAGTCAGTGCGGCTGCCTGGCCCGAGATCGCGCGAGACTTGAAACCGAACGTGACGTCATCACGACAGTCACGTTCGGTCTCTGCTATCACAACGGGGCGGGACTTTCGATGCCGCCCTTGTGATGGCAACAGGAGCTGCTGACGGCGCTCCTATGAACGTTGTACTGCGCATGCGCGAGATTATGAAGAGAGGCGTGAATGAAATCCAGGAAGACAATGCCCTGGAGTATTCAAATGCCCACACGCAAGATGGTGATGAAACCGGAAATTGATATAAAGTGTTTTTAGGACATAAAATACCAACGGCAAAAGTGAGACAGACAGGACAGGTGAGTTAATGATTTACAAATCAATTTATTAATTAATCCCCATTGAAAAAAATACGTCAGGGGCAGTGTAGCTCCGCTTTAAGGAATATTTCATTTTTATTGTTTCACTTTAGGCGTTATTAAAATCACTGCTCCCGAAAAAAAAAAAAAAATTTGCATTGATACATGTCCCTTGGGGCAGGGTCCCCAAACACTCCCCTGGTGCAGGACCCGGGTTCCCAAACACTCCCCTGGGGTAGGACCCGGGTCCCCAAACACTTTTTATGACAATAATTTGTATATAAGCCTTTAAAATTAACACTTTTGGTTTTTCACCTTCGAGTCCCATAGACATTAATGGGGTTCTCCGCTTTTGAAATTGCCACAAACGTTGCAAATTGTTCGCTGTTCGGCGAACGGGCGAACACCCGATGTTTAAGTGGAACGTATGTTGGACTCGAACATTGGGCTCATCCCTGTGTGTTAGGAAATCTATAATCCATGAGCACAGTGATGGACATGGGACCAAAGATCTTACTTTTTCCTCTAATTTCGCAGGGACTGCTGTGTTCAATGTGCTAAAATCCACGAATAACATCCTAACATTTGTGTTTGAGAGCTCAAGAAGTGTAAAGGCTGTAAGGTCCTCTGTTTCAGCCCCTCTGCATCAGCCCCTTTTTCCCTCAATTGGACTTTGGCGGTCAATGGAAAAAAAACCCTGTCTGTTCCGGACAGATAATCAGACACCATACACCGTATGAGGTTTGATAAAGAATGCCTTTACTTCCATTTCACAGAGCATATACAATACAAAAAAAGGGGAAGAACGCAATTGAACAACCAATCACATTCAACCATTTAAGCATTCTGTTATACAATTTAATATTGATCTGCAAGATTCATAATATTTCTTCTTTCGGACTCAACATAATATTTACTCTAAAAATGTCTCACGCAATATATGTGCTTGATAAGATTCTCGGTATGTTTTGATCATATAGCCTACTTGTTATGGGAAGCAGACCCGTTACTAGAAGCCATGAGAACTAAAACTTGTTATGGAAATGTGTGAGTGTGAGATAAACAGAATTTACAGTGAGTTTCTACAGAAAGACAGAAAAACATCTTTGTTACAATACTATTAAATCTTGAAGGGTAATTCTACACTTCCCACGTTTCCTTACAAAGGCAACCATACAATGCAATAGAAATTGCATCATCTGTGCATCTTAAGATGTGATAATACGAGCCTCTCAATACATTTCATGATGATAGGACTTAGGACAACTGGGCCGTAATCATTTAGGAGTGTTACTGCTGATATTTTAGGTATTGTGACAATAGTAGTAGACAGGGCCGGCCCCACCATGGGTCCCAGTCGGTCCATTGGACCCAGGCAGAACTTTGAGATGGGCAGCAAATTGAACCACCGTCACCTCTCCTTCTCTTCTATTATTCCTGCAAATTGACGGCCAAGATTTTTTTCCAGCAGTTTTGTTTGTCATGATGACAACTGCCCCCCGAGCAACTCCACCTGCCACTATATACTAACCTAGCCTGCCTATATACTATCCTAGCCTGTCTATATACTACCCTAGCCTGTATATATACTATCCTAGCCTGTCTATATACTACCCTAGCCTGTATATATACTACTGTAACCTGTACATACAAAAACCCACACAAGCACAGGTTGAATATGCAAACTCCATGCAGACAGTATCCTATCAGGGATTTGAACCAATGACCCCAGGCAGAAATATTAACCACTAAGCCCCTTTGTTGCCTAGACAGATCACATGGCTTCAGTTGGAGGTCTCCTCCTGTTGGTCAGTCTTGTTGGTAATGACAGAGCCGCCCTATGAATACCTGAAGTAGGTGCATACTCCAGGATCCAATGATGCTCAGGGGTGTGTCCTACCAGCATGGCCCAATCACACTCACCAAAGGTTGGAGGTCTCCTCCTGTTGGTCAGTCTTGTTGGTAATGACAGAGCCGCCCTATGAATACCTGAAGTAGGTGCAGACTCCAGGATCCAATGATGCTCAGGGGTGTGTCCTACCAGCATGGCCCAATGACACTCACCAAAGGTTGGAGGTCTCCTCCTGTTGGTCAGTCTTGTTGGTATTGACAGAGCCAGCTTATGAATACCTGAAGTTGGTGCAGACTCCAGGAACCAATGATGGGGGATACTCAGGGGTGTGTCCTACCAGCACCACCCAACTATATACTCACCAAGGGCAGAGCTACATTCCTGATGTTTAACCACTTCACGTCCAATGCCTGCTACAAAATTACTAAGAACCCCCATATATGATATGTTGTCTGAAAGCAGATACCCTGAAGAATAAACCGGTGGCAGCTGAAATTTTGCATTACCACAACAGCATATGGCATCAATATTTTTATTAAAAAATTATCCTGAAATTAATCTTAGTGCACAGGGACACAATAATATTCAAATTTTTTTATAAAAATTTAAAACATGAGGTCACGGCCAGTAAATGGATAACAAACATGCCAAGCCTTAAAATTGAGCACACCAATGAAATGACAGAAAACTTCAGTGCCCAAAATTGGCCAAGCTCACTAAGCCATTGCGTTGACCACTTGAAAATAATGTCTGATGCTCTTCAGTCTAACTGAAAGGTTCCGTAGTAGTAGTCCTGGATTTGGGACTGACCCTGTGCTTGTAGTCCTTGTTCCAGTCATCTAAGCATCTAATGACTTGGTTGCTGTAGGGGTGGGGTAGCCGCACTTCCCTCTATTTACCACCTTCATCTTTCTTTGCAGACACTTCTTACACGTGGATTATGTGGTTATGGAAGTCCTCCACCTCTAACCTGACCTTTGACTCCTCCCACACCAGCTTCTTCCTGTTCGGGTTCCCCGATTTCACCGAATTCCGAGCCCTCCTCATCATTCCCTTTCTGTCTGTCTACATGGCCATACTGTTGGGGAACTGTCTCCTTATCTACCGGATCTGGGTGGAGAAGACCCTCCAGTCTATGATGTACACCCTGATCTCTCTCCTCTTCGTGGTGAACCTCTCTTGTACAAACACCATCCTGCCTCCATTTCTGGTGAGCCTGGTCCTCACCGAGTATCAGATTTCTCTGGGCGGTTGCCTGGTGCAGATGTTCTCCATCTACCTATCAGTGGCTATGGAGTCAGCGGTGGTTCTGCTGATGGCTTTTGATCGGCATATAGCGATCTGCAGACCTCTTCGCTACCAAGAGATCATGACCAACCGGCTTTTGGGACAGCTGGCCATCATTTCTGTGATCAGAAGCCTCATCCTCGTGTGCCCCATAGTCATATCTGTTTCCAAAGTTCAGTTCTGTGGCTCCAACATCATCGAGGACTTTGCCTGTGAAAATATGGGGCTCCTGAAGCTCGGATGTGGAGACATCTCCAAGATGCACATCACCGGCCTGGTGGTCAGGGTCTTTGTCTCGGCGCTGGACGGGAGCCTCATCCTAATATCGTACTTGGACATTCTCCGTAACACAATGAAGACTGTGAAAGGACAAGCTATAAGAAAGGCCTTGAACACATGTAGCACTCACCTGATTGTGGCCATACTCATCTACACTTGTGGCCTCCTGTCGTCCATTGTTTACCGGATGGGTACAGCTGTTGCGACCAGCGGACAAAACCTAGTTAGCGCAATCTACTTCCTTTTACCTGCCACTGTGAACCCAATCATCTATGGGCTGAGGGTGAAGGAGATAAGGATCTGCTTAGTGAGAGCTTATGAAAGAAGGAAATTTCATGTGAACAGACCAACCAGGCCCAACTAGGGGTGCAACGGATCAAAAAACTCACGGATCGGATCGATCCTCGGATCAGAGTCACGGATCGGATCATTTTTCGGATCAGCAAATAATAATTGAATTTGCAAAAACCTGTGAAAATTCCGCCACCATATAGTCCCCACTGTAATATCCACGTCATCTCCCCCACTGTAATATCCACATCCTCTCCCCCACTGTAATATTGTCTGAGTATCGCCGAGTATTGGCAGGGTATCACCGAGTATTGGCAGGGTATTGCCAAGTATTGGCAGGGTATTGGCAGGGTATCGCAGAGTATTGGCAGGGTATCGCAGAGTATTGGCAGGGTATCGCAGAGTATTGGCAGGGTATCGGCTGGGTAATGCAGAGTATCGGCTGGGTAATGCAGAGTATCGGCTGGGTAATGCAGAGTATCGCAGAGTATCGGCTGGGTAATGCAGAGTATCGCAGAGTATTGGCTGGGTAATGCAGAGTATTGCAGAGTATATGCTGGGTAATGCAGAGTATATGCTGGGTAATGCAGAGTATTGCAGAGTATATGCTGGGTAATGCAGAGTATATGCTGGGTAATGCAGAGTATTGGCTGGGTAATGCAGAGTATTGCAGAGTATATGCTGGGTAATGCAGAGTATATGCTGGGTAATGCAGAGTATTGCAGAGTATATGCTGGGTAATGCAGAGTATATGCTGGGTAATGCAGGGTATTGGCTGGGTAATGCAGGGTATTGGCTGGGTAATGCAGGGTATTGGCTGGGTAATGCAGAGTATTGCAGAGTATATGCTGGGTAATGCAGAGTATATGCTGGGTAATGCAGAGTATTGGCTGGGTAATGCAGGGTATTGGCTGGGTAATGCAGGGTATTGGCTGGGTAATGCAGAGTTTGTTTACAAGTGATCGCTCCGTCATTTGACGGAGCGATCACATTGTAAACAGTGGCCGGGTGTACCAAGATGGCCGCCGCTCCGGAGCTAGGCCAAAGCCGCGGCCTTTCCTAAGGCCGCCGGGTGTACCAAGATGGCTGCCGCTCCGGAGCTAGGCCGAAGCCGCGGCCTTTCCTAAGGCCAAGGCCGCGGATCGTGGGGTGTGCCGATCCGAACGGGGTGACCCGTTCGGATCACGGATCGGCGACAATCCGTTGCACCCCTAGGCCCAACCCAACAAATCTCATACAAAGGAATGAATCTGTTCTCGGTGAAAGAAAGGTGAATTGAAAAATAATTATGTGGCTTAAAGAGACTTTTCAGAGCAATGTGAGAGATTATCTTTGTAACCCACCAAGGATGTAGTGCACAGGCCTTAGTGGCCAATTGCCAAGAAGAAACACTGCCATCCGAGAAGGACAATGTCATTAGCCCCGTGTGAGCTTCAACACAATCCAATACGGAACTTATGAAAGCTTTGACTCTGGAGTCTAAAAGAAGGTGGAAATGTGGGGACTTTGAGTATATGGGTTGAGGGGGGGGGGGGGGTTGGGGGGGTGGGGGTGGCCCTTCGATAGCTTATCTTTATATATGGCTGATATGGCAGCTTTGGGTTTGCTGAAGTATGTGGACGATGAGTATGATGATCAGAAGGTGGCCTTTGAGGAGTTTTGTGTGGATCTTCATCAATCAATTGTAGTAATATAATTATTACATTAGCTTTCAATGTTTTTTGGGGGGGTTTCTGAATCTCTTGTGGCCTTATAAGGGACAATCAATCTTATCCCTGGATCTTCATTTAGTTCAGGTTGTGGTCCAGGTTTCTAGAGAAATGTGTCTTTGTAATAAAAGCTGCTGGACCAGGAGTGTCTGGGATGGTTCTACCAGGGCCAGTACAAGGGGTGGGTGGGAGGGGCAGTGACTCTGGGTGCAATGGTTTATTGTAGGGGTTGAGGGGTTGTCCTTAACCAGGTCTTCATTGGCACCTCTATGATCCAAAAAAATGGAACGTTAGATGCATCACCCAATCCAATGACTGCGCCACGTTCTACACATTCTTCACTACAACTAGTGAAGGGTTCTTGCGACTCCCTTGGTATGGGAGATCTGCTAGGTAGGTGGGGTGGCGATGGGTTCCTTATAGGTTCCTCAGAGGTTCCTAGGAGTGCACACACGCCAAAATCCATACCAGACCCTTATCCGAGAAATGCAGACCGGCAGGTCAGGAAAGGGGGGGGCGAAATAGCACCCCCCTTTCCTGAACCATACTAGGCCATATGCCCTGAACATGGGGAGGGTGATTTGAGGCAGGGTGGCTTCCCCTCAAAAAGCACCTTGTCCCATGTTGATGAGGACAAGGGCTTCTTCCCCACAACATAGTGGGCCCTCAGATCCCAACCCCCCCCATGTGTATGAGTACTGATTGGTATATGGCTCAGGGACAGAAGGGCAAAGCAGGCTCAGGGACATGGCATGGGGTTACAATTAACATACCAGTCTGGCTCATATTTGCTCCTGCCATCCTGTCACTGTCCTGGGGGGCCAGAGGGGCTGCTGTCTGCTTCTCTCCGGCACTACCACCCACACCGTCATATCTCACTCTCCACCTCCCGCCACACCCCCTCCGATGCTCCCTTGCTGTCAGGGCTGGGCTCAGCCCTTCCATCTCAGAACTGGCCGCTAAGATGTCGGCTAATTGCCAGCTCCTATCTTTCCACAGTTACTCAGCTGTTGATGATATCCTGCTCGTCAGTCCTGCCTACTTAAGCCGTCCAGCCCAGAGGATCTCTGCCTTCGTCTCGGTCAACATCACAGAAACTATCTCCTGCATTCCTGTTTAAAGACTTCCTTGACTGACATTCCTTCTGGTTTCAGATCCTGCTTGCTGTTTTACTACGCTCATCTCCGGCTCCCTGACTTTTGGCTTGTCTGACTATCCGCTCCGGTTCCTGAACTCTGGCGATGTTTTGACTATAGAAAAAAGGGCAAATACTGCGCTGTGCAAATGAATATATGAGTAACCGAGCTGCCAACACTGCTATGGACAAAACAGCTTACAATAATAAACGGAAAAATGTGTAGCGCTTTGGTTGCAATAATCAAACAAGTGTATACCCAATACAGATATAAGTGTTGAAAATATAACTCAATACGTGAAGAAAGTGAGTTAAATGAATATAAATAAATAACAAATGAATGTGATCATCCAGAAACGGATTCAAAAACAGTCTTTTTAAAGTGATAAAATCCTTCACACTCTCCCTAGAGTGCGATGTGACATAAAGTTCAAATATAAAGTGATAAACGGTGAAAATCCATCATCTGGTATGACACTTAGAAGGACAGGAGAATGACACCACCACCGCAGTAAAAGGAGGAGGCTTACCGGACAGCAATGACCTGGCGGGGCTTACGCCTCCCAAGTCAAACGGGCCTGTTGGTTACAATGAACCCAATGAGGATCAGATGTTCCGTCTCAGGAGGAAAGGACTTCAAACAATCTGTTCACAGGTAGTTGCCACCGGATATCCAGTTACCAGACGAGAATAGGGAGCTCATATATCATACGCCATGCAAATAAAAAACTCGCATAGCGTGATACAGTTTAAAATATTTATTAAAAAATGTAATAATAAAATTGAACACTCACATTTAGGTCGATCGTATATATAGCATATAACAGTCAGTAGCAATGTCTGTAAAGGGGTTCACCCAACATGTTTCGACTTACACAGTCATCATCTGGGGTTTTGGATGTTTTGACTATATTTGTTCTATTTACTTTTATTATTAACCACTTCAATACCAGGCACTTAGACACCTTCCCGCCCAGGACCAATTTTCAGCTTTCAGCACTGTCGCACTTTGAATGACAATTGCGCGGTCATACAACACTGTACCCAAACAAATTTTTTATCATTTTTTTCCCACAAAAAGAGCTTTCTTTTGGTGGTATTTGATCCCCTCTGCGATTTTTATTTTTTGCGCAACAAATAAAAAAAGACAGAAAATTTTGAAAAAAAACACGCCGATCG
Organism: Lithobates sylvaticus; assembly: GCA_028564925.1. NCBI lineage: Eukaryota > Metazoa > Chordata > Amphibia > Anura > Ranidae > Lithobates > Lithobates sylvaticus. The sequence continues at coordinate 633,515,344 of CM053027.1, read as the reverse complement.
GCTCTCCTCTACTCGCGTCTGTCAGACGCGAGTGAGGAAAAGCCGATCACCGGCTTTTGCTGTTGACATCGTGATCAGCCGTGATTGGACACGGCTGATCACGTGGTAAAGAGCCTCCGCCGGAGGCTCTTTACCGAGATCAGTGTAGCGGTGTGTCAGACTGACACACCGCTCCACCGATTGCCGCGATGCGCGCGGCGGCATGTTATCCTGAAGGACGTCATATGACGCCCAGTCAGGATAACGGAACCACTTCCCGGACGTCAATATGCTATTGACCGGGCGGGAAGTGGTTAAACAAGTGTGATTTTTACTGTACTACGGTCTGACTTCCTGGTTTTTGACAGCAGGCGAAGGCCATGAATTCAGAAGATGCAGTCAATCCACTTGTTGGTAATATGTTTTCCAGATTGGATGAGCAGGATCACTGGATGGATCAGTTTGCCACGGCTCACCTGGAATCTCCCACTGTGGCTGCTCCGGTACAACCTGAGTCGCAGGCCGTCCCTGCTGCTGCTCCAGTCTCTGTGCCGGCCCCCGCCTCGAGTATTACCTCTATAAGAGGTATGTCTGGTTCCGCTCCGCTTCCCCAGTGATATGGGGGCGATCCAGTCCAATGCAGAGGGTTTCTCAACCAGGTTGAGATATACTTTGAGATGCTGCCCCAGGCGTTTCCCACAGACAGAAGCAAAGTAGGTTTCGTGATATCTTTGCTTTCTGAGAGAGCCTTGGCCTGGGCAAACCCTCTATGGGAGACGCAAAGACCTCTTGTCTTGAGTTACTCTGAGTTTGCGTCCTCCTCGATCGCTCCTCGGAGAGCCAGAACAGGGATCTGTCAATGTAAACAGACAAATCTCCGTTCTCTCAGGGAAGTAGAGAGCGATATGCTGTTTCTAGTGATCAGGAACAGCAATCTCTCTCCTCCTCCAGCCAGTCCCCTCCCCTCACAGTAAGAAACACCTCCCTAGGACACAGTTAACCCCTTGCTCGCCCCCTAGTGTTAACCCCTTCCCTGCCAGTGTCATTTATACAATAATCAGTGTATATTTTTAGCTCTGATCGCTGTATAAATGTCACTGATCCCAAAAACGTGTCAAAAGTGTCTGATCTGTCCGCCGCAATGCCGCAATCCTGCTAGAAATCGCTGATCACCGCCATTACTAGTGAAATATATAAATAAATAATAAAAATGCCATAAATATATCCCCTATTTTGTAGATGCTATAACTTTTGCGCAAACCAATCAATATACACTTATTGCAATTTTTTTTTTTTTTACCAAAAATATGTAGAAGAATACGTATCGGCCTAAACTGAGGAAGAATTTTATTTTGGGGATATTTATTATAGCAAAAACTAAAAAAATATAGTTTTTTTTTTTTCAAAATTGTCGCTCTTTGTTTATAGAGCAAAAAATAAAAACTGCAGGTTTTTTTGGGTGCAAATTTGCACGACTGCGCAATTTTTAGTTAAAGTGACGCAGTGCCATATCACAAAAAAAATGGCCATGGGAGGTGGGGCCACTCCATATTAATGGACATGGGAGGTGGGGGGACTCCATATTAATGGGCATGGGAGGTGGGGGGGACTCCATATTAATGGCCATGGGGTGGGGGGACTCCATATTAATGGCCTTGCTGGGGGACACCATATTAATGGCCATAGGGTGGGGGGACTCCATATTAATGGCCTTGCTGGGGGACTCCATATTAATGGCCATGCTGGGGGACTCCATATTAATGGCCGCGGTGGGGGACTCCATATTAATGGCCGTGGTGGGGGACTCCATATTAATGGCCGTGGTGGGGGACTCCATATTAATGGCCATGCTGGGGGACTCCATATTAATGGCCGTGGTGGGGGACTCCATATTAATGGCCGTGGTGGGGGACTCCATATTAATGGCCGTGGTGGGGGACTCCATATTAATGGCCGTGGTGGGGGACTCCATATTAATGGCCATGTTGGGGGACTCCATATTTATGGCCGTGGTGGGGGACTCCAAATGAATGGCCATGGCGGGTGACTCCATATTAATGGCCATGTGGTGGGAGGACTCCATATTAATGGCCATGGCGGGTGACTCCATATTAATGGCCTTGCTGGGGGACACCATTTTAATGGCCATAGGGTGGGGGGACTCCATATTAATGGCCTTGCTGGGGGACTCCATATTAATGGCCATGCTGGGGGACTCCATATTAATGGCCGCGGTGGGGGACTCCATATTAATGGCCGTGGTGGGGGACTCCATATTAATGGCCGTGGTGGGGGACTCCATATTAATGGCCGTGGTGGGGGACTCCATATTAATGGCCATGTTGGGGGACTCCATATTTATGGCCGTGGTGGGGGACTCCAAATGAATGGCCATGGCGGGTGACTCCATATTAATGGCCATGTGGTGGGAGGACTCCATATTAATGGCCATGTGGTGGGAGGACTCCATATTAATGGCCATGGGAGGTTTGGTGAATCCATATTAATGGCCTTGCTGGGGGACTCCAAATGAATGGCCATGGTGGGGCAACTCCATATTAATAGCCATGGTGGGGGACTCCAAATGAATGCCCATGGTGGGTGACTCCATATTAATGGCCATGGGAGGTGGGGCCACTCCATAATATTGGCCATGGGGTGGGGTGACTCCAGATAAATGGCCATGGGAGGTGGGGGGACTCCATGTTGGAAAAGGGCTGGGTTAACTCTTCTCTATCAGTTATTTGAAGGGGATATTTTATTGCCCTTTAGTATACGGAAAGATCACTTCCAATAATCAAATGGTAACTTTTATCAGTATCTTCAAATTCGTGACGCTCTACAAAGTCAATCTCTAACAATCCAACTACAATACAGTCCATCAGAGATTTTACTGAAGGCAACTTCAGTACGGCCCAGGAAACGAGGACTAATAGGGGATCTCTATCATATTCTATTGAATGTAGAGAAGACAGATGGTCAGGCCAAGAGTTTCATTCAATGGCAAAAAGACCCGATGGATCTTAGTGAAGGAGAATGGATAAGAGCTATGGAGATCCTACCTGAGGTATCTATTTCACCATCTGAGCAATTAACCCAGCTCTTTACTCTACACAGGACCCACTATACCCCACAAAAATGATATGCCTGGGGAAAATACACATCACCTCTGTATCCAATGGCTCCCTGATCCATATGCTTTGGCGTTGTCCCAAGCTCCGTAGATATTGGGAGAAAGTGTTCCTGACTTTGAATACAATATCTCGGACAGAAATAACAAATACCCCTAAATCAGCACTATTGGGAATAATTCCAGATGGAGTTCTACCTGTAGAGATGTACACGATGTGGACTAGATCTCTCTATCTAGCCCGTAAACGTATTTTACAAAAGTGGATAGCCAATACCCCACCAGCCCATAAACAATGGGGTAACAAAACAAATTATATACTAAGAAAAGAAAGACTAGCATATAAACATATAAACAGTCCCTCAAAAATGTAATAAAATATGTTATTATTGGCTTGACTGATGGATCATGTGGAGGGGCTGGTGAGAGGGAGGAGGAGGGGGGTAGATGGGAATGAGGAGATCGATTTATAACAAACTAAGAAGATGAGAACTGTATAATATAAATGGAATTGGAAATCAATCCAGAGGTATATGTTTGTTGTTTGTTTGTCTTTTTAGATTTTCTTTTTTTTTTTATCTTTCTCTTTTGTTGTTGGTTGTTTCTTTTCTTGCATATTTGAATTTATAGAAACAAAATGAAATGATGGTAATTTTTTAAGCTTATTGCTTTCTTGTTTAAATTTTTGTATGGAATAAGCCTGATAAAAATAAAAAAAACAATTTGATGTAAAAAAAATAAATAAATGATCAGACACAGATATTGTACATTACTTTTTATTTTTTTAGTTGTTAGATTTTGTGATTATTTTTCAGGAGAGGACATTATCTAAAAAAAGGGACCCTAGAGGTGTGAGGATGAGGTCAGAGGTCAGGGATGTATTATGGGATCTCTGGGGGGAGAGAGGAGGATTAATGAGCTCTGAGATATCAGGAGTCCATCCTCCCGGGAATATTCAACATTTCATAAATAGTGTCGGAGAATCTACAGAGCACAACGAAGAAAATATCTACAACTACCGAGAACCCAAATTATCTGTACAAGAAGTCCAAATCATCTCTACAAGAAGCCCAAATCATCTCTACAAGAACCCCAAATCATCTCTACAAGAACCCCAAATCATCTCTACAAGAAGTCCAAATAATCTCTACAAGAAGCCGAAATCATCTGTACAAGAATCCCAAATCATCTCTACAAGAAGTCCAAATCATCTCTACAAGAACCCCAAATCATCTCTACAAGAAGCCTAAATCATCTCTACAAGAACCCCAAATCATCTCTACAAGAAGACCAAATCATCTCTACAAGAAGCCTAAATCATCTCTACAAGAAGTCCAAATCATCTCTACAAGAAGCCCAAATCATCTCTACAAGAAGCCCAAATCATCTCTACAAGAAGTCCAAATCATCTCTACAAGAAGCCCAAATCATCTCTACAAGAAGCCCAAATCATCTCTACAAGAAGCCCAAATCATCTCTACAAGAAGCCCAAATCATCTCTACAAGAAGTCCAAATCATCTCTACAAGAAGCCCAAATAATCTCTACAAGAAGTCCAAATCATCTCTACAAGAAGTCCAAATCATCTCTACAAGAAGTCCAAATCATCTCTACAAGAAGCCCAAATCATCTCTACAAGAAACCCAAATCATCTGTACAAGAACCCCAAATCATCTCTACAAGAATCCCAAATCATCTCTACAAGAACCCCAAATCATCTCTACAAGAATCCCAAATCATCTCTACAAGAATCCCAAATCATCTCTACAAGAAGACCAAATCATCTCTACAAGAATCCCAAATCATCTCTACAAGAAGTCCAAATCATCTCTACAAGAAGACCAAATCATCTCTACAAGAATCCCAAATCATCTCTACAAGAACCCCAAATCATCTCTACAAGAAGTCCAAATCATCTCTACAAGAAGACCAAATCATCTCTACAAGAAGTCCAAATCATCTCTACAAGAAGTCCAAATCATCTCTACAAGAAGCCCAAATCATCTCTACAAGAACCCCAAATCATCTCTACAAGAACCCCAAATCATCTCTACAAGAATCCCAAATCATCTCTACAAGAACCCCAAATCATCTCTACAAGAAGCCCAAATCATCTCTACAAGAAGACCAAATTATCTCTACAAGAAGCCCAAATCATCTCTACAAGAACCCCAAATCATCTCTACAAGAAGTCCAAATCATCTCTACAAGAACCCCAAATCATCTCTACAAAAAGCCCAAATCATCTCTACAAGAAGCCCACAATCATCTCTACAAGAAGTCCAAATCATCTCTACAAGAACCCCAAATCATCTCTACAAGAACCCCAAATCATCTCTACAAGAAGACCAAATCATCTCTACAAGAAGCCCAAATCATCTGTACAAGAACCCCAAATCATCTCTACAAGAAGACCAAATCATCTCTACAAGAAGCCCAAATCATCTCTACAAGAACCCCAAATCATCTCTACAAGAAGCCCAAATCATCTCTACAAGAAGACCAAATTATCTCTACAAGAAGCCCAAATCATCTCTACAAGAACCCCAAATCATCTCTACAAGAAGTCCAAATCATCTCTACAAGAACCCCAAATCATCTCTACAAGAAGCCCAAATCATCTCTACAAGAAGCCCACAATCATCTCTACAAGAAGTCCAAATCATCTCTACAAGAACCCCAAATCATCTCTACAAGAACCCCAAATCATCTCTACAAGAAGACCAAATCATCTCTACAAGAAGCCCAAATCATCTGTACAAGAACCCCAAATCATCTCTACAAGAAGTCCAAATCATCTCTACAAGAAGCCCAAATCATCTCTACAAGAACCCCAAATCATCTCTACAAGAACCCCAAATCATCTCTACAAGAATCCCAAATCATCTCTACAAGAACCCCAAATCATCTCTACAAGAAGCCCAAATCATCTCTACAAGAAGACCAAATTATCTCTACAAGAAGCCCAAATCATCTCTACAAGAACCCCAAATCATCTCTACAAGAAGACCAAATCATCTCTACAAGAAGCCCAAATCATCTCTACAAGAACCCCAAATCATCTCTACAAGAAGTCCAAATCATCTCTACAAGAAGACCAAATCATCTCTACAAGAAGCCCAAATCATCTCTACAAGAAGCCGAAATCATCTCTACAAGAACCCCGAAAAACAGGAGAGAGGTGAGAGCCCCTATCAATACCTATCAATACATAATACACCTCCATCATTATCAATATATTCCACAATGACACCAGGGATACACTTCTCTACAGCTCTTTATATATAGCTCTGACATATACTGCAGGGCTGTACAGAGAAGCCATTACACACAATGCAGTTTGTCTCCTGTCATAGGGAGTGTATTTTGCTCTCAGTTGCTGTGAATTGATGTACAATACTCAGGTACAGGTGTAGCGGTACGGTGTGGAATAACCCGTCCTCAGGACATCACCAAACATCATCCTGGTCCTGGACTTCAGAGGATCATGTGACCAGTGAAGAGGGTGGAATGGCGCCCCCCAGAGGAGCTCAGGTGAGTGACTTTCAGGTTATTAGAGCCTGTTATGGGGGCCATTGCTGACCAACCACATAAAAATCAATCTTCTAATCCAGGGGTCTCAAAACTGCGGCTTGGTGGGAAGGGGGGGATTCAGGTTTGGGGGGGCCCCTCAGAGTCAGCTTACATTTTCTATGACAGTCACACATTTTTAAAGTGCACAACACGCGCCATTCTGGGGGGACGCAGTCTTAGCGCTCTATGTGCTGCCAAAATTTGTTTTTTTTTTTTAAATATTCCAGACCGGGTCAAAAAAATTTACAGGACGATGGTCGGAAAAATATTAATTCCTAAGATGCATTTCATTTTATATTATTATTATAGATGTGATATTTTATTATTATTATTTTTATTGTTTTTAATTATATTAATATTATTATTATTATTATTATTACTAATATTTATTTCGTATTCATTTATATAATTTTTATATTATTTCCCAATATGCATTTCATAAAAGAAAGTCATTTAATGTTATTGTAGAATTTGGAAATAATAAAATTATTATTATTATTATTATTTATTTTATATTAATTCATGTAATTTTTATATTATTTCCTAAGATGCATTTCATAAAAGAAAGTCATTTAATGTTATTGCAGAATTTGGAAATAATAAATAAAATTATTATTATTATTATTATTTAATATCATCATGCCGTCAATCGGGTGTATAGATAAACTATATCGATAGACAGGTACATTTATACAATAATATAAAAAACTTTATAATCATTTAATACATTTTTAAAACTTGCTACAAGGGCCAAATGTGAACCCAAATAATAAATGCTAAAAAAATGTTTAAAAACAGAGATAGAAGGTGCGATAAGGCAGACTCCATCTAGTGGTCAATGTTTGCTGAACACGTTGGATGTGCAGTGAGAAGGAAAGCTACGTTCTTTACACCGATCGTTCAATATGCGGTATACATTGAGGCAAATGTGAGTGTGTATATTTTGTATGAAGAGGAGGCAATCGCTGTGTTTGCAATCTTGCGCAATGATGATTTATTAAATTGTTTGCTTTTGGAGATATTAAGGAAAACGGCTTGCACTGTGTCCCGGGATCGGAACACACACAGGCCGATTACCATAACGATCGTTTGTGTCTGAAAACTTCTGGAAGGTGAGCAGGTAGTTCATACTGAGGTGGTGGTGACTTTCTGTCTCCACTTCTTTTTCATTTTTTCATTATTTCATCTATACATTTCTTATGTTTTTTTTATGATCACAGCCTTTATATTATAGTTTTTTTTTTTTTTTTTTTTTTTTATTACAGTATTTTGTGGCAATTAGACATCGTGGACAAATGATCAGATTTGGATATATATATATATATACAGCATGCGCAGACCGACAATGACAGACATTTCCGATGTTTGCCGTCATTTTCCGAGGCTCCGCATGTGCAGAATGGCCGAGAGTCCGCGGAAAATGGCAGAGGGTCCCCGCAGCGCCCGGTTTGTAAGTAGGGGATGTTCATAGGTCGGGCGTTCGTAAGTCGGGGACCCCCTGTATATATATATATATATATATATATATACAGGGGTCAAGTCCTGGGAAAAAAGTGTGGGAACTCCCACCCAAGATCCACTCGCCCCCCACCAATAAATAAAATGATCGACTCATATGCACGAACGCTTCAAAAGTGGTATTTTTCATCCAATTTTCGTATTGTGTGGATGAAGCTGAACTGTTAGTACATAAAAAAAAACAATCCTCAATAAACATAAATCGGGTAATTCTCTGAATAATCGGCATTCATACAATTGTGCTTCCATGTAATGTGATCATCATGTTCTGATCTTTATTGGGGAATGTTATTTTGTATATAGAGTGTTTATGTGGTGAGTTTACACTTTTCATTGAACAGAGTTTGGATAACACAGGGTTATATGGAAAGGTGATAAATGAAGTGCACATTATCTGGACAGAATGCTTGGGGAGATAGTGATGTGTTCCTGCTTAGGAGATGTATGTTAGCTTGGGGGGGGGGGGGGGCTGCAAACTCTGCAGGGGCTCCAACACACACTCGCTGCTATTCCAACCCTTCACATATTTCCACATAAACTTCCCTCCTGGCATTAAACTTTGCCAGGTATTGTGCTCAGCTTACCACCCCAAACTGATGTTCCTCCCTCAGCTCACCTCTCTCCCTGCATGTCCTGTGAGCAGAATAGCTGTGCTCCTCATCTGGGTTCTCTCATCATACAGCACTGAAGATAGAGGAGGGGGGGATTCAGCGGGACACACAGAGCAAGTATGCAGGAGACTGGGGGGGGGGGGGGGATGAGGATACAGAAAATCAGGAAGGGCCGGCAGGGAGGAGCGCATCACGAGAGGTCTGACTAAATACAATCTCTTAGCAGCAGGGACCTGATCTACCCGTCAGCTAGCTGTGATTGACAGGTAGATCGAAGAGGAAGCTGTCATGGGGCCCCCTACTGGCAATGCCTGAATGGTCAGGTGTGCGTCACTTACTATTGCAAGCTGTGTCGGTGGCTGCTGGTGTAGCACCTGCCACACAGCTCCCATACTTCAAAGTCTTGCAGGACACAGCTGCTAACGGGAACTAAGTTCCTGTTGTGGAAAAAGTACAGGAATTCCATTCCCATGTGTTCCCACAGGACTTGAACCCTGTATATATATATATATATATATATATATATATATATATATATATATATATATATATATATATATATTTATATATATATATATATATATATATTTTTTTTTTTTTTAATCACTGTGGAATATCTTCATAGGTTCTAGAGCACTATTAATCAAGTAATCAATATTATTATTATTTTATATTATTTTATATAATTTTTATATTATTTCCCAAGATGCATTTCATAAAAGAAAGTCATTTTATATTATTGTAGATTTAATATTTTATTATTATTATTAATAATTATTATTATTTATATTATTATTATTATTTATTTTGTATTTTTTATATAATTTTTATATTTTTTTCCAAGATGCATTTTATAAAAGAAAGTCATTTTATATTATTGTAGATTTGATATTGTATTATTATTATTATTATTATTATTATTATTATTATTAATTATTATTATTATTCTTTATATTATTATTATTTATTTTGTATTATTTTATATAATTTTTATATTATTTCCCAAGATGCATTTCATAAAAGAAAGTCATTTTATATTAATGTAGATTTGATATTTTATTATTATTACTATTTTTATTTATTTTGTTTTATTTTATATAATTGTTATATTATTTTTGTAGGGAAGGGGAGGGCGCTCTGTCAGGGGGCCCATGGGGCAGTTGCTCCCCTTTGCCCTCTTAGAAACCGGACACTGATTGTTACCGCCGATGTCCAAACAACCAATGACATGCTGGTGGAGACTGGAATGTGATGGAGGCCTCCCTTGCTTCTCCTGCCTACACTCCTGAAGGTGGGAACAGAAAGTGTCAAGGTGAGGAGTGGCACGAGTGCCGGGTAGCTGGCTGGTGATGTCCCCTCTGTAGGTGGGTAGAGCTGGTAATCACGGTCCTTGGAGCAGGAAGTAGAAGCAGCTTGGCACCAGAGCGTGGGCAGGAGCGGAATCAGGAGAAGAGCAGCAATCAGCAACAACCAGGCAGCAGGGGACCGAATCAGCCGGCAAAGCAAGTCCAGAAGGCAGGGCAGGGCAGGGTCGGGAACAGCCGGGCAATTTGGTACCAAATCAGTAGGCAGATCAAGTCCAGTAAACAAGCCAAAGTCAGGATACCAGGAAACAGAGTAAAGGAACAAGCAGAGGCGAAGTCCAAAGGCAAGTCGGGTCATCAGGAGTAGGGATGAGCTTCGAGTTCGAGTCGAACTAATGTTCGAGTCGAACATTGCCTGTTCGCCTGTTCATCGAACAGCGAACAACTTGGGGTGTTCGCGGCAAATTTGAAAAGCCACGGAACACCCTGTAAAAGTCTATGGGAGAAATCTAAAGAGCTAATTTTAAAAGCCTATATGAAAGCTATTGTCATAAAAAGTGTTTGGGGACCCGGGTCCTGCCCCAGGGGACATGTATCAATGCAAAAAAAAGTTTTAAAAATGCCAGTTTTTTCGGGAGCAGTGATTTTAATAATGCTTAAAGTGAAACAATAAAAGTGTAATATTCCTTTAAATTTCGTACCTGGGGGGTGTGTATAGTATGCCTGTAAAGGGGCGCATGTTTCCCGTGCTTAGAACTGTCCCTGCACAAAGCGTCATTTCTGCAGGAAAAAAAGTCATTTAAAATCACTCGCGGCTGTAATGAATTGTCGGCTCCCGTAATACAGAGAACAGTCATTGAAAGTCATTGATTAAAAAAAAAAATGCGTGGGGTTCCCCATAAATATCCATACCAGACCCTTCAAGTCTGGTATGGATTTTAAGGGGAACCCCACGCATTTTTTTTTTAATCAATGACTTTCAATGCCCCCCCCCCTCCTGAACCGTACCAGGCCACATGCCCTCAACATTGGGAGGATGCTTTAGGGGTCTGTGACACCTCAAAGCACCATGTGCCCATGATGATGAGGAAAAGGGCCTCATCCCCACAACCCTGGCCGGTGGTTGTGGGGGTCTGCAGGCTTATCAGAATCTGGAAGCCCCCTTTTTAACAAGGGGACCCCCAGATCCCGCCCCCCCCCCCACCTGTTTGAAATGGTAAGGGGGGTACAAAAGTATCCCTACCATTTCACAAAGAAAGTGTAAAAAATAGTTAAAAAACACACAGACACCGTTGGGAAAAGTCCTTTATTAAAAAAATAAAAATAAAAAAAAAGATTCCAGCGGTGGTAATCCACTTGCTATCCAGCGATGGGTGATCTCTTCTCCGGGGTCCAGCGATGGGTGATCTCTTCCGACGACGTCCAGCGCAGCGCATCCTGTCTCTGACACTGCAGGAATCCCGTCTTAGCTGAGGAGGACCGGGCCACCCGTCACCTGACCCCGCCCCCCTCTGACGCAATGCAAGGAGGAAGCTGGGCTTCCCCAGTGACGTATGGGTGACCCGACCCCCTCTGATGTAACGGAAACCTGTGTTACATCAGAGGGGGCGGGGTCACCCGTACATCACTGGGGAAGCCCAGCTTTTCCCTTGCGTCAGAGGGGGCAGGGTCACCCTTACATCACTGGGGAAGCCTGGGTTTCCCCTGGGTTTCTCCATGGAGACACAGCTGAGGATGACGGGGCCACCCGTCACCTGACCCCCCCCCCCTCTGACGCAAGGGAAAAGCTTCCAGAATCTGATAAGCCCCCTGCCGGCAGACCCCCACAACCACCTAACAAGGGTTGTGGGGATGAGGCCCTTCTCCTCATCAACATGGGGACATGGTGCTTTGATGCCCCAAAGCATCCTCCCAATGTTGAGGGCATGTGGCCTGGTATGGTTCAGGAGGGGGGGCGCTCTCTCGCCCCCCCTCTTTTCCTGCGGCCTGCCAGGTTGCGTGCTCGGATAAGGGTCTGGTATGGATTTTGAGGGGGACCCACACATAATTTATTTTTTTGGTGCGGGGTTCCCCTTAATATCCATACCAGACCTGAAGGGCCTGGTAATTGAATTTGGGGGGAACCCCACACATATTATTTTTTTTTTTAATCAATGACTGTTCTCTGTATTATGGGAGCCGACAATTCATTATAGCCGCCAGTGCTTTTAAATGACTTTTTTTCCTTCAAAAATGACACTTTGTGCAGGGACAGTTCTGAGCACGAAAAACATGCGCCCCTTTACAGGCATACTAAAGACACCCCCAGGTATGAAATTTAAAGGAAAATTACACTTTTATTGTTTCACTTTAACCACCTGAGATCCGCGCCATAGCCAAATGACGGCTACAGCGCGGATCTGATGTGCCGGGACGACGTCTATTGACGTCGTCCCAGCAACGAGCTGCCTGTGCGCCCCCTGAAGGGCGCGCGCGGCACGCTCTGTGATCCACGAGTCTGTGAGACTCGCTGGATCACAGATCCGAGTAAGGGGTCGATCCCGACCCCTTTCCACGTGATCAGCTGTCAGCCAATGACAGCTGATCATGTGATAATTACCGAGCCGGTAATCGGCTTTTTTTCCTGCTCGCGCTGATAGCGCGAGGAGAAAAAAAAAAGCCGATCACCGGCGGCAGTGAGAGGGACATCAGTCCCTCTCACTGCAATATGCCAAGGGTCCATGGTGCCCACCATTGCTAATAAAAGTGCCCCCAGTGCCATCTGTCAGTGCCCCCAGTGCCATCTGTCAGTGCCCCCAGTGCCATCTGTCAGTGCCCACAGTGCCATATGTCAGTGCCCACAGTGCCAGTGCTGCACATCAGTGTCACCTACCAGTGCTCATCAGTGTCCCCTGCCAGTGCTCATCAGTGTCCCCTACCGGTGCCCAGTGCCACCTATCAGTGCCCATCAGTGCCACCTATCAGTGCCCATCAGTGCCATCTATCAGTGCCACCTATCAGTGCCATCTATCAGTGCCCATCAGTGCCATCTATCAGTGCCATCCATAAGTGCCCATCCGTGCCACCCATCCGTGCCACCCATCCGTGCCCATCAGTGCCATCTTTGCTGTGCCCATCAGTACCGACTTATCTGTCCCCACCAGTGCAGCCTATCAGTGCCCACCAGTGCATAGGGGTGCAACGGATCGTCGCCGATCCGTGATCTGAACGGGTCACCCCGTTCGGATCGGCACACCCCGCGATCCGCGGAGCGCTCCGCGGCCGAGGCTTCGGCCTAGCTCCGGAGCGTCGGCGGCCATCTTGGTACACCCGGCGGCCTTAGGAAAGGCCGCGGCTTCGGCCTAGCTCCGGAGCGGCGGCCATCTTGGTACACCCGGCCACTGTTTACAATGTGATCGCTCCGTCAAATGACGGAGCGATCACTTGTAAACAAACTGCATTACCCAGCCAATATCCTGCATTACCCAGCCAATGTACTCTGCATTACCCAGCCAATGTACTCTGCATTACCCAGCCAATACTCTGCGATACTCTGCATTACCCAGCCAATACTCTGCGATACTCTGCATTACCCAGCCAATACTCTGCGATACTCTGCATTACCCAGCCGATACTCTGCGATACTCTGCATTACCCAGCCGATACTCTGCGATACTCTGCATTACCCAGCCGATACTCTGCGATACTCTGCATTACCCAGCCGATACTCTGCGATACTCTGCATTACCCAGCCGATACTCTGCGATACTCTGCATTACCCAGCCAATACTCTGCGATACTCTGCATTACCCAGCCAATACTCTGCGATACTCTGCATTACCCAGCCGATACTCTGCATTACCCAGCCGATACTCTGCGATACTCTGCATTACCCAGCCGATACTCTGCGATACTCTGCATTACCCAGCCGATACCCAGCCAATACTCTGCATTACCCAGCCGATACCCAGCCAATACTCTGCATTACCCAGCCGATACCCAGCCAATACTCTGCGATACCCAGCCAATACTCTGCGATACCCAGCCAATACTCTGCGATACCCAGCCAATATTACAGTGGGGGAGAGGATGTGGATATTACAGTGGGGGAGATGACGTGGATATTACAGTGGGGGAGATGACGTGGATATTACAGTGGGGGGAGAGGACGTGGATATTACAGTGGGGGGAGAGGACGTGGATATTACAGTGGGGGAGAGGACGTGGATATTACAGTGGGGGGAGATGACGTGGATATTACAGTGGGGGAGAGGACGTGGATATTACAGTGGGGGGAGAGGACGTGGATATTACAGTGGGGGGAGATGACGTGGATATTACAGTGGGGGGAGATGACGTGGATATTACAGTGGGGGAGATGACGTGGATATTACAGTGGGGGGAGAGGACGTGGATATTACAGTGGGGGGAGATGACGTGGATATTACAGTGGGGGAGATGACGTGGATATTACAGTGGGGGGAGATGACGTGGATATTACAGTGGGGGAGATGACGTGGATATTACAGTGGGGGGAGATGACGTGGATATTACAGTGGGGGAGATGACGTGGATATTACAGTGGGGGAGATGACGTGGATATTACAGTGGGGGGAGATGACGTGGATATTACAGTGGGGGGAGAGGATGTGGATATTACAGTGGGGGAGATGACGTGGATATTACAGTGGGGGGAGATGACGTGGATATTACAGTGGGGGAGATGACGTGGATATTACAGTGGGGGGAGATGACGTGGATATTACAGTGGGGGGAGATGACGTGGATATTACAGTGGGGGAGATGACGTGGATATTACAGTGGGGGGAGAGGACGTGGATATTACAGTGGGGGAGATGACGTGGATATTACAGTGGGGGAGAGGACGTGGATATTACAGTGGGGGGAGAGGACGTGGATATTACAGTGGGGGGAGATGACGTGGATATTACAGTGGGGACTATATGGTGGCGGAATTTTCACAGGTTTTTGCAAATTCAATTATTATTTGCTGATCCGAAAAATGATCCGATCCGTGACTCCTGATCCGAGGATCGATCCGATCCGTGAGTTTTTTGATCCGTTGCACCCCTAGAAAAAACTGTTGTTTTTAAAAAAGATTTGCATTGATACATGTCCCCTGGGGCAGGACCCGGGTCCCCAAACATTTTTTATGACAATAATTTGTATATAAGCCTTTAAAATTAGCACTTTTGATATTTCACGTTTGTGTCCCATAGACTTTAACGGCGCTCCACGGATTTTCGAATTTGCTGCGTACGCCGCATATTGTTCGCTGTTCGGCGAACACCCGATGTTTCAGTGGAACTTACGTTGGACTGGAACATCGGGCCCATCCCTGTTTGTTAGGAAATCTATAATCCATGAGCACAGTGATGGACATGAGACCAAAGATTTGAACTTTTTCTCTAATTTACAGGGACTTCTGTGTTCAATGCTGAGCTAAAATCAGTGAATAACATCCTAAGATAGGGTGTTCGCCTGTTCGCCAAATAGCGAACAATTTGGGGAACACCCTATAAAAGTCTATGGGAGAAATCAAAAGTGCTAATTTTAAAGACTTATATACAAGTTATTGTCATAAAAAGTGTTTGGGGACCCGGGTCCTGCCCCAGGGGACATGTATCAATGCAAAAAAAAGTTTTAAAAACTGAAGTTTTTTCCGGAGCAGTGATTTTAATAATGCTTAGAAAAAAAGGAAACTGGGAATCCCCTATGTGGTGGACTTTTATGGCACAGAGTTTTTACCCAGAAAATAATTTCGATAGTATATTTTAAACAATTATAAATTATTTATTACATAAAGCAAAAACATGTACGTTAATGCATTTAAAGTAGAGAAAATGAAATGTTTGAACATCACTCAAAATAAGCACAACATGTAGATATACATCATAGTCAAATGGTTTCTCACACCCGACGCGTTTCGGAGATTATAGTTTCTTCCTTCTTCAGGGGTGAGAATGCAAGAGAAACCATATTATGAAAAAATAGTAAAACAGTATGTCAAAGTACATATTGTAGTACATGAGAATGAAAAATGACATAGGATATAGAACGAAAATAACTTACAGATGTTCAAACGATATGTACAAAGACACTTCAATGATTTAAAAACAATGCTAGGACAGAGGTGCTCCAGAGTCTTCACCTCAGGGATCCCCAGATAGCATGCCTAGATAGATAGTCTATGCCCATCAGCTGACAGAGGAACCGCCAAGTGTCCAGATGACAACTCCCCCTCCTCCACTGATGAGGAGGGTTGCATATACACCGCGGGAAGCGGGAACGCCAAAGAGCACACTGGGAAGAGCCCTATGGAGTAAAATAATGCTTAAAGTGAAACAATAAAAATGAAATATTCCTTTAATTTTCATACCTGGGGGGTGTGTATAGTATGCCTGTAAAGGGGCGCATGTTTCCCGTGCTTAGAACAGTCCGAGAGCAAAATTACATTTCTAAAGGAAAAAAGTAGTTTAAAACTACTTGCGGCTACAATGAATTGTCGGTCCCGGCAATACACATAACAGTTCATTGATAAAAACGGCATGGGATTCCCCCATAGTCCATTACCAGGCCCTTTGGGTCTGGTATGAATATTAAGGGGAACCCTGAACCAAAATGAAAAAAAAATTGCGTGGGGATCCCCCCAAATTCCATACCAGGCCCTTTAGGTCTGGTATGGATTTTAAGGGGAACCCCACGCTAAAATTAAAAAAAAAATGGCGGGTAGTGCCCCCAAAAATCCATACCAGACCTTTATCCAAGCACGCAATCTGGCAGGCCGCAGGAAAAGAAGGGGGCAAGAGAGCGCCCCCCCCCCTCCTGAACCTTACCAGGCCCCATGCCCTCAACATGGGGAGGGTGCTTTGGGGTAGCCCCCCAAAGCACCCTTTCCCCATGTTGATGGGGACAAGGGCCTCATCCCCACAACCCTTGCCCGGTGGTGGTGATGTAACTGGGTGATCCCGCCCCCTCTGATGCTGCGGGGAAGCCATAGGGATGTCCCCGTGCATCAGAGGGGGCGGAGTAACCCAGGGATGTCACCGTGGGGCCCTGCCCTCAGTTATAAAAGAACTGTCACCTGAGAGGCCATAACAACGGGTGCCTCCCATGGAGGTGGATCGGTGGAGGCGTGCAGGTTTTTTTTTCTTTTTCGGTCCGTCGGTGGAGCGAGAGAAGAAGAAGAAGAAGACTTTGTGGGACATTTTAATTTTTTTTTTTTAATAAAGGACTTGTCCAAAGCTGTCTCTTTTTTACCATTTTCACACTTTTTTTGTGAAATAATAGGGGTACATTTGTACCCCGTTACCATTTCACACAGGGGGGAGGCCGGGATCTGGGGGTCCCCTTGTTAAAGGGGGCTTCCAGATTCCGATAAGCACCCCGCCCGCAGACCCCCACAACCACCGGGCAAGGGTTGTGGGGATGAGGCCCCACAAGGTGCTTTAGGGGGCTATAAGCACCCTGCCCATGTTGAGGGCATGTGGCCTGGTACGGTTCAGGAGGGGGGGCGCTCTTTCATCCCCCCTCTTTTCCTGTCGCCTGCCAGGTTGTGTGCTCGGATAAGGGTCTGGTATGGATTTTTGGGGGGACCCCCACGCCATTTTTTTTTTTATTTTGGTTCAGGGTTCCCTTAATATTCATACCAGACCTGAAGGGTCTGGTAATGGACTGTGGGGGAATCCCATGCCATTTTTATCAATGACTTTTATGTGTATTGCCGGACTGACAATTCATTACAGCCGCAAGTAGTTTTAAATGACTTTTTTTCCTTTAGAAATATAATTTTGCTCTCGGACTGTTCTAAACATGGGAAACATGCACCCCTTTCCAGGCATACTATACACACCCCCCAGGTATGAAATTTAAAGAAATATTACACTTTTATTGTTTCACTTTAAGCATTATTAAAATCACTGCTCCCGAAAAAACTGACATTTTTAAAACTTTTTTTTGCATTGATACATGTCCCCTGGGGCAGGACCCGGGTCCCCAAACACTCCCCTGGGGCAGGACCCGGGTCCCCAAACATTTTTTATGACAATAACTTGTATATAAGCCTTTAAAATGAGCACTTTTGATTTCTCCCATAGACTTTTAAAGGGTGTTCGACGGTTCAAACAAATTTTTTGCCTGTTCTGCTGCAAACCGAACCGGGGGGGGGGGGGTGTTCGGCTCATCCCTACCTAACATATGTGTTTGAGTACTCAAGATGTGTCAAGGCAACCATTCAGTGCAATAGAAATTGCATCATCTGTGCATCTATTTGCACGATAGGCAGACTTATGCAGATCATTAGGAATGCCTTAAGATGTGATAATACGAGCCTCTCAATACATTTCATGATGATAGGAGTTAGGGCAACTGGGCCGTAATCACTTAGAAGTGTTACTGCTGATTTTTTAGGTATTGGGACAATAGTAGTAGACAGGGCTGGCCCCACCATGGGTCCCAGTAGGTCCATTGGACCCAGGCAGCACTTTGAGAGGGGCAGAAAAATTCAACCACCGTCTCTCCTTCTCTTCTATTTACCCCGAAAATTGACGACCAAGATTTTTTTTCCAGCAGTTTTGTGTGTCATGATGACAACTGCCCCCGGGCCACTCGACCTGCCCCTATACTACTCTAGCCTGTCTATATACTACTCTAGCATGTCTATATACTACTCTAGCCTGTCTATATACTACTCTAGTCTGTCTATATACTACACCAGTCTGTCTATATACTACCCTAGCCTGTCTATATACTACTCTAGCCTGCATATATACTATTCTAGCCTGCCCATATATACTACTCTAGCCTGCCTATATACTACTCTAGCCTGCCTATATACTATTCTAGCCTGTCCCTATGTACTACTCTAGCCTGTCTATATAGTATTCTAGCCTGTCTATATACTACCCTAGACTGCCTATATACTACCCTAGCCTGTCTATATACTTCCCCAGCCTGCCCCTATACTGCCCTAGCCTGTCTATAAACTACCCCAGCCTGCCCCTATACTACCCTAGCCTGTCTATATACTACCCCAGCCTGTCTATATACTACCCTAGCCTGTCCATATAAAAACCCACACAAGCACAGGTTGAATATGCAAACTCCATGCAGACAGTGTCCTATCAGGGATTTGAACAAATGAACCCAGGCAGAAATGTTAACCACTAAGCTCCTTTGTTACCTATATAGATCACATGGCTTCAGTTGGAGGTCTCCTCCTGTTGGCCAGTCTTGTTGGTAATGACAGAGCCGTCCTATGAATACCTGAAGTAGGTGCAGACTCCAGGATCCAATGATGAGGGATACTCAGGGGTGTGTCCTACCAGCAACGCCCAATCCCACTCACCAAGGGTTGGAGGTCAGGTCACCTCCTGTTGGTCAGTCTTGTTGGTAATGACAGAGCCGTCCCATGAATACATGAAGTAGGTGCATACTCCAGGATCCAATGATGAGGGATACTCAGGGGTGTGTCCTACCAGCAACGCCCAATCACACTCACCAAGGGTTGAAGGTCAGGTCACCTCCTGTTGGTCAGTCTTGTTGGTAATGACAGAGCCGTCCCATGAATACCTGAAGTAGGTGCAGACTCCAGGAACCAATGATGGGGGATACTCAGGGGTGTGTCCTACCAGCAATGCCCAATCACACTCACCAAGGGTTGGAGGTCTCCACCTGTTGGTCAGTCTTCTTGTGAATGACAGAGCTGTCCTGTGAATACCTGAGGTAGGTGCATACTCCAGGATCCAATGATGGGGGATACTCAGGGGTGTGTCCTATCAGCACCACCCAATTATACTCACCAAGGGCAGAGCTACATTCCTGCTGTTTAACAACTTCACATCCAATGCCTGCTACAAAATTACTAAGATCCCCCATATATATCTGAAAACGGTGGCAGCTGAAACTTTTTATTACCGCAACAGCTTATGGCATCAATATTTTCATTAAAAAATGTGGACATGAATCCTATATAATAATGCCCATTTTTTATATACAAATTTGAAACATGAGGTCACGGCCAGTAAATGAATACCAAACATGTCAAGCCTTAAAATTGAGCACACCAATGAAATGACAGAAAACTACCGTGCCCAAAATTGGCCAAGCTCACTAAGCCATTGCGTTGACCACTTGAAAATAATGTCTGATGCTCTTCAGTCTAACTGAAAGGTTCCGTAGTAGTAGTCCTGGATTTGGGACTGACCCTGTGCTTGTAGTCCTTGTTCCAGTCATCTAAGCATCTAATGACTTGGTTGCTGTAGGGGTGGGGTAGCCGTCCTTCCCTCTATTTACTACCTTCATCTTTCTTTGCAGACACTTCTTACACGTGGATTATGTTGTTATGGAAGTCCTCCACCTCTAACCTGACCTTTGACTCCTCCCACACCAGCTTCTTCCTGTTGGGTTTCCCAGAATTCACCAAATTCCGAGCCCTCCTCATCATTCCGTTTCTGTCTGTCTACATGGCTATACTGTTGGGGAACTGTCTCCTTATCTACCGGATCTGGGTGGAGAAGACCCTCCAGTCTATGATGTACACCCTGATCTCTCTCCTCTTCGTGGTGAACCTCTCATGTACAAACACCATCCTGCCTCCATTTCTGGTGAGCCTGGTCCTCACCGAGTATCAGATTTCTCTGGGCGGTTGCCTGGTGCAGATGTTCTTCATCTACCTATCAGTGGCTATGGAGTCAGCGGTGGTTCTGCTGATGGCTTTCGATCGGCATATGGCGATCTGCAGACCTCTTCGCTACCAAGAGATCATGACCAACCGGTTTTTGGGACAGCTGGCCCTCATTTCTGTGATCAGAAGCCTCATCCTCGTGTGCCCCATAGTCATATCTTTTTCCCAAGTTCAGTTCTGTGGCTCCAACATCATCGAGGACTTTGCCTGTGAAAATATGGGGCTCCTGAAGCTCGGATGTGGAGACATCTCCAAGATGCACATCACCGGCCTGGTGGCCAGAGTCTTTGTTGCGGCGATGGACGGGAGCCTCGTCCTCATATCGTACTTGGACATTCTCCGTAACACAATGAAGACTCTGAAAGGACAAGCTATAAGAAAGGCCTTGAACACATGTAGCACTCACCTGATTGTGGCCATAATCATCCACACTTGTGGCCTCCTGTCGTCCATTGTTTACCGGATGAGTACTGTTGCGGCCAATGGGCAAAACCTAGTTAGCGCAATCTACTTCCTTTTCCCTGCTACTGTGAACCCAATCATCTATGGGCTGAGGGTGAAGGAGATAAGGATCTGCTTAGTGAGAGCTTATGAAATAAGGAAATTCCATGTGAACAGACCAACCAGGCCCAACCCAACAAATCTCATACAAAGTGATGAATCTGTTCTCGGTGAAAGAAAGGTGAATTGAAAAATAATTATGTGGCTTAAAGAGACTTTTCAGAGCAATGTGAGAGATTGTCTTTGTAGCCCGCCACCCAACATCCTTATACTCACCTTCTCAGCAGTTCCCACCTCTTGTCTGCTCCATTGCCATGGACGAGGGAGCATGTGACCTCCAAGGATGTAGTGCACAGGCCTTAGTGGCCAATTGCCAAGAAGAAACACTGCCATCCGAGAAGGACAATGTCATTAGCCCCGTGTGAGCTTCAACACAATCCAATACGGAACTTATGAAAGCTTTGACTGTGGACTCTAAAAGAAGGTGGAAATGTGGGGACATTGAGTATGAGGGTTGGGGGGAGGGGGGGTGGGGGTGGCCCTTCGATAGCTTATCTTTATATATGGCTGATATGGCAGCTTTGGGTTTGCTGAAGTATGTGGACGATGAGTATGATGGCCAGAAGGTGACCTTTGAGGAGTTTTGTGTCGATCTTCATCAATCAATTACAGTAATATAGTTATTAAATTAGCTTTCAATGTTTTTTTGGGAGTTTCCGACTCTCTTGTGGCCTTATAAGTGACGATCAATCTCATCCCTGGTACTTCATTTAGTTCAGGTTATGGTCCGTGTTTCTGGAGAAATGTGTCTTTGTAATAAAAGTTGGTGGACCAGGAGTGTCTGGGATGGTTCTACCAGGGCCAGAACAAGGGGTGGGTGGGAGGGGCAGTGACTCTGGGTGCAATGGTTTATTGTAGGGAGGGGTTGTCCTTAACCAGGTCTTTATTGGTACCTCCATGATCCAAAAAAATGGAATGTTAGATGCATCACCCAATCCAATGACTGTTCCACATTCTACACATTCTTCACTAGTGAAGGGTTCTTGTAACTCCCTTGGTATGGGATATCTGCTAGGTAGGTGGGATGGCGATGGGTTCCTTATCGGTTCCTCAGAGTTTCCTTGGAGTGCAGACCCCCTGCTTTCACTCTCTGACCACTGTACAGTAAGTGGACCTTCTGTGTCTACAATCTAATGACTACGATTGTCTTCCATCTTTCTCCGAAGTCTCTGACCAGTTCTCATAATTTACCTTGCAGTAGTATCAATAACTTGGTGGAACTTTCCCAAATTCTGAACAAATTTGACGAAGTAGCAATGAAGACAATTTGTTTTATTTTGAATACAGTAAAGGAGGGTCATAACCCCTGTCAGTTCGTGTTTTTTTACCCTCCATTGGGGGAGATTTCCCTTCACTTCCAAACCCATAGCCACAACAGGAAGTGAGAGGAAATCCACGATAGCCACCACGCAAATTTGGAAATTTTCTTCCACTTTTGTTGCTAACGGTCACTAAGACAAGTCGGGAAGGAACCCAGACAGCAATAAAAGCCTGATAGGGGTTCTAATTCTTCTCTATTAAAACAAAAACAAAATTTTGCTTTTGATTAGGACATTTGAAGGATTCTAGTGGTCTACTTATACAATAATTTACACTGGGAGTTGAAAAAAAAAACGACAGAAAAATTCTGGATAAAAAACACTCAATATTAGTGTAGCACTGACCCCCGAAGGAGCTGCTGGTTTAATTTGGGCTTAAAGTTACCTCCTTGACCTCGTATGTGTAGTGATCTAATTTATAATCGTCGTTCCTTAGTGATTAGTGATCTAATATAATCGTTCCTTCCTCGTAGATGGTATATGGTTATTAAAAGTATTGTCTCCGCAGCAAAACCAGATTCTCCCAGAGAGAGATTTTATTGACTTCCAAAACAGAACATTCTTACAGACGACAAAATCCAACAGAGTTCATGACAACGAATATTTCCTCTTGTACCTATGCCTTCTTCTCTCAGACCATCTTTCTCTCTAGACTAGCTGACAACCTGCCTGTCTTCTCATATACTGATCTGACACTGGGGGGGGGGGGGGGGCTCAACCAAATGTTTACCATGAATACCCCCCTCAATTCTAATTACCATCAGTAAATACTAGGTTAAAAGGCTATCCCTCACACACACAACTTGCATAAGATTTACACATCAAAGGGTAACAGATAACATTGTCAACTTATATCTTAAGTTGACAATGTGACAGGAGACAACCCCACACTGTGAAAGCTGCCCCAATTTACATTCTTGCATATTCCCCCTTTGACATGTGTGAATACTGATTAGATTAAGATAATAACAGCTACCAAAGTGGCATGCCTAGAATAAACTTGTCTTTAGAATGCCTAAATAAAAACACTACATATAATAAATATGTATATATATAATATATATATATGTATACATATATATATATTAGATATAATATACTACATATACCCCCACTTGGGTCGTTCTAACTACTAGAACTGACCCATAAATCAAGCAACAAACATAGCATTACCGACTTGAGGTATTGGATGCTTCACAATGGCTCATATGAAATATAAAGTTGAAACTGGTTACATCTCTCTTCACCAGCCTCTAAAATATCCCCATGAAACAGTCATTAGATAATATAGCTTTAGACCATGACTGGAAAAGGATTCGGTAAACATCCTTATTATATCACATCAAGATCTTGAATATTGCACAAAAACGAGCGGATGTCACAGTTCATTCTTCAATTTTCAACTTCATCACATCTCTCATTGAAAGTAGACTTGGTGTGCTGGGAGCTCCGATCCACATAACTCCAGGATTCCTCTCCAGGCTCAAGGTTTTCATTTTCTTAAAGATGCTTTTGCACAAACACCAGCAAATCCCGAAATTCTACTTCCATCTTTATAGTAAGAAGAACCATCCATGTACCAGCTCTCACTTTCAAGTTCAAAAGGCTGAAAAAAAACTGCTATTGCTGTACTTTGTAATTTGCTGTAGGCCGACTCCTCATTTCCATCCTTAATAGAGCAGTTGCTTGAATCATTCAGTCCATAATTCCACCTGAATGGTATACCAATCTATATACCAATCTATAATTCATATATCCATATAATCCATATATAATCCCCCACTTTCAGATAGAATCAGCTTGACATCAGCGTTTATCAGATCTTCTATCCAGACAAAGCAGCAGTGGAAAATCTTGCCAGTAAAGTTAGGTCTTTTTTTCCATATATGTCATAGCCTTTAGCATATTATCAATGACTGATTCAACAAAGTTTCAAATCATGACTGGAGTGATGAATTTCACTCACCCCGCTTATAAATTTAGGAAAACCACCCAACATACTATACTTTATGCTATGCCAAGCCATTGTGCAGCATCTCACCTTAGATGTCAAATATATTGATCAATATGCAATATGTAATATGCAACATGTTATGTAACACGAAAATTATTTTAGGTTTAAATGTTTCGCTCTGGTTTTAAGATAAAGTTCAAGA
The DNA here is from genome assembly GCA_028564925.1 of Lithobates sylvaticus. Taxonomy (NCBI): domain Eukaryota; kingdom Metazoa; phylum Chordata; class Amphibia; order Anura; family Ranidae; genus Lithobates; species Lithobates sylvaticus. The sequence goes on along the minus strand of CM053027.1, from coordinate 633,490,510 downwards.
AATAAAACATAATAAAATAAAAAAAATAAAATAAAAATAAAAATGGAAAAGGGTGAAAAATAAAAATAAAAAATAGGGCTTGATGAATAAAAATGGGAAAGGGTGAAAAATAAAAAATAAACTATAGGGAAAAGTCCATTGTCCAAGTCAAAAAAAAAAGGTAAATTGCTTGATGAATATTGAGAGAGTCCATGATATTGTTTATTCAGTGTTTCTCCCCCACTAGCCAGAAATTTCAGCTTGCAGTTCACATGCTATGCAGATGCAGTATCTTCAATATCTGAAAGACAAAAAAAACTCTCCAACAAAACTAATTAGCAAGGTCCTTAAACACTGTTTGAAGTCAAAACAAAGGACTATTTACACATCCCCAGGTTGAAACTAAACCACCCCCACTGCTAGAGAAATGTCACTTGTATCCAAAAACAGATCTGGATTTCTGTTCAGCTGTTCCAGTAATGTGTAATGTTCCATTTTCATTTTATCGTACTCAATCTTTAGGTGGTCATATTTCTGTTTTAACTGAGAAAATGGTATCCAAGCCTTAGATATTTTCTTATTATGATTTTGGTCAGCTCTGTTTTTCATATCAATATCACCTATATTTGACCTGGTGTTTCCTCTTTGTTTGATATCATAAGACATTATCTTTTGATCTCTATGTTCAGTATTTGTCCTAAACAATGTGGCTAAATCAATCTTGACAGCTTGTTCATTTGACTTTCTCCATAAATTGTCTGCTTTCAACAATACGTCTTTTAAATCATGAGGATTTGGGGTAACTAGCAAAATATTTTGTCTAATCTCTTCATTCAAAGCATGTAGAAATATACTCATATGTAACAAGCCACCATGCTCAAATGCAAGATTATTACTGACCAATATTTCCATAATAGATTTTACCCTTTCTGACAGTTCGTAGGGAGATTCACTTTTCATTTGTTTGATCTTCCCATGAACAGTAACATCAGAACGTACACCATACAAAACACATAACAATTCCATCAATATGTCCCTTGTCCTCATTGGCTGAGTACAGATCTGCTTAATTCTCACCCAAAGACTATTTCCTATAGAATGTTGCATAACTCTGTCTAAATCAGATGGGTTGAGATTGTACATATCTCTGACATTCTGCAAGTCACAAAACCATTTTAAAAATCTGTTTAAATCATGGCAGGGAATCATTCCTATTTCTTTAAGAATTGCATCTAATTCTTTTGGTTTCAAAGGCTTCATTACAAGCTGAACTTCACTTGTATTATTATTATTGTTATAAACTGTGGTGGTCACAGTGGGTGCGGCTGGCAATGAATTATCAGATTTAATATGAGGTTCTGTTTCATTTGATAGAATGTTTGTATTTGCATTTTGCTGCAGATTGCTGAATCCACGATTCGATGCATATCTGCATTCCTGAGATCTCTTCTCTAATTCCATAATTCTTAATTTCAATCTCTCATTTTCCTCTGATAATTCATTACAACGTTTAGACTTCTCAAGCAAAGCTCCCCCAATGGTGACTGCATGCAATTTTAAATTTACAGTCTCAGATTCTGATTGGTTTTGTAACCTCTGACAAACCTTGTTGCTATTATCAACTGCACTCTGTAACTGGGTAATTTCCTCAACCTTATCCTTCAACGAACTTTCCATTGTTAAACAGCAAGATAACAAGCCCTGTACAATACAACCTTTTCTTTTACCTTCTGAAATTTTACTATCAAAAACAGTTTTTTCTAAAAATTCATTCATCATAGTCCATGTCTGCTTATATTTTTCTGGCACTTCATAAGGACCGCCATGACGCTTAATACATTTTAACACCCATCTGTTAACTTTATCAGAACTGACACTAGCTTCACACTGAGTAAGCATTTTTACTATATTATTAATAATTTAAAAAGAGAGAAATATTTTACTCACCGCATTAATTACTCCTTCAGCTTCCAGCTCAGGTCTTCTGGTACACGATGTAGTCCTTTTCTTCGTTTCCAGTCTCCAGAGAATAATTCTGGGGTTCCAAACTTGTTTGATTTTGTAGATCAGACTCTCTTATGTCACAACCAGACGTTAGAGTCACAGCACAGGTCTTGGGTCTCCATCAGACTTCTGTCCAACTCACGGATTGTTATCACTGACTTCTGTTACAAAGTCCTGAAAATGCTCTTCTGGTCGCTTGAATGGCACCAATGTAGTGATCTAATTTATAATCGTCGTTCCTTAGTGATTAGTGATCTAATATAATCGTTCCTTCCTCGTAGATGGTATATGGTTATTAAAAGTATTGTCTCCGCAGCAAAACCCGATTCTCCCAGAGAGAGATTTTATTGACTTCCAAAACAGAACATTCTTACAGACGACAAAATCCAACAGAGTTCATGACAACGAATATTTCCTCTTGTACCTATGCCTTCTTCTCTCAGACCATCTTTCTCTCTAGACTAGCTGACAACCTGCCTGTCTTCTCATATACTGATCTGACACTGGGGGGGGGGGGGGTCAACCAAATGTTTACCATGAATACCCCCCTCAATTCTAATTACCATCAGTAAATACTAGGTTAAAAGGCTATCCCTCACACACACAACTTGCATAAGATTTACACATCAAAGGGTAACAGATAACATTGTCAACTTATATCTTAAGTTGACAATGTGACAGGAGACAACCCCACACTGTGAAAGCTGCCCCAATTTACATTCTTGCATATTCCCCCTTTGACATGTGTGAATACTGATTAGATTAAGATAATAACAGCTACCAAAGTGGCATGCCTAGAATAAACTTGTCTTTAGAATGCCTAAATAAAAACACTACATATAATAAATATGTATATATATAATATATATATATGTATACATATATATATATTAGATATAATATACTACAGTATGCGTCTAGGGGTTTCCCGAGGTAGATGGCCCAAAGAACTGTATAGACCGACATTGGATCCGCTTTGGGATTTTTATTTGCAAAAATGGTAGACAAAACACAGTCTCTCAGTAAAGGATAGAGGGTATGGGTAGGAAGTTCAGGTACTCTTGGAACAGCTTGAAACGAAATGTCTCACACTATGAAATCCAGGGAATAGCCATTCACAACTGGATATTACAGCCATCGGATAAATCTCCTCTCAGTAGATTTAGCAGCCGATAGATGGTTCGGATAGAGCAAAGTCTCTGCCACAGACTTGGTTGTAGAACTTGGAAATGAAAAGTCTCTGCCACAGACTTGGTTGTAACAGAAGGATAGATGAGTTTAGAGATCCCTAATAAGTACCAGTATCTTGCAGCCGGTCCGGCGATACGGTACGAATGTGGATTCACCTGGTGTCTTTCAACTTGGCTTCCAGGCTCTTGCCGAGGCACCAGCCTTTTGCATGGCCCTCTTCTGAAGAGTCCTCCCCTGGTCGCGTTCTCAGTTGCTGGGCCTCTCCAGAAACAAGACGGCACCAGACTACCTTAGAATCCTCCTTCCAGTTACTGCGCCTCGGGCTAGCCAACCCCCGAGACTCAGAATTGGATGGATCCGCACCCCAGGCCATGAGGGCCCTGAGGGCTGGTCAGGAGGACCAGGACCAAACAGACAGAAAGATCTTCTAGACCGGAACCCAGAAGCACGTGACCTCAGTACCTTAAGTACCCTCTCCCAGGACGCACAACGAGACAATACCCTCAGTGATTGGTTCAGAGAGAGATTGGCACCCAATACGTCCAACCAGACTGCGTTCTCACTCTTGCCAGAGGTGACACCTATGGCCAAGCAGAACACACTGCAATCCAGCCAAACTGGTACTGAGACCCTAATTTAGAACAAGTAACCCTAAAACCCAACTGTGGTTCTAGGGAACATTAAATTTACAAAACACATAGCGCGTGCTCTTTAGGAGCCCGGCGCTACATTAGCATTTTGCCGTTTAGCAGTCTGTAGCGGGTTGCTAAGGAGCAGGCGGCCGCCCGCGTTCTTAACAACCAATGACTCATCAGCTATCAGCAGGATACAAAAAAAAACTCTGTGCCAACCCCCCCCCCCCCTCCAGTCCATAGCAGGCCCTTAGGTCTGGTATGGATTTTGAGGGGAACCACACGCCAAAATCCATACCAGACCCTTATCCGAGCATGCAGCCCGGCAGGTCAGAAAAGGGGGGGGGGGGGCGAAAGAACACCCCCCCTTCCTGAACCATACTAGGCCATATGCCCTCAACATGGGGAGTGTGGTTTGAGGCAGGATGGCTCCCCCTCAAAAGCACCTTGTCCCATGTTGATGTGGACAAGGGCTTCTTCCCCACAACACGGTGGGCCCTCAGATCCCAACCCCCCCCCCCCCCCCCCCATGTGTATGAGTATAGGGGTACATAGTAACCCAACTCATTCACCAAAAAAGTATCAAAAATAAATAAAAACACAGAGAGTTTTTGACAATTCCTTTTTTTAAAAAAACAATTCCACTTTATAGCTGCCGTTAAATAAACAAAAGGGTGGCCAGCTAATGATGTCATCGATGGGGGCATGCTGGGTCAATGAATTCACAAGGGGCAGGGTCACTCAGTGATGTCACTGGGTGGATCCTCCCCTTAGTTTAGTTGGCAGAGTTTTATCGTGATTAATGATGCATCTATTTGGGGGGGGGGCATTTTTTTTTTTTTTTAACTGCCTCCCATCTGCAGTATTGTCAAATGATGGGCGGGCGGTGGCTCTCTCCAGAGGCGTAACTAGAACCTTCAGGGCCACCGGTGCAAGAAACCATGAAGGGCTCAGGGACAGGGGGGCAGGGTTACCAGATTCCAATAAGCCCCCTCATCACAACCACCATCCAGGGTTTTGGGGAAGAGGCCCTTGTTCCCATCAATGTGGGAACAAGGTGTTTGGGGGTGGGGAATTCCCAACCCCAAAGCACCCCCAGATGTTGAGGGCATGTGGCCTGGTATGGTTCAGGACGGGGGGGGGGCTCTCGCTCGTTTCCTCCCTCCTCCCCTTTCCTGCAGGATCAGACAAGGTTCTGATATTAATTTAAGGGGGACCCCAAACCATTTTAAAATTTTTATTTTGCTGTGGGGTTCCCCTTTAAATCCATACAATACCTGAAGGGCCTGCTATTGATTGGGGGGACCCCGTGTTGTTTTTTTCTCAAGTTTTAATTGCTGGCATTCTTTTGTTTACATTCAGCTGAATGTCCTCCGTCATTAACCCCTTCAATACTAGACATTTTGACCGCCTTCCTGCCCCCCAATACTGCACACTTTCACCCCCTTCCTGCCCCCCAACACCAGGCACTTTCACCCCCTTCCTGCCCCCCAATACCGGACACTTTCACCCCCTTCCAGCCCCCCAATACTGGGAAATTTCACCCCCTTCCTGCCCCCCAATACTGGACAATTTCACCCCCTTCCTACCCCCCAAATACCAGACACTTTCACCCCCTTCCAGCCCCCCCAATACTGGGAACTTTCACCCCCTTCCTGGCCCCCCAAATACCAGACACTTTCACCCCCTTCCAGCCCCCCCAATACTGGGAACTTTCACCCCCTTCCTGCCCCCCCAATACCGGACACTTTCACCCCCTTCCAGCCCCCCAATACCAGACACTTTCACCCCCATTCCTGCCCCCCAATACTGGACACTTTCACCCCCTTCCTGCCCCCCAAATACCAGGCACTTTCACCCTCTTCCAGCCCCCCCAATACCGGACACTTTCACCCCCTTCCTGCCCCCCAATACCGGGCACTTTCACCCCCTTCCTTTCCCAGATGTTCAGTTTTCATATTTTAAATGACAATTATGCGGTCATGTAACGTTGTACCCAGGTGACATTTTTATCATATTTTTCCCCACAAATAGAGATTTCTTTTGGTGGTATTTGGTCACTTCTGGGGGTTTTTATTTTTTGCTAAACAAATAAAAAAAGACAAAAAATTTTGGAAAAAAAAAAGTTTTTCTTTGTTTCTGTTATAAAATGTTGTAAATAAGAAAGTTTTCTCCTTCACTGATGGGCACTGATGATGAGGCACTAATATGCAGCACTGATGGGCATTGATAGGCAACACTGATGGGCACTCATAGGTGGCACTAATAGGCCACACTGATGGGCGCTCATAGGTGGCACTGATGGGCATTCATAGGTGGCACTGATGGGCACTCATGGGTGGGACTGATGGGCATTTATAGGCAACACTGATGGGCATTAATAGGTGGCACTGATGGGCACTCATGGGTGGCACTGATGGGCATTGATAGGCAAAACTGATGGGCATTCATGGGTGACACTGATGGGCACTTAAAGGCCACACTCAGTTTCCATCAGTGCCACCTATGAGTGACTATCAGTGTCGCCTATCAGTGCCACCTATAAGTGTCCATCAGTGTCGCCTGACGTGCACTGAAAGGCCACACTGATGGGGAGGCACTGGCAGGCATTACTGATGGGCACCTCTAATGGGCACTGATTGGCAACTCTTGTGGTCCTGGGTGGTTGTCCTGGGTGGGCATCCCTGGTGGGCATCCCCGGGGGGAGGGGTCTGCACTGATAATCAATCAGCGCAGACCCCGCTGTCCGGAGAGCAAGCGATCGGCTCTCCTGTACTCGTGTCCGTCAGTGCGAGTGGAGGAAAAGACAATAAGTGGCTCTTCCTGTTTACACTGTGATTGGACACGGCTGATCACATGGTAAAGAGCCTCCGTCCGAGGCTCTTTACTGAGATCAGTGATGCGGTGTGTCAGACTGACACCAACGATCGCCGTGCTGAACGCCCCAGCAGGTGTGCAATCGTGGCTTATCCTGCTGGACATCATATGACACCCAGTCAGGATAACAAAGCCACTTTCCGGCCGTCATTCTGCTATATGGCGGGCAGGAAGTGGGTAAGGATGCGGCGGCCTTAACAACCACCTATTCACTGGTTGTTAAGGACGCTGGCGGCCGCCCGCTGAGACAAAACAAAGTGCTGCAAACTGAAGCTTAGCAGCGTTTAGGAATGTTCAGCATTTTTTTCTCCCAGCAAATCGCTCCCAAAATACTCCCACCCCATATAGTGGGACTTTCAAGGCTCAAAATTGTATCATAAAATATTGTTTTATTATCGTATCATTTTAAAAAGGACAGAACTGTTCATACATAAAATAGAAAAAAAGATTGAAGTAAGCTTAGGTCATACAGTGCCGTAATCTATGCACTTTATAGAAGTTGTACATGCAGAGAAAATATCCGACGCGTTTCAGAATCAAAGTAGCTCCTTCCTCAGGGAGGACTCTGCTAGTAATGGAATATGATCGATGGTACAAAATCAAACATCTTAGAACATTAAACAAGAGGATTGGCAAGCTATGCCCAGGCAGTGGTGATCTACTCACAAAAATACTCCTCATCAGTACGATAAAAGGCCAATTTCCTAAGAATTTGGTAGAAGAGCCGGCCAATGTCTGCTCTCCTCAGGTAGACCTCAAGATGTAGGGAAGGGGGGAAGAAGAGCAAGCAAAACCCCCCAAGGGGGGGAGATAAAGGGAGGGAATCCTCAGACACTCAGCAGGACCCAAAAGGGTCTACGTAGGGACCTCCTGGCATGAATAGGCAACAAGTCACATGGATTGGATCTCAGCTTTTACTTTATAGTGTTGATTGTGTTTATATGCGGTACGGGATTAACCCCAGAAAGAAATATTACATATGTCTTAGGTACCTATATCGGAGAAAACAGCCAATTCATTGGACAGTACAGGTACAGTGGGGGAAATGCTGATCGTCTCCCCTGCAGATTGTGTAAGTTTTGCCCACTTACAAAGAAATGAAGGTCTATAATTTTTATCATAGGAATATTTTATATGATAGAGACAGAAGATCAACCACAAATACAGAAAAATCACACATGATACAAATGCTATAAATGGAGTTGCAGTTCAGTAAATAAAATAAGTATTTGATCCCCTTCACAAAACAAGACTTAGTAGCAGGGGCGTAACTAGAAATCACAGGGCCCCATAGCAAAATGTTGTATGGGCCCCGCCCACCACCACAAAAAAAAATGAACTAATGCCAGACACCCCCCTAAGTACAGACACCCCACAGCATTACAGACCCCACCTCAGTGCAGACACCCCCCTCAGTGCAGGACCCCCCTAGCAGTACAGACACCCCCCAGTGCACACCACCACCCTCAGTACAGACACCCTCCCAGTGCAGACCTCCCCAACATTACAGACCCCCCCTCAGTGCAGGACCCCCCAGCAGTGCAGACCCACCCCCCTAAGTGCAGACCCCCCTCAGTAGTACAGAACCCCCCCCCATCCCCCAGTAGTACAGACACCACCTTAGTTCAGACACCACCCCTAGTACAGACACCCCCCTAGTGCAGACCCCCCCCCCCAGCAGTACAGACACCCCCCCCCCCCAGCAGTACAGACACCCCCCTTCAGTACAGACCCCCCACCCAAGTTCAGACCCCCCCAGCAGTACAGACACCCCCCACCCAAGTGCAGACCCCCCACCCAAGTGCAGACCCCCCACCTCAGTGCAGACCCCCATCAGTACAGACACCCCCCGACCTCAGTGCAGACCCCCATCAGTACAGACACCCCAACCTCAGTGCAGTCCCCCATCAGTACAGACACCCCCCATCCAAGTGCAGACCCCCCATCAGTACAGACGCCCCCCACCTCAGTGCAGACCCCCTTAGTACAGACACCCACCCTCATTACAGACCCCCCATCCAAGTGCAGACCCCCCATCAGTACAGACGCCCCCCCCCACCTCAGTGCAGACCCCCCATCAGTACAGACACCCCCCCCACCTCAGTGCAGGCCCCCCTCAGTACAGACAATCCCACATTACAGACCCACACACCTCAGTGCAGACCACCTTAGTACAGACACCCCCATTACAGACCCCCCATCAGTACAGAAACCCCCACCTCAGTGCAGACCCCCATCAGTAGACACTCCCCAGCAATGCAGACACCCCCTTAGTACAGACCCCCCCCCCCCACCCAAGTGCAGGCCCCCTTAGTACAGACACCCCCACCTCAGTGCAGACCCCCATCAGTAGACACCCCCCAGCAATGCAGACACCCCCTTAGTACAGACACCCCCACCCATTACAGACCCCCCTCAGTGCAGACACCCCCGCATTACAGCCCCCCCGGGTAGTGCAAACCGCCCCCCCCCCTGAGTAGGGCAGACCCCACAGCAGACGCTCCCCCCTTTACATACCTCAGAACAGCGGCGTGTGTCCCTCGAGGCTCGAGCTCAGGCTCCTCCTCCTCTCTGGATGTAAACAGAGAGGAGGGGAGGCGGCTTCGGTCCGCGCCGCTGTGTCCCTCCTGCGCTCCAGTCCAGAATAGAAGGCACAGTGAGCGTCGTTAGTGGTGCGGCTGCCGCTACCCACGGGTGTCCCCCCCGCTAGCGGGTGTCACCCGGCGCGGGCCCCATAGTGACCGCATGTGTCGCTATGGCGGTAGTTCCGCCACTGCTTAGTAGTTGGCACCAGGTTTGCACACATCTCAGGAGGGATTTTGGTTCACTCTTCTTTACAGATCTTCTCTAAATCCTTAAGGTTTCTTGGCTGACGTTTGGCAACTTCGAAGTTTCAGCTCCTCCATAAATTTTCTATGGGCTTAAGGTCTGGAGACTGGTAAGGCCCCTCCATGACCTTCGTGTGCTTCCTTTTGAGCCACTCCTCATATGACATCAGACAGGGGAGGTGATATAAGAGCTGTCACAGCGAAAAGTCAGCAGTCGCCGGGTCTTTTGGGGTTTTTACTTTATGACACTTTTTTTTGATGAATGTGTAGGGGTACAATGAACCCAAAACCCATTCACATGGGGGGGGGTGGGATCTGGAGGTTACCTTGGTAAAGGAGGCTTCCAAATTCTGATAAGCCCCCCACCCGCAGACCCCGGCAACCAATGGCCAGGGCTGTCGCGGGAAGAGGCCCCCAAAGCACCCTCCTCATGTTGAGGGCAAGTGGCCTGGAATGGTTCGGGGGGGGGGGGGGGGCGCTCGATCGTCCCTCTCCTTTCCTGACCTTTCAGGCTGCTTGCTCGGATAAGGGTCTGGTATGGATTTTGGAGGGGACCCCATGCTGTTTTTTTTTTTATTTTGGTGTGGAGTTCCCCCTAAATCCATACCAAACCTGAAGGGCCTGGTATGAACTGGAGGGGTGGGCGCACTGACTTTTTCCTTGATTTTTATGTATATTGCTGGGACCCGACATTACATTACAGCCGCAAGCAATGATAAATTACTTTTTTTCCTTTAGAAATGTAATTTTGCTCTCAGACTGTTCTAAACATGGGAAAAATGTGCCACTTTACAGGCATACTATAGACACCCCCCAGGTACGATAGAAAACATAAGAGGAATACAAAGACACTGAATTTCAAAAGAGCTTCTCTAAACTACGAACCTTGCTAGAAGGCATAAATTGGGATAAAATCTTAGGGACAAAGAACACGGAGGAGAAATGGGATTGCTTTAAGAGCATATTAAATAAGGGCATTAGCCAATGCATCCCATTGGGTAATAAATTTAAAAGCGCGAAAAAAAGTCCTGGGTAGCTTAACTCCAATGTAAAAATGCATATAAAAGCAAAGGAGAAGGTCTTCAAAAAAATACAAGGTTGAGGGATCATCATCAGCATTCAAACTTTACAAAGAATGCAACAAGAAATGTAAGGGTGCAATGAGGACGGCTAAGATAGAACATGAAAGACACATAGCGGAGGAGAGAAAAAGAAATTCTTTAAGTATGTAAACAGTAAAAAAGGGAGGACAGACCATATTGGCCCCATAAAGAATGAGGAAGGACATCAGGTTACAAAGGATGGGGGGATGGTGAAGGTATTGAATTTATTCTTCTCCTCAGTCTTCACGAGGGAATCGGGGGGCTTCAGTAACCAAAACTGCAGTGTTTATCCTCATGACACATCACAGGAAGCACCTCCATGGCTAACAGAGGACAGAATTAGAATTAGACTTGGGAAACTTAACATTAACCACTTCAGCCCCGGAAGATTTTACCCCCTTCCTGACCAGAGCACTTTTTGCGATTCGTCACTATGTCATTTTAACTGACAATTGCGCGGTCGTGCCACGTGGTACCCAAACAAAACTGACGTCCTTTTTTTCACACAAACAGAGATTTCTTTTGGTGGCATTTGATCACCCCTGCGGTTTTTATTTTTTGCGCTATAAACAAAAAAAGAGCGTCAATTTTAAAAAAAAAAAACGCATTATTTTTAACTTTTTGCTCTAATAAATATCCCCCAAAAATATATAAAAAAACATTTTTTTCCCTCAGTTTAGGCCGATACATATTCTTCTACATATTTTTTGGTAAAAAAAAAATAAAAATCGCAATAATCGTATATTGATTGGTTTGCACAAAAGTTATAGCGTTTAGAAAATAGGGGATAGTTTTATGCTATTTTTATTATTAATTATTTTTTTTACTAGTAATGGCAGCGATCTGTGATTTTTATCGGGACTGCGACATTATGGCGGACACATCGGACAATTTTGATACATTTTTGGGACCATTGGCATTTATACAGCTATCAATGCAATAAAAATGCACTGATTACTATGTAAATTACACTGGCAGGGAAGGGGTTAATTGTGTTACCTAGTGTGTGTTCTAACTGAAGGGGGACTGTGTAGGGGAGATGACAGATCGCTGTTCATTCTCTGTATAAACGGATGATCAGTCTCTTCTCCCTTCAGAGAACTGGAAACTGTGTGTTTACACACACAGATCCTGGTTCTCTGTGTGCCACAAGCGATCGTGGGAGCCCGGCGGTGATCGTGACTGCCGGCACTCGCATTGGCTCCATGGGCGAGCAGCCGGTGCACACGCGCCCCTAGTGGCCACAAGGCAAAGCAACGTGACATAACGTCGTTTCGCCCAGCCGTGCCATTCTGCCGCAGTATGTGTGGCGGCTGGTCGGCAAGTAGTTAATAAATCACCGGGACCAGATAACTTGCACCCGAGGGTAATTAGGGAACTTTTACTGACAGTCTACTGACTGGAATGGTACCAGCTGATTGGAGAAAAGCCAATGTAGCACCAATATTTAAAGAGGGCCCAAAATACATCCCTGGGAATTACAGACCAGTCAGCCTAACATCAATAGTATGTAAACTCTTGGAGGGGATGATAAGGGACTATATACAAGATTTTAGTAATGAGAACGGTATCATCAGCAGTAATCAGCATGGATTCATGAAGAATCGTTCTTGCCAAACCAATCTACTAACCTTCTATGAGGAGGTGAGTTGCCATCCAGATAAAGGAAGGCCCGTAGACGTGGTGTATCTAGATAAAAGAAGGCCCGTAGACGTGGTGTATCTAGATAAAGGAAGGCCCGTAGATGTGGTGTATCTGGATAAAGGAAGGCCCGTAGACGTGATGTATCTAGATAAAGGAAGGCCCGTAGACGTGGTGTATCTGGATAAAGGAAGGCCCGTAGATGTGGTGTATCTATATAAAGGAAGGCCCGTAGACGTGGTGTATCTAGATAAAGGAAGGCCCATAGACGTGGTGTATCTAGATAAAGGAAGGCCCGTAGACGTGGTGTATCTAGATAAAGGAAGGCCCGTAGACGTGGTGTATCTAGATAAAGGAAGGCCCGTAGACGTGGTGTATCTAGATAAAGGAAGGCCCGTAGACGTGGTGTATCTAGATAAAGGAAGGCCCGTAGACGTGGTGTATCTAGATAAAGCAAGGCCCGTAAACGTGGTGTATCTAGATAAAGGAAGGCCCGTAGACGTGGTGTATCTAGATAAAGGAAGGCCCGTAGACGTGGTGTATCTGGATAAAGGAAGGCCCATAGATGTGGTGTATCTAGATAAAGGAAGGCCCGTAGATGTGGTGTATCTAGATACAGGAAGGCCCGTAGATGTGGTGTATCTGGATAAAGGAAGGCCCGTAGATGTGGTGTATCTAGATAAAGGAAGGCCCGTAGACGTGGTGTATCTGGATAAAGGAAGGCCCGTAGACGTGGTGTATCTAGATAAAGGAAGGCCCGTAGACGTGGTGTATCTAGATAAAGGAAGGCCCGTAGACGTGGTGTATCTAGATAAAGGAAGGCCCGTAGACGTGGTGTATCTAGATAAAGGAAGGCCCGTAGACGTGGTGTATCTGGATAAAGGAAGGCCCGTAGATGTGGTGTATCTAGATAAAGGAAGGCCCGTAGACGTGGTGTATCTAGATAAAGGAAGGCCTGTAGACGTGGTGTATCTGGATAAAGGAAGGCCCGTAGACGTGGTGTATCTGGATAAAGGAAGGCCCGTAGACATGGTGTATCTAGCTTCGATGAGCCTTTGGTGGGGCTTCGATGAACCTTTGGTGGGGCTTCGATGGGCCTTTGGTGGGGCTTCGATGAGCCTTTGGTGGGGCTTTGGTGGGGCTTCGATGAACCTTTGGTGGGGCTTCGATGGGCCTTTGGTGGGGCTTCGATGGGCCTTTGGTGGGGCTTCGATGAACCTTTGGTGGGGTTTTGGTGGGGCTTCAGTAAGGCTTCGATGAACCTTTGGTGGGGTTTTGGTGGGGTTTCAGTGAGGCTTCGATGAGCCTTTGGTGGGGCTTCAGTGAGGCTTCGGTGAGGCTTTGTGGGGCTTCCATGAGCCTTTGGTGAGGCTTTGTGGGGCTTCCATGAGCCTTTGGTGAGGCTTTGGTGGGGCTTCGTTGAGCCTTTGGTGGGGCTTCGTTGAGCCTTTGGTGGGGCTTCGATGAGCCTTTAGTGGGGCTTCGGTGAGCCTTTGGTGGGGCTTCAGTGAGCCTTTGGTGGGGCTTCAGTGAGCCTTTGGTGGGGCTTTGGTGGGGCTTCGATGACCCTTTGGTGGGTGTTCAGTGAGGCTTCCGTGAGGCTTCGTGCGGCTTCGATGAGCCTTTGGTGGGGCTTTGGTGGGGCTTCGATGAGCCTTTGGTGGGGCTTCAGTGAGCCTTTGGTGGGGCTTCAGTGAGCCTTTGGTGGGGCTTCAATGAGGCTTCGATGAGCCTTTGGTGGGGCTTCAGTGAGGCTTCGGTGAGGCTTTGTGGGGCTTCGATATGCCTTTGGTGGGGGTTCAGTGAGGCTTTGATGAGCCTTTGGTGGGGTTTTGGTGGGGTTTTGGTGGGGCTTCAGTGAGGCTTCGATGAGCCTTTGGTGGGGCTTCGATGAGCCTTTGGTGGGGCTTCGGTGAGCCTTTGGTGGGGCTTCAGTGAGGCGTCAATGAGCCTTTGGTGGGGCTTTGGGGGGGCTTCAGTGAGGCTTCAGTGAGGCTTTGTGGGGCTTCGATGAGCCTTTGGTGGGGCTTCAGTGAGGCTTCAGTGAGGATTTGTGGGGCTTCGATGAGCCTTTGGTGGGGCTTCGATGAGCCTTTGGTGGGGCTTCGATGAGCCTTTGGTGGGGCTTCGATGAGCCTTTGGTGGGGCTTCGATGGGCCTTTGGTGGGGCTTCGATGGGCCTTTGGTGGGGCTTTGGTGGGGCTTCGATGAGCCTTTGGTGGCGCTTTGATGAGCCTTTGGTGGGGCTTTGGTGGGGCTTTGATGAGTCTTTGGTGAGGCTTTGGTGGTGGTTCGGTGAGGCTTCGATGAGGTTTCGGTGGGACTTCAAGCGAGCTTTGCCACAGACTTCTTTGGTGGCTTTGAAGATGCTTTGAAGCACGACTAAAGTGACATGAAGTATATTTATTAAAGCGAAGCAAACACAAAGTGTAAACAGGACTGTCAGCCAACCATTGTATTGTATTTAGTGACAAGAGCGTTGATTGGTGTTCAGAGAGCTGTAACAAAGCCTGTCCGAAGCCTTGTTTTGAAGCCAGTGTAAACCAGCCCTCATGCCCATGCAGTGGTCAATGCTGTACTTTTATGTTTTTAATAAGTCTTTGATTTTGTACCAATAAAAATAGCATTTATCTTATTAAAACGATTCAGTAAGGTTTACTCAGCCCAGCACATAACTTCATTTCTGCAGAACTCTGTACATACAATGCAGTCAGTCCCCTGAGGAGCTGACAATCTAATTCCCTCAGCAGCAATTTAAGGAAGAAGCCAATTACCGAGAGTGCCAATGACTGATGGCCATCGTGTAATTATCTATACAGTGACTAGTCCTTGTCTGTCCCCGGAGTCCCCGGAGTCCCCACCATTCAGTCATTTGGAAGAGTTGATGACATTAATGAGAACTTCGTCTTCAATGTGACGCTGATGGCTCATTAATTACCGGCGTGTTCCGGCATCGGATATCGGTGATCCTCTCTGGAGAGCTCCATGTCTGTATAAAGTGAGGGATCTTCTGGGAAGTGACACTGAAGGACATCAAGGCCAGGAGAGCGCAGAGGATGGGAGAGAGCACTGCAGAAGGTAGGTGAGGCGTGGACATGGTGGATCAGTGGGTAGATGAACCATGGCATGAGGAAGGTGAGGTCAGAAGTACATGGTGGATCAGTGGGTAGATGAACCATGGCATGAGGGAGGTGAGATCAGAAGTACACGGTGGATCAGTGGGTAGATGAACCATGTCATGAGGAAGGTGAGATCAGAAGTACATGGTGGATCAGTGGGTAGATGAACCATGGCATGAGGGAGGTGAGATCAGAAGTACACGGTGGATCAGTGGGTAGATGAACCATGGCATGAGGAAGGTGAGATCAGAAGTACATGGTGGATCAGTGGGTAGATGAACCATGGCATGAGGGAGGTGAGATCAGAAGTACATGGTGGGTCAGTGGGTAGATGAACCATGGCATGAGGAAGGTGAGATCAGAAGTACATGGTGGATCAGTGGGTAGATGAACCACGGCATGAGGGAGGTGAGATCAGAAGTACATGGTGGATCAGTGGGTAGATGAACCATGGCATGAGGGAGGTGAGATCAGAAGTACATGGTGGATCAGTGGGTAGATGATTCCTGAAAGGAGGGAAGTGAGATGAGGAGTACATGGTGGGTCCATGGGTCGATAGATCTAGGCAGAATTAAGGTGCAATGAAAAATACATAGTGAATCAGTGGGTAGATCACCCCTGACAGGAGGGAGGTGAGATGATGGTGGACATGGTGGATCAGTGGGTAGGTGATTCCTGACAGGAGGGAGGTGCGATGAGGAGTACATGGTGGATCAGTGGGTAGATGATTCCTGACAGGAGGGAGGTGAGATGAGGAGTACATGGTGGATCAGTGGGTAGATGATTCCTGACAGGAGGGAGGTGAGATGAGGAGTACATGGTGGATCAGTGGGTAGATGATTCCTGACAGGAGTGAGGTGAGATGAGACATGCATGGTGGATCAGTGGGTAGATGATTCCTGACAGGAGGGAGGTGCGATGAGGAGTACATGGTGGATCAGTGGGTAGATGATTCCTGACAGGAGGGAGGTGCGATGAGGAGTACATGGTGGATCAGTGGGTAGACGATCTCTGAAAGGAGTGAAGTGAGACGAGAAGTACATGGTGGATCAGTGGGTAGATGATTCCTGACAGGAGGGAGTTGCGATGAGGAGTACATGGTGGATCAGTGGGTAGATGATTCCTGACAGGAGGGAGGTGCGATGAGGAGTACATGGTGGATCAGTGGGTAGATGATTCCTGACAGGAGGAAGTTGGGATGAGGAGTACATGGTGGATCAGAGGTTGAGTAACCTAGGCAGGAGAAAGGTGAGATGAGACATGCATGGTGGATCAGTGGGTAGACCATCCCTAACAGTACAGAGGTGAGTTGAGGAGTGCATGGTGGATTAGTGGGTAGATGATCCCTGACAGGAGGGGGTGAGAAGTGCATGGTGGACCAATGGGAAAATGATCTCTACATGGGGGGAGGTGAGATGAGGAGTACATGATGATTAATGGGTAGACGATTTCTGGCAAAAATTAGGTAAGATGAGAAGCATGTGGTGGATCAGTGGGTAGAGGATTCCTGGCAAGAAGGGGTGAGAAGAGGAGAACATGGTGGGTCAGTGAGCACATGATCTCTGAAGTGTTTTCATCAGAAATATATTGTGAATCAACAGGTAGATGGTCACTGGCAAGAGGGGGTGAGTGGAGAAATACATGGTGGATCAGTGAGTAAATAATTCCTGGCAAAAAAAAAGAGGAGAGGCATATGGTGGATCAATGGGAAGATGATCTCTAGATGGAGGGAGGTGAAGTGAGGACTACATGGTGATCAATGGGTACATGATTTCTAGCATGAGTGAAGTGAAATGAGGAGAAGTATGTGGTGGATCAGTGGGTAGATGGTCTCTGGCAGAAGAGCTGTGTTAAAAAGTACATGGTGGATCAGTGGGTATATGATCTCTGGCAGAAGAGGTGTGATGAGAAGTACATGGTGGATCAGTGGATAGATGATTTCTGCCATGAGGCAGGTAAGGTGAGGAGTACATGGTGGATCAGTGGGTAGATGATCTCTGGCACAAGAGGTGTGATGAGAAGTATATGGTGGATCAGTGGGTAGATGATCTCTGGCACAAGAGGTGTGATGAGAAGTATATGGTGGATCAGTGGGTATATGATCTCTGGCACAAGAGGTGTGATGAGAAGTACATGGTGGATCAGTGGGTAGATGATCTCTGGCACAAGAGGTGTGATGAGAAGTACATGGTGGATCAGTGGGTAGATGATCTCTGGCACAAGAGGTGTGATGAGAAGTATATGGTGGATCAGTGGGTAGATGATCTCTGGCACAAGAGGTGTGATGAGAAGTATATGGTGGATCAGTGGGTATATGATCTCTGGCACAAGAGGTGTGATGAGAAGTACATGGTGGATCAGTGAGTAGATTATCTCTGGCACAAGAGGTGTGATGAGAAGTACATGGTGGATCAGTGGGTAGATGATCTCTGGCACAAGAGGTGTGATGAGAAGTACATGGTGGATCAGTGAGTAGATTATCTCTGGCACAAGAGGTGTGATGAGAAGTACATGGTGGATCAGTGGGTAGATGATCTCTGGCACAAGAGGTGTGATGAAAAGTACATGGTGGATCAGTGGGTAGATGATCTCTGGCACAAGAGGTGTGATGAGAAGTACATGGTGGATCAGTGGGTAGATGATCTCTGGCACAAGAGGTGTGATGAGAAGTACATGGTGGATCAGTGGGTAGATGATTTCTGCCATGAGGGAGGTAAGGTGAGGGGTACATGGTGGATCAGTGGGTAGACTCACCCCACCCAAAGCCTAACCCTTAACTTATTCCTAAAAAGATAAAGTCCCCCCTCCCCCCATCAGATGAAGAATAAATTGTTGGTTTCTCTAGAGCAATAACTAATAGAGATTTAGACTCCTCCTACTCCTCAGTCTTCTGCCCCGCCTCTTCTGGTCGTGACAACCAATCAAGTCTTTTCTCTGCCCCTCTCACCAGAGGCCTCGGGTCCTGTATTGTCCCTGTGATGGTGTAGAAGTGGTGGGATCCAATGAGAAGAGGACACAAGACTTCATCTGGATTGTGGAGGAAGGTAAGTCCTCCCGAGGATTCGATCATTCCCCAAAGTAAGGAGCGTCAGCCGGGGGAGGGGCAATTTTATTTATTTTGTCACTTCTTGGGGTTTTACTTTGACACATAATTTGGACCCAATACCCCCCCGGGCTTATTTATAAACAATGTTACTTTGTATCTCTCTGACCCCGTCCGAGCAATGTTTATAAACAATGTTACTTTGTATCTCTCTATATCCCACCTGATCAATGTTTATAAACAATGTTACTTTGTATCTCTCTATCTCCCGTCTGATCAATGTTTATAAACAATGTTAATTTGTGTCTCTCTATCTCCCGTCTGATCAATGTTTATAAACAATGTTACTTTGTATCTCTCTATCTCCTCTCTGATCAATGTTTATAAACAATGTTATTTTGTATCTCTCTATCTCCCGTCTGATCAATGTTTATAAACAATGTTAATTTGTATCTCTATATCTCCCGTCTGATCAATGTTTATAAACAATGTTACTTTGTATCTCTCTATCTCCCGTCTGATCAATGTTTATAAACAATGTTACTTTGTATCTCTATCTTCTGTCTGATCAATGTTTATAAACAATGTTACTTTGTATCTCTCTATCTCCCGTCTGATCAATGTTTATAAACAATGTTACTTTGTGTCTCTCTATCTCCCGTCTGATCAATGTTTATAAACAATGTTACTTTGTATCTCTCTATCTCCTCTCTGATCAATGTTTATAAACAATGTTACTTTGTATCTCTCTATCTCCCGTCTGATCGATGTTTATAAACAATGTTACTTTGTATCTCTCTATCTCCTCTCTGATCAATGTTTATAAACAATGTTACTTTGTATCTCTCTATCTCCCGTCTGATCAATGTTTATAAACAATGTTACTTTGTATCTCTCCATCTCCCGTCTGATCAATGTTTATAAACAATGTTACTTTGTATCTCTCCATCTCCCGTCTGATCAATGTTTATAAACAATGTTACTTTGTATCTCTATCTCCCGTCTGATCAATGTTTATAAACAATGTTACTTTGTATCTCTATCTCCCGTCTGATCAATGTTTATAAACAATGTTACTTTGTATCTCTCTATCTCCCGTCTGATCAATGTTTATAAACAATGTTACTTTGTATCTCTCTATCTTCCGTCTGATCAATGTTTATAAACAATGTTACTTTGTATCTCTCCATCTCCCGTCTGATCAATGTTTATAAACAATGTTACTTTGTATCTCTCCATCTCCCGTCTGATCAATGTTTATAAACAATGTTACTTTGTATCTCTCTATCTCCCGTCTGATCAATGTTTATAAACAATGTTACTTTGTATCTCTCCATCTCCCGTCTGATCAATGTTTATAAACAATGTTACTTTGTATCTCTATCTCCTGTCTGATCAATGTTTATAAACAATGTTACTTTGTATCTCTATCTCCTGTCTGATCAATGTTTATAAACAATGTTACTTTGTATCTCTATATCTCCCGTCTGATCAATGTTTATAAACAATGTTACTTTGTATCTCTATATCTCCCATCTGATCAATGTTTATAAACAATGTTACTTTGTATCTCTCTATCTCCCGTCTGATCAATGTTTATAAACAATGTTATTTTGTATCTCTCTATCTCCCGTCTGATCAATGTTTATAAACAATGTTACTTTGTATCTCTCTATGTTCCATACAGTTCTGAATGAACCTGAAAAGAAGACTGGGTCTCCTTCTCTTGTTTTCGGGTTCCTTTCTCCTCCGGGATGGAAGGCCAGGCCTCAGCCTCCAATTCTAGCGTCTCTCACACGGACTTCTGCCTCCACGGCTTTCCTGGGATCTCAGAGTCCAGACAATTGTTTGCCCTCCCGATCCTTTGTACGGCTCTCCTCATACTGACCGGGAACTGTAGCATGGCGTACGTCATCTGGGCGGAGAAGACCCTGCGCTCGCCCATCTACCTTCTCATCTCTTTGGTTTTCTATTGGAACATCTCCTACGCCATGACCTTCATGCCGAGGTTCCTTCTCGGGTTAATGTTTGAAGTGGAGCAGATCAGGTTGGCCGAGTGCCTCACACAGATGTCCTTTCTGTACACGGCCGGGACCTTCAGCTCCAACCTCTTCCTCCTGATGGCTGTGGACAGGTATGTGGCCATTGTTCTGCCCCTGCGCTACCACCTCATCATGACTGAGAGAACGTTGGCCGCGCTTCTCCTGCTAAGCTTGGCGCGGAGTTTCCTCCTCGTTTCTCTCATAGTTGGTTTTGCCGCGAAGGTTCAGTTTTGTGGATCCAACATCATCCTGAACTTCGCTTGCGAGAATATGAGTCTCTTGAATTTGGGGTGCGGAGACCTGTCCGGGGTTCAGGCTGTTGGCCTTTGGGTGAGGATTCTTCTCACATCGATCGATGGAACCTTCATAGTGATATCTTACCTGAGGATTCTTTACACTGTCATGAATTTAGTCGAGGGAAAGGCTCGAGACAAAGCCAGACAGACCTGCAGTGCACATTTGTTGGTGGCCCTGGTGACCTATTCTTTCGGATTGTCTACTTCCATCATATACCGAATGGCACACGTTGTTTCAATCGATGTTCAGAACACAATCAGCTTACTAAACTACGTCATCCCTGCCGCTGCCGACCCGATCATCTACGGGGCGAAAATGAGGGAAATCAGGAACAGCCTGAAAAAAAGACTTTCCTTCAAAAAAAACGCCAACAATTTGTGATTTCGGTGGCTGGAATGTTCAGTCTCGGAAAACAGGACCATAACCGGCCAACATATCCATCGATCCATCAACGTAAAGGAATGGAGTCTGATCTGATCACCAACATTTAGAGGACCATCATACTCATAAAATTCACCTCATCAATCTGATTATAAAGGTCGAAATAATGTATAAATCAGAGAATCGTCACACAGAGGGCGGAGCCAACTAGACGAGGGTTCGGTACAAGAAAACTTCGGGAACTTTACTGAAGTTCAGGTTCCAAACCCTGTAGAAGTCAATGGAAAAAGAACATTAACCTCTTCAATACCGGGGGGGCGGCACTTAGACACCTTCCCGCCCAGACCAATGTTCAGCTTTCAGCGCTGTCGCACTTTGAATGACAATTGCGCGGTCATACTACACTGTACCCAAACTACATTTTTATTATTATGTTCCCACAAATAGAGCTTTCTTTTGGTGGTATTTGATCACCTCTGCGTTTTTTTATTTTTTGCTAAACAAATAAAAAAAGACCGAAAATTTTGAAAAAAAAATATGTTTTTTTTTGTTTCAGTTTCAAAACTTTGTAAATAAGTACGTTTTCTCCTTTACCGATGGGCACTGATAGGGCTGTACTGATGGGCACAGATAAGGTGGCACTGATGGGCACCGATGAGGTGGCACCAATGAAGTGGCACTGATGAAGTGGCATTGATGGGCACTAATATGTGGCATTGATAGGCAGCACCGATGGGCACTGATAGGTGGCACTGATTTTCGACACGGATGGGCACTGATAGGTGGCACAAATTGGCACTGATAGCTGGCATGGATTGGCATGGATAGGCGACATGGATAGGCGGCACAGATGAGCATGGATGGGCACTGATAGGCGGCATGTATGGGCACTGATCGGTGGCACAGATGGGCACTGATAGGCGGCATGGATGGGCACTGAACGGGGGCACGGAAGGGCACTGATAGGTGGCACGGATGGGCACTGATGAATGAATGAATGAATAATTTGTATAGCGCTACAATGCGAACTGAATCGCCTCAAGGCGCTGATAGGCGGCATTGTATTGTATTGTACTGATGGATGCCAATCAGTGACAAACAATAATGCATGCCAACCAGTGATGCCCATTGTGGGCACTGATGGGCATCCATTGCCGATCGGCTCTTCCTATTTACACTGTGATCAGCTGTGATTGGACACGGCTGATCACATGGTAAAGAGTCTCCGTCGGAGATCATAGTTGTGGGGTGTCAGAGTGACACACCACAACAACGATCGCCGCGATGCGCGCCCCCTCCTGACGTCCGGTCAGAATTTTGAAACCACTTTGCAGCCGTCATTCTCCTATATGATGGGCGGCAAGTGGTTAAAAAAACAGCCTTTCTAGACTAATAGTTAATGGATTGTAAAATAATTGGTATGGGGGACGGGCACTGCCCCGGGGCACCAAAACAAAGAATCTTTCAGTTTGGTGGGGAGCCGAGATTTTGATAATGCTGATACACTAAAAAATGCAAAGTTCCTGTAAATACCATTCCTGAGGGGTGCCGGGACCCCGCCTGTTCATTGGCCCATCTGTATGATGTGTACAACCTGCTACACCAGAAGAACGAGGTTCAGGTATAGATGTCAATGGGGGACCCATACAACAAATAAATGCCACAGGGCTTCCCCTAAAATTATATATGTGACCAATAAGTGGACCCGAGTCAGGGGCGGACTGACAACTCATGGGGCCCCCGGGCAATAGGAGATTATGGGGCCACACAGTATACACAGACATGTACACACAGTATACACAGACATGTACACACAGTATACACACACACAGTATACGATCACACAGTATACACATACATGTACACACAGTATACACAGACATGTACACACAGTATACACATACATGTACACACAGTATACACAGACATGTACACACAGTATACACATACATGTACACACAGTATACACAGACATGTACACACAGTATACACAGACATGTACACACAGCATACACAGACATGTACACACAGTATACACAGACATGTACACACAGCATACACAGACATGTACACACAGTATACACACACACAGTATACGATCACACAGTATACACATACATGTACACACAGTATACACAGACATGTACACACAGTATACACATACATGTACACACAGTATACACAGACATGTACACACAGTATACACAGACATGTACACACAGTATACACAGACATGTACACACAGTATACACATACATGTACACACAGTATACACAGACATGTACACACAGTATACACAGACATGTACACACAGTATACACAGACATGTACACACAGTATACACAGACATGTACACACAGTATATACATACATGTACACACAGTATACACAGACATGTACACACAGTATACACAGACATGTACACACAGTATACACAGACATGTACACACAGTATACACACACATGTACACACAGTATACACACACATGTACACACAGTATACACACACACAGTATACGATCACACAGTATACACATACATGTACACACAGTATACACATACATGTACACACAGTATACACAGACATGTACACACAGTATACACAGACATGTACACACAGTATACACACACACAGTATACGATCACACAGTATACACATACATGTACACACAGTATACACAGACATGTACACACAGTATACACAGACATGTACACACAGTATACACAGACATGTACACACAGTATACACAGACATGTACACACAGTATACACATACATGTACACACAGTATACACAGACATGTACACACAGTATACACATACATGTACACACAGTATACACAGACATGTACACACAGTATACACACACATGTACACACAGTATACACACACACAGTATACGATCACACAGTATACACAGACATGTACACACAGTATACACACACATGTACACACAGTATACACAC
The DNA here is from genome assembly GCA_028564925.1 of Lithobates sylvaticus. Classification (NCBI taxonomy): domain Eukaryota; kingdom Metazoa; phylum Chordata; class Amphibia; order Anura; family Ranidae; genus Lithobates; species Lithobates sylvaticus. The sequence goes on along the minus strand of CM053027.1, from coordinate 633,466,408 downwards.
ACACAGTATACAATCACACAGTATACACACACACAGTATACAATCACACAGTATACACATACATGTACACACAGTATACACATACATGTACACACAGTATACACAGACATGTACACACAGTATACACACACATGTACACACAGTATACACAGACATGTACACACAGTATACACACACATGTACACAGTATACACAGACATGTACACACAGTATACACAGACATGTACACACAGTATACACAGACATGTACACACAGTATACACAGACATGTACACACAGTATACACACACATGTACACACAGTATACACACACACAGTATACGATCACACAGTATACACAGACATGTACACACAGTATACACAGACATGTACACACAGTATACACAGACATGTACACACAGCATACACAGACATGTACACACAGTATACACATACATGTACACACAGTATACACAGACATGTACACACAGTATACACATACATGTACACACAGTATACACACACACAGTATACGATCACACAGTATACACATACATGTACACACAGTATACACAGACATGTACACACAGTATACACATACATGTACACACAGTATACACAGACATGTACACACAGTATACACAGACATGTACACACAGTATACACAGACATGTACACACAGTATACACATACATGTACACACAGTATACACAGACATGTACACACAGTATACACAGACATGTACACACAGTATACACAGACATGTACACACAGTATACACAGACATGTACACACAGTATATACATACATGTACACACAGTATACACAGACATGTACACACAGTATACACAGACATGTACACACAGTATACACAGACATGTACACACAGTATACACACACATGTACACACAGTATACACACACATGTACACACAGTATACACACACACAGTATACGATCACACAGTATACACATACATGTACACACAGTATACACATACATGTACACACAGTATACACAGACATGTACACACAGTATACACAGACATGTACACACAGTATACACACACACAGTATACGATCACACAGTATACACATACATGTACACACAGTATACACAGACATGTACACACAGTATACACAGACATGTACACACAGTATACACAGACATGTACACACAGTATACACAGACATGTACACACAGTATACACATACATGTACACACAGTATACACACACACAGTATACGATCACACAGTATACACAGACATGTACACACAGTATACACAGACATGTACACACAGTATATACATACATGTACACACAGTATACACAGACATGTACACACAGTATACACAGACATGTACACACAGTATACACATACATGTACACACAGTATACACAGACATGTACACACAGTATACACATACATGTACACACAGTATACACAGACATGTACACACAGTATACACACACATGTACACACAGTATACACACACACAGTATACGATCACACAGTATACACAGACATGTACACACAGTATACACACACATGTACACACAGTATACACACACACAGTATACAATCACACAGTATACACACACACAGTATACAATCACACAGTATACACATACATGTACACACAGTATACACATACATGTACACACAGTATACACAGACATGTACACACAGTATACACAGACATGTACACACAGTATACACAGACATGTACACACAGTATACACACACATGTACACACAGTATACACAGACATGTACACACAGTATACACAGACATGTACACACAGTATACACAGACATGTACACACAGTATACACAGACATGTACACACAGTATACACACACATGTACACACAGTATACACACACACAGTATACGATCACACAGTATACACAGACATGTACACACAGTATACACAGACATGTACACACAGTATACACAGACATGTACACACAGTATACACAGACATGTACACACAGTATACACAGACATGTACACACAGTATACACATACATGTACACACAGTATACACAGACATGTACACACAGTATACACAGACATGTACACACAGTATACACAGACATGTACACACAGTATACACAGACATGTACACACAGTATACACAGACATGTACACACAGTATACACATACATGTACACACAGTATACACAGACATGTACACACAGTATACACAGACATGTACACACAGTATACACATACATGTACACACAGTATACACAGACATGTACACACAGTATACACAGACATGTACACACAGTATACACATACATGTACACACAGTATACACAGACATGTTTCTATTGGCTGAGAAGGTACTGGAGGGGCGGGGCAGCTATAATCTCTGGATTTTTAGACTAAAAGGATGTCGGTAAGGGACATTTCAGAAACAGATGTAAAAAAAAAAAAAAAAAGATTTTTACATATTGTCCCTGGTTTTACTTAGGCTGGCAACCCTGATGGGGCCCCCTAGTGGCCCGGGGGCCCTCGGGCAGTGCCCGAGTGGCCGAATGGTCAGTCCGCCCCTGCCCCAGACACCGCTCCCTCTTTTGTGAATGAGCACCCCTACGTAAATGGTAAATAAAGACACCACACACTTTTTGCCAAGCTCTTTGTTATTATCTTTGAGAATTGCAGTGGTCTATTGGCCTCCTGGACCGGTATGACGCTTCCTTGATGACCTCTCTGCCTGGCTACCCTACTTCCAATCTTCTGAAATGCCCGCAATCGTTCTCGGTGACTTCAACATCTCTTCTAATCTTAACACTCCCGCTACACTCCTAAAAATTCTGAGCCTAACCGCCTCTTTTGACCTGAAGCAATGGGCACATGCTTCTACTCTGAGGGCAACTGCCTTGACCTTGTGTTCTCCTACCTATGCTCTCCTTGCACCCTCTCCAACATTCCCTTTCCTCTCTCTCCGATTACCACCTTATCCACCTTGCTTTACAACTACCCAACAGTCACCCAGAAAAACCTTCGTCATCCTAACCCTCGTCTTCTTTTTTCTGCAACAGATTGGCTCTATGACAAAATCCCACCCCTGTCCTGCCCCTACCTGACCACTTCTGTCTACAAAAGTTCACTGTCATCCACCCTGGACCCACCGCCCTCCCTCACTACACACAGAATCAGGCCCTGAACCCCCTACAACCTTGGCAAACAGAGGGCACCGGAAGCCTCAAAAAACATAGCTGCGCTCTTGAGCATCTGTGGTGTAACACTAATGCCGCGTAAACACGAGCGGAATTTCCGACAGACGGGAGCTTTTCATCGTATATTCCGACCGCGTGTATGGCCCATCGCACTTTTTCTGTCGAATATTCAGACGGACTTAGATAGAGAACATGTTTTATATTTTTCCGACGGAACAAATTACTATCGGGAAAAAAAACGCTCGTCTGTTATGCTGTTCCTACGCACCAAAAAACGGCGCATGCTCTGAAGCAAGTACGAGACGACAGCTATTGGCTACTGGCTACTGAACTTCCGTTTTCTAGTCCCGTCGTACGTGCTGTACGTCACTGCGTTCTGGACGGTCAGAATTTGGTGTGACCGTGTGTGTGCAAGAGAGAATTCCGTCAGAATTCCGCCGAAAAAACCTTCAGAGTTTATTCCGACGGCAAAACCGGACGCGTGTACAGGGCATAAGCAGGGCCGGTGCTACCACTAGGCAAACTAGGCAGCCTGCTGCCTAGGGCGCCCGGCCGCTGGTGTTCCTACTCTCTTCTCTCGCAACTATCTGTGTCTGTGTCCTGACTCCCGAATGAATGGAAGCAAGCAAACATTCATTGATGGGCACTGGTGAGGCTGCATTGATGGGCGCTGGTGAGGCTGCATTGATGGGCATTGGTAAGGCTGCATTGATGGGCGCTGGTGAGGCTGCATTGACGGGCGCTGGTGAGGCTGCATTGATGGGCGCTGGTGAGGCTGCATTGATGGGCGCTGGTGAGGCTGCATTGACAGGCGCTGGTGAGGCTGCATTGATGGGCGCTGGTGAGGCTGCATTGATGGGCGCTGGTGAGGCTGCATTGACGGGCGCTGGTGAGGCTGCATTGATGGGCGCTGGTGAGGCTGCATTGACGGGCGCTGGTGAGGCTGCATTGATGGGCGCTGGAGAGGCTGCATTGACGGGCGCTGGTGAGGCTGCATTGATGGGCGCTGGTGAGGCTGCATTGACGGGCGCTGGTGAGGCTGCATTGACGGGCGCTGGTGAGGCTGCATTGACGGGCGCTGGTGAGGCTGCATTGATGGGCACTGGTGAGGCTGCATTGACGGGCGCTGGTGAGGCTGCATTGACGGGCGCTGGTGAGGCTGCATTGACGGGCGCTGGTGAGGCTGCATTGACGGGCGCTGGTGAGGCTGCATTGACGGGCGCTGGTGAGGCTGCATTGATGGGCGTTGGTGAGGCTACATTGATGGGCGCTGGTGAGGCTGCATTGATGGGCGCTTCATTAAAAAGGGTGGGGTATACATGGGCAGGGCAAAAGTGGGTGAAGCAAGGGGTGCAGCCAAGGGAGGGCGGCAAAGTTAGGTTTCGCCTAGGGTGTCAAAACTCCTTGCACCAGCCCTGGGCATAAGTCCCAGCAAGACTTCAACCAATATAAATCTGCCCTCCAAAAATACAATTTCTCGCCACCTCACTGCCAAACAGGCCTATTTTATCTCTCTCATTAACACCTTCTCATCCAGTCCCCGTCAACTCTTCTCTACCTTTAACTCTCTACTTCGTCCTCCACCGCCTCCACCTCCACTAACTTATTCACTGCCCAGGAGATCGCCAATCACTTCAGATTGATCTCCCCTCTACAGATATCTCCCTCACCTTACACTCCTTGTCCTCCTGCACAATCAATATTTCCTTCATTTAACCAGCTACTATAGAGGAAGTCACAAAACCTTATTTCTAATGCCCACCTGCCCCCTGGACCCTCTTCCCTTGCAAATACTGGGGTCACCCTCTACCTCTATCCTGCACTCTCTAACCCACATCTTCAATCTCTCTCTCCTCATCTTCCCCAACCCTCTAAAACATGCCCTAGTCACCCCCATACTCAGCAAGTCCTCCTTGGACCCAACCAATCTTAACAGCCTACGCTCCATCTCCTTACTCCCCCTTTCCTCCATACTCCTTTGGTCTACAACCGGCTGAGCTGCCACCTCATCGAGAATAACCTTCTTGATCCCCTTCAGTCTAGATTTTGCCCTTAACACTCCCCAGAAACTGCCCTCCTAAAACTCACAAATTACTTACTAACAACAAAAACCAATGGACACTCAGGGCCGGTCCGTCCCGGGGTGCACGGGGTGCAGTGCACCCAGGCGCCACAGAGGTGGGGGCGCTGGAGCGCCAGAGTGCTCCGCTCCCTCCTCCTCTCCTTGTCCGTAGGTGGCGCGGCTCTCTCCGCCCGTCGCAGCCGCGCAGTGACGCCACGGGGGGGGGGGGGGGGCGCTCCGTGGCCGAGCCCGACTTGAACAGAGCGTGTGTGATGCTGGTGCTTGTGGGCAGGAGGCGGAAGTTAAACACAGGAGGAGTCCTGTGTTTAACTTCCGCCTTCCGCCCACAAGCACCAGCATCACACACGCTCTGTTCTCCACCCGGGCGGCGCGGCTGCACACTGTCCTCTCCAGCTGCCGCCCGGGTGGTTTTAATTAGCCTAGTGGTGGGGGGGTGGTTTGTCTAGGGGGGTCTATACCAATGTGGGGGGGGGGGGGGGGGTAGTTTGTCTAGGGGGGGTCTATACTAATGTGGGGGGGGGTTGTCCTAGGGGTCTATACTAATGTGGAGGGGTTGTCCTGGGGGGTCTATACTAATGTGGGGGGTGGTGTTTTGTCCTGGGGGGGGTCTATACTAATGTGGGGGGGTTTGTCCTGGGGGGTCTATACTAATGTGGGGGGGGGGTTTGTCCTGGGGGTCTATATCAATGTGGGGTGGGGGGGTTTGTCCTGGGGGGTCTATACTAATGTGGGGGGGTGGTTTGTCCTGGGGGGGTCTATACCAATGTGGGGGGTGGTTTGTCCTGGGGGGGGGGGTCTATACTAATGTGGGGGGGGGTTTGTCCTGGGGGTCTATACTAATGTGGGGGGGGTTGTCCTGGGGGGTCTATACTAATGTGGGGGGGTTGTCCTGGGGGGTCTATACTAATGTGGGGGGGGTTGTCCTGGGGGGTCTATACTAATGTGGGGGGGGTTGTCCTGGGGGTCTATACTAATGTGGGGGGTTTGTCCTGGGGGGGTCTATACTAATGTGGGGGGGTTTGTCCTGGGGGTCTATACTAATGTGGGGGGTTTGTCCTGGGGGGTCTATACTAATGTGGGGGGGGGGTTTGTCCTGGGGGGTCTATACCAATGTGGGGTGGGGGGGTTTGTCCCGGGGGTCTATACTAATGTGGGGTGGGGGGGTTTGTCCTGGGGGGACTATACTAATGTGGGGGGGTTGTCCTGGGGGTCTATACTAATGTGGGGGGGGTTGTCCTGGGGGGTCTATACTAATGGGGGGGGGGTTGTCCTGAGGGGGTCTATACTAATGTGGGGGGGTCTGTACTAATGTGGGGGGGGTTGTCCTGGGGGGTCTATACTAATGGAGGGGGTGGTTTGTTCTGGGGGGTCTGTACTAATGGAGGGGGGGGGGGGTGGTTTGTTCTGGGGGGTTTGTACTAATGTCGGGGGGGAAAGGTTTGTCCTGAGGGGGGGTCTATACTGATAAAGGGGGGGTGTTTTGTCCTGGGGGTCTATACTGATAAAGGGGGGTGTTTTGTCCTGGGGGTCTATACTAATGGGGGGGTCTGTCCTGACGGAGGTATTTATACTTAGTGAAGGGTCTGCACTGACGGAGGGGGGGTCTATACTTAATGGAGTGGGGTCTGTACTGAGGGACGACTATAGTTGGTGGAGGGGGTGATACCATGTTTTACTGCACCAGGTGACACCAACCCTAGTGACGCCACTGCAGCTGCGGGCTCTTATTTCCCCTCTCCCTCACCTCCTCGTGCGCTGCTGTACTAATGAGCGGCGCACTATGTTTCTTCCCCCGCCTTCATAACGGCCAGGGAAGAAAAAACAAAGGAGCAAAGAAAAGGATTGTGGGACATGTGGTCCCAAGGACTGGCAGCCCCACTGTAACACGGAAACTGCAGCCCAAACAGCATGCGCAGCTGAATGGGAGAGAGAGAGCCAGGAGCCCGGGGAAGCTTTCAGGGAAGGGCACCCAGGACTCCAGAGGGAGAGGGCAGTGCTGAGAGAACACCATCAGAGAGAGAAAAAGCCACACAGCCTGGCGCCATCCCTGGTGGAGGAAGGAATAGAGTCATTGCAGGAATACAGATCTGGGCTCTACCCAGCGGAGTCGCCACGGGCAATTCAGAGTGAGCCGACTCCTGATCAGAGGAACCGTTGTTGCTGTATCGCTGGGTCAGGTGAGAGGGCCGATCGGCCATTATTTACTACCATCTCTTGTAACATGTCTGCAGTCTCTGACCATCTCCTGTATTGTGTGCAGCCTGACCGTCTCCTGTACTATGATTGCAGTCTCTGACCGTCTCTAGTATCATGTCTACAGTCTCTGACCATCTCCTGTACTATGATTGCAGTCTCTGACCGTCTCTAGTATCATGTCTACAGTCTCTGACCATCTCCTGTACTATGTCTGGGGGCTCTTTCTAATAGACTATCTAACAGAAGCCCCCCCGTGTGCATCAGAGAGACTCCCCTCCAGGTCTCATTATTGTACGCTCTTCCTGTATTTTATTTATTGGTAAAAGATCATGGGAGGATCCCAGGGTAACGAAGACTTCTTACAGGAACATCTCTGTGTTGAAGTCGTTGTCATAGAAATATTTGTAAAGGGGAGGAGTTGGTAAGATGACCACACCCACGTGGGGGCGCCAGAAATATTTCTGCACCCAGGCGTCTGTGACCCTAGGATCGGCCCTGTGGACACTATTCTATACTCTTACTCCTGGACCTTTCGGCTGCCTTTGATACAGTTGACCACCCCCTGCTCCTCAAAAAGCTCTTACTGTTGGGGTCCTCCAAGGTTCTGTTCTTGGACCTCTCCTATTCTCCATCTACACCTCCTCCCTGGGTCAGCCGATAGTTTCCCAGGGCATTCAATGTCATTTCTACACTGACGACACCCATATCTACCCCTCAGCCCTCCCACCCTGTCAGTCTCCTCACACCCCACTAATTTACTAACAGACATATCAGTCTGGATGTCACCCCACTTCCTCAAACTCAATCTATTCAAAACCGAGCTTAAAATATCCCCCCCCCCCCCCACGTGCCCCTTCCCCTGATTTCTCTGTCAAGATTAATTGCACAACCACCAACCCGTCCCGTCATGCCAGGATGCCAGGTGTTCTCCTGGACTCTGAACTCTCCTTTCAGACCCCACATCCAATCCCTATTTAAAGCTTGCCGCCTCAACCTCCACAATATCTCCAAGAGGCGCTCCTTTCGTACCAGAGACACCACAAAGCTTCTAATTCACTCCCCGTCATCTCTCGCCTCGACTACTGCAACTCCCTCCTCATTGGCTTATCTTTATATAGACTATCCTCCCTTCAGACCATCATGAATGCTGCCACCAGACTCATCCTCCTTACCAACCGCACCGTGTCTGCTACTCCTCTCCGCCAATCCCTCCACTGGTCTCCATTCAGCGTCCTCCACCCTCCGTACCAATCCATCCACTGACCTCCATTCAGTGTCCTCCACCCTCTCTGCCAATCCCTCCACTGGCCTCCATTCAGTGTCCTCCACCCTCGGTACCAATCCCTCCACTGGTCTCCATTCAGTGTCCTCCACCCCTCTCTGCCAATCCCTCCATCGGTCTCCATTCAGTGTCCTCCACCCCTCTCTACCAATCCCTCCACTGGCCTCCATTCAGTGTCCTCCACCGCTCTCTACCAATCCCTCCACCGACCTCCATTCATTGTCCTCCAACCCTCTCTGCCAATCCCTCCACTGACCTCCATTCAGTGTCCTCCACCCCTCTCTACCAATCCCTCCACCGACCTCCATTCAGTGTCCTCCACCCCTCTCTACCAATCCCTCCACCGACCTCCATTCAGTGTCCTCCACCCCTCTCTACCAATCCCTCCACCGACCTCCATTCAGCGTCCTCCACCCTCCGTACCAATCCATCCACTGACCTCCATTCAGTGTCCTCCACCCCTCTCTACCAATCCCTCCACTGGTCTCCATTCAGCGTCCTCCACCCTCCGTACCAATCCATCCACTGACCTCCATTCAGTGTCCTCCACCCCTCTCTGCCAATCCCTCCACTGGCCTCCATTCAGTGTCCTCCACCCTCGGTACCAATCCCTCCACTGGTCTCCATTCAGTGTCCTCCACCCCTCTCTGCCAATCCCTCCATCGGTCTCCATTCAGTGTCCTCCACCCTCTCTACCAATCCCTCCACTGGCCTCCATTCAGTGTCCTCCACCGCTCTCTACCAATCCCTCCACCGACCTCCATTCATTGTCCTCCAACCCTCTCTGCCAATCCCTCCACTGACCTCCATTCAGTGTCCTCCACCCCTCTCTACCAATCCCTCCACCGACCTCCATTCAGTGTCCTCCACCCCTCTCTACCAATCCCTCCACCGACCTCCATTCAGTGTCCTCCACCCCTCTCTACCAATCCCTCCACCGACCTCCATTCAGCGTCCTCCACCCTCCGTACCAATCCATCCACTGACCTCCATTCAGTGTCCTCCACCCCTCTCTACCAATCCTCCACTGGTCTCCATTCAGCGTCCTCCACCCTCCGTACCAATCCATCCACTGACCTCCATTCAGTGTCCTCCACCCCTCTCTACCAATCCCTCCACTGGTCTCCATTCAGTGTCCTCCACCCCTCTCTGCCAATCCCTCCACTGACCTCCATTCAGTGTCCTCCACCCCTCTCTACCAATCCCTCCACTGGCCTCCATTCAGTGTCCTCCACCGCTCTCTACCAATCCCTCCACTGACCTCCATTCAGTGTCCTCCAACCCTCTCTGCCAATCCCTCCACTGACCTCCATTTAGTGTCCTCCACCCCTCTCTACCAATCGGGGCAGCAGAGGAACACCTAGGGTCGGATCGCTACGGCACTGATTATCAGGGGACATTCCACAACAAGGACAGGGTTTTAAGTACCCATTATTGGGATCACCTTTCTACTTATTCGAGATATTAATTCTCGGGGACGAGGATTGTTGTCTTTTCCCCAAGTATACAAGAGACATACATATTTGGTCATTACCACATAAAGCCCGTATGCAGGATCGCCTTTAATACCAACCTAGTGTGTGTTGCCACACTCATTTTCTTCTTCCTTTTTTTGGGGGACACATACTCCATCCTCCTCTTCCGCTGGTATACAGCCCACCGGTCCATGAACTTCGCCTTCAATGTGAGCGACAGGTACTTCTCCGATATAAATCCCACTCCCCACTCCTGACGAAGGTTCCCGCATCTGGGTAACTGGAAACGCGTCGAGTTTACGGGGGACTCACACCTCCGGGAGAGTATTAGTACCGTATCTGTGTTCTTCTTTCATGTTGTTCTGTATTATGTTATTTTTGTATAATTTCTTTTTGTATGTTATTTTGTATACGCATATTGTCATGCATTTTGTATATTGTGCATCCTGCTGCTAAATATCGTGGGAGGAACTTTTTATCAAATAAAACATTTATATTATGGTTTATTAAAAACTTTGTGAGAGTGGTGTTCTATCTAAAGTCCCAACCCTAGGGGATCTTTTCTTATCTCTCTACCAATCCCTCCACCGACCTCCATTCAGTGTCCTCCAACCCTCTCTGCAAATCCCTCCACCGACCTCCATTCAGTGTCCTCCAACCCTCTCTGCCAATCCCTCCACTGGTCTCCATTCAGTGTCCTCCACCCCCTCTCTACCAATCCCTCCACTGACCTCCATTCAGTGTCCTCCACCCCTCTCTACCAATCCCTCCACTGGCCTCCATTCAGTGTCCTCCAACCCTCTCTGCCAATCCCTCCACTGGTCTCCATTCAGTGTCCTCCAACCCTCTCTGCCAATCCCTCCACTGGTCTCCATTCAATGTCCTCCACCCCTCTCTGCCAATCCCTCCATCGGTCTCCATTCAGTGTCCTCCAACCCTCTCTACCAATCCCTCCACTGACCTCCATTCAGTGTCCTCCACCCCTCTCTACCAATCCCTCCACTGACTTCCATTCAGTGTCCTCCACCCCTCTCTACCAATCCCTCCACTGGCCTCCATTCAGTGTCCTCCACCGCTCTCTACCAATCCCTCCACTGACCTCCATTCAGTGTCCTCCACCCCTCTCTACCAATCCCTCCACTGGTCTCCATTCAGTGTCCTCCACCCCTCTCTACCAATCCCTCCACTGACCTCCATTCAGTGTCCTCCACCCCTCTCTACCAATCCCTCCACTGACCTCCATTCAGTGTCCTCCACCCCTCTCTACCAATCCCTCCACTGGTCTCCATTCAGTGTCCTCCACCCCTCTCTGCCAATCCCTCCACTGGTCTCCATTCAGTGTCCTCCACCCCTCTCTACCAATCCCTCCACTGGTCTCCATTCAGTGTCCTCCACCCCTCTCTACCAATCCCTTCACTGGTCTCCATTCAGTGTCCTCCTCCCCTCTCTACCAATCCCTCCACTGACCTCCATTCAGTGTCCTCCACCCCTCTCTACCAATCCCTCCACTGGTCTCCATTCAGTGTCCTCCACCCCTCTCTACCAATCCCTCCACTGACCTCCATTCAGTGTCCTCCACTCCTCTCTACCAATCGCTCCACTGGTCTCCATTCAGTGTCCTCCACCCCTCTCTGCCAATCCCTCCACTGACCTCCATTCAGTGTCCTCCACCCCTCTCTGCCAATCCCTCCACTGACCTCCATTCAGTGTCCTCCACCCCTCTCTACCAATCCCTCCACTGACCTCCATTCAGTGTCCTCCACCCCTCTCTACCAATCCCTCCACTGGTCTCCATTCAGTGTCCTCCACCCCTCTCTACCAATCCCTCCACTGACCTCCATTCAGTGTCCTCCACCCCTCTCTACCAATCCCTCCACTGACCTCCATTCAGTGTCCTCCGCCCCTCTCTACAAATCCCTCCACTGACCTCCATTCAGTGTCCTCCTCCCCTCTCTACCAATCCCTCCACTGGTCTCCATTCAGTGTCTTCCACCCCTCTCTGCCAATCCCTCCACTGGTCTCCATTCAGTGTCCTCCACCCCTCTCTACCAATCCCTCCACTGACCTCCATTCAGTGTCCTCCACCCCTCTCTACCAATCCCTCCACTGACCTCCATTCAGTGTCCTCCACCCCTCTCTACCAATCCCTCCACTGGTCTCCATTCAGTGTCCTCCACCCCTCTCTGCCAATCCCTCCACTGGTCTCCATTCAGTGTCCTCCACCCCTCTCTACCAATCCCTCCACTGGTCTCCATTCAGTGTCCTCCACCCCTCTCTACCAATCCCTTCACTGGTCTCCATTCAGTGTCCTCCTCCCCTCTCTACCAATCCCTCCACTGACCTCCATTCAGTGTCCTCCTCCACCCCTCTCTACCAATCCCTCCACTGGTCTCCATTCAGTGTCCTCCACCCCTCTCTACCAATCCCTCCACTGACCTCCATTCAGTGTCCTCCACTCCTCTCTACCAATCGCTCCACTGGTCTCCATTCAGTGTCCTCCACTCTCTCTGCCAATCCCTCCACTGACCTCCATTCAGTGTCCTCCACCCCTCTCTGCCAATCCCTCCACTGACCTCCATTCAGTGTCCTCCACCCCTCTCTACCAATCCCTCCACTGACCTCCATTCAGTGTCCTCCACCCCTCTCTACCAATCCCTCCACTGCTCTCCATTCAGTGTCCTCCACCCCTCTCTACCAATCCCTCCACTGACCTCCATTCAGTGTCCTCCACCCCTCCACCCCTCCCCCCCCACCACTACCAATCACCAATCCCTCCACTGACCTCCATTCAGTGTCCTCCGCCCCTCTCTACAAATCCCTCCACTGACCTCCATTCAGTGTCCTCCTCCCCTCTCTACCAATCCCTCCACTGGTCTCCATTCAGTGTCTTCCACCCCTCTCTGCCAATCCCTCCACTGGTCTCCATTCAGTGTCCTCCACCCCTCTCTACCAATCCCTCCACTGACCTCCATTCAGTGTCCTCCACCCCTCTCTACCAATCCCTCCACTGACCTCCATTCAGTGTCCTCCACCCTCTCTACCAATCCCTCCACTGACCTCCATTCAGTGTCCTCCACCCCTCTCTACCAATCCCTCTACTGGTCTCCATTCAGTGTCCTCCACCCCTCTCTACCAATCCCTCCACTGACCTCCATTCAGTGTCCTCCACCCCTCTCTACCAATCCCTCCACTGGTCTCCATTCAGTGTCCTCCACCCTCTCTACCAATCCCTCCACTGGTGTCCATTCAGTGTCCTCCACCCCTCTCTGCCAATCCCTCCACTGGCCTCCATTCAGTGTCCCCCACCCCTCTCTACCAATCCCTCCACTGGTCTCCATTCAGTGTCCTCCACCCCTCTCTACCAATCCCTCCACTGACCTCCATTCAGTGTCCTCCACCCCTCTCTACCAATCCCTCCACTGGTCTCCATTCAGTGTCCTCCACCCCTCTCTACCAATCCTCCACTGACCTCCATTCAGTGTCCTCCACCCCTCTCTACCAATCCCTCCACTGACCTCCATTCCGTGTCCTCCACCCCTCTCTACCAATCCCTCCACTGGTCTCCATTCAGTGTCCTCCACCCCTCTCTACCAATCCCTCCACTGACCTCCATTCAGTGTCCTCCACCCCTCTCTACCAATCCCTCCACTGACCTCCATTCAGTGTCCTCCACCCCTCTCTACCAATCCCTCCACTGATCTCCATTCAGTGTCCTCCACCCCTCTCTGCCAATCCCTCCACTGATCTCCATTCAGTGTCCTCCATCCCTCTCTGCCAATCCCTCCACTGGTCTCCATTCAGTGTCCTCCACCCCTCTCTGCCAATCCCTCCACTGGTCTCCATTCAGTGTCCTCCACCCCTCTCTACCAATCCTCCACTGGTCTCCATTCAGTGTCCTCCACCCCTCTCTACCAATCCCTCCACTGGTCTCCATTCTGTGTCTTCCACCCCTCTCTGCCAATCCCTCCACTGACCTCCATTCAGTGTCCTCCACCCCTCTCTACCAATCCCTCCACTGGTCTCCATTCAGTGTCCTCCACCCCTCTCTACCAATCCCTCCACTGACCTCCATTCAGTGTCCTCCACCCCTCTCTCTACCAATCCCTCCACTGGTCTCCATTCAGTGTCCTCCACCCCTCTCTCTACCAATCCCTCCACTGGTCTCCATTCAGTGTCCTCCACCCCTCTCTACCAATCCCACCACTGGCTTCTGCTCACCCAACAAATAAAATTCAAAGCACTAACAACAACTTACAAAGCCAATCCACAACTCTGCCCCCAGCTACATCACTAACCTCACTAAGTCTCAAAATACCAACCTAATCGTTCTCTTCACTCCTCCCAAGACCTCCTGCTCTCTATTTCCCTCGTCACTTCCTCCCATGCTCACCTCCAGGACTTCTCCCGAGCTTCTCCCATCCTTTGGAACTCCCTACCCCCAAGCTGTCCTACTATCTCCAAATCTATCCATCTTAAGACGATCCCTGAAAACCCTCCTCTTCAGAGAGACCTATCCTGCTTTCTCCACCAGCCCATCCCCCGCGGTTATTACCTTTTGTATCACTTGACCCTCCCTCCTATAGTGTAAGCTCCAATGATCAGGGCCCTCTGATTCCTCTTGTACCAAATTGTATTGTAACTGTACAGTCTGCCTTCATTTTATAATAATAATAATAAAGAATAAAAATAATTCCAAAAAAGTCAACGCAGTCACCCAGCGATGCATATCCTCGTCAAATCAGGCTGACCGATGAAAGAAAAAACCTGCTGGTCGCCATGTTTGATCCCTTCTCTATACTCACCATAAATACCAGCTTCAGCCCCCCGCGCTAAACGTATACAAAGGGGCGGGGTATGTGGGGGTGATGTCATTGACCAAATAAGGCCATGTGGTCATATTTGGTCAGTGATGTCAGTGCCATTGTTGCCCATTTGTTTATCTGGCCAGTAAATGAATGGGCGTCGGGGTGACGTCACTGGTTGCTAAGGACGTGGAGGGTGCTGGAACCCGCTGCTTCCTTAAAAAACCATGGACAGCAGTAGAAAAACAGTCAGTTTCGGTAAAGAAAATGCTAATAAATGTCGTTTGGATCCCATGAAATACTAGACATGTGCACAACAAAAAAAATTTGTTTATCTTCTTTTCGTTTTTTTCGTTTCCGAAAAAAAATTGTTTATTTTCGTTTCGTTTTTTTCGTTTTCGTTGATTCGTAACGATTCGTAAATTCGTAAGTCGTCGGTGTTCGTATTCGTAACGATTCGTACATTCGTAAGAGTTATTTTTTCGTTGATTCGTTTTTTCGTTAGTTTCATTTTCGTTTTATTCGAAATTCGGACGCATTCGTACATTCGTAACATTCGTAGATTCGTAATCGGAGCATAATTCGTAATTTTATGTAATGTGTATGCTATTATTTCATTTTAAGACACGGAAAATTCCGAATCGAAAAAAAAAAAGTTACGAATCGAAAAAAAAGTTACGAATCGAAAAAAAGTTACGAATCGGAAAAAAAGTTTACGAATCGAAAAAAAAAAAAAAAAGTTACGAATCGGAAAAAAAAGTTACGAATGTACAAATTTTTTCGTTCAATCCATTCGTAGCACGTTAAGCAGCGCCATTGTAAGAGACACGGAAATTACGAATCGAAAAAAAAAAAAGTTCGAATGTACAAATTTTTTTGTTCAATCTATTCGAAGCACGTTAAGCAGCGCCATTTTAAGGGACACGGAAAATTACCAATTCAACACAAAAAAAAAAGTAGTTACGAATGTACAAATTTTTTCTTTCGTTTTCGTTTTTCGGATTTTCTTCATTAGTACATTCGTTGTTTCTAATTAGTTTTTTTCAGATTTTCGTTGTTTTTCGGATTCGTTCGATTTGAACGATTCGTTAATCGGATTCGTTCGATTTGAACGATTCGTTAATCGGATTCGTTCGATTCGAACGATTCGTTCATTCGTACGAAAACGAACGAACGAAAATAACGAAAAAAAGCGAGAAAAAAAACAAAAACGAAACGAATTGCACATGTCTATGAAATACGGAGAAACAAGTGAAGAAGCGAAGTTTGGTCCGGCCATTCCCCAATCACAGAGCGCGAACAGCCAAGCGTAGATTCCCTCATACAAAGTATGACTTCTGAGCTGGGCTTTTATTCAGAGGGAACATGGGGGGGAGAGCAGTTCCTGCACCTCCAACACTGAATGTACAGAATGACAAGGGGCGGTCTGCTGTGCAGGAGGGTCTATTTCTTGCTGGCTGCCAGAATCTATTGTTGCAGGGGGGGTGGTCTGTTGTTCCTGGGAGGACTATTTTACCCATGGTGCATCTATTGTTGCTGGGGAGGTCTGTTCTTGCTAGTAGGGGATCTATTGTTGCTGAGAGGGTCTTATGTTTCTGTGGGGTCCGTTGTTGCTGGGAGGGATCTACTGTTGAGGGAGAGGTCTATTGCTGTCTGCCGGAGGGTCTTTTGTTTGCTGGTAGGTGTCTACTGTTGCTGGGGTGGATCTATTGTCACTGGGGGGTATTTTGCTGTGGGAGTCTATTGTTGCTGAGAGAATCTATTGCTGCTGGGGAGAGTATGTTGTTGATGCGGGGTTCTATTGTTGCTCAAGGAATCTATTGTTGCTGGGGAGAATCTGCTGTTGCTGGGGGATCTATTGTTGGTGGGGAATAGAAGGTGGCCTTATTTTATGCCCCGCACTCATTTGACTGGTTAAATGCAGATCCTTTGCCACAATATAAGCACTTCACAGTCTCTTGGTTGCTATGGGTGAACTCACAAGCTGTGAACATGTAATGGGCTTCAATTCTTCACACAGTTGCTAGTGGTAATGGCCACGTACATCCAGGGATCCTACTGACGAGCCCCCACGGGTACCACCGACCCTCTTGTCTGGTCCCGCTTTATACCCAGGTTCTGATCCCTTATTGGAGCAAGCAGCCAGACACAGGGTTTTTTTCAGCCAGGTACCGTATTTATCGGCGTATAACACGCACCCAAGTTTAGGAGGGCATTTTAAGGAAAAAAAAGTTTTAGGAGGGAAGTTTAGGGAAAAAAAAACAACTTAAATTTAAGCGTCATTTGCAGCTTGTCCAGTGTCATTGCAGCCTTGCCCAGTGTCATTTTCAGCCTTGCCCAGCGTCATTGTAGCTTGCCCAGTGTCCTTGCAGCCTTGCCCAGTGTCATTGCAGCCTTGCCCAGTGTCATTGCAGCTTGCCCAGTGTCATTGCAGCCTTGCCCAGTGTCATTGCAGCCTTGCCCAGCGTCATTGTAGCTTGCCCAGCGTCATTTTCAGTCTTTTCCGGGTTTAAATTTCCCGCCGCCGAGACGCTGTCGCGTGCGCCGCCGAAAAAACCCGAAACACGGCCGAAAAAGAACGAAGCACCCCCGGAAAAAGCCGAGCCGACTCGGACGGCTAAGCTTGCGGTCCCGCCTCCCTGCTGTTTCCGGAGCGAGCGCAGGAGGCGGGACTACGAGCAGAGCCGAACAGTCTGCTCGGCTTTTTCCGGGGGCGATTCGTTCTTTTTCGGCCGCGCTTCGGGTTTTTTCAGCGGCGCTCGCCATTTTTGTCATTTTTTTTTGGGGGGGGTATCGGCGTATAACATGCACCCACGACTTTCCCCGATTTTAAGGGGGAAAAAAGTGCGTGTTATACGCCGATAAATACGGTATTTGTTTTGAAGAACTGGGATAGGGATTGGGAAAAGCTTTGGGATGCCCAGAACTAAACAACTTTGATGGGGACACAAACTTGAAACGGTTACTAGAAGTAAGGGAAAGTTCTCTGTACAAAAAGTCTTCTTCTAAGGGCGCAGGCCTGGCAGCAGGTCTGGAACTGTCCTTTGAACAGAAAGGGGTGTACAGGCAACAGTCTCTCTCTCTCTCTCTCTCTCTCTCTCTCTTAGGAATTCTCTGAGGCCTAGTCTCTGTGATCCTGACAGTCTGAAGGCCTTCTTCCTGCTTCAGCTTCAGAAAGTATCCCAGGAAGGTCCTCATGGGAGGTTTCCTACAGAGGCGGCTCTAGGCTTTGTGAGGCCTTAGGCAAATCTTAAACATGAGGCCCCACCCTCGCCCAAAACCGGAAAAATTATTCAAGCGATAAAAAAAAAAACTGTAGAAATTGCATATATTAAGAGCCTTAAATCCTATGAACTATGAATTCACAGTTTCTAGAATTTTGGTGATGACAGGGGGTCAGTAGGTGCCATGATATGCCAGATGGCATATATATCATCAGGGCTGTGTGTGGGGCGGCTGGCAGTAGTGATTATCGGAGCCCCCTCGGTCAGGGGTGACGTCACGGGATGTGTCAGTATCGGGAGGGACCGTCATCATTCTGTACCTGGAAGCTCCGGTGGCAGACAGTCTCCCCCCTGATGATCGCCGGGCGCCTGGTCTGGCATTGGCAGGTCCTCCATTACAGACATTCATCCTGGAGAGTGGAGCAGAGTGAGAGCTGATCGTCTGCTGCTGGCTTTAGCTGGGCTCTGCACGTGGCAGGAGATCCACAGAGCCTGGCAGAAGGGGTGGAGTCGGGAGAGGGGAGTACATGGAGCCACCCACTGACCCTGGGACGTCACCCCTGGCAGTGCTGAATTGAACAGTCCCCCCCTGGCAGGGGTAAAAGTAGTAGCGGGCAGAGAAACGGCCCTGGGGACACTGACTGGGGGACATCTCCTCCAACTCCCACACACGTCAGGCAAATTAGGCGGCTGCGAGGCCCCTGGGAGTGCGAGGCCTAAGGCGACCGCCTAATTTGCCTAATTAGAGAGCCGCCTCTGGTTGCCCCGGTGTTCCTGTGACTTCGGGGTGATCCTTCAGCTCCTTGTTGGGCCAGAATCATCCAGGACTTCTTAAAGCTTCTTCTAAGCCTAGGAAGGTTTAACAGCACTTCCAGGCTGGGCCACTCTTCTGTGGGCAAAGAACCCTGCTACTCTTTGCTCCAGTCCCTTTATACCCCTCTCAGCCCCCTGCTGGTCACTCTCCTGAACCAGGGATTTGCTGAGGCCATATACAGGGCCAGCTCAGGCTCTACCTTCCCCACCCACCATGTTCCAGAGATAGGGGGAGACAGGCCAGCCTGCAGCAGCAGAATCCAGAATAGGCAAAACACAATCACAGCCCCACTGCCTAGAGTAGAGCCCAAAATAATAAAAAAGTGCCTTTCTACTGGCACCCAGGGCTGGACTGGGACACAAATTTGGCCCAGGACTTCATCCAGACCAGCCCACTTTAATTTTGCAAACACGCACAAAAAACAGTATATAAACTGTATGCAATTGCGCAAAAAAAGTCTCCCCCTTACATCAGAGTCCCCAGAGAGCCCCCCTTACATCCGGGTCCCCAGAGAGCATCTCCCTTACATCCGGGTCCCCAGAGAGCATCTCCCTTACATCAGGGTCCCCAGAGAGCCCCCCTTACATTCAGGGTCCCCAGAGAGCCCCCCTTACATCAGGGTCCCAGAGAGCCCCCCTTACATCAGAGTCCCCAGAGAGCCCCTCCTTTTATCATGGTCCCCAGAGAACCTCCCTCTTACATCAGGGTCCCCAGAGAGCATCTCCCTTACATCAGAGTCCCCAGAGAGCCCCCCTTACATCAGAGTCCCCAGAGAGCCCCTCCTTTTATCATGGTCCCCAGAGAACCTCCCTCTTACATCAGGGTCCCAGAGAGCATCTCCCTTACATCAGAGTCCCCAGAGAGCCCCCCCCCTTACATCAGGGTCCGCAGAGAGCCCCCCCCCCTTACATCAGAGTCCGCAGAGAGCCCCCCTTACATCAGGGTCCCCAGAGAGCCTCCCCCTTACATCAGGGTCCCCAGAGAGTCCCCCCTTACATCAGGGTCCGCAGAGAGCCTCCCCTTCCATCAGGGTCCCCAGAGAGCCCCCCTTACATCAGGTTCCCCAGAGAGCCTCTCCCTTACATCTGGGTCCCCAGAGAGCCCCCCCTTACATCAGGGTCCGCAGAGAGCCCCTCCTTACATCCGGGTCCCCAGAGAGCCTCCCCCTTACATCAGGTTCCCCAGAGAGCCTCCCCCTTACATCAGGGTCCCCAGAGAACCTCCCTCTTACATCAGGGTCCCCAGAGAGCATCTCCCTTACATCAGGGTCCCAGAGAGCCCCCCCTTACATCAGGGTCCCCAGAGAGCCCCCCCTTACATCAGGGTCCGCAGAGAGCCCCTCCTTACATCAGGGTCACCAGAGAACCTCCCCTTACATCAGGGTCCCCAGAGAGCTCCCCCCCTTACATCAGGGTCCGCAGAGAGCCCCCCCTTACATCAGGGTCCCCAGAGAGCTCCCCCTTACATCAGGGTCCCCAGAGAGTCCCCCCTTACATCAGGGTCCGCAGAGAGCCTCCCCCTTACATCAGGGTCCCCAGAGAGCCCCCTTACATCAGGTTCCCCAGAGAGCCTCTCCCTTACATCTGGGTCCCCAGAGAGCCCCCCCTTACATCAGGGTCCGCAGAGAGCCCCTCCTTACATCCGGGTCCCCAGAGAGCCTCCCCCTTACATCAGGTTCCCCAGAGAGCCTCCCCCTTACATCAGGGTCCCCAGAGAACCTCCCTCTTACATCAGGGTCCCCAGAGAGCATCTCCCTTACATCAGGGTCCCCAGAGAGCCCCCCTTACATCAGGGTCCCCAGAGAGCCCCCCCTTACATCAGGGTCCGCAGAGAGCCCCTCCTTACATCAGGGTCACCAGAGAACCTCCCCTTACATCAGGGTCCCCAGAGAGCTCCCCCTTACATCAGGGTCCGCAGAGAGCCCTCCTTACATCAGGGTCCCCAGAGAGCCCCCCTTACATCAGGGTCCGCAGAGAGCCCCCCCTTACATCAGGGTCCCCAGAGAGCCCCTCCTTACATCAGGGTCCCCAGAGAGCCCCTCCTTACATCAGGGTCACCAGAGAGCCTCCCCCTTACATCAGGGTCCCCAGAGAGCCTCCCCCTTACATCAGGTTCCCCAGAGAGCCCCCCCTTACATCAGGGTCCGCAGAGAGCCCCCCCTTACATCAGGGTCCCCAGAGAGCCCCTCCTTACATCAGGGTCCGCAGAGAGCCCCCCTTACATCAGGGTCCCCAGAGAGCCCCTCCTTACATCAGGTTCCCCAGAGAGCCCCCCCTTACATCAGGGTCCCCAGAGAGCCTCCCCTTACATCAGGGTCCCCAGAGAGCCCCTCCTTACATCAGGGTCCGCAGAGAGCCCCCCTTACATCAGAGTCCGCAGAGAGCCCCCCTCCTTACATCAGGGTCACCAGAGAGCCTCCCCCTTACATCAGGGTCCCCAGAGAGCCTCCCCCTTACATCAGGTTCCCCAGAGAGCCCCCCCTTACATCAGGGTCCCCAGAGAGCCCCTCCTTACATCAGGGTCCGCAGAGAGCCCCCCTTACATCAGGGTCCCCAGAGAGCCCCTCCTTACATCAGGTTCCCCAGAGAGCCCCCCCTTACATCAGGGTCCGCAGAGAGCCCCCCCTTACATCAGGGTCCCCAGAGAGCCCCCCCTTACATCAGGTTCCCCAGAGAGCCCCTCCTTACATCAGGGTCCGCAGAGAGCCCCCCTTACATCAGAGTCCGCAGAGAGCCCCTCCTTACATCAGGGTCACCAGAGAGCCTCCCCCTTACATCAGGGTCCCAGAGAGCCCCTCCTTACATCAGGGTCACCAGAGAGCCTCCCCCTTACATCAGGGTCACCAGAGAGCACCCCCCTTACATCAGGGTCACCAGAGAGCCTCCCCCTTACATCAGGGTCCGCAGAGAGCCCCTCTTACATCAGGGTCTCCAGAGAGCCTCCCCCCCTTACATCAGGGTCACCAGAGAGAGGGCAGACAGTGAGAGCTGCCTGCCCACTCTTCAGCTCTCCCGTGCTGCCCGCTGCATGGCTGCAGAGAGCCCATGGTCCAGTAGTAGGCCGGGACCCTGTGGTTGGGGACTCCTGGTCTGACTCTGGGCTATGGGCCCCAGATTTGGGGCTATAGCCCCAAAAGTCCCCCCCTAGCGATGCCACTGGCTGTCACTGAAACCGGCCCACTAAGCCATCAGCCCACCGGGAAAATCCTGGTAGTCCCGATGGCCAGTACATGCCTGCTAGCACCCAACTAAAAGGGTGGTACAGGTGACAGATGTTTTGGAAGCTCTGGGTGACTGTCTTTCCTCTTCAGGTAGGGTTCCAGTCTCCTGGGGAGGAGGGGGGGGCTGCTGCCCCTAGGGGAGAGTTTCTGAAACTTGAGATTGCAGTCTGGGTCTCAGAAGGAGCTGGGCTGAAGGCCCAGGGAAGACTTCTAGATGATTATTTGCTGGAGGGCATTATTCTGGGGTCTTTTATCTCCCTCACTGAGGATCTGCCTGTGGATGTTGGGTGTCAGACAGCTCCTGGGACATTGTGAGTAAAGAGCTTGCTGTGAACATTGGGTGTGCGCATGCTAGAAGGAAACTAAGTGCCAGAGGATGCCACATAGACTGGGACTGGTCTGATAGAGTCCTAGATGTACCAGCTATTCCCTATTACAGGAAAGGTGTCTATAGAGAAGATTAGTGTAGCGCTGGCTCCTGACCAGCAGGCGCTATTGTTTTTAAAAATTAAGTTGTCTGAAGCCACAGTTGGGCTTCAGGCTAATTATTCTAAAGTTCTGGTTTCTGTACCAGTTCAGCTGGTTTGCACTGGTTTCTCCTTGACCGTAGGTGGCGCTGTCACCGCCAGTAAGTGTAGAAACTCAGTTCAGCTGGATGTATTGAATGCCACCTATTGCTCAGAAATAGCCCAGTGGGAGTGTTCTTCCCAGGGGTCAAGTCCTGGGGAAAAAAGTGTGGGAACTCCCACCCAAGATCCACTCGCCCACCAAAAAATAAATGATCCTCTCATATACACGAACGCTTCAAAAGTGGTATTTTTCATCCAATTTTCGTATTGTGTGGATGAAGCTGAACTGTTAGTACATAAAAAAAACAATCCTTAATAAACATAAATCGGGTAATTCTCTGAATAATCAGCATTCATACAATTGTGCTTCCATGTAATGTGATCATCATGTTCTGATCTTTATTGGGGATGTTATTTTGTATATAGAGGGTTTATGTGGTGAGTTTACACTTTTCATTGAACAGAGTTTGGATAACACAGGGTTACACGGAAAGGTCATAAATGAGCTGCACATTATCTGGACAGAATGCTTGGGGGGATAGTGATGTGTTCCTGCTTAGGAGATGTATGTTAGCTCAGGGGGGGGGGGGGGGGGCTGCAAACTCTGCAGGGCTCCAACACACACTCGCTGCTATTCCAACCCTTCACATATTTCCACATAAACTTCCCTCCTGGCATTAAACTTTGCCAGGTATTGTGCTCAGCTTACCACCCCAAACTGATGTTCCTCCCTCAGCTCACCTCTCTCCCTGCATGTCCTGTGAGCAGAATAGCTGTGCTCCTCCTCTGGGTTCTCTCATCATTATGGCACTGAAGATAGAGGAGGGGGGGGGATTCAGCGGGACACACAGAGCAAGTATGCAGGAGACTGGGGGGGGGGGATGAGGAGACAGAAAATCAGGAGGGGCCGGTGGGAAGGAGCGCATCACGAGAGATCTGACTAAATACAATCTCTTAGCAGCAGGGACCTGATCTACCCGTCAGCTAGCTGTGATTGACAGGTAGATCGAAGCGGGAGCTGTCATGGGGCCCCCTACTGGCAATGCCTGAATGGTCAGGTGTGCGGCACTTACTATTGCGAGCTGCTGGTGTAGCACCTGCCACACATCCCGCATACTTCAAAGTCTTGCAGGACACGGCTGCTAACGGGAACTGAGTTCCTGTTGTGGAAAAAGTACAGGAACTCCGTTCCCATGCGTTCCCCCAGGACTTGAGCCCTGGTTACCAACCATCTGTAAATTACAGTTTGCAAAAATCAGATTTTTATAACTGTCAGTAAATGTCCATTATGAACATTTTCTGTCTATAACAAAACGGGCAGAGTACTGGCACCTCCACCAATAGACACTGACTGGGGGCGCCGGGCAGAGTACTGGCACCTCCACCAATAGACACTGACTGGGGGCGTCGGGCAGCTGCCAGCCATGGAAGGAAGAGGCGGCTCCTCTAGTCCTGGCTGCAAGCCTGTCATGGCGGTGATCTGCCCTCTGTCTCTACCCCTCCGACACAGCTTCGCTTCCTGTGGGGGCGCTGCGGTGCATGTGGAGCTTGGCACCTGCTGAAAGTCTGCGGCCCCGGGCCCCTGGGCCGTCTGCTTCCTCACCCCAACTTTCATGTGTCCATCCAACCCTCCCATAGGTACAGCAAGCCTAGTGGACTTCCACCAGCATAGGGTACAAGTTCAAGCAGCGGTGGCAAGCTGGCATCTCCAAAGGGGAAGAGCTGGTGAGTCCAACTCCAAACCCACAGGGCCCGAGCCACAGTCCAAGAACACCTCCTCCATAGAAAGACTGCCACATCCAGACTAGTCCAGGGGCCCCTCCATGGAGGACACTGATGTGGCACCCTATAGTTAGGGAGCTGTCACGTACCTGGTGGTGCGAGCCCGAGATTGCAGAGAGAGGCCTCCCTTGCGTCTCCCACTCCCGGTCCCCTGGTGTGGAGACAGGAGAGCCAGGAGTGAGGAGGAGCACGGGTGCCTGGCAGGATCAACAGCTAGCGGACACGGTGGAAGCCTGGATAGCAGGGAAGACTGGATACAGACTGATGAGCTGGAACGGGTCAGCGGAGCTGGCTGGATCTGGACAACAGCTAGCAAGCAGGCTCACAGGTAAACAGGTTAGCAGAGCTGGCGGGATCTTTAACAAGCAGGCTCACAGGTAAACAGGTTAGCAGAGCTGGCTGGATCTTTAACAAGCAGGCTCACAGGTAAACCGGATAGCAGAGCTGGCTGGATCTGGACAACGGCTTGGCAAGCAGGCTCACAGTTAAACAGGTTAGCTGAGCTGGCTGGGTCTGGACAACGGCTTGGCAAGCAGGCTCACAGGTAAACAGGTTAGCAGAGCTGGCTGGGTCTGGACAATAGCTTAGCAGGCTGGGAACAGGAAACAGAACCCCTGAATGGGCTGGAGACAGACAGGTGATCAGGTTCATTACAGGGATCAGACTGCAGACTGGAGAAGACCATGCAGGTAACCAGAGTTCATCAGGGAGGACAGGTCATGAATCAGACTGGTATCAAGGTACAATGGGTCAGGCAGAGGGATGGTCACAACAAGCCGGGGTCGGGTACAGGCAGAAAGCTGGATAGTCTATGGTAAGCCGGGTCAAAGGGAACAGATATATCAGATCAGATTTCACACACCACAACGCTGTAGAGCAGACAGCAAAGACCATCTGCACAGGTCAAGCTTAAATAGGCCGGCTGGTGCTAACTAGAGCGCGTGCCCGTCTCCCTGTGCGCGGCTGTACACGTGCACGCGCCCGGGCGCGCATGCGCAGTGGAATCTGAGGGCCGGGACGGCCCGGGTTCAGGTTTCTGGCAGGATCTTCATGACAGGAGCACTAGAATTGAGGGATTTATGACAGGGTAGGACAATTTGGGCAGGCTTTGCTGGTGGCTCTAGGACAAGATTCTAAAGGGGGGGGGTTGTGCTAGTAGAAACGAATGGGGGGGGTATTTGGGCTAGAATGGGAAATGTGTCGGGGGGGGGGATTTGTGCTAGTAGAAATGAATGATGGGGGGGGGGGGGTATTTGTGCTAGGATGGGAAATGTGTCGGGGGGGGGGGATTTGTGCTAGTAGAAATGAATGATGGGGGGGGGTATTTGTGCTAGGAGGGGGATATGGGGGAATTTGTGCTAGTAGAAATTAATGGGGGGGGTTATTTGTTCTAGGAGGGGAAATGTGTTGGGGGGGGGGGGGGGGTTGTGCTAGGAGGGGGATCTGCAGTGGGGGGTGGGGGTGAGGTTGTGTACTCATAGAGATAATTTGAGGGATTTGATAGGTAGAGGATCTGTGCTAGGAGAGGTGATTTTTTTTTTTGGGGGGGGGGTCATTTTATCTGGGGGCTTTCAGCAAGGCAAGTTGATTTGTACTGGGAGGAGGGGACATTTATGCTTAGAAGGAGCAATTCTTTTTTTTGTTGGGGGGGGGGGGGGCAGTTTGGCATGTTCACCCCCGGGCTCTAGATGACCTCGTCCCGGCTCTGGTAGGATCTCATGTTGTCTGTCATTCATCTTCTCATCCATGGGAAGGTTCCAGTCATCTGAGGTCGGTGTTTCCTCCATTCCGAGTGTCTGTGGTCAGTGAGGAGTTAAGTTATCTGGCGGGCCCCTAGGACACTCTCCTGTGTGGCCCCTAGGACACTCTTCTGTGTGGCCCCTAGGACACTCTCCTGTGTGGCCCCTAGGACACTCTTCTGTGTGGCCCCTAGGACACTCTCCTGTGTGGCCCCTAGGACACTCTCCTGTGTGGCCCCTAGGACACTCTCCTGTGTGGCCCCTAGGACACTCTCCTGTGTGGCCCCTTCCTCTCCTGGTGGGGCCCCTAGGACACTCTCCTGTGTGGCCCCTTCCTCTCCTGTGTGGCCCCTAGGACACTCTCCTGTGTGGCCCCTTCCTCTCCTGGTGGGGCCCCTAGGACACTCTCCTGTGTGGCCCCTAGGACACTCTCCTGTGTGGCCCCTAGGACACTCTCCTGTGTGGCCCCTAGGACACTCTCCTGTGTGGCCCCTTCCTCTCTCACAGACAATTCAGGAAGGACGGAGAGGAGGACAGATTGGACTCTGGTGACTCTGAGAAGTTTAATGGCTCTTCTGGGGAAATCTCCACAGAGGAGACGGCACAGATATAACCTTCCCGGTGATGAGGTTCCTCAGACATCGCCCAGGAATGGTGGAGAGCGGTCGGAGGAGGGGTAGGGTGTCATTACAAGGTAGGTACCTTCTGTGTCCCCCATCCAGACAAGCTCTGGTCTCCTCTATAGACCTCCATATGACAAGGATCTGCAGGGTGCATGTATTATACAGAGGGCCCTATCTATAGAGGAAAGGAGATACTGCTCCGCTATACACTATATATATATATATACAGTATATACACTATACACCTTCCCTATATATATGTAGAGGGTCAGCCTGGGGCAGGGTTAAGAAGGGGTTAATCAAAGAAGGCGGGTTCTTCCCCTTCAGACCTGCTTATTATCAGGTGTGCTGGAGGTGTCAGTGAGGATCTGTGTGGAGTAGGAGAGACACAGCGGGACGCTGTGTGGAAATGTCCATTGCTGGATGGTGAACTTTCTGGGTGAGCTTATAAACCACATAAAGACTCTAGCTCTGATTGGAGCCATGAATAGGGTTGCCACCTGTACGGGATTCACCCGTACAGTCCGGGATTTGAATCATGTGCCCGGTTTTGAGCACCCCTGAAAACCGGACACATTCAGATAGGATTGTGGCTCATAGCTGGAGAGAGGATTAGGTGTTCTCCTCCCTCCAGCCTGCAGGTGGCAATAGAGAGCGGTACTGACTGAACAGTCTCAGCAGCACTGCTGAGGAACGAACGCGGAGTGTGTGGAGTCTGGAAAGAGAAATGAGGAACTTCTTTGCAGTTAGTGATCAGTGAGTACAGGGGAGGGGGGGGTCTCTGGTGTCATATCGGATGTAAGGGGGTGGGGGGGCTCTGGTGTCATATCTGATGTAAGGGGGGGGGGGCTCTGGTGTCATATCTGATGTAAGGGGGGGGGGGCTCTGGTGTCATCTGATGTAAGGGGGGGGGGGCTCTGGTGTCATATCTGATGTAAGAGGGGGGGCTCTGGTGTCATATCTGGTGTCATATCTGATGTAAGGGGGGGGGGCTCTGGTGTCATATCTGATGTAAGGGGGGGGGGCTCTGGTGTCATATCTGATGTAAGGGGGGCTCTGGTGTCATATCTGATGTAAGGGGGGGGGGGCTCTGATGTCATATCTGATGTAAGGGGGGCTCTGATGTCATTTCTAGTGTAAGGGGGGGCTTTTTTTTTTCATATTTTTTGTTTTTGGGGTGGGGCTCTGGTGTCATATCTGATGTAAGGGGGGTCTCTGGTGTCATATTTGATGTAAGGGGGGGCTCTGGTGTCATATCTGATGTAAGGGGGGGGCTATGGTTTCATATCTGATGTAAGGGGGGGGGGGCTCTGGTGTCATATCTGATGTAAGGGGGGGCTCTGGTGTCATTTTTAATGTAAGGGGGGCTCTGGTGTCTTATCTGATGTAAGGGGGGGGCTATGGTTTCATATCTGATGTAATGGGGGGCTCTGGTGTCATATCTGATGTAAGGGGGGGCTCTGGTGTCATATCTGATGTAAGTGGGGGCTCTGGTGTCATATCTGATGTAAGGGGGGGCTCTGGTGTCATATCTGATGTAAGGGGGGCTCTGGTGTCATATCTGATGTAAGTGGGGGCTCTGGTGTCATATCTGATGTAAGGGGGGGCTCTGTTGTCATATCTGATGTAAGAGGGGGGGGCTCTGGTGTCATATCTGATGTAAGGGGGGGCTCTGATGTCATATCTGATGTAAGAGGGGGGGGGCTCTGGTGTCATATCTGATGTAAGGAGGGGGGGCTCTGATGTCATAGCTAATGTAAGGGGGGGGCTCTGGTGTCATATCTGATGTAAGGGGGGGCTCTGATGTCATATCTGATGTAAGAGGGGGGGCTCTGGTGTCATATCTGATGTAAGAGGGGGGGGGCTCTGATGTCATATCTGATGTAAGAGGGGGGGGGCTCTGATGTCATATCTGATGTAAGAGGGGGGGGGCTCTGATGTCATATCTGATGTAAGGGGGGGGGGCTCTGATGTCATATCTGATGTAAGGGGGGGGGGCTCTGGTGTCATATCTGATGTAAGGGGGGGGGGGGCTCTGGTGTCATATCTGATGTAAGGGGGGGGGCTCTGATGTCATATCTGATGTAAGGGGGGGGGGCTCTGATGTCATATCTGATGTAAGAGGGGGGGGGGCTCTGATGTCATATCTGATGTAAGGGGGGGGGGGGGGCTCTGGTGTCATATCTGATGTAAGGGGGGGGGCTCTGATGTCATATCTGATGTAAGGGGGGGGGGGGCTCTGATGTCATATCTGATGTAAGAGGGGGGGGGGGGGGCTCTGATGTCATATCTGATGTAAGAGGGGGGGGGCTCTGGTGTCATATCTGATGTAAGGGGCCTGTGGTGCTTTTGTTTATAGCGCAAAAAATAAAAAACGCAGAGGTGATCAAATACCCCCAAAAGAAAGCTCTATTTGTGGGGAAAAAAAGGATATAAATTTTGTGTGGGTACAACGCTGTATCGCAAAAAATGGCCTGGTCAGGAAGGGGGTAAATTCTTCCAGGTTAAAGTGTTCGGGTTTGACTTGATGAAAAGGTGGCAACCCTAGCCATGAACTGTTACTTATAAGCTTGTGTGCTGCTGAACTGTGACGGTGTGCACATCCGTGTGATAAGACAAGTCTGTCTGGCCTTATGTCTACTTTTGGTTTGCTGAATAAAGCCATTTTTATTTTTAATGGACTGTCTCTGAGCCCGCTCTTCACCCCCTGATCCTCTACAATTGGTGGAGAATGCGGGCAGTTTGAGGGGTCCAGTCTAATCCCATGTCCTGGGTTAAAGCCGCACAGACAGTGAAATCTTCTGAACAAGCCATGGAGGATGTGGTTAAGCAGCTGGTACTGTCTAATACACAAGCGCAGGCCCGCCATCAGGAGGCCCAGGCCCGCCATCAGGAGGCCCAGGCCCGCCATCAGGAGGCACAGCAGGCCCTGATACAAGCACAGGCTCGGCAGGAGCAGATCCTGGTGCAGACAGTCGCTGTACAACAGGAAACAAATCGCTTACTGACTGAACAGATAGTGGGATTGCAAAAGGCGGTGACACAGCAGGCTGAAATTATGAAAGGTGACCCCGCTGTAAGGAGTGACCCCCGGAAGGCAGTGCAGCAGACCCTGCAAAAGATGACGGCCTTGGATAATGTGGAAGCATACTTGGCTATGTTTGAGCGGGTTGCAGCAAGGGAAGGTCTGCCTGATAAAGACTGGGCAGATGTACTGGCTCCTTTCCTGACCGCAGACCCCCAACAAGCGTACTGTGACTTGGCCCCTGAAGCAGCACGTGATTATAAGCTCCTGAAAGCAGAAATCCTAGCAAGGCTGGGAGTGACTGTCACTTTAAGGGCGAACCGAGTCCATGGCTGGCGCTTTGACAAGGCTAAGCCTGCCCGTGCGCAGCTCTACCACCTGATGCACTTGTTCCAAGATTGGCTGAAACCTGAGGAAAAGACACCCAGTCAGATTGTGGAAAGAGTTGCACTCGATCGTTTCCTGCATGGATTACCCAGGGAGCTCCACCGATGGGTGGCTCAGTCCGAGCCTCAGTCCCTGGATGAGATGGCTGCGGCTGTTGAGCGCTACACTTGTACAGTAAAGGTCCAGGAGAGTCCCTCTGTTACCAGAGAGTTGGCCCGTTCTAAGGAAGTGCGTTCCAGCGTGAAGATGGCACCAGTTGAACGCATGGTGTCTGCTCGGGTGCCTGACACTCCCGCTAGGAGCACCCTAACGACAAACCCTCATGAGAATCGGCAGGGAGAATGGGAACCCCGTGAGGTTCGCTGTTGGTCCTGCCAACAACTGGGTCACATGGCGGCCCAGTGCCCAAGACGGGAAGAGCCAATGGAGTGTGACATGGCTCGACATGGCTCTATGTTTGCTTTTGCCACTGGTCCCATGAACAGCCTAAGCCCACTTGAGACTGTGGTGCGGGTTAATGGGCAGAAGGTTGTAGCACTTCTTGACTCTGGGAGTGGGGTTACCCTTCTCCGATCGGACAGGTTTCGGGGTAATCTGATACCCAGAAAAAAGATCGGAGTGGTCTCTGTACATGGGCTTGTCAAGGACTATCCAATGGCCCATGTAACCCTGTCCACAACCGCAGGAACTGCTACACTGAGAGTTGGGGTGATTCCGGGGTTACCCCATGATTTGCTAATTGGGCGAGACTGCCCCCTGTTTTGGGACTTGTGTGAACAAAAGTTCAAAGGTTCAGGGGCCTCCCCTAAAAAGAAGAACCCCCATGTGAAGTGTTAAATAATGTGTTGCAGGAGGTAAAGGGTAAAGAAATATGTGAACCTGCAGGAGCTGACCTAGATCCTCTGGAGGTGTTTGTAGGGTTGGAGGCAGAGAGTTCTCCCTCTGGGCCTGACTTGTCATATCTTGGGGGTTCCCCAAGTGATTTTATTGGTGCCCAGATGAAGGACTCCCCTTTGGTCCCCGCCAAGGAACAGGTCACATCATTGAGTGGCGAGACACAGCATCCTGCGGAAGATATGCGATCTCCCCGAGTTGCTGTGCATCACACTCTATGCTACAGAGTAGCCAAAAGTCGCAAAGGGCTTAAACATGGGCATAACCATTAGCGAGGACCCGGAGGGGGGTGGCCTATCGGTCTGCCAGGGTCAGAGAGTCCAAACCTGTGGTTGAGCCTACTGTGGAGAGCAGGTGTCTCACGGAGGGACAGGAACCCTCTGAGATGGTAGAAAAGGTTGGCGCTGCTCTCAGTGGTAACGAAGGTAGAATCTGTGCTGGTGACTTTTTACAGCCGATGCTACCAGACGACCACATTGAGGATTGCCTGGCGGAATTTGAAAACATGGCATCGTTTTAAAAACTGGCCCAGAAGCCGCTGGGCTGAATTGGGGAAACCGCTCCTCACAGAGGAGTACCAGGAAGTGTACCGCCTAATGGAAACTGATAAGAATCACTATGATGGGTTTACAGCAGCAATCCGGTCTAGAAGTGATGTGGATGCAGAGAAGAGAGGAGGAAGGGGTCATAGACCCGGGTCTATGCCCACTGGACTTGTGGTGTCCAGACCCCTGGCCTGGAACAGAGGGGGGGGGGGGGGGATATGTAGAGGGTCAGTCTGGGGCGGGGTTAAGAAGGGGTTAATAGAAGAAGGCGGGTATTTCCCCTTCAGACCTGCTTATATTCAGGTGTGCTGGAGGTGTCAGTGAGGATCTGTGTGGAGTAGGAGAGACACAGCAGGACGTTGTGTGGAAATGTCTATTGCTGGATGGTGAACCTGCTGGGTGAGCTTATAGACCACATAGAGACGGGAGCTCTGATTGGAGCCATGAACTGTTACCTGTAAACCTGTGAGCTGTACCGGTGAGCTGTACCTGTGAGCTGTACCTGTGTGCTGTACCTGTGTGCTGTACCTGTGTGCTGTACCTGTGAGCTGTACCTGTGTGCTGTACCTGTGTGCTGTACCTGTGAGCTGTACCTGTGTGCTGTACCTGTGTGCTGTACCTGTGAGCTGTACCTGTGAGCTGTACCTGTGTGCTGTACCTGTGAGCTGTACCTGTGTGCTGTACCTGTGTGCTGTACCTGTGAGCTGTACCTGTGTGCTGTACCTGTGAGCTGTACCTGTGAGCTGTACCTGTGAGCTGTACCTGTGTGCTGTACCTGTGTGCTGTACCTGTGTGCTGTACCTGTGAGCTGTACCTGTGAGCTGTACCTGTGTGCTGTACCTGTGAGCTGTACCTGTGAGCTGTACCTGTGTGCTGTACCTGTGTGCTGTACCTGTGAGCTGTACCTGTGAGCTGTACCTGTGAGCTGTACCTGTGTGCTGTACCTGTGTGCTGTACCTGTGTGCTGTACCTGTGTGCTGTACCTGTGAGCTGTACCTGTGAGCTGTACCTGTGAGCTGTACCTGTGTGCTGTACCTGTGTGCTGTACCTGTGTGCTGTACCTGTGAGCTGTAACTGTGAGCTGTACCTGTGAGCTGTACCTGTGAGCTGTACCTGTGTGCTGTACCTGTGTGCTGTACCTGTGTGCTGCTGAGCTGTACCTGTGTGCTGTACCTGTGTGCACATCTGTGTGATAAGACAAGTCTGTCTGGCCTTATGTCTACTTTTGGTTTGCTGTTTTGCTGAATAAAGCCATTTTTATTTCACTGGACTGTCTCTGAGCCCGCTCTTCACCCCCTGATCCCCTACAATATATATATGTATATATATATATATATAATATATATATATTATATATATATATATATATATATATATATATATATATATATATATATATAGATACCCTATACTACCAAAAGTATTGGGACGCCTGCCTTTACACACACATGAACTTTAATGACATCCCAGTCTTAGTCCGGAGGGTTGAATATTGAGTTAGCCCTTTGCAGCTATAACAGCTTCACCTCTTCTGGGAAGGCCGTCCACAAGGTTTAGGAGGGTGTCTATGGGAATGTTTGACCGTTCTTCCAGAAGAGCATTTGTGAGGTCAGGCACTGATGTTGGACAAGAAGGCCTGGCTCGCAGTCTCCGCTCTAATTCATCATCCTCAAAGGTATGTTCTATGGGGTTGAGGTCAGGACAGTCAAGTTCCTCCACCCCAAAACTCGCTCCTCCATGTCTTTATGGACCTTGCTTTGTGCACTGGTCCAAATCACAATTTCATGCTCCCAACTTTGTGGGAGGAGTTTGGGGACGGCCCCTTTCCTGTTCCAACATGACTGCCCACCAGAGCACCAAGCAAGGTCCATAAAGACATGTGCAATTCGTTTCGTTTTTTTTGTTTTTCGTTTTTTTTCGTTATTTTCGTTCGTTCGTTTTCGTACGAATGAACGAATCGTTCGAATTGTACAAATCCAAATAACGAATCATTCGAATCCGAAAAACAACGAAAATCCGAAAAAAAAAAAAACAAATTAGAAACAACGAATGTACTAATGGAGAAAATCCGAAAAACGAAAACGAACGAAAAAAATTGTACATTCGTAACTTTTTTTTTTTTTGTTGAATTGATAATTTTCCGTGTCCCTTACAATGGTGCTGCTAAACGTGCTTCGAATGGATTGAACAAAAAAATTCGTACATTCGTAAGTTTTTTTTCGATTCGTAACTTTTTTTTTCGATTCGTAACTTTTTTTTTTTTTTTTTTTCGATTTGTAATTTTCTGTGTCTCTATTGAACAAAAAAATTCGTACATTCGTATTCGCCCTATGCCCGAAAACTCCCGTGTGACACCGCCCTATGCCCGAAAACTCTCGTGTGACACCGCCCTATGCCCGAAAACTCTCGTGTGACACCGCCCTATGCGCGAAAACTCCCGTGTGACACCGCCCTATGCGCGAAAACTCTCGTGTGACACCGCCCTATGCCCGAAAACTCCCGTGTGACACCGCCCTATGCCCGAAAACTCCCGCGTGACACCGCCCTATGCCCGAAAACTCCCGCGTGACACCGCCCTATGCGCGAAAACTCCCGCGTGACACCGCCCTATGCCCGAAAACTCCCGTGTGACACCGCCCTATGCCCGAAAACTCCCGCGTGACACCGCCCTATGCCCGAAAACTCCCGTGTGACACCGCCCTATGCCCGAAAACTCCCGTGTGATACGCCCTATGCCCGAAAACTCCCGCGTGACACCGCCCTATGCCCGAAAACTCCCGTGTGACACCGCCCTATGCCCGAAAACTCCCGCGTGACACCGCCCTGTGCGCGAAAACTCCCGTGTGATACCGCCCTATGCCCGAAAACTCCCGCGTGACACCGCCCTATGCCCGAAAACTCCCGCGTGACACCGCCTATGCCCGAAAACTCCCGCGTGACACCGCCCTATGCGCGAAAACTCCCGCGTGACACCGCCCTATGCCCGAAAACTCCCGTGTGACACCGCCCTATGCCCGAAAACTCCCGCGTGACACCGCCCTATGCCCGAAAACTCCCGTGTGACACCGCCCTATGCCCGAAAACTCCCGTGTGACACCGCCCTATGCCCGAAAACTCCCGCGTGACACCGCCCTATGCCCGAAAACTCCCGTGTGACACCGCCCTATGCCCGAAAACTCCCGCGTGACACCGCCCTATGCCCGAAAACTCCCGCGTGACACCGCCTATGCCCGAAAACTCCCGCGTGACACCGCCCTATGCGCGAAAACTCCCGCGTGACACCGCCCTATGCGCGAAAACTCCCGTGTGACACCGCCCTATGCGCGAAAACTCCCGCGTGACACCGCCCTATGCGCGAAAACTCCCGCGTGACACCGCCCTATGCGCGAAAACTCCCGTGTGACACCGCCCTATGCAGGACTTTTACTCAGGTGAAAGTGCATTTAAAAAAGCAAGGGGATTTGGATTTTACTGCTCCCCCCATCCTGGCACTCTAATATACCCCACCTACACCACAGGAAACCACCCCAAACACATACAGTGCCTGGAAAAAGTATTCATACCCCTTGAAATTTCCCACATTTTGTTACAACCAAAACCATAAATGTATTTTATTGGAATTTTATGTGATGGACCAACACAAAGTGTCACATAATTGTGAAGTGAAAAGAAAATGATAAATGATACAAATAAATATGTGAAAAGTGTGGGGGGAGGGGCATTTGTATGGCGCCCCCCGGAGTCAATACTTTGTAGAACCCCCTTTCTCTACAAGTCTTTTTGGGGTGTCTCTACCGACTTTGCCCATCTAGAGAGGCCAGTAGACATGTGCAATTCGTTTCGTTTTGTTTTCGATTTTCGTTTTTTTTCGTTATTTTCGTTCGTTCGTTTTTCGTACGAATGAACGAATCATTCGAATCGAACGAATCCGAAAAGCAACGAAAATCCGAAAAAAAACAAATTAGAAACAACGAATGTACTAATGAAGAAAATCCGAAAAACGAAAACGAATGAAAAAATTCGTACATTCGTAACTTTTTTTTTCGATTCGTAACTTTTTATTTATGTTTTTTCGTTTTTTTTTTTTTTTCGATTTGTAATTTTCCGTGTCTCTATTGAACAAAAAAATTCGTACATTCGTAAATTTTTTTTCAATTCGTAACTTTTTTTTTCGATTCGTAAATTATTAAAATGTAATGATAGCATACACATTACATAAAATTATGAATTATGCTCCGATTACGAATCTACGAATCTACGAATGTTACGAATAAATACGAATGCGTCCGAAAATTAAACTAACGAAAAAACGAATCAACGAAAAAATAACTCTTACGAATGTACGAATCGTTACAAATTGGAACACCGACGACTTACGAATGTACGAATCGTTACGAATCGACGGAAACGAAAAAAACGAAACAAAAAAAACGATTTTTTTTTTCGGAAACGAAAAAAACGAAACGAAAATAAATGAATTTTTTTGTTGTGCACATGTCTAGAGGACATTTCTGCCCATTCTTCTTCTTTGTAGAATATCTCAAGCTCTGTCAGATTGGATGGAGAGCGTCTGTGATCAGCAATTTTCAAGTCTTGCCACAGATTCTCGATGTGATTTAGGTCTGGACTGTGACTGGGCCATTCTAACACATGAATATGCTTTGATGTAAACCATTCCATTGTAGCTCTGGCTGTATGTTTCGGGTCGTTGTCCTGCTGGAAGGTGACCCTCCCCCCCAGTCTCAAGTCTTTTGCCGACTCTAACAGGTTTTCTTCTAAGATTGTCCTGTATTTGTCTCCATCCATCTTCCCATCATCTCTGACCAGCTTCCCTGTCCCTGCTGAAGAAAACCATCCCCACCACATGATGCTGCCACCACCATGTCTCACGGTGGGGATGGTGTGTTCAGGGGGATGGGCAGTGTTAGTTTTCCCCACACATAGCGTTTTGCTTTTAGGCCATAAAGTAGAATTTTGGTGTCATGTGACCAGATCACCTTCTTCCACATGTTTGCTCCCCTCCCCCACATGGCTTCTCACAAACTACAAACAGGACTTCTTATGACTTTCTTTCTCCAATGTCTTTCTTCTTGTCACTCTTCCATAAAGGGCAGATTTGTGGAGAACACGACTAATAGTTGTCCTGTGGACAGACTCTCCCCCCTGAGCTGTGGATCTCTGCAGCTCCTCCAGAGTCACCATGGACCTCTTGGCTCTTCTCTGATGAATGCTCTCCTTGCCCGGCCGGGTCAGTTTAGGTGGACAGCCGTGTCTTGGTAGGTTTGCGGTTGTGCCATACTCTTTCCATTTTCCGATGATGGATTGAACAGAGCTCCGTGAGATGGTCAAAGCTTGGGAGATTTTATTATAACCCAACCCTGCTTTATACTTCTCCACAACTTTATCCCTGACCTGTCTGGGGTGTTCCTTGGCCTTCATGATGCTATTTGTTCACTAAGGTTCTCTAACAAACCTCTGAGGGCTTCACAGAACAGCTGTATTTATACTGAGATTAAATGACACACAGGTGGACTCTATTTACTAATTAGGTGACTTCTGAAGGCAATTGGTTCCTCTAGATCTTAGTTATCAGAGTAAAGGGGGCTGAATACAAATGCCCCCCCTCCCCCACACTTTTCACATATTTATTTGTATCATTTTCCTTCCACTTCACAATTATGTGACACTTTGTGTTGGTCCATCACAGAAAATCCCAATAAAATACATTTATGTTTTTGGTTGTAATATTACAAAAAGTGGGAAATGTCAGGGGTATGAATACTTTTTCAGGGCACTGTACACCAGTCCATGCCCTTCTGATTGCACCCCACCTCCCCCATATACCCCCTGATCACCCCAGACACACCCCCATAAACAAACTTCCAGATCACTCCACTCTGATCACACCCCCTGATCCCCCCCCAATCCCTCCACTCTGATCACACCCCCTGATCCCTCCAGATCCCTCCACTCTGATCACTCCCCCTGATCCCCCCAGATCACTCCACTCTGATCACACCCCCTGATCCCCCCCCAATCCCTCCACTCTGATCACACCCCCTGATCCCTCCAGATCCCTCCACTCTGATCACTCCCCCTGATCCCCCCAGATCCCTCCACTCTGATCACACGCCCTGATCCCCCCAGATCCCTCCACTCTGATCACTCCCCCTGATCCCCCCAGATCCCTCCACTCTGATCACACCCCCTGATCCCCCCAGATCCCTCCACTCTGATCACACTCCCTGATCCCCCCAGATCCCTCCACTCTGATCACTCCCCCTGATCCCCCCAGATCCCTCCACTCTGATCACACCCCCTGATCCCCCCAGATCCCTCCACTCTGATCACACTCCCTGATCCCCCCTGATCCCTCCACTCTGATCACTCCCCCTGATCCCCCCAGATCCCTCCACTCTGATCACACTCCCTGATCCCCCCAGATCCCTCCACTCTGATCACACCCCCTGATCCCTCTACTCTGATCACACCCCCTGATCCCCCCAGATCCCTCCACCCTGATCACACCCCCAAATCCCCCCCCAATCCCTCCACTCTGATCACACCCCCAAATCCCCCCCCCCCCCCAATCCCTCCACTCTGATCACACCCCCTGATCCCCCAGATCCCTCCACTCTGATCACACCCCCAGATCACTCCCTATCCCTCCACTCTGATCACACACCCTGATCCCCCCCAAATCCCTCCACTCTGATCACACCCCCTGATCCCCCCAGATCCCTCCACTCTGATCACACTCCCTGATCCCCCCAGATCCCTCCACTCTGATCACACCCCCTGATCCCTCCACTCTGATCACACCCCCTGATCCCCCCAGATCCCTCCACTCTGATCACACCCCCTGATCCCTCTACTCTGATCACACACCCTGATCCCTCTACTCTGATCACACACCCTGATCCCCCCAGATCCCTCCACTCTGATCACACCCCCAAATCCCCAATCCCTCCACTCTGATCACACCCCTGATCCCCCCCAGATCCCTCCACTCTGATCTCACCACCAGATCCCCCACCAGGGGTTAGTGATTCGGGGAGGCTGGATGAATCATCTGACAGCTCTTCTGATGCCTCCCCCTGTTTTCTGGAACCTTGGAGAAGATTCTAGATGTATTGGGTGAAGGCTAGGAGGGGCTGTCACGCATATTTATGAGGCCTCAGCCAATCCCCAGCAATGGGCCAGCAAGGGGCAGAGCCTACCTCATAAATAGCCACGGGCCATGCCAGCATGAGCAGTCGGGTGGAAGATGGAGATGGAGATGCTGAGGAGGCTGTCGGTAGTCTGGGGCGGGGGGGGGGGTGACCTCAGGCCTGGGGCTCGGTGCAGTAAGATTCCCCCCACAACACACACAAAGCGGGAGCAGGTCAGTACGTCCGGGAGATCGCCTGAGAAGTACAGTCGGGTGGGGCTGAGTGAGTGAAATTCAGTATGGGGAAGAAGAGAGACTGGGACAAGACCCCGACGGTGGAGAGGTTAGAACCCAAGGAGTCAGGACGGGGTACAGGAGAGAAGAGAGAGAGAGATAGGCTAAGAGGGGCAGAGGAGGAGAGCTGCTGCCAGGTGAGGAGGAAGAGGCTGACAGGGCCTGAGGATGGTGCTGGGAATGAGGGAAGAACCCCGGTGAGGTCCCCACCCCGAGGAGATGAGTGAGATCGAGAATGGGAGAGGGAGAGACTTCCAGAAGTTAGCAGAGAGAGCATAAGAAGAGAGGAGGGGCTGGTTCGGAGATCCCGAAGAGAGAGGAAACGACACGGAGAGGCCCGAGAGACAAGGAGAGAGATGAGATAGAGGGAGGAGAGAAAGGAGAAACGTTGACAGAATAAGAGACCCAGACGAGAGAGAGAAGAGAGGGTAGAGACAGAAGAGGAGGAGATGAGTGGAGAGAGAGGGAAGAGAGGGAGAGGGGAAGGGCGAGAGAGCAGGAGAGGGAAGAGAAGGAGAGAGAAATGAGAGACGTCACAAGGGAGGGGAGAGAGACCAGCTCGACAGTGATGAGAGAGGGTAGAAAGAGTGGGAATAGGCTGACGGGACGGAGAGGGGAGAGAGGAGAGGAGAGAGGAGAGAGAGAGGGGAGACAGAGTAGAAATTAAAGCAGAGAGACGACGCCAGACGAGGAGCAGAGAGAGATGAGTCAAGGAAGGAGAGAGGAGAACGAGCAGAGAAGACGAGAAGGAGGATGATACAGAGATGTAGGAGAGGAGAGGGAGTGAGATGAGTGAGAGCCACGGGCAGAGCCCCTCTGAGAGTAGAGAGAGAGAGACTGAGAGATGAGAGAGACGAGAGACACGGAGAGTGAGAGAGAGACAGGAGAGATTGAGAGAGAGAGAGAGCGAGAGAGATCGAGAGAGGAGACCGAGGGAGAGAGAGAGAACGAGAGATTCCCCCCACAACACACGGAGGAAGCCCTTCCGGGAGGCACGGGGGAGAGAGAGGTCAGCGGGAGCAGGTCAGTACGTCCGGGAGATCGCCTGAGAAGTCAGTCGGGTGGGCTGGTGAGTGTCAGTCTGGGAGGACTGTGGGAAGAAGTTAGCCAGGAGGGCTAGAGAAAGGGGCAGCTGCTGCCAGGTGGGCTGACAGGGCCTGAGGAGGTGGTGCTGGGAATCGGTGACCCCACCCCATCTCCAAGTATAGGGAGCCTGCCTGTAATGGGCCTCTGCTACCAAATTTCAACAAGGTGACACAGCTGGGTTTCTGCAAGCAAGGGACTGCTGGAGGAAGAGGAGTGTATATAGACTGTATATATTAGACATGTGCAATTCGTTATGTTTTTTTTTCGTTTTTTTTTCGTTATTTTCGTTCATTCGTTATCGTACGAAAGAACGAACGATTCGGTAAAAATTTTAACGAATAACGAATCGGTCGAATCGAACGAATCCGAAAACAACGAAAATCCGAAAAAAACTAATTAGAAACAACGAATCTACGAAAGAAGAAAATCCGAAAAACGAAAACGGGAACAACGAAAATCAAAATGAACGATAAAATTCGTACATTCGTAACTTTTTTTTTTTGTTGAATTGGTAATTTTCCGTGTCCCTTACAATAGCGCTGCTTAACGTGCCTCGAATGGATTGAACGAAAAAATTTGTAGATTCGTAACTTTTTTTTTTTTTTGCTGAATTGGTAATTTTCCGTGTCTCTTACAATGGCGCTGCTTAACGTGCCTCGAATGGATTGAACGAAAAAATTCGTAGATTCGTAACTTTTTTTTTTTTGTTGAATTGGTAATTTTCCGTGTCTCTTACAATGGCGCTGCTTAACGTGCCTCGAATGGATTGAACGAAAAAATTCGTAGATTCGTAACTTTTTTTTTTTTGTTGAATTGGTAATTTTCCGTGTCTCTTACAATGGCGCTGCTTAACGTGCCTCGAATGGATTGAACGAAAAAATTCGTAGATTCGTAACTTTTTTTTTTTTTTTTTTTTTTGATTCGTAATTTTCCGTGTCTCTTAAAATGTAATAATAGC
Organism: Lithobates sylvaticus; assembly: GCA_028564925.1. Classification (NCBI taxonomy): domain Eukaryota; kingdom Metazoa; phylum Chordata; class Amphibia; order Anura; family Ranidae; genus Lithobates; species Lithobates sylvaticus. Next base: position 633,425,091 of record CM053027.1, on the reverse strand, counting down.
ATACACATTACATAAAATTATGAATTATGCTCCGATTACGAATGTACGAATAAATACAAATGCGTCCGAATTTTGAATAAACGAAAATTAAACGGAAAAACGAATCAACGAAAAAATAACTCTAACGAAAATACGAATCGTTACGAATACGAACACCGACGACTTACGAATTTACGAATTGTTACGAATCAACGGAAACGAAAAAAACGAAATGAAAATAAACAAAAATTTTTGTTGTACACATGTCTAATATATATAGGAAGAGTTGTCCTTGAAGTTGTTCTGAAGTCAAGTGGACATCCCATAATCTCCGATCCCTATCCAAGTTTATAAATCCCTCAACAAAACAAAGTAGTGGACCGTTATCTGACTCCAAGTGCCTGTGGAGGTTGCGGTGTGCCTGGCTGTGCAGGGTGGTGGATCTCAGTATACTTGCAGCTCCCTAGGGGGTGCCCTACACATAATATTACACAGTAAGGCACAAATGTTTCGACTTCTGACCACTGAAAATGATCTTTGCTATAGAAATGTGAATCGAGTGGGATGACTCTAATGAGTGACGCTGAGAGCCGGAGAGCCGGTGTGACAGAACCTTCTCTGACTTGTGTAAGAGCCCAAAAAACACATAAATAATCATTTAAAAATAAAATAAAAGAGAGATTACAACTCACCTGTGGGCAGTGTAGGTGTGGTTGGCATACGAAGCTCTATGGGTCCTCCGTAATCTGAAGTCTATGGGGTTGGATCTTAAGCACTTCCAGACAGACATTGTTCTATAGGGCGATGCTGGCACATCTAACAAGCACATTGCCTTATAGAATATGGGGGAGGGGAGTGAGTAAGCATATTCGGAATATTGCACTTCAAGGTCCAGAATTTGCACATGTGATCCATCTTGTCCTTCATCTACAGGTGATTGGTTCTGACTCACACCGAAAGTCATGGTGGGCACCAGGAATTCCACCTTCTACCCTTCCCACTGTGAATTCATCTTGTCTTCCATCTACAGGTGACTGGTTCTGACTCCAACCCCTACGTCATGGTGGTGGGCACCTCAAATTCCACCTTCTACCCGTCTCACCATGAATTCATCTTGTCTTCCATCTACAGGTGACTGGTTCTGACTCCAACCCCTACGTCATGGTGGTGGGCACCTCAAATTCCACCTTCTACCCTTCCCACCGTGAATTCATCTTGTCTTCCATCTACAGGTGACTGGTTCTGACTCCAACCCCACGTCATGGTGGAGGGCACCTCAAATTCCACCTTCTACCCGTCTCACCATGAATTCATCTTGTCTTCCATCTACAGGTGACTGGTTCTGACTCCAACCCCACGTCATGGTGGAGGGCACCTCAAATTCCACCTTCTACCCGTCTCACCATGAATTCATCTTGTCTTCCATCTACAGGTGACTGGTTCTGACTCCAACCCCTACGTCATGGTGGTGGGCACCTCAAATTCCACCTTCTACCCTTCCCACCGTGAATTCATCTTGTCTTCCATCTACAGGTGACTGGTTCTGACTCCAACCCCACGTCATGGTGGAGGGCACCTCAAATTCCACCTTCTACCCGTCTCACCATGAATTCATCTTGTCTTCCATCTACAGGTGACTGGTTCTGACTCCAACCCCACGTCATGGTGGAGGGCACCTCAAATTCCACCTTCTACCCGTCTCACCATGAATTCATCTTGTCTTCCATCTACAGGTGACTGGTTCTGACTCCAACCCCACGTCATGGTGGAGGGCACCTCAAATTCCACCTTCTACCCGTCTCACCATGAATTCATCTTGTCTTCCATCTACAGGTGACTGGTTCTGACTCCAACCCCTACGTCATGGTGGTGGGCACCTCAAATTCCACCTTCTACCCTTCCCACCATGAATTCATCTTGTCTTCCATCTACAGATGACTGGTTCTGACTCCAACCCCTACGTCATGGTGGTGGGCACCTCAAATTCCACCTTCTACCCTTCCCACCGTGAATTCATCTTGTCTTCCATCTACAGGTGACTGGTTCTGACTCCAACCCCTACGTCATGGTGGAGGGCACCTCAAATTCCACCTTCTACCCTTCTCACCATGAATTCACCTTGTTAGGGTTCCCTGGAGTCCTCCAGTTCAGACGTCTCCTGTTCATCCCGTTTCTCCTTCTCTTTATAATCATTATATTGATCAACGGCGTCATCATCCATACGGTGAGGAAGGAAAGCTCCTTGCATGCTCCGATGTACGTCCTCATCTCATTATTGTCCATCACCCACATCTGTGGCACCACCAACATACTGCCCAAGATGCTCCTTGGCATCCTCTTTGGCATGAACCAGATCACTCTCGTTGGCTGTTTGATTCAAATGTTCTTCATCTACTTCTTCTCCATGATGGACTGCAATGTTCTTCTGATGATGGCCCTGGATCGGTACATCGCCATCTGCAAGCCGCTGAGCTACCACACTATCATGACCAGGAGAATGTTGGTTTGTCTCACAGTTGCCTCTTTCATAAGGGGTGTGATTGTCATTGTTCCTGTCATCTATCTGGCTTCTACGGTCAATTTCTGTGGCTCCAATACCATCCACCATTTTGCTTGTGAGCACATGGCCCTGCTGGGCTTGGCTTGTAGTAATGTCACCAAAAACAAGATCGTGGGCCTGAGCTTGAGAGTCGTCTCCATGATAATGGACCTGTCCTTTCTCTCCATCTCGTATGGCACCATCATTTGTGCCGCACTGAAGATCTCCACTGGAACGCTCAGGAACAAGACAATGCACACATGTGGGACTCATGCCCTGGTCATCTTGGTTGTCTACTTCTTCAGACTCTCCTCCTCCGTCATGTACCGGGTATCTAAATCGGTGACCAAAGACACCCACAATCTCCTCAGTGCCGCCTATTTACTGGTCCCTGCCCTGGCCAACCCTCTGATTTATGGCCTGAGGACCAACGAGATCAGGGTCCGAATGCTGAAAACTTTCAGCCGAAAACGGGTGGTCGCAAAAAGGGCAACGTGAACTGCTGTGACCGAGAAGAAGAAAATGTTATGTGGTGAATAGACTTTTGCGCAGTTTGTTTCGTTTCCGAATTGAAATTCGGACTAAATTTTCGTTATTCGAAATAACCAAATTCATTCATGTGATTCAGATGTTTGAAACATCAAAATGAAATAAATAGTACAAATTGATCTGATAATATCTGGTTGTAAAGGAGCAGGGCGGCCTACCGGCCAACATGTACTTATTGGAAAAGTTGAGGATTTTTTTTTCCAGGAGTCAAGGACCACTGATCGATCGGATCTCAGAGCTCCGTGAGCAGAAAGCCGGTGACTATCAGCCGTGCCCCCCCCCCCCACCCTCACTGGAGCTCTGGGCTGTGAGGGGGGCGGCTGGCTCATGCACTCAGCAGCTTGCTGAGAGGCTGAGCCGGGTGCTGGTTCAGGGTTGTGCACGAATCCCGACCATATTGTCAGGATCTTGCCCCAGCGTGGACCGGCTCTGAGATGTCAGCCAACAGTGGGGTAAAGTCTGCTGAAAACGGGTCACAAGAGTGCAAAAGGAACTGCACTCCGGTGATCCAAAATGAGCTTTGGCTGTACATCTCCTTTAACAACCGTGACTCATCCGCTGTCAGTGGGATTCCCCGCTGGCAGCAGAATATAAGCAAACCGTGGAGGTCCCCTCCCAATCCATACCAGACCCTTCGGGCCTGAGGGCCTGGTATAGATTTTGGGGGGGCCCCACACTGTTTTTTTGCCTCCCGCCATCTTACATCTCCGGTTCCTACTGATGGTAAATCAACAAAGCTGTCACCGGTGACCCCACCCCTTTGTTTAGTTCGTGTCACTATGCTCTCACTGACTGACATCTCTGGTTTTCAGTGTCAATGTTAAATAAACAAAGGGGCGGAGTCAGATGTCATCCGGCGACCCCCTCCCCTTTTGTTTATTTTACAGTATCTCACAAAAGTAAGTACACCCCTCAGTCTTTTCATGTGACAACACTGGAGAAATGACACTTGTCTACAATGTAAAGTAGTGAGTGTACAGCTTGTATAACAGTGTAAATTTGCTGTCCCCTCAAAATAACTCAACACACAGTCATTAATGTCTAAACCGCTAGCAACAAAAGTGAGTACACCCCTAAGTGAAAATCTCCAAATTGGGCCCAAAGTGTCAATATTTTTTGTGGCCGCATTTATTTTCCAGCACTGCCTTAACCCTCTTGGGCATGGAGGTCACCAGAGCTTCACAGGTTGTCGCTGGAGTCCTCTTCCCCTCCTCCATGATGACATCACTGAGCTGGTGGATGTTGGAGACCTTGCGCTCCTCCACCTTCCGTTTGAGGATGTCCCACAGATGCTCAATAGGGTTTAGGTCTGGAGACATGCTTGGCCAGTCCATCACCTTTACCCTCTGATTTTTTAGCAAGGCAGTGGTGGTCTTGGAGGTGTGTTTGGGGTGGTTATCATGATGGAATACTGCCCTGCGGTCCAGTCTCTGAAGGGAGGGGATCATGTTCTGCTTCAGTATGTCACAGTACATGTTGGCATTCATGGTTCCCTCAATGATCTGTAGCAAGGCAGCAAATTTACACTGTTATACAAGCTGTACACTCACTACTTTACATTTAGCAAAGTGTAATTTCTTCAGTGTTGTCACATGAAAAGATAGAAGAACAGATTTACACAAATGTGACTGAGGGGTGTACTTACTTTTGTCAGATACTGTATGTTGATGGGAACTGGAGATTTTAGATGTCGGGAGACTAGCAACAAGTGCAGAGCTCTTCTTTTTTTTGTCTCCCTCCCAAAAGCACCCCCCCCCCCCCAGGGCAAGGGCCTCCTCCCCCACAACCCTGAGAGGTGGGTGGTGGGGGTCTGCAGGTGGAGGGCTTTTCGGAATCTGGATTCCTGGATCCTGCCCCCCCCCCATGTGAATGAATAGAGGTACTCATTCACTATTTTCTCCACTAAACTGTAGGTGGCACTCAACAGCTCCTTCCTATCTCACAGACAATTCAGGAAGGACGGATAGGAGAACAGATTGGACTCTGGTGACTCTGAGAAGTTTAATGGCCCTTCAGGGGAGATCTGTGAGGTTGAGATGAATATGAGTAGCTTATGGTGAATGGAGATGGTGAGGTTGGGGTGAATATGAGCAGCTTGTGATGGGTGGAGATGGTGAGGTTGGGGTAAATATAAGCAGGTCGTGGTGGGTGGAGATGGTGAGGAGGTTGGGGTGAATATGAGCAGGTTATAGTGAGGTTGGGTTGAATATGAGCAGGTTGTGGCAGGTAGAGATGGTGAGGTTGGGGTGAATATGAGCAGCTTGGGGTGGGTGGAGATGGTGAGGTTGGGGTGAATAAGCACAGCTTGGGGTGGGTGGAGATGGTAAGGATGGGTTGAATATGAACAGATTGTGTCAGATGGAGACTGCGTTTGTGTGGTGGGCTTGAATATGAGCAGCTTGTGATGGGTGGAGACGGCGAGGTTGGGTTGAACATGAGCAGCTTGTGATGGGTGGAGATGGTGAGGTTGGGTTGGATATGAGCAGCTTGTGGTAGGTGGAGATGGTGAGGTTGGGTTGAATATGAGCAGCTTGTGATGGGTGGAGATGGTGAGGTTGGGTTGAATATGAGCAGCTTGTGATGGGTGGAGATGGTGAGGTTGGGTTGAACATGAGCAGCTTGTGATGGTTGGAGATGGTGAGGTTGGGTTGAACATGAGCAGCTTGTGATGGGTGGAGATGGTGAAGTTGGGTTGAACATGAGCAGCTTGTGATGGGTGGAGATGGTGAGGTTGGGTTGAACATGAGCAGCTTGTGATGGGTGGAGATGGTGAGGTTGGGCTGAATATGAGCAGCTTGTGATGGGTGGAGATGGTGAGGTTGGGTTGAATATGAGCAGCTTGTGATGGGTGGAAATGGTGAGGTTGGGTTGAACATGAGCAGCTTATGATGGTTGAAGATGGTGAGGTGGGGTTGGATATGAGCAGCTTGTGGTGGGTGGAGATGGTGAGGTTGGGGTGAATATAAGCAGCTTGTGATGGGTGGAGATGGTAAGGTTGGGTTGAACATGAGCAGCTTGTGATGGGTGGAGATGGTGAGGTTGGGTTGAACATGAGCAGCTTGTGATGGGTGGAGATGGTGAGGTTGAGTTGAATATGAACAGCTTGTGATGGGTGGAGATGGTGAGGTTGGGTTGGATATGAGCAGCTTGTGGTAGGTAGAGATGGTGAGGTTGGGTTGAACATGAACAGCTTGTGATGGGTGGAGATGGTGAGGTTGGGTTGAACATGAGCAGCTTGTGATGGGTGGAGATGGTAAGGTTGGGGTGAATATAAGCAGCTTGTGATGGGTGGAGATGGTGAGGTTGGGTTGAACATGAGCAGCTTGTGATGGGTGGAGATGGTGAGGTTGGGTTGAATATGAACAGCTTGTGATGGGTGGAGATGGTGAGGTTGGGTTGGATATGAGCAGCTTGTGGTAGGTGGAGATGGTGAGGTTGGGGTGAATATAAGCAGCTTGTGATGGGTGGAGATGGTGAGGTTGGGTTGAACATGAGCAGCTTGTGATGGGTGGAGATGGTGAGGTTGGGTTGAATATGAGCCGTTTGTGATGGGTGGAGATGGTGAGGTTTGGTTGAACATGAGCAGCTTGTGATGGGAGGAGATGGAGAGGTTGGGGTCAATAGGAGCAGCTTGTGATGGGTGAAGATGGTGAGGTTGGGTTGAACATGAGCAGCTTGTGATGGGTGGAAATGGTGAGGTTGAGTTGAATATGAGCAGCTTGTGATGGGTGGAGACGGTGAGGTTGGGTTGAATATGAGCAGCTTGTGATGGGTGGAGATGGTGAGGTTGAGTTGAATATGAGCAGCTTGTGATGGGTGGAGATGGTGAGGTTGGGTTGAACATGAGCAGCTTGTGATGGGTGGAGATGGTGAGGTTGGGTTGAATATGAGCAGCTTGTGATGGGTGGAGATGGTGAGGTTATGTTGAACATGAGCAGCTTGTGATGGGTGGAGATGGTGAGGTTGGGCTGAATATGAGCAGCTTGTGATGGGTGGAGATGGTGAGGTTGGGCTGTATATGAGCAGCTTGTGATGGGTGGAGATGGTGAGGTTGGGTTGAACATGAGCAGCTTGTGATGGGTGGAGATGGTGAGGTTGGGCTGAATATGAGCAGCTTGTGATGGGTGGAGATGGTGAGGTTGGGTTGAACATGAGCAGCTTGTGATGGGTGGAGATGGTGAGGTTATGTTGAACATGAGCAGCTTGTGATGGGTGGAGATGGTGAGGTTGGGCTGAATATGAGCAGCTTGTGATGGGTGGAGATGGTGAGGTTGGGCTGTATATGAGCAGCTTGTGATGGGTGGAGATGGTGAGGTTGGGTTGAATATGAGCAGCTTGTGATGGGTGGAGATGGTGAGGTTGGGCTGTATATGAGCAGCTTGTGATGGGTGGAGATGGTGAGGTTGGGCTGAATATGAGCAGCTTGTGATGGGTGGAGATGGTGAGGTTGGGCTGTATATGAGCAGCTTGTGATGGGTGGAGACGGTGAGGTTATGTTGAACATGAGCAGCTTGTGATGGGTGGAGATGGTGAGGTTGGGCTGAATATGAGCAGCTTGTGATGGGTGGAGATGGTGAGGTTGGGCTGTATATGAGCAGCTTGTGATGGGTAGAGATGGTGAGGTTGGGTTGAATATGAGCAGCTTGTGATGGGTGGAAATGGTGAGGTTGGGTTAAACATGAGCAGCTTATGATGGGTGGAGATGGTGAGGTTGGGTTGAACATGAGCAGCTTGTGGTAGGTGTAGATGGTGAGGTTGGGGTAAATATGATCAGGTTGTGGTAAGGGGGAAATGGTGAGGTTGTGGTGAATATGAGTAGGTTGTGGTAGGAGGAGATGGTGAGGTTGGGGAGAATATGAGAAGCTTGGGGTGGGTGGAGATGGTGAGGTTGGGGTGAATATGAGCAGCTTGGGGTAGGTGGAGATGGTGAGGTTGGGGTGAATATGAGCAGCTTGGGGTGGGTGGAGATGGTGAGGTTGGGGTGAATATGAGCAGCTCGGGGTGGGTGGAGATGGTGAGGTTGGGATGAAAAAGCACAGCTTGGGGTGGGTGGAGATGGTGAGGTTGAGATGAATATGAGTAGCTTATGGTGAATGGAGATGGTGAGGTTGGGGTGAATATGAGCAGCTTGTGATGGGTGGAGATGGTGAGGTTGGGTTGAATATGAGCAGCTTGTGATGGGTGGAGATGGTGAGGTTGGGTTGAATATGAGAAGCTTGTGATGGGTGGAGATGGTGAGGTTGGGGTGAATATAAGCAGGTTGTGGTGGGTGGAGATGGTGAGGAGGTTGGGGTGAATATGAGCAGGTTATGGTGAGCAGTGTTGCCAACCGTCAGTATTTTTACTGGCAGCCAGTAAAAAACAGGCAATTTTCTCCTGCCAGTAAATGCCAGTAAAAAGAAAAGGTTGCCAGTAAAAAATATGGTTTTAACGCTCGGCCCAGAGCCAGCCGAGACCATACGAGTGCCTGCTACAGTGTGTTCGGGCGGCTCTGGTGGCGGCGGTGCTTGAGCATGTCCTGTGATGTCATGGTGCAAGGGAGCCAAGCAGAGTGGGCAGAGCCTTGTGTGCGGGTCTGTGGGATGGGAGCAAGGCAGGCCAGGAGCGGACCATCAGTGCTGTTTGGACTGGAGGGACCACCTGGTTTGGAGAGAGACTGTCACTGTGACTCTGGAGGGGACGTGTCGTGTCAGTAATCTGTTACTGCTGCACACTGCTGTCAGTATCACTGTGAGAGTCAATTTCATGTGTGTGCCGCCCATTCTAATTTCTTGCCCTCCTGAGTCCTGTCCCTGAGCTACTTACTTACTATATCGAAAATAAAATAAGAAATATGTTTTTTGCCTTATTACCTACCTTAAATCACATTGCTAATTACATATTGTACTTGTTTGTAGCCTAAGTAGTGAAATGTGTACTTAAAACTGTAATTTTGTAACTTTTTGGAAATGCCAGTAAAAACTTGGTTGTGCCAGTAAATTTTTGGTGTCGTGTCAGTAAATTTCAATGCGTTAGGTTGGCAACACTGATGGTGAGCTTGGGTTGAATATGAGCAGGTTGTGGCAGGTGGAGATGGTGAGGTTGGGATGAATATGAGCAGTTTGTGATGGGTGGAGATGGTGAGGTTGGGGTGAATAAGGGCAGCTTGTGGTAGGTGGAGATGGTAAGGATGGGTTGAATATGAACAGATTGTGTCAGGTGGAGACGGCGTCGATGTGGTGGGGTTGAATATGAGCAGCTTGTGATGGGTGGAGATGGTGAGGTTGGGTTGAATAGGAGCAGCTTGTGATGGGTGGAGATGGTGAGGTTGGGTTGAATATAAGCAGCTTGTGATGGGTGGAGATGGTGAGGTTGGGTTGAATATGAGCAGCTTGTGATGGGTGGAGATGGTGAGGTTGGGTTGAACATGAGCAGCTTGTGATAAGTGGAGATGGTGAGGTTGGGTTGAACATGAGCAGCTTGTGATGGGTAGAGATGGTGAGGTTGGGTTGAACATGAGCAGCTTGTGATAAGTGGAGATGGTGAGGTTGGGTTGAACATGAGCAGCTTGTGATGGGTGGAGATGGTAAGGTTGGGTTGAACAGGAGCAGCTTGTGATGGGTGGAGATGGTGAGGTTGGGTTGAACACGAGCAGCTTGTGATGGGTGGAGATGGTGAGATTGGGTTGAACATGAGCAGCTTGTGATGGGTGGAGATGGTGAGGTTGGGTTGAACACGAGCAGCTTGTGATGGGTGAAGATGGTGAGGTTGGGTTGAACATGAGCAGCTTGTGATAAGTGGAGATGGTGAGGTTGGGTTGAACATGAGCAGCTTGTGATGGGTGGAGATGGTAAGGTTGGGTTGAACAGGAGCAGCTTGTGATGGGTGGAGATGGTGAGGTTGGGTTGAACACGAGCAGCTTGTGATGGGTGGAGATGGTGAGGTTGGGTTGAACATGAGCAGCTTGTGATGGATGGAGATAGTGAGTTTGGGTTGAACACGAGCAGCTTGTGATGGGTGGAGATGGTGAGGTTGGGTTTAACATGAGCAGCTTGTGATGGGTGGAGACGGTGAGGTTGGGTTGAACATGAGCAGCTTGTGATGGGTGGAGATGGTGAGGTTGGGTTGAACACGAGCAGCTTGTGATGGGTGGAGATGGTGAGGTTGGGTTGAACATGAGCAGCTTGTGATGGGTGGAGATGGTAAGGTTGGGTTGAACATGAGCAGCTTGTGATGGGTGGAGATGGTGAGGTTGGGTTGAAAAGGGGCAGCTTGTGATGGGTGGAGATGGTGAGGTTGGGTTTAACATGAGCAGCTTGTGATGGGTAGAGACGGTGAGGTTGGGTTGAATATGAGCAGCTTGTGATGGGTGGAGATGGTGAGGTTGGGTTGAATATGAGCAGCTTGTGATGGGTGGGGATGGTGAGGTTAGTGTGAATAGGAGCAGCTTGTGATGGGTGGAGATGGTGAGGTTGGGTTGAATAGGAGCAGCTTGTGATGGTTGGAGACGGTGAGGTTGGGTTGAATATGAGCAGCTTGTGATGGGTGGAAATGGTGAGGTTGGGTTAAACATGAGCAGCTTGTGATGAGTGGAGATGGTGAGGTTGGGTTGAATATGAGCAGCTTGTGATGGGTGGAGATGGTGAGGTTGGGTTGAACATGAGCAGCTTGTGATGGGTGGAGATGGTGAGGTTGGGTTGAATATGAGCAGCTTGTGATGGGTGGAGATGGTGAGGTTGGGTTGAAAAGGGGCAGCTTGTGATGGGTGGAGATGGTGAGGTTGGGTTTAACATGAGCAGCTTGTGATGGGTAGAGACGGTGAGGTTGGGTTGAATATGAGCAGCTTGTGATGGGTGGAGATGGTGAGGTTGGGTTGAATATGAGCAGCTTGTGATGGGTGGGGATGGTGAGGTTAGTTTGAATAGGAGCAGCTTGTAAAGGGTGGAGATGGTGAGGTTGGGTTGAACATGAGCAGCTTGTGATGGGTGGAGATGGTGAGGTTGGGTTGAAAAGGGGCAGCTTGTGATGGGTGGAGATGGTGAGGTTGGGTTTAACATGAGCAGCTTGTGATGGGTAGAGACGGTGAGGTTGGGTTGAATATGAGAAGCTTGTGATGGGTGGAGATGGTGAGGTTGGGTTGAATATGAGCAGCTTGTGATGGGTGGGGATGGTGAGGTTAGTGTGAATAGGAGCAGCTTGTGATGGGTGGAGATGGTGAGGTTGGGTTGAATAGGAGCAGCTTGTGATGGGTGGAGATGGTGAGGTTGGGTTGAACATGAGCAGCTTGTGATGGGTGGAGATGGTAAGGTTGGGTTGAACAGGAGCAGCTTGTGATGGGTGGAGATGGTGAGGTTGGGTTGAACACGAGCAGCTTGTGATGGGTGGAGATGGTGAGGTTGGGTTGAACATGAGCAGCTTGTGATGGATGGAGATAGTGAGTTTGGGTTGAACACGAGCAGCTTGTGATGGGTGGAGATGGTGAGGTTGGGTTTAACATGAGCAGCTTGTGATGGGTGGAGACGGTGAGGTTGGGTTGAACATGAGCAGCTTGTGATGGGTGGAGATGGTGAGGTTGGGTTGAACACGAGCAGCTTGTGATGGGTGGAGATGGTGAGGTTGGGTTGAACATGAGCAGCTTGTGATGGGTGGAGATGGTAAGGTTGGGTTGAACATGAGCAGCTTGTGATGGGTGGAGATGGTGAGGTTGGGTTGAAAAGGGGCAGCTTGTGATGGGTGGAGATGGTGAGGTTGGGTTTAACATGAGCAGCTTGTGATGGGTAGAGACGGTGAGGTTGGGTTGAATATGAGCAGCTTGTGATGGGTGGAGATGGTGAGGTTGGGTTGAATATGAGCAGCTTGTGATGGGTGGGGATGGTGAGGTTAGTGTGAATAGGAGCAGCTTGTGATGGGTGGAGATGGTGAGGTTGGGTTGAATAGGAGCAGCTTGTGATGGTTGGAGACGGTGAGGTTGGGTTGAATATGAGCAGCTTGTGATGGGTGGAAATGGTGAGGTTGGGTTAAACATGAGCAGCTTGTGATGAGTGGAGATGGTGAGGTTGGGTTGAATATGAGCAGCTTGTGATGGGTGGAGATGGTGAGGTTGGGTTGAACATGAGCAGCTTGTGATGGGTGGAGATGGTGAGGTTGGGTTGAATATGAGCAGCTTGTGATGGGTGGAGATGGTGAGGTTGGGTTGAAAAGGGGCAGCTTGTGATGGGTGGAGATGGTGAGGTTGGGTTTAACATGAGCCGCTTGTGATGGTTGGAGACGGTGAGGTTGGGTTGAATATGAGCAGCTTGTGATGGGTGGAGATGGTGAGGTTGGGTTGAATATGAGCAGCTTGTGATGGGTGGGGATGGTGAGGTTAGTGTGAATAGGAGCAGCTTGTTATGGGTGGAGATGGTGAGGTTGGGTTGAACATGAGCAGCTTGTGATGGGTGGAGATGGTGAGGTTGGGTTGAAAAGGGGCAGCTTGTGATGGGTGGGGATGGTGAGGTTAGTGTGAATAGGAGCAGCTTGTGATGGGTGGAGATGGTGAGGTTGGGTTGAACATCAGCAGCTTGTGATGGTTGGAGATGGTGAGGTTGGGTTGAACATGAGCAGCTTGTGATGGGTGGAGATGGTGAGGTTGGGTTGAAAAGGGGCAGCTTGTGATGGGTGGAGATGGTGAGGTTGGGTTTAACATGAGCAGCTTGTGATGGGTAGAGACGGTGAGGTTGGGTTGAATATGAGCAGCTTGTGATGGGTGGAGATGGTGAGGTTGGGTTGAATATGAGCAGCTTGTGATGGGTGGGGATGGTGAGGTTAGTGTGAATAGGAGCAGCTTGTGATGGGTGGAGATGGTGAGGTTGGGTTGAATAGGAGCAGCTTGTGATGGGTGGAGATGGTGAGGTTGGGTTGAACATGAGCAGCTTGTGATGGGTGGAGATGGTGAGGTTGGGTTGAACATGAGCAGCTTGTGATGGGTGGAGATGGTGAGGTTGGGTTGAAAAGGGGCAGCTTGTGATGGGTGGAGATGGTGAGGTTGGGTTTAACATGAGCAGCTTGTGATGGGTAGAGACGGTGAGGTTGGGTTGAATATGAGCAGCTTGTGATGGGTGGAGATGGTGAGGTTGGGTTGAATATGAGCAGCTTGTGATGGGTGGGGATGGTGAGGTTAGTGTGAATAGGAGCAGCTTGTGATGGGTGGAGATGGTGAGGTTGGGTTGAATAGGAGCAGCTTGTGATGGTTGGAGATGGTGAGGTTGGGTTGAATATGAGCAGCTTGTGATGGGTGGAAATGGTGAGGTTGGGTTGAACATGAGCAGCTTGTAATGGTTGGAGACGGTGAGGTTGGGTTGAACATGAGCAGCTTGTGATGGGTTGAGATGGTGAGGTTGGGGTGAACATGAGCAGCTTGTGATGAGTGGAGATGGTGAGGTTGGGTTGAATATGAGCAGCTTGTGATGGGTGGAGATGGTGAGGTTGGGTTGAACATGAGCAGCTTGTAATGGTTGGAGACGGTGAGGTTGGGTTGAACATGAGCAGCTTGTAATGGGTTGAGATGGTGAGGTTGGGGTGAACATGAGCAGCTTGTGATGGGTGAAGATGGTGAGGTTGGGTTGAATATGAGCCGCTTGTGATGGTTGGAGACGGTGAGGATGGGTTGAACAGGAGCAGCTTGTGATGGGTGGAGATGGTGAGGTTGGGTTGAACATGAGCAGCTTGTGATGGGTGGAGATGGTGAGGTTGGGTTGAACATGAGCAGCTTGTGATGGGTGGAGATGGTGAGGTTAGGTTGAATATGAGCAGCTTGTGATGGGTGGAGATGGTGAGGTTGGGTTGAATATGAGCAGCTTGTGATGGGTGGAGATGGTGAGGTTGGGTTGAACATGAGAAGCTTGTGATGGGTGGAGATGGTGAGGTTGGGTTGAATATGAGCCGCTTGTGATGGGTGGAGATGGTGAGGTTAGTGTGAATATGAGCAGCTTGTGATGGGTGGAGATGGTGAGGTTGGGTTGAATATGAGCAGCTTGTGATGGGTGGAGATGGTGAGGTTGGGTTGAATATGAGCAGCTTGTGATGGGTGGAGACGGTGAGGTTGGGTTGAACATGAGCAGCTTGTGATGGGTGGAAATGGTGAGGTTGGGTTGAACATGAGCAGCTTGTGATGGGTGGAGATGGTGAGGTTGGGTTGAATATGAGCAGCTTGTGATGGGTGGAGACGGTGAGGTTGGGTTGAACATGAGCAGCTTATGGTGGGTGGAGATGGTGAGGTTGGGTTGAATATGAGCAGCTTGTGATGGGTGGAGATGGTGAGGTTGGGTTGAACACGAGCAGCTTGTGATGGGTGGAGATGGTGAGGTTGGGTTGAATATGAGCCGCTTGTGATGGTTGGAGACGGTGAGGTTGGGTTGAACATGAGAAGCTTGTGATGGGTGGAAATGGTGAGGTTGGGTTGAACATGAGAAGCTTGTGATGGTTGGAGATGGTGAGGTTGGGTTGAACATGAGCAGCTTGTGATGGTTGGAGACGGTGAGGTTGGGTTGAATAGGAGCAGCTTGTGATGGTTGGAGATGGTGAGGTTGGGTTGAATAGGAGCAGCTTGTGATGGGTGGAGATGGTGAGGTTGGGTTGAATATGAGCAGCTTGTGATGGGTGGAAATGGTGAGGTTGGGTTGAACATGAGAAGCTTGTGATGGGTGGAGATGGTGAGGTTGGGTTGAATATGAGCCGCTTGTGATGGTTGGAGATGGTGAGGTTGGGTTGAACATGAGAAGCTTGTGATGGGTGGAGATGGTGAGGTTGGGTTGAACATGAGCAGCTTGTGATGGTTGGAGATGGTGAGGTTAGTGTGAATATGAGCAGCTTGCGATCGGTCATGAAAGTGCGGTTTGGGGTGAATATGAGTTTACTTCCTCCATGATATAAATTCTCGTCTAGTCACACATGGGACGGTCCCATCTGCACCAGACGGGGTTCTGTGGTTTGTAGAAATGACGGTGGGATGTATAATAAGCCGGCAGTAAAATCTTGAGGTTTTTTTCTGGGCTGACTTCACACATCTGTGTCCGGCCATGCATGCGCTACAAAACACAAATCCTGACATAGAAATATTGTGCTTTATGTGATACAAATATAGATTACCAGTCATAAAATCGGGTGTTAGAATGTTCCGGCATCACAAAGTGAACCCGTCTTGGTGACGAGAAGTAAAAAAACTCTGATGATCTTTCTTCATCTTATTTGTCTTCTTCAACAACTGAGTGGCCACTAAAGCTGGAGGGTGAAGACTTCGACTTTCAGCTTCAAAGTCAGCACTGTGGCCCGCCTCTCTGACATCCCTCCCTCCCACACCGGGGCCTCACGTGACCAGTAAAGAGGACTACACAGGGGGAGTCCAGCAGGCCACAGAGAAGTCTCTCAGTATTTTATGGAACTGATATTGTTGGCCTAACTTGTTTTCATGTATTTCTTTCCATAAAGCCGTCTCTTCTAATAAGTCACCCGTGTGGCACCGTCCTTTACACCATATCCACCAAGGTTGCCAACTGTCAGTAAATTTACGGACAGTTTGTACACATAATTTGAGCCACAAACTGTCCATAAACGTCCGCACAGGTGAGGCTGCATTGATGGGCACTTGTGAGGCTGCATTGTTGGACACACGTGAGGCTGCATTGTTGGACACATGGTATACTGCATTGATGGGCACAGGTGAGGCTGCATTGATGGGCACAGGTGAGGCTGCATTGATGGGCACAGGTGAGGCTGCACTAATGGGCACAGGTGAGGCTGCACTGATGAGCACCGGTGAGGCTGCACTGATGGGCACAGGTGAGGCTGCACTGATGGGCACATGTGAGGCTGCACTGATGGGCACATGTGAGGCTGCACTGACGGGCACAGGTGAGGTTGCATTGATAGGCACAAGTGAGGCTGCATTGATGGACACAGGTGAGGCTTCACTGATGAGCACAGGTGAGGCTGCACTGATAGGCACAGGGGAGGCTGCACTGATGGGCACATGTGAGGCTGTCTTGATGGGCAGAGGTGAGGCTGCATTGATGGGCACAGGTGAGGCTGCACTGATGAGCACAGGTGAGGCTGCACTGATGAGCACAGATGAGGCTGCACTGATGGGCACAGGGGAGGCTGCACTGATGGGCACATGTGAGGCTGTCTTGATGGGCAGAGGTGAGGCTGCATTGATGGGCACAGGTGAGGCTGCACTGATGAGCACAGGTGAGGCTGCACTGAT
The DNA here is from genome assembly GCA_028564925.1 of Lithobates sylvaticus. Lineage (NCBI taxonomy): Eukaryota > Metazoa > Chordata > Amphibia > Anura > Ranidae > Lithobates > Lithobates sylvaticus. The sequence goes on along the minus strand of CM053027.1, from coordinate 633,408,805 downwards.
GAGCACAGATGAGGCTGCACTGATGGGCACAGGTGAGGCTGCACTGGTGAGCACTGGTAACGTTTTTGTTAATATTTCTTTTTGTAAGTTAATTCTGCATAAAACATTGGCGTATTTGGGGGTGGGATTAGGGGCAGTAATTAGTTAAGTTACAAATTACTTCTCCCAAAAAGTAATTGCGTTAGTAACTCAGTTACTACATTGGAAAAGTAATTATTTACGCAGCAAAGTAACTGACTTTTTTTTTAAATATTCTATACGTGTAACTAAGGGGCGGGTTGTTATGCCTGCGTTTATCTATTAAGTTCTTGTGGTAAAATTAAGGAAGCCTAGACTTCTGAAGTGTATTAATGCTTTACTAAACAGGGAAAAATCTGCACATACAAACTGTAGGATGAACAATACAATACAACACAACTTATAGCTTCACATATAAGCATGTATAATATGTACACATTAAGTAAACTAAACAATTACTCAACTTAGGGGTTAAGATGTCCTTCATAGTTCCTTGTTCAAAGTCCAACTCACAAAAGCGTCTCCAACTTTATCCAGCTCCTCTAAGCCATCTTGTCCTTTGTCCTTCCAAAACACCACTGCCCCTCTCTCCCAAAACACATGTCTCTTTCAAACCCTCTCCATGCCTCCCCCACCCACTTCCTGTAAACACCAACCTCCTCTGCTCATCTTCTATCTGGTTTATTTACATATCAATGGAGGTGGAAGAGAACTTTGTAGACATATGCTGTTACTAAATCTAAAAACTCTATATTATTGCAATAAAGTCACTATACAAATGCCCATAGCAACACATACCACCTCTTGACTTTATAGGATAATATAGGAAACTTCTTCAAGCCTTTTGTCCAGGAAAGGGCAAAATAAACCCCCCGTATAAATGGGAGGAACAAATTCCCTTTCGACCCTCATCTTGTGGGCGGTCAGACGATTGGTTTGTCCCTGGAAGGCTGACTTTTGAGCAGGGTTAACAATGTCTTTTGGCAGTTTGTAAAGAAAGTCCCAGATGAAAAGTCTCTTTTCTTCTTGGTCATAAGGAAAATGCTCAGATGGAAGTCCACTCCAATTCAGCCACCTTTCCTCAGGCTCTCTTCTGGTCTGTCTCCTCCCATCCAGCATGGTCATCTGCTCTGCCTGCTCCACCTCTCGATGCTCAATACCTGAAAAGAGTAAGAGACAAAGCAGATTATATGTTCCTTCCAACTGTGCCTAAAAACATAGCTCACTGCTCACATTTCTCTATCTGCCCAAACTATTGTAGGGTGCCCACTGTTGCCTTGAAATACTTTCACGGAAAGGCATTGACTTCCAACGTAACGAATACACTTGCATGTCTCTCCGTGCTGTCCTGGGAAGCACACAGGCCTGCTGTTGTTCAGCCTTCACAGCATGGCACATTTTTGCAAAATGCCCCATTTTATGGCAACAGAAACACTTAATGTGACTGAATCTACCATTCCCAACCATTTGCTTCCACTTCTTAAACAATGCTGGTGTAGGAATCCCATCTATTTCCTCTCTAGGGACCCCCACCTTAAGTAAATCAATCCACATGTGTCTCCTGGAGATCATAGGCCTTGCCTTCCTTGTATCTGACTCAACTCGGTCATTTGAGCTGATCAAATCCTCTGCTTCCCGGTTATGAGAAGTAACAGTGGCACATGTCCTACTTCTGCTTACAGGCTTTGGGCCTTTGTCCTTTGTTAGGGCATCATTAGACTTGGTCATGAGGGCTGCACACCGCTCATTCAAATCTTCAGCTCGGCCTACAGGGGTTTGAACACACTTCAAAGCCACTGCAGGTTAAACTTTGATTACCCTCCTTTCCAAATCTTTTTCCTTGCTTGCAGTTTCTTCCAAACACTTGGATGCCACTGCAAGCTGCTCCTTCAGTAAATCTCTTTCTAATTCCGCCTTTTCCCTCTTTTCAGATTCAATATGTAGAGCATGCAGGAAGTGCAAACCAAACACAGCAACTGCCCGCATCTCTCCCTTACTGAACCCAAAACCTTTGAGACTAAAATCTGAGGAAAGATCACAGACTCCATCCCCCCAAGCTCTGTTCAAAGGAGACGCATATCTAGCTAGCTCCTTTGCAACAGGCATCCACTGACTATTTCTGGCCCAGATAGGAAGGGTGCACGCCTTCAAGTCCTCCTGGACACCAGAAATCTTTGCAGCCTTACTCCTCCTAAACAGTGTACGCAGCATTTTTCCCCAGCACAAGCAACAAAACACACAATATAAAACAGGTGTGCTTCAGTTGAAATTTTAGCACAAATAACGGCCGAGCCCCCAAATGTTCCAGATGCGTTTATCTATTAAGTTCTTGTGGTAAAATTAAGGAAGCCTAGACTTCTGAAGTGTATTAATGCTTTACTAAACAGGGAAAAATCTGCACATACAAACTGTAGGATGAACAATACAATACAACTTATAGCTTCACATATAAGCATGTATAATATGTACACATTAAGTAAACTAAACAATTACTCAACTTAGGGGTCAAGATGTCCTCCATGGTCCTTTGCTCAGTCCAACTCACAAAAGCGTCTCCAACGTTCTCCAGTTCCTGGAAGCCATGTGTTTTCTCTTTGTCCTCCAAACACCAACTGCCCCTCTCTCCCAAAACACATGTCTCTTTCAAACCCTCTCCATGCCTCCCCCACCCACTTCCTGTAAACACCAACCTCCTCTGCTCATCTTCTATCTGGTTTATTTACATATCAATGGAGGTGGAAGAGAACTTTGTAGACATATGCTGTTACTAAATCTAAAAACTCTATATTATTGCAATAAAGTCACTATACAAATGCCCATAGCAACACACGGGTCTAGTATTACTGTAAGCAAGGGGCGCATTTATTATTATTGTTATATATCGTGTAACCACAAGGGGCTGCTCTATAAACGTCCATAAACGTCCCCACAGGTGAGGCTGCATTGATGGGCACACGTGAGGCTGCATTGTTGGACACATGGTATACTGCATTGATGGGCACAGGTGAGGCTGCATTGATGGGCACAGGTGAGGCTGCACTAATGGGCACAGGTGAGGCTGCACTGATGAGCACCGATGAGGCTGCACTGATGGGCACAGGTGAGGCTGCACTGATGGGCACATGTGAGGCTGCACTGACGGGCACAGGTGAGGCTGCATTGATGGGCACAGGTGAGGTAGCATTGATGGGCACAGGTGAGGCTGCATTGATGGACACAGGTGAGGCTTCACTGATGAGCACAGGTGAGGCTGCACTGATGGGCACAGGGGAGGCTGCACTGATGGGCACATGTGAGGCTGTCTTGATGGGCACAGGTGAGGCTGCACTGATGAGCACAGGTGAGGCTGCACTGATGAGCACAGGTGAGGCTGCACTGGTGAGCACTGGTAACGTTTTTGTTAATATTTATTTTTGTAAGTTAATTCTGCATAAAACATTGGCGTATTTGGGGGTGGGATTAGGGGCAATGGAGAGGAGGAGACAGAGTTGTAGGTAACACTGAAGGACAGTGTTGGTCATCTTACTTTAAAAAAGTAATTAGTTAAGTTACAAATTACTTCTCCCAAAAAGTAATTGCGTTAGTAACTCAGTTACTACATTGGAAAAGTAATTAGTTACGCAGCAAAGTAACTGACTTTTTTTTTTAATATTCTATACGTGTAACTAAGGGGCGGGTCTAGTATTACTGTAACCAAGGGGCGCATTTATTATTATTGTTATATATCGTGTAACCAAGGGGCGGGTCTATTATTACTCTAACCAAGGGGCAGATCTGTTATAGCGTGTAAGCAAGGGGCGGGTCTATTATTATTATATCGTGTAAGGGGCGGGTCTATTATTATTATATCGTGTAAGGGGCGGGTCTATTATTATATCATGTAAGAGGCGGGTCTATTATTATTATATCGTGTAAGGGGCGGGTCTATTAGCATTATATCATGTAAGGGGCGGTCTATTATTATTATATCGTGTAAGGGGCGGGTCTATTATTATTATATCATGTAAGGGGCGGGTCTATTATTATTATATCGTGTAAGGGGCGGGTCTATTATTATTATATCGTGTAAGGGGGCGGGTCTATTATTATTATATCGTGTAAGTGGCGGGTCTATTATTATTATATCGTGTAAGGGGCGGATGGCTACAGAAGAGGGCGAATGTTAAATTAATGGGCGGAGCTCGATATATAACAATAATAATAAATGCGCCCCTTGGTTACAGTAATACTAGACCCGCCCCTTACTTACACGATAGACGCCCCTTGCAGAGTAGCACGAGCATCGGGAGGGTGCGGCATCGCCTCGTACAATTACATGTTAACTGCGCCTGCGCGGTGTAGAGTTCACTCAGAGCTGTTTAGGTTCGGCAATTTTCGGAAGCTCCGTAGTCCTTCGTGCTGCGCAAGCGCTGCACCTGCGCAGTACAGGGGGGTCCTTATCCGGCGGGGGAACTTTTTCGGCAGGACACCGGAATTACACTACTGCCATCTAGTGTCGGTAGATGTAATTGGGGTAACTAAGCCAAAGTAATGGGAACTGAGTTACCATGAGGGGAAAAGTAATCAGTTAGATACTCGTTACCCTCTAAAGTAACTGCGTTACGTAACTCAGTTTATTTTAACTCAGTTACTTACATCACTGGTTAGGGGTGGGGCAGGGTAGGGGTTGGGTGGGGCAACTGGTGGCGAATAACCCTTAAGGCCTGGCTAGTAGCTCAGGACTTGACGTTTTGAGCCCTGCAATAGAATACAACAGAATAAAATAGAATATAAAATAAGGTAATAGAGTAAAATAAAATGGAAAATAACAGAAAAAAATATAATAGAATAAAACAGAATAGAATAAAAAAAAGGAATAGAATATAAAATAATAGAATGAAATACAATAGAATGGAAAATAAAATAATAGAAAGATAAAGAATAGAATAGAATATAAAATTAATAGAATAGACTAGAAAATAAATGTATACAATAGAAAAAAATATAATAGAAGATAAATGAATAGAATAGAAAAAAACGAATAGAAAAGAAGGAATAGTATAGAATAAAACTAAATAAAGAATGGAAAATTAAAGAATACAAAAGAAAAGAACAGAATAAAACAAACTTGAATATAAAATAAGGAATAGAATAGAATGGAACAGAATAAAACAAAATACAATATAAAATAAAGGAATAGAACAGAACAGTATTGAATAATACAGAAGGTAAAATAAAAAAAATAGAATAGAATAAAACAGAATAGAATATAAATAAAGGAATACCCACAGAATAGAAAATAATAGAATAGAATAAAACAGAATAGAATAATATAAAATGGATAATAATAGAATAGAAATGAAAGGAATAAAATAGAAAATAATGGACAAGAAAATAAATGAATAGGATATCACAGAATACAACGAAACAAAATAGAGCAAAAAATAAAATGAATAAAGCCGTCTTTGAAATTTTAATTTGTAATTGATCAGAAAATCGGGATTATAGGAAAGGAATTGTGAAAACTAATAATTCTTAGATAAGGAAAAGGATGAAACAAAATGATTAACTTAACGAAGGAATCGGACATAAAAGAACGTTCTCCGATATGCAGGTCTCTATTTTCCGGCACGTTTTGCGTTTGTTGGGAAGCCGGCAGAGTTCACAGTCTGTTTGCCTTTAGTAACCCCGCCCCTTATGAAGCAGAACTCCGCCCCCTGAACCAGGGGCCCCTCAGGAACTTCAATCACGTTCATCCTATAGCATAGACCAGTAATGGGGAACCTCGGCACTCGGAACTACATTTCCCATCATGCTCAGGCACTCTGCAGTGTAGGTGGAGCATCATGGGAAATGTAGAACATCTGGGGCCCGAGGTTCTCCATCACAGACATAGAAGGTTCGGGGAAAGGTTGGTCTCCCCGGCACAGGGATTGGTGAACATTCATCTACCGAGGTCCTCCTGGGTTTGTCTTCATGTGGTGAGGCTGCACTTTCAGGTCTTCTTGGTCACACCGTTTTCTTCTGCAGTCCTCAGAAAAGGAAAGTGACAACAGCTGCAATCAGTGAGGCGAGGCCGGCGGCGGTGACGGAGCGGAACCCGGGCCCCGGGGGACCTGCAGAAATAAAACGCATCGTTCAGAGCTGAATCTCCGGAGAGTCACAGACACGGCATTGTCACAGCTGGGACGGCGTCACCAGAATCGGGTGCAAACTACGGGGGACCTGAGAAAGTAGATTATTCTTTCAGTGTTGGATGGAGGGGAGAGAGGTTAGACCCCCCGTTGGGTTTTTTATTGCTGTCTGTGTCCCCGTTAGGGAGATTCACCCTCTCTATTTATCCTGGTGACCACCAACATCGAGAGTGAAAGAAAATCCCACATTCTGGGGTGTCACCAAAGCAGGAATAGAGGGCAAATCTTCCAATGGGGACACTATTTTTGTTGACACTTACCTCTTATGCCGCGTACACACGAAGGGACTATCCCGCGGGATTGTCCGCTGGACTCAAGTCCACCGGACAATCCCCTCGTGTGTGGGCGCCGGCGGACTTTTTGGCGCCAAAAGTCCGGCGGACTAGGTTTTAAGTTTTGTTTTAAAATTGTCCGCTGGACTTGGCAGTCCGGCGGACAATCTGGCAGTCCGGCGGACAATCCCGCGTTAGTAGGCTAGTCCGCCGGACTTTTGAAATGAACGGACTTGCCGCTCATCGGAAATTCCGTTCATTTAGCACGTGACTTCAGGTATACGTAGCTAGCGTAGGCAGTAAATGCCGCCGCGCTAGCCCCGTCACCTGGCATGGATTTAAAGGGACTCCCCACGCCGAAAAACGGCGTGGGGGTCCCCCCCAAATCCATCTCAGACCCTTATCCGAGCACGCAGCCCGGCAGGCCAGGAAAGGGGTGGGGACGAGCGAGCGCCCCCCCCTCCTGAGCCGTACCAGGCCGAGTGCCCTCAACATGGGGGGTGCCCTGGGGAAAGGGGGGCCGTGCGGCCCCCCCACCCCAAAGCACCTTGTCCCCATGTTGATGAGGACAAGGGCCTCTTCCCGACAACCCTGGCCGTTGGTCGGGGTCTGCGGGCGGGGGATTATCGGAATCTGGGAGCCCCCTTTTAAAAAGGGGCCCCCAGATCCCGGCCCCCCACCCTATGTGAATGAGTATGGGGTACGATGTACCCTTACCCATTCACCTGAGGTGTAAAATGTAAAGTAAAAAAACACACAATTTTGAAAAAATATTTTATTGCACAGCTCCGGGGGTCTTCTTCCGTCTTGAGGGTCTTCTCGCCGGACTCCTCCGCCATTTACCTAGCTCTTTTACCGAGCGGAGAAGGCCGGCTACCTTCTTTGTCGTTGACGCCGTCGTCTGGGGGTCTCGATCCGCCTTCGAGGGTCTTCCGGGGTCTCTTCTGTTCTTGCCGCGGTCGTCGTTTTCCGCGCCGCCGGCGCCGCCCCAGCATCCTCCGGGACTGTGACATCACAAGGGGGCGGGGTCACCATGTGACATGAGCATGTGACCCTGTCACCTTGTCCCTATATAAGTCCCAGCACAGCGTGGCTCTGGCATTCCGGCCAGAGACAGCGACGGGTCAACATCGGAAGAAGAAGAAGAGGAAGAAGAAGAAGAAGGCGGCGCCGGCGGCGCAGAAAACGACGACCGCGGCAAGAACAGAAGAGACCCCGGAAGACCCCCGAAGGCGGATCGAGACCCCCAGACGACGGCGTAGACGACGAAGAAGGTAGCTGGCCTCCTCTGCTCGGTAAAAGAGCTAGGTAAATGGCGGAGGAGTCCGGGGAGAAGACCCCCCAAGACGGAAGAAGACCCCCGGAGCTGTGCAATAAAATATTTTTTCAAAATTGTGTGTTTTCTATTTACACTTTTACACCTTAGGTGAATGGGTAGGGGTACATCGTACCCCATACTCATTCACATAGGGTGGGGGGCCGGGATCTGGGGGCCCCCTTATAAAAGGGGGCTCCCAGATTCCGATAAGCCCCCCGCCCGCAGACCCCGACAACCAATGGCCAGGGTTGTCGGGAAGAGGCCCTTGTCCTCATCAACATGGGGACAAGGTGCTTTGGGGTGGGGGGGCCGCACGGCCCCCCTTTCCCCAGGGCACCCCCCATGTTGAGGGCACGTGGCCTGGTATGGCTCAGGAGGGGGGGGGGCGCTCGCTCGTCCCCACCCCTTTCCTGGCCTGCCGGGCTGCGTGCTCGGATAAGGGTCTGAGATGGATTTGGGGGGACCCCCACGCCGTTTTTCGGCGTGGGGAGTCCCTTTAAATCCATGCCAGGTGACGGAGCTAGCGCGGCGGCATTCACTGCCTACGCTAGCTACGTACCTGAAGTTACGTTCTAAATGAACGGACTGCTCCGTGTGTGGGCAAGTCCCGCCGGACTAGGTCCGGCGGACAAAGTCCGAACGTGTGTAGGGGCATTACTCTTACTTCCTGTTGTAGTTGTGGAAAAGGAAGTGAAGGGAAATGTCCCCAATGGGGACACAGATAGCAAAAATGAAACCTGACAGGAAGTGAAGGGAATATGGGACAGGAAGTGAAGGGAAATCTCCCCAGTGGGGACACCTGACAGGGCGTATAACCCTCCATTACTCCATCCAAAATGAAAATAAAATAAAAAGAAAGTTTAGGCCTCGGTTCTACTTTACGGAAGTGGATTGAAGATGCTGGAACTGTGGAGTCTACTTATACAATGTATAGTTGTCATCATCCAGTAGTATGATGGTGGTGTGATTACGGGGGATCCGGATATTGGGTTGGCATGTTCTACACAATGGAGGATTTCCAGGGTCACCTCAGGGTTAGGTTTAGGGGTGAGGTTGAGGTTCTGGTATAGATTTAGGGGTAACGTTGGGGTTCTAGGTTAGGTTTGGGGGTAGGGTTATAGTTTAGGTTTAGAGATAAAGTTGGGGTTCTGGTTAAGATTTAGGGGTAACGTTGAGCTTCTAGGTTGGGTTTCAGGTTATGGTTTAGGTTTAAAGGTAAAGTTAAGGTTCTGGTTCCAATTTAGGGGTAAGTTTGAAGTTCTATTTTAGGTTTAAGGGTAATGTTGAAGTTCTAGGTTGGGTTTCAAGTTAAAGGTTAGATTTAGAGGTAAAGCTGAGGTTCTGGTTAAGATTTAGGGGTAACCTTGAAGTTCTAGGTTGGGGGTAGGGTTTCAGGTCATAGGTTATGTTTAAAGGTAAAGTTGAGGTTCTTTTTTATGATTTAGGGGTAAGTTTGAGTTCTGCTTTAGGTTTAAGGTAAAGGCTGAGGTTCTAGGTTGGGTTTGGGGGTAAGGTTTTAGGTCATAGGTTATGTTTAAAGGTAAAGTTGAGGTTCTGGTTATGATTTAGGGGTAAGTTTGAGTTCTGTTTTAGGTTTAAGGTAAAGGCTGAGGTTCTAGGTTGGGTTTGGGGGTAAGGTTTCAAGTTATAGGTTAGGTTTAGAGGTAAAGTTGAGGTTATGTTAAGATTTAGGGGGAAAGTTAAATTTTTGGCTAGGTTTAGGGGTAAATTTGATGTTCTGAGTTAGGTTTAAGGGAAAGGCTGAGGTTCCGGGTTAGGTTTAAGGGTAAAGTTGATGTTCTGGGTTAGGTTTAGGGGTGAGGTTGAGGTTTCTGGAGTAGATTTAGGGGAAAAGTTTAGGTTTAAGGATAGGTTTCAGGTTATAGGTTTAAGGATAAAGGTGAGATTCTGGTTCAGATTTATAGGTATGGTTGAGGTTCTAGGTTAGGATTAGGGTATAGTTGAGGTTCTTGGTGAGGTTTAGGGGTAAGGTTGAGGTCATAGCCATGGTTTGGGGGCAAGATTCAGGTTCTGCGTTAGGTTTAGGCATACGATTGAAGTTCTGGGGATAGGTTTAGGATAAGGTTGAGGTTCCGGAATACATTTAGGGGTAAATATGAGGTTCTAGGTTAGGTTTAGGGGATGAGAGTGATGTACTAGGTTAGGTTGAGGGTCTCAGTTAGGTTTAAAGGTAAACCTGAATTTCTGCGTTATGTTTAGGAGTTATGTTGATTTTCTAGGTTAGGTTTGGGAAAGGTTAATGTTAGGTTTAGGGGTAAGGTTGAGGTTCTGGTTTAGGTTTAAGGGTAAAGTTGAGGTTCTGGTTTAGGTTTAGTTTGAGGTTGAGGTCCCAAATTAGATTTAGGGGCAAAGTTGAAGTTCTATGTTGGGTTCAATGGTGAGGTGGTTGTTCTGGGTTAGGTTGAGGTTCTCACTTAGGTTTAGGAGTAAAGTTGAGTTCCTGGGTTCAGTTTAAGTGTTAGGTTGAGTTTCTAGGTTGGCTTTGGGGTCAGGTTAAGGTTAAGTTTAGGGCTAGGGTAAGAAATAGATGATATCTTGTAATAGCCACGCCCCCTTACCTGCACTTAAAATAGTCTCCGTCATGTTTCGAAGCCACACCTCTCTGTCAGGCCCCCTGAGGTTACCAACTGGATTTCAAACATACAGAATAACACAATATAGGTAATGAGTTCATCAGCAGAAAGAGAAAATGCCAACAGAAAACGGGGGTTAATTAACCCTAAACTTCCACTAATTCCCAACCGCAACCCAACATATCCCCAACACTAAACCAACCTAACCCCCAGCCAACTCAAATTCAACCTAACCCTGATCCTAACCCAACCTAACCTTGGATCTCGACCGTAGCTCACTCCTGTCCCAATCTTAACCCAACAACATATCCCCAACCCTTAACCAATTTATTCCTAACCCAACCTAACCTTAAGCCTCAACCTAACTCCAACTCCACCTAAACTCAACCTAAACCTCGACCTTAGCTCAGCCCTGTCCCACTCAAGACTAACCACCAGCCTTACACCTATTCTAACCCAACCTATCCTCAACCCTAAACCAACCTAACCGCCAGCCTAACTCAAATTCAACCTAACCCCGACCCTAACCCATCCTAACCTTAGACCTCAACCTATTCCACCTGACCCCAATCTTAACCCAACCTAACCTTAGACCTCAACCTACTCCACCTGACCCCAACCCTAACCTAACCTAAACCTCGACCTTAGCTCACTCCTGTCCCAACCTTAACCCAACTTATCCCCAACCCTAAACCAACCTAACCCCCAGCCTAACTCAAATTCAACCTAACCCTAACCCTAAACCAACCAGACTAACTCAAATTCAACCCTAACTCTAAACCAACCTAACCCTGATCCTAATACAACCTAACCTTAAACCTCAACCTAACTCCATCTAACCCCAACCCTAACCCAACCTAAACCTCGACCTTAGCTCACTCCTTTCCCAACCTTAACCCAACATATCCCCAACCCTAAACCAATTTAATCCTAACCCAACCTAACCTTAAACCTCAACCTAACTCCAACTCCACCTAAACTCAACCTAAACCTCGACCTTAGCTCAGCACTGTCCCACTCAAGACTAACCACCAGCCTTACACCTATTCTAACCCAACCTATCCTCAACCCTAAACCAACCTAACTGCCAGCCTAACTCAAATTCAATCTAACCCGACCCTAACCCAACCGAACATTAGACCTCAACCTACTCCACCTGACCCCAACCCTAACCCAACCTAAACCTCGACCTTAGCTCACTCCTGTCCCAACCTTAACCCAACTTATCCCCAACCCTAAACCAACCTAACCCCCAGCCTAACTCAAATTCAACCTAACCCTAACCCTAAACCAACCAGCCTAACTCAAATTCAACCCTAACCCTAAACCAACCTAACCCTGATCCTAATACAACCTAACCTTAAACCTCGACCTTAGCTCACTCCTTTCCCAACCTTAACCCAACATATCCCCAACCCTTAACCAATTTATTCCTAACCCAACCTAACCTTAAGCCTCAACCTAACTACAACTCCACCTAAACTTAACCTAAACCTCGACCATAGCTCAGCCCTGTCCCACTCAAGACTAACCACCAGCCTTACACCTATTCAAACCCAACCTATCCTCAACCCTAAACCAACCTAACCGCCAGCCTAACTCAAATTCAACCTAACCCCGACCCTAACCCAACCTAACCTTAGACCTCAACCTACTCCACCTGACCCCAACCCTAACCGAACCTAAACCTCGACCTTAGCTCACTTCTGTCCCAACCTTAACCCAACTTATCCCCAACCCTAAACCAACCTAACCCCCAGCCTAACTCAAATTCAACCTAACCCGACCCTAACCCAACCTAAACCTCGACCTTAGCTCACTCCTGTCCCAAACTTAACCCAACTTATCCCCAACCCTAAACCAACCTAACCCCCAGCCTAACTCAAATTCAACCTAACCCTAAACCAACCAGCCTAACTCAAATTCAACCCTAACCCTAAACCAACCTAACCCTGATAAAACCTAACCTTAAACCTAAACCTAACTCCAACTCCATCTAACCCTAATCCTAACCCAACCTTAACCTCGACCTTAGCTCACTCCTGTCCCAACCTTAACCCAACATATCCCCAACCCTAAACCAATTTAATCCTAACCCAACCTAACCTTAAGCCTCAACCTAACTCCAACTCCACCTAAACTCAAAGTAAACCTCAACCTTAGTTCAGCCCTGTCCCACTCAAGACTAACCATCATCCTAACACCTATTCTAACCCAACCTGTCCTCAACCCTAAACCAACCTAACCCCCAGCCTAACTCCAACTCCACCTAACCCCGACCCTAACCCAACCTAAACCTCAACCTTAGCTCACTCTTGTCCCTAACTTAACCCAACATATTCCCAACCCTAAACCAATCCTAACCAATGTAATCCTAACCCAACCTAACCTTAGACCTCAACCTAACTCCAACTCTACCTAACCCCAACCCTAACCCAAACTAAACCTCGACCTTAGCTCACTCCTGTCCAAACCTAACCCAACATATTCCCAACCCTAAACCAATCTAATCCTAACCCAACCTAACCTTAAACCTCAACATAACTTCAACTCCACCAAACCCCAACCATAACCCAACCTAAACCTCGACCTTAGCTCACTCCTGTCCCAACCCTTATCCAACATACCCCGAACACTAACCAAACTAACCCCAGTCCTAACCCCCAAAAAACTCAAGACTAACCATCAACCTAACACAAATCTTAACCCAACCTATTCTTAATACTGAGCTAATCTAACCATATCCCTATCCCAACCAAACCTTAAACCTAATTCTACCCCAATCTTAACTCAACCTAACCTCAATTGAACTTATCCTCAACCCTAAACCAACCTAACCCCCAGCCTAACTCAAATTCAACCTAAACACAGCTCTAACTCCAACCTTAACCCAACCCTAACACTCAACCTAGCTCAAATTTAACCTAACACTAATCCTATCCTAATCCAAAATAAACATAAATCATAACCCAACCTTAACCCAATCTATCCCAACCTCAATGGAACCTTAACCAACTTTCCCTCCAATCCTAAACTAACTCAAAACCTTCAGCTTAACCCAAACTCAACCTAACCACAACCCCAATCCAAACTAAACTAAGCCCTAATCCCAACTTTAACCAAACCTATCCCATACCTCAAAACCAACCAAACCTTGACACTAACCATAAACCTCAACCTAATCTGAACCTTAACCCAACCTAATCCCAGCAATATTCTTAAAACACAACTCAACTCCAATGAAAAAATAAACCTGCACCAAAAACTGTTGGTGCTTGTTAAACCACCATACTAAAAGGATAAAAGAACACTTACCTGAGTTGATACAATCATCCACTGAAATTTTGGAGCGCTCACCTAGTGTTTAACAAATAGAAATTAAAATATTTAAAATGGGTTGGTTCAATTGCTGAAGGGTACTCTGATGGTGCTGAGTTCCCAGGTCTATGTCCATTATGAGGGGTTCCCATCATCCCTGTGCTGAGTTCTCGGGTCTGTACACCCTCTGTGCCCATTATGAGGGGTTCCCACCATCCCTGTGCTGAGTTCCCGGGTCTGTACACCCGCTGTGCCCATTATGAGGGGTTCCCACCATCCCTGTGCTGAGTTCCCGGGTCTGTACACCCGCTGTGCCCATTATGAGTGGTTCCCACCATCCCTGTGCTGAGTTCCCGGGTCTGTACACCCGCTGTGCCCATTATGAGGGGTTCCCACCATCCCTGTGCTGAGTTCCCGGGTCTGTACACCCGCTGTGCCCATTATGAGGGGTTCTCACCATCCCTGTGCTGAGTTCCCGGGTCTGTAAACCCGCTGTGCCCATTGTGAGGGGTTCCCACCATCCCTGTGCTGAGTTCCCGGGTCTGTACACCCGCTGTGCCCATTATGAGGGGTTCTCACCATCCCTGTGCCGAGTTCCCGGGTCTGTACACCCGCTGTGCCCATTATGAGGGGTTCCCACCATCCCTGTGCTGAGTTCCCGGGTCTGTACACCCGCTGTGCCCATTATGAGGGGTTCTCACCATCCCTGTGCTGAGTTCCCGGGTCTGTACACCCGCTGTGCCCATTATGAGGGGTTCCCACCATCCCTGTGCCGAGTTCCCGGTCTGTACACCCGCTGTGCCCATTATGAGGGGTTCTCACCATCCCTGTGCTGAGTTCCCGGGTCTGTACACCCTCTGTGCCCATTATGAGGGGTTCTCACCATCCCTGTGCTGAGTTCCCGGGTCTGTACACCTGATGTGCCCGTTATGAGGGGTTCCCACCATCCCTGTGCTGAGTTCCCGGGTCTGTACACCCGCTGTGCCCATAATGAGGGGTTCCTACCATCCCTGTGCTGAGTTCCCGGGTCTGTACACCCTCTGTGCCCATTATGAGGGGTTCCCACCATCCCTGTGCTGAGTTCCCGGGTCTGTACACCCGCTGTGCCCATTATGAGGGGTTCCCACCATCCCTGTGCTGAGTTCCCGGGTCTGTACACCCTCTGTGCCCATTATGAGGGGTTCCCACCATCCCTGTGCTGAGTTCCCGGGTCTGTACACCCGCTGTGCCCATTATGAGGGGTTCCCACCATCCCTGTGCTGAGTTCCTGGGTCTGTACACCCACTGTGCCCATTATGAGGGGTTCTCACCATCCCTGTGCTGAGTTCCCGGGTCTGTACACCCGCTGTGCCCATTATGAGGGGTCACACCATCCCTGTGCTGAGTTCCCAGGTCTGTACACCCGCTGTGCCCATTATGAGGGGTTCTCACCATCCCTGTGCTGAGTTCCCAGGTCTGTACACCCGCTGTGCCCATTATGAGGGGTTCCCACCATCCCTGTGCCGAGTTCCCGGGTCTGTACACCCTCTGTGCCCATTATGAGGGGTTCCCACCATCCCTGTGCTGAGTTCCGGGTCTGTACACCCGCTGTGCCCATTATGAGGGGTTCCCACCATCCCTGTGCTGAGTTCCCGGGTCTGTACACCCGCTGTGCCCATTATGAGGGGATCCCACCATCCCTGTGCTGAGTTCCCGGGTCTGTACACCCGCTGTGCCCATTATGAGGGTTTCCCAAAATCCCTGTGCTAAGTTCCCGGGTCTGTACACCCGCTGTGCCCATTATGAGGGGTTCCCACCATCCCTGTGCTGAGTTCCCGGGTCTGTACACCCGCTGTGCCCATTATGAGGGGTTCCCACCATCCCTGTGCTGAGTTCCCGGGTCTGTACACCCGCTGTGCCCATTATGAGGGGCTCTCACCATCCCTGTGCTGAGTTCCCGGGTCTGTACCCCCGCTGTGCCCATTATGAGGGGTTCCCACCATCCCTGTGCTGAGTTCCCGGATCTGTACACCCGCTGTGCCCATTATGAGGGGTTCCCACCATCCCTGTGCTGAGTTCCCGGGCCTGTACACCCGCTGTGCCCATTATGAGGGGTTCCCACCATCCCTGTGCCGAGTTCCCGGGTCTGTACACCCGCTGTGCCCATTCTGAGGGGTTCCCACCATCCTTGTGCTGAGTTTACGGGTCTGTACACCCGCTGTGCCCATTATGAGGGGTTCCCACCATCCATGTGCTGAGTTCCCGGGTCTGTACACCCGCTGTGCCCATTATGAGGGGTTCCCACCATCCCTGTGCTGAGTTATCGGGTCTGTACACCCGCTGTGCCCATTATGAGGGGTTCCCACCATCCCTGTGCTGAGTTATCGGGTCTGTACCCCCGCTGTGCCCATTATGAGGGTTCCCACCATCCCTGTGCTGAGTTCCCGGGTCTGTACACCCGCTGTGCCCATTATGAGGGGTTCTCACCATCCCTGTGCTGAGTTTCCCGGGTCTGTACACCCGCTGTGCCCATTATGAGGGGTTCCCACCATCCCTGTGCTGAGTTCCCGGGTCTGTACACCCGCTGTGCCCATTCTGAGGGGTTCCCACCATCCCTGTGCTGAGTTACCGGGTCTGTACACCCGCTGTGCCCATTATGAGGGGTTCCCACCATCCCTGTGCTGAGTTCCCGGGTCTGTACACCCGCTGTGCCCATTATGAGGGGTTCCCACCATCCCTGTGCTGAGTTCCCGGGTCTGTACACCCGCTGTGCCCATTATGAGGGGTTCTCACCATCCCTGTGCTGAGTTCCCGGGTCTGTACACCCGCTGTGCCCATTATGAGGGGTTCCCACCATCCCTGTGCCGAGTTCCCGGGTCTGTACACCCGCTGTGCCCATTATGAGGGGTTCCCACCATCCCTGTGCTGAGTTCCCGGGTCTGTACACCCGCTGTGCCCATTATGAGGGGTTCCCACCATCCATGTGCTGAGTTCCCGGGTCTGTACACCCGCTGTGCCCATTATGAGGGGTTCCCACCATCCCTGTGCTGAGTTATCGGGTCTGTACCCCCGCTGTGCCCATTATGAGGGGTTCCCACCATCCCTGTGCTGAGTTCCCGGGTCTGTACACCCGCTGTGCCCATTATGAGGGGTTCTCACCATCCCTGTGCTGAGTTCCCGGGTCTGTACACCCGCTGTGCCCATTATGAGGGGTTCCCACCATCCCTGTGCTGAGTTCCCGGGTCTGTACACCCGCTGTGCCCATTATGAGGGGTTCCCACCATCCCTGTGCTGAGTTATCGGGTCTGTACACCCGCTGTGCCCATTATGAGGGGTTCCCACCATCCCTGTGCTGAGTTATCGGGTCTGTACACCCGCTGTGCCCATTATGAGGGGTTCTCACCATCCCTGTGCTGAGTTCCCGGGTCTGTACACCCGCTGTGCCCATTATGAGGGGTTCTCACCATCCCTGTGCTGAGTTCCCGGGTCTGTACACCCGCTGTGCCCATTATGAGGGGTTCTCACCATCCCTGTGCTGAGTTCCCGGGTCTGTACACCCGCTGTGCCCATTATGAGGGGTTCTCACCATCCCTGTGCTGAGTTCCCGGGTCTGTACACCCGCTGTGCCCATTATGAGGGGTTCTCACCATCCCTGTGCTGAGTTCCCGGGTCTGTACACCCGCTGTGCCCATTATGAGGGGTTCTCACCATCCCTGTGCTGAGTTCCGGGTCTGTACACCCGCTGTGCCCATTATGAGGGGTTCCCACCATCCCTGTGCTGAGTTATCGGGTCTGTACCCCCGCTGTGCCCATTATGAGGGGTTCCCACCATCCCTGTGCTGAGTTCCCGGGTCTGTACACCCGCTGTGCCCATTATGAGGGGTTCCCACCATTCCTGTGCTGAGTTCCCGGGTCTGTACACCCGCTGTGTGCCCATTATGAGGGGTTCTCACCATCCCTGTGCTGAGTTCCTGGGTCTGTACACCCGCTGTGCCCATTATGAGGGGTTCTCACCATCCCTGTGCTGAGTTCCCGGGTCTGTACACCCGCTGTGCCCATTATGAGGGGTTCCCACCATCCCTGTGCCGAGTTCCCGGTCTGTACACCCGCTGTGCCCATTATGAGGGGTTCTCACCATCCCTGTGCTGAGTTCCCAGGTCTGTACACCCGCTGTGCCCATTATGAGGGGTTCTCACCATCCCTGTGCTGAGTTCCCGGGTCTGTACACCCGCTGTGCCCATTATGAGGGGTTCCCACCATCCCTGTGCTGAGTTCCTGGGTCTGTACACCCGCTGTGCCCATTATGAGGGGTTCCCACCATCCCCGTGCTGAGTTCCCGGGTCTGTACACCCGCTGTGCCCATTATGAGGGGTTCCCACCATCCCTGTGCTGAGTTCCTGGGTCTGTACACCCGCTGTGCCCATTATGAGGGGTTCCCACCATCCCTGTGCTGAGTTCCCGGGTCTGTACACCCGCTGTGCCCATTATGAGGGGTTCCCACCATCCTTGTGCCGAGTTCCCGGGTCTGTACACCTGCTGTGCCCATTATGAGGGGTTCTCACCATCCCTGTGCTGAGTTCCCGGGTCTGTACACCCGCTGTGCCCATTATGAGGGGTTCCCACCATCCCTGTGCTGAGTTCCTGGGTCTGTACACCCGCTGTGCCCATTATGAGGGGTTCCCACCATCCCCGTGCTGAGTTCCCGGGTCTGTACACCCGCTGTGCCCATTATGAGGGGTTCCCACCATCCCTGTGCTGAGTTCCTGGGTCTGTACACCCGCTGTGCCCATTATGAGGGGTTCCCACCATCCCTGTGCTGAGTTCCCGGGTCTGTACACCCGCTGTGCCCATTATGAGGGGTTCCCACCATCCTTGTGCCGAGTTCCCGGGTCTGTACACCCGCTGTGCCCATTATGAGGGGTTCCCACCATCCCTGTGCTGAGTTCCCGGGTCTGTACACCCGCTGTGCCCATTATGAGGGGTTCCCACCATCCCTGTGCTAAGTTCCCGGGTCTGTACACCTGCTGTGCCCATTATGAGGGGTTCCCACCATCCCTGTGCTGAGTTCCCGGGTCTGTACACCCGCTGTGCCCATTATGAGGGGTTCTCACCATCCCTGTGCTGAGTTCCCGGGTCTGTACACCCGCTGTGCCCATTATGGGGAGTTCCCACCATCCCTGTGCTGAGTTCCCGGGTCTGTACACCCGCTGTGCCCATTATGAGGGGTTCCCATCATCCCTGTGCTGAGTTCCCGGGTCTGTACACCCGCTGTGCCCATTATGAGGGGTTCTCACCATCCCTGTGCTGAGTTCCCGGGTCTGTACACCCGCTGTGCCCATTATGAGGGGTTCCCACCATCCCTGTGCCGAGTTCCCGGGTCTGTACACCCGCTGTGCCCATTATGAGGGGCTCTCACCATCCCTGTGCTGAGTTCCCGGGTCTGTACCCCCGCTGTGCCCATTATGAGGGGTTCCCACCATCCCTGTGCTGAGTTCCCGGGTCTGTACACCCGCTCTGCCCATTATGAGGGGTTCCCACCATCCCTGTGCCGAGTTCCCGGGTCTGTACACCCGCTGTGCCCATTATGAGGGGTTCCCACCATCCCTGTGCCGAGTTCCCGGGTCTGTACACCCGCTGTGCCCATTATGAGGGGTTCCCACCATCCCTGTGCTGAGTTCCCGGGTCTGTACACCCGCTGTGCCCATTATGAGGGGTTCCCACCATCCCTGTGCTGAGTTCCCGGTTCTGTACACCCGCTGTGCCCATTATGAGGGGTTCTCACCATCCCTGTGCTGAGTTCCTGGGTCTGTACACCCGCTGTGCCCATTATGAGGGGTTCTCACCATCCCTGTGTCGAGTTCCCGGGTCTGTACACCCGCTGTGCCCATTATGAGGGGTTCCCACCATCCCTGTGCTGAGTTCCCGGGTCTGTACACCCGCTGTGCCCATTATGAGGGGTTCCCACCATCCCTGTACTAAGTTCCCGGGTCTGTACACCCGCTGTGCCCATTATGAGGGGTTCTCACCATCCCTGTGCTGAGTTCCCGGGTCTGTACACCCGCTGTGCCCATTATGAGGGGTTCCCACCATTCCT
This sequence comes from Lithobates sylvaticus, assembly GCA_028564925.1. Classification (NCBI taxonomy): domain Eukaryota; kingdom Metazoa; phylum Chordata; class Amphibia; order Anura; family Ranidae; genus Lithobates; species Lithobates sylvaticus. The sequence goes on along the minus strand of CM053027.1, from coordinate 633,389,039 downwards.
GTGCTGAGTTCCCGGGTCTGTACACCCGCTGTGCCCATTATGAGGGGTTCTCACCATCCCTGTGCCGAGTTCCCGGGTCTGTACACCCGCTGTGCCCATTATGAGGGTTCTCACCATCCCTGTGCTGAGTTCCCAGGTCTGTACACCCGCTGTGCCCATTATGAGGGGTTCTCACCATCCCTGTGCTGAGTTCCCGGGTCTGTACACCCGCTGTGCCCATTATGAGGGGTTCCCACCATCCCTGTGCTGAGTTCCTGGGTCTGTACACCCGCTGTGCCCATTATGAGGGGTTCCCACCATCCATGTGCTGAGTTCCCGGGTCTGTACACCCACTGTGCCCATTATGAGGGGTTCCCACCATCCATGTGCTGAGTTCCCGGGTCTGTACACCCGCTGTGCCCATTATGAGGGGTTCTCACCATCCCTGTGCTGAGTTCCCGGGTCTGTACACCCGCTGTGCCCATTATGAGGGGTTCCCACCATCCCTGTGCTGAGTTATCGGGTCTGTACACCCGCTGTGCCCATTATGAGGGGTTCCCACCATCCCTGTGCTGAGTTATCGGGTCTGTACCCCCGCTGTGCCCATTATGAGGGGTTCCCACCATCCCTGTGCTGAGTTCCCGGGTCTGTACACCCGCTGTGCCCATTATGAGGGGTTCCCACCATCCCTGTGCTGAGTTCCCGGGTCTGTACACCCGCTGTGCCCATTATGAGGGGTTCTCACCATCCCTGTGCTGAGTTCCCGGGTCTGTACACCCGCTGTGCCCATTATGAGGGGTTCTCACCATCCCTGTGCCGAGTTCCCGGGTCTGTACACCCGCTGTGCCCATTATGAGGGGTTCCCACCATCCCTGTGCTGAGTTCCTGGGTCTGTACACCCGCTGTGCCCATTATGAGGGGTTCTCACCATCCCTGTGCTGAGTTCCCAGGTCTGTACACCCGCTGTGCCCATTATGAGGGGTTCTCACCATCCCTGTGCTGAGTTCCCGGGTCTGTACACCCGCTGTGCCCATTATGAGGGGTTCCCACCATCCCTGTGCTGAGTTCCCGGGTCTGTACACTCGCTGTGCCCATTATGAGGGGTTCCCACCATCCCTGTGCTGAGTTATCGGGTCTGTACACCCGCTGTGCCCATTATGAGGGGTTCCCACCATCCCTGTGCTGAGTTATCGGGTCTGTACCCCCGCTGTGCCCATTATGAGGGGTTCCCACCATCCCTGTGCTGAGTTCCCGAGTCTGTACACCCGCTGTGCCCATTATGAGGGGTTCTCACCATCCCTGTGCTGAGTTCCCGGGTCTGTACACCCGCTGTGCCCATTATGAGGGGTTCTCACCATCCCTGTGCTGAGTTCCCGGGTCTGTACACCCGCTGTGCCCATTATGAGGGGTTCCCACCATTCCTGTGCTGAGTTCCCGGGTCTGTACACCCGCTGTGCCCATTATGAGGGGTTCTCACCATCCCTGTGCTGAGTTCCTGGGTCTGTACACCCGCTGTGCCCATTATGAGGGGTTCTCACCATCCCTGTGCTGAGTTCCCGGGTCTGTACACCCGCTGTGCCCATTATGAGGGGTTCCCACCATCCCTGTGCCGAGTTCCCGGTCTGTACACCCGCTGTGCCCATTATGAGGGGTTCTCACCATCCCTGTGCTGAGTTCCCAGGTCTGTACACCCGCTGTGCCCATTATGAGGGGTTCACACCATCCCTGTGCTGAGTTCCCGGGTCTGTACACCCGCTGTGCCCATTATGAGGGGTTCCCACCATCCCTGTGCTGAGTTCCTGGGTCTGTACACCCGCTGTGCCCATTATGAGGGGTTCCCACCATCCCCGTGCTGAGTTCCCGGGTCTGTACACCCGCTGTGCCCATTATGAGGGGTTCCCACCATCCCTGTGCTGAGTTCCTGGGTCTGTACACCCGCTGTGCCCATTATGAGGGGTTCCCACCATCCCTGTGCTGAGTTCCCGGGTCTGTACACCCGCTGTGCCATTATGAGGGGTTCCCACCATCCTTGTGCCGAGTTCCCGGGTCTGTACACCTGCTGTGCCCATTATGAGGGGTTCTCACCATCCCTGTGCCGAGTTCCCGGGTCTGTACACCCGCTGTGCCCATTATGAGGGGTTCCCACCATCCCTGTGCTGAGTTCCCGGGTCTGTACACCCGCTGTGCCCATTATGAGGGGTTCCCACCATCCCTGTGCTGAGTTCCCGGGTCTGTACACCCTCTGTGCCCATTATGAGGGTTCTCACCATCCCTGTGCCGAGTTCCCGGGTCTGTACACCCGCTGTGCCCATTATGAGGGGTTCCCACCATTCCTGTGCTGAGTTCCCTCCCACTGATACCAATGACGGGGCACTATTCCTCGCACTGACACCAATGATGGGGCACTATTTATCCCACTGATACCTAATTGGCTTGGGTACAATATGAGCATACTACTAGATTTGGGGTTGTATGTGGTGGAGGCACAGATACCTACCTTGAATAAGTGCACAGTTGAAGTTACTGCACCACCTTCCTGTGCTGTTCAGATAGAACTCATTAAGTTCTCCCTGAGTTTGCATGACGGTAAAAACTTCATAACCCGGGAACACCACCTCCTCTTCATCCGGATACTCTGAGAACCTGTCTACGGGGACCCCAGAGCAGCCCAGCACAGTAAAGAACGAGGTGTTCCCCGCCTGGGAGGCTACAGACTGATTGGAAGACGTATGGAGAAAGTGACCAAACTTGACCCTGGTGGTTCCACTGGGCAACCAGTACAGGAGATCTTCGTAGCCTTGATACGTAGTATGATGTTCCCCCTTGCAGTCTTTGTATAAGAGCTGCAGAGCCACCGTCAGATAATAGTGCAGGAACTTAAAGTGGAAATCGTCCATATAAGAGCGGTACGATTTCCCAGCGGACTTCACCGCCTCGTTAAACCTTTTTCGAATAAAACCCGTGTAGGCCACTATAGCGACTGCATGGAGGTCACCGAAACCTTCAGGGAGATGGAGGTCAACCGAATCCTTTGTTTTGTGACTCCATATGTTCTCCGCTTCCTTCCAGGCCCTCCGGAAATCCTTGTTGGCGGCCATTTCAGCCTTGAAAATGCCTTGTGTTTTAATCTGGTCCTCCATGGCTTGGCGGCAGCCCAAGTATTGGTCATCGAAAGCCATTTCCGCAAGGCCCAACTCTTCAAGGACTTCTTCCTTCTGATGAGCAAAAAAGCATTATAGCAATTATATCTTTCTGAGTCCTCCAACAAATGCAGCATTGTCTCTTTTCAATGGTTATGGCTAGGGGGTTAAGCTTTACAGGGTAGGTGAAGGGTTCCGGTTAAAATTTAGAGTTTTGGTGAATAGGAATGAAGGGTTAGGCTTAGGTTGGGGGTTTTAGTTAGGTTTATGTTTTAGAGTATGTTAGGGTTTGGTATTAGGGGGTCGGTTGATTTGGGTTTGTGTTATGAGATGTAGGGTGGTTATGGTCAGTAACGTTGGCTATGCTTGGGTTGGGTTGCAGATTGGAGCCTAGGGGCTACGTAGGGCCAGCTATAAGGATATGTTTGACAGGAGTGACAGAGCGAGACGTTGTCACTGTGACAATGGAGGAGAATCTGAGGCAGCATTCACATTGAGGACTAATTTGAGGTACCGGACTATCGTTTTTGAGCGGAGAAAGCTGTGTTTTTGGATCGGAACCTTCAATCCTGTGCCTGGATTTTACCTGTACCTGAGTACACAGGTGTGCAGGGTCAATATACACTCAGGTTTGAGGATAGGGCTTAGGGCTCCCAGTTTGGAGACCGCTCACAGTTTAGGAGGCAGAAAGTCTCACCCAAGGGTCAGAGGTTCCCCAGCCAGGAGCCAAGAGACCGGAGGTCCAACCCAGGGGTCAGAGGTGCCCCAGCCAGGAGTCAAAAGCCGGGAGGTCTCACCCAGGGGTCAGAGATGCCCCAGCCAGGATTCAAGAGACAGGAGGTCTCACCCAGGGGTCAGACGTGACCAAACTAGCAGGCAGGAGTTCTCACCAAGGGGTCAGAAATGCCCAAGCCAGGAGGTCAGAAGTGCCCCAGCAGGAGACAGGAGGTCTCACCCATGGGTCAGAGGTGCCCCAGCAAGCAGCTCAGAGACAGGTTTCCCCCAGGGGTCAGAGGTGCCCTAGCCAGGAGACAGGAGGTCTCACAGAGGGGTCAGAAGTGCCCCAGCCAGCAGTCAAGAGACAGGAGGTCTCATTCCAGGAGTCAGGTGGGCTCCTATGGGGGTGTACAGTCAGAGGGACTGGTAAGAATAGCAGCCGTGCTGCCAACAAGGGGGTCAGGTGGCTCCATATGTTCACAGTGAAGTGGAAGAACCCCTACGTGGGCAACTGATGTCTATGTGAACTTTCAATTTTATTTAATAAATGCTGCCACACCCTAGAATACAGTTTGGACTGGCACAACCCAATAAAACAGCCCCTACCACGTGATTATAATCTCTCCAATACCACACAGGGGATAGGATTGGGTGTAGCAGTGGTTCCCAACCTCCGTCCTCATGTACACCTAACAGTCTGTGTTTTGGGAATTTCTCCTTAGATAAAATACCTCTCATAAATACCAAGTCAATGGCATTGATTTAAAGCACCTGTTCAAGTTGGAAGAACTCCTGAAAACATGGCCTGGGTACTTGGAGCTGAAGTTGGGAACCACTCAGGTATAGGATTGGAGGTTACTTTACATTTTTTGAGTTAGGAGTTAAAAATGATTATTTTATACATTACTGATGGATACATGACAATATTAGGTGCTTATGATAGGTTCTCTATATAATAACACATCCACTTGCTAGAATGTCTTTTGCTTTCCAAGAACATAGTAGGCCTTGGAATGTGATGTTACAATGACCATGGAAGGTCCTGTGCAGTCTGTGAAGGGGCAGAGACGCCTAACATTCTAGAGAGGTTGCTGATGAGGTGTTCCAAAATAACAGAACTTAAAGTGGAAGTAAACCCCCCTATCGTTTTCAGCCAAGGAAGCTGCCATCTTTGCCTCTGTTTAATCTTCAACTGCCACAGTGCTGCACATGTGATCCGTTATGACACCAGCCATTGGATAGTTTGACTGTTTGGTTGAGAGCACAGCCAATGTGCAGTTAGCATTCCCGGCATGCCTTTTTTTTAAACTGTTAAATCGATGGGTTTACTTCCGCTTTAATGTTTCTTGTTATTCGGTTTATGCAGATTCTTAATGGGTTCACGCTTCAGGGAGATCTTATGTGGCAACTGTCCTAAAAAGCTTATGCTTCTGTAAAGATGTTTTTTGACAATCAACTATGTCAGATTTCCAAGGTCATGTTTATCTCTCTTTGCGTTATTCTTTACTACTGTGTAACTCTCTGTACTTTTACTTTGTAACTCTTCTCTTCTAAATAAACTTTCAAAAGCTTATCCATCAGCAGAGGGTGTTGGGTTCCTTATTTTATTTCAGGCATTTACCAGATTTCGGGTTAGAGTAACTTGGGTTTGGTTTGGCCGGTTTTGGGTTGGGTTTGTCAGTTTTTGATTGGGTTGGGTTTGGTTTGTCAGTTATGGGTTGGGTTGGGTTTGATTGATTTTAGGTTGGGTTTGGTTTGGTTGGCTTTGGGTTGGGTTTGGGTATGGATTTGGGCTGAGTTTTGTTTGTCGGTTTTGGGTTTGTCAGTTTTGGGTTAGGTTGGATTTTTCGGTTTTGGGTTGGGTTGGGTTTGGTTTGAATGGTTTTGGTCTGGGTTGGGTTTGTCGTTTTTGGGTTTGGTTGGCTTTGGTTTGTCTGTGTTGGGTTGGGTTTGTCGGTTTTTGGTTGGGTTGGGTTGGGTTTGGTTGGTTTTGGGTTGGGTTTGGTCTTGTTAGATTGTACGTTCAGGTTTTATGGGATGTGTAGCATTAGATTTAGGTATTTAAAAAATAAAGATTAGGATTGAGAAGATGAAAGATTAGATGTTGGGTTTATTTTCTGGGATTCCAGTTAAATTGTGGTTTAGAATAAAGGTTGAGTTACGTTGAGGATCAGGGTTTGGAGGTTATGTAGGGCTAGTGTTACGAATAATAGATAACGGTTTGCACTGATATTTAGGATTTAGAATAGGATTTAAAAGGATTAGACAAAGGTTTGGGGTTAGGGGTTGATTTGTGATCTGGGGTTGGTGTAACGACTGTGCCAAAGCAAACCACACACCAGTTTTTTAGGAGGACAATAATGTCCATACCAATGCTATTCCAAATCTGAAAAATTTGAGAGACTCAGAGCACAATCCCTTTAAGAAGGTGAGAAAAAGAAATACCCCAAGTAATGGAGACATCCCATAATACATACCTCCGCCTTCACCTTCAGGATGAACAGGCAGAAGATGGTTAGGATTCTCCCGAGACTACTCATGCTGGTTGGTGCAATGATGATCTATCAGGAGAAACACATCAAGTGGTCATTTTAGGGCTGTTGATGGTGGAATGTGTTTATTTTTTCCTCCAATTTGCAGCAAATATTGACAGAGGGACGTTCTAATTACTGCACATAAATCATCAATGGTCCTTCATTAGGGGTCTGTGTATAAAATATTTTGCCCCTCAAATTCTGAACATATTTTGCTTATGTTGATTTCCTATGATCATCAGCTCCATCTAATGGCCATAATGTAGTATTTGCCTGATTGAGATATTTCAGGAAAATATGTATATTCTGACCACTAGATGGAGCTGACAATCATAGGAAGTCAACATAAGCAAAAAATATGGGCAAAATGCAATGCTTGTGACATTCACCACTCCCTGATGAAGGACTTCTGATGATTGGCCATGTGCAGTGTGACGAACCCTTGTCCTCAACGGGACTATGTCCACCGTAAATGCTTCCTTTGTCCAGACTCCAGAGCCAGCACTATCCAAGACCCTTTAGCCCACCCAGTCACTAGTCGTAATGCGGTTTAGGGTGAAAAACAGCAGACTCCCTTTATTCAAGCACATGTAACAATAGATATACAACTCAGAGACACTCCCACCCTTGGATTCAGGGCGGGGTAAACTGTCCAATAACAATAGACACACGGGTCAGGTGTATTCAAAGTTCTCATCAGTAAACAGTCAGCAGGGGGAGCTGTTGGAGGAGTCCCCCCCCCCCACCCACTCCACAGAGATACACATCCCATAATATACCTTTCTTCTGAGGCAGACAGACACAATAAAACAATGGAATACAACCACACCCCAAACGATCCCAGCAAAGAGTCCAACAGCATGAGACGACACACAATATATACATATATACAACATTCCAGTATGGCTGTACCGTCCGACTAGCACAGATCATAGTGGGGTTCTCGTCACCCTGTGCCCCTAATGGACACAGGGTGATTTACACATAGGTGGGGCTGGGGGAGCTGGACACAGAGTCTCCAGAGCTCTCCAAGGTAAGCTCAGTTCCACAAACCCCCCACCCAAAGTGACTCCCGTCACACATCTCCCCTTTCGGCAGGAGACTAACACGGGAGGAGACCCCAGACAGGTTGAATCTGAAGTTAGTCAGTAGTTCCAGTCGCCCAATGCCGGTACCCACACAGTACCCCAAATAAATTGTCCCAAACAGAGCATTACTCGCCCAGTCAACCTCTACCTCTCTCAGAGAACATATCCGCCACTGGGGAGAGGCGTGGACTGGCCCTTCTCCCTGGAGTCCTTTTCGGCCGCTAGAGAGAAGACAGGGTGGCTGGACTCACTCCATCATGCTGTTGGGGATCTGGGCCAACTGCCCAGCATCCTTGGTGTATACACGTGGAGACTGAAGTCCCATCCACTTTTGGTAGGTGAAAATCCCCCAGTGCTTGCAAAGCATGGATGACATCCTCCTGTCTCAGTGCCGCACCAATTTTTGGGGTTGTGTCAGTGGAGTCCCATCCACTACCACAGGAACTCCCTCTTCTGTAATGTCGCGTTCACACGAGCGGAATTTCCGTCCGAAAAATCTTGGATGGTTTTTCCAACAAAATTCCGCTCAAGCTTGTCTTGCATACACAAGGTCACACAAAAGTTCTCTGAACTTTGGACCATGGTGGTGACTTGATCCCAGACTCCGTGACCTCTGTTTAGGTCCCATGTTGTTCTCACTTAAAATATGGCGATCCTCTTGTGTCAAACTCTCCTTAGCCCCTCCCTGCCCCCCCCCCCTTCAAATGTTCTCTTCAACCCATTGCTCCCAGATAGCTTATCCCAGTCCAGAATGTTTCCTTGAGCCAAAGCAGGCCTGTTGCAGCTCCGACACTTTGTACACCCTGTTACTCGCAAATTCTATTCATTCTCAGACCTTCAATCTAAAAGCCAAATCCCTAATCATCTATCCTTCTCATACCTCCAAATATCCCATTATCTAGCCTCCCTCTCACCAACACTCACCCTAACAAAACCTACACATTTTGAGATCGTCTGTTCTCAGGGACCGTACCAACTGCCACTAATATCCGAAATATACCGAATACTACAAGAAAACCTTCCGCTCTCCAGAGATCCCCACTCTTACATGGTCAAATGGTCTCATGCTTTACAACAACAAATATCCCCTTCCCAATGGGCCAAAGTTTGGATATCTACCTCCGAAATCTCTCGATGTGTGGCACAGAAAGAGACAGCCTATAAGGTGTTATTCTTTTGGTATAGGACCCCTGAGATACTGCATCGCTACCACCCGTCCCTTTCTTCCCCTTTTCTGGAGATGTGGTAAGCTCAGGGGTACCCATTATCACATCTTTTGGCAGTGCGAATTGATAGCCCCCTTTTGGTCTACGGTCTCAACAATGCTCCAACAGGTCTTAGATATCTCCATCCCGCTGGACCCAATGTACCTCCTTCTAGGTCTCCCAATCCCTGGGTTAGGAAAGGCCTCAAATAAACTGGCTTCATACATTTTATTAGCAGCCAAAAGAGCTATTCCAGCATGTTGGCTATCAACTTCCCCTCCCCCTTCCCAGAACCAACTGATACAAAGTATTCGTGATATCCGCAGAATGGCGCATATGACAGCCCTGACAGAAGAGGATGCCATTGATAGATTTGATAAGATATGGGCATGGGCGTCCGCAGAACTTTTTTCAGGGGGGGGCATAATTTTAGGGTCACCCATGCACCGCCCCTTTTCGACAATGTCATTATCGCATTATTATGGTCAGAGTCTGCAGACGTAGTACAGTCCCTAGGATAAGTAATGGGTAACGGCCAACAGGCTCTCTTACCAGACCCAGCGAAACTACAGCAGTGATCACTCCGGCTGGACGATCGTTCACTCTGGGTTCCCCGGGGGGCGACACTGGTCAGTAGTGTAGCATGTCTGTACCCTGGTAGTGGCTCAGTCATTCTCTCTCTGGTGGCGCTGGCCAGTGTGGCTCTCTCTCTGGTGGTGCTGGACAGCATGACTCTCTTTTGTGGCCCTGGCAGGCTCTCTCTCTGGCTTCCGCCCAGCACACTCCTCGTCCTGTAGCGCTCTCTCCCTCAGCGTCTTTCCAGGCTGCAGTCTCTCAATCTCTCTCTCTCTCGAGCTGTAGCCTCCTCCCTGTGGAAAATGGAGCCGCCAATCTTTTAGGACTACCTGTCCCATGAAGCTTGCCTCTCCTAGTCACCTTTGATTGGCCCTCAGTTATGGCCAATAGGGAAGGAACGGAGCAGGGCAGGAAGCTGGGTGGGGAACCTGGTGAGAGCCGCCGTCTCTTCTCCCTGACAGAAGAATGGGTGGGGCGAGCGGGGGAAACCTCTGATAGCCCGCAGCTCGCCATTCTTCCGTCACAGCGCCGCCGAGTTCTCTGCTGGACTGAGCAGGGAAAAGAGCCCAAAGTCACACTACACTTGACAGCACCTTAATGGTGTCACCCCACTGGTGGGTGGCACCCGGGTGCGGCACCTCGACAGAGACACAACTGTGCTGAATTTAAGATCCGATCCCTGATTCCAGGGGGGGGGGCACTTGACCCCCCTTGCCCCTACCTGCGGACGCCCATGGATATGGGATCCCTGGGATCACTCAATATATGGCTCCTCCCATGGTCAATCCCTATCCTGACCCTTTTGAAATTTAACTAAGGTCTCCCAAGGACCCCCCTTCCCCCTCTACCCACCCCCTTCCTCCTCTTTCCACATTCCCCTAGACATGTGCGATAAGTTTCGTACGAGTCGGAAATTCGTACGAATTTTTCGAAATTCGTACATTCGTACGAATCCGAATTACGAATTTTTACGAATACGAATTACGAATTTTTACGAATACGAATTCTGTACGAAATACGAAATTTCATTTACGAATTTCGGATCCAAATTGTCCGAATCCAAACTACCAAATGATGAATTTCAACTAATATGAAAGAAATTATAGCGGATATAACGAATGATTCGAATGAATTCGAGATTCAGTATAACGAATATCGACACTCTACGAATAATAACGAATTATCCGAAAAGGTATTAACGTTACATAACACAAGACTATTGTCTATTGTTCACCAATCACTCAGAGGAAGTGCGAAATACAAAATTTAGTTTACGTATAGGAAATTTCGTATTTCGTACTTCCTCTGAGTGATTGGTGAACAATAGACAATAGACTTGTGTTATGTAACGTTAATACGTTTCGGATAATTCGTTATTATTCGTAGAGTGTCGATATTCGTAACGATTCGTAACGATTTTTTTCCGTTCCGTATAAAAAAAATTCGTAATTCGTGTACGAAATTTAATTCGGATTCGTACGAAATACGAATTTCGTACGAAATACCCATGTCTACATTCCCCTGGCAAGGGAGACAGTCTCGCAATTTAAAGTGATGACTTTTGTTAAGACGATCACCTCCTACAGTGGTATACACACCTGATGTTTATCTACCTCTTTATAATTTTAATTTATTTTAATTTATCTTTATTTTCGTTGTATTATTTTCTTTTTTCCATTTCCTGGACTTTCCCTATTATTCCGTCTCACGATATGTGTTGTAATATTTCTCAATTACACAACTTTGTATTTGATGTTCCTGAAATACTGTACGATTTGTACTGTTATGTTGTTTCTTACATTTCAATAAAAATCCAATTTAAAAAAAAAAAAGAAGGCGGTGACGTACAACACAACGACGAGCCGAGAAAATGAAGTTCGATGCTTCCGAGTGTGCGTCGAATTGTTTCCGAGCATGTGTGATTTTTTTCCGCGTCCGAATTGCATACAGACGATCGCATTTTCGGATAGGAACTTTTCCCGACCGAAAAATAGAGAACGTGCTCTCAATCTTTTGCTGGCTGGAATTCCGACAAACTTTAATAAAATAAATAATAAAGCATAAAAGCAACCAGCCCCCTCCGACCACTCGTGTGCATGCACGCCCATAAAAACAATGTTTCCTATGCTTCAGTGATGAATAGACACAGGAGTGATTGGTACTGATCACTCACTGTCTTCATTCAGGAAGGAAGGGGCCAGGAAATGACATATTTACCAACCCCTTCCCCCGCTCTCAATCCTGAAACATTGCCCTGTGTGCCCGCATCAGCAACTGGCGGGAGAGGAGAGGAGGAGGAGGAGGAGCCGGAAGTGCTGTGGGACAAAGGCGCAAATGGGGGGCCCGGAAAGCAGATGGGAAGGGGCACACGGGGGGCCCGAAGAGAAGATGGGCAGGGGTACACAGGGGGGCCCGGAGAGCAGATGGAAAGGGGTACACAGGGGGGACCGGAGAGCAGATGGGAAGGGGTACACAGAGGGGCTCGGAGAGCAGATGGGAAGGGGTACACGGGGGGGCTCGGAGAGCAGATGGGAAGGGGTACACAGGGGGGCCCGGAGAGCAGAAGGGAAGGGGTACACAGGGGGGCTCGGAGAGCAGATGGGAAGGGGTACACAGGGGGGCCCAGAGAGCAGATGGGAAGGGGTACACAGGGGGGCCCGGAGAGCAGATGGAAAGGGGTACACAGGGGGGCCCAGAGAGCAGATGGGAAGGGGACCACGGGGGGCCCGTAGAGAAGATGGGCAGGGGTACACAGGGGGGCCCAGAGATCAGATGGGAAGGGGCACACGGGGGGCCCGGAGAGCAGATGGGAAGGGGCACACAGGGGGGCCCGGAGAGCAGATGGAAAGGGGTACACAGGGGGGCCCAGAGAGCAGATGGGAAGGGGACCACGGGGGGCCCGTAGAGAAGATGGGCAGGGGTACACAGGGGGGCCCAGAGAGCAGATGGGATTGAGCACACAGGGGGCCCAAAGAGCAGATGGGAAGGGGCACACAGGTGGGCCCAGAGAGCAGATGGGAAGCGGCACACAGGGGGGCCCGGCGAGCAAATGGGAAGGGGCACATGGGGGGGCCCAGAGAGCAGATGGGAAGGGGCACACGGGGGGTAGAGAGAAGATGGGCAGGGGTACACAGGAGGGCCCAGAGAGCAGATGGGAAGGGGCACACAGGGGGCCTGGAGAGCAGATGGGAAAGGGCACACAGGGGGCCTGGAGAGCAGATGGGAAAGGGCACACAGGGGGGCCCGGAGAGCAGATGGGAATGGGCACACGGGAGGGCCCGGAGAGAAGATGGGCAGGGGTACACAGGGGGGCCCAGAGAGCAGATGGGAAGTGGCACACAGGGGGGCCCGGTGAGCAGATGGGAAGGGGCACACAGGGGAGCCCGTAGAGGACATGGGAAAGGACACACGGGGGGCAGAAAGCAGATGGGAAGGGGCACACAGGGGGCCCGGAGAGCAGATGGAAGGGGCACACAGGGGGGCCCGGAGAGCAGATGGGAAGGGGCACACAGGGGGGCCCGTAGAGGACATGGGAAAGGACACACGGGGGGCAGAAAGCAGATGGGAAGGGGCACATGTGCTAGGACTAAGCCCCCTGCAGTGCAGCCGGAGGGATAAAGAGGAGGAGTCACCTTGTCTACCCCTGACCTTCTTCTGCAGGTCCTGTAGTGTGGAGCATGTGCCCCCTGGGGGTCTGGACAGAGTCTAAGTGAGAGGACTAGCTGGAGTCACCTTGTCTACCTTTGACCTCCTTCTGTAGGTCCTGTAGCGTGGGGCACGTGCCTCGGGGGGTCGGGACAGAGTCTTCTAAATGTGGCAAGTTCATGAGAAATCCAAGAGTCTAATAGGCAGTAAATCCACAAGGCCGCGATCAGTCCATGATCTGGTGATAATTCACAAAGGCAATAAAGTTTATGAGGGTCTACAGGCTCCATACCCTTCCCCCCCCCTGTAACCATGACTGGGCTCCCATCACCCCCCTCCCTCCCCCAAGGGGGTATTACTATGGCAGAGTAATAGCTACATTTTGGCAGTATTTCCCCTAAGCAACACCTGGGGCACTTAGTGAGCCCTATTCATATGGTATGATCTGCAGGGGGTGGTGACCTTGCTAAAAAGAGCGGGAAAATGTTGACCATTCCTGCTCAGTTACCCTCAGCTAAGGGACGCATCAACAGTGCAACATCGAGACATTGTAACAATTTGCCCTTGGACGACATGTTTGGCTTAAGAACCGCAACACAGAGAGAAAAAAACAAACATTTAAACATTCAGAACCCTGTAGGAGGCACCTACTTACAGGCAGGGAGGGGAGGGAGGGACTGTACAACTTGGCGCCAACATCTGCCCAACCGCTCTCCTAACACTCGTAGGGGTAATAACCAGAATCCAAAACCCAACAGAATGTTATTTAGCCTCCGGACTAGTATTGAGACCACCCTGGATCAGCTCACACCTGCAGATGTGTCCCATCACACCCCATGCATCCCATCCCCCAACAACATCCCCCCCCCCCAGGGGAAAAGACAAATACCCCAGATGGGTAACAAGGTGTGGCCAGTGCTTAACCTCCTGCATACTGCTACAGACCTTCTACTGCCACCTACTTATCTTATGAAACCTATGCCGAAGGTACACTCCAAATCTCCCAGAACCCCCTAAATCACCAAGGTGAATCCATTGGCCGAGTGTCCTCTCTATCTAATATTGGTATATAGACGATCATTCATTTCATTAATTAGTCATCAATATACCATCAGTATTATGGAATGGAAAGTTCTACCTTGTCTTCTCTCTCCTCAATCGGGGGTTTCTCCTCTGTGAACGATGCGTAGAACAGAACGACTCTGCAGCTGCCACAAGACTATATCTGGCACATCCCCGAGGACCTTCAAGGCCTCTTTGCATATTTTAAATCTTACTTCTTTTTTTTTACTTTGCAGGAAATATTACACAACTCCAGACCAGCAACACCATCCCCACATAGATATCATGCCTAAACCCTTCTCACTGCCAGATTCCTCCACCGGTCAGCCTTCTCCCCATAATACTGGTACTCACCAACTCATCTTATGGTGCCTCCATAGTTCCAGAACCAACACCACTTACCAAAGCCAGCAGCCTGACACCAATGATCTTTTTGGACACCATCCCCACATAGAGGTCCCGACTAACTCTTCTCACTGACAGATTCCTCCACCGGTCAGCCTTCTCCCCATAATACTGGTACTCACCAACTCATCTTATGGTGCCTCCATAGTTCCGGAACCAACACCACTTACCAAAGCCAGCAGCCTAACAACAATGATCTTTTTGGACACCACCCCCACATAGAGGTCCCGACTAACTCTTCTCACTGACAGATTCCCCCACCGGTCAGCCTTCTCCCCATAGTACTGGTACTCACCAACTCATCTTATGGCGCCTCCATAGTTCCAGAACCAACACCACTTACCAAAGCCAGCAGCCTGACAACAATGATCTTTTTGGACACCACCCCCACATAGATATCATGCCTAAACTCTTCTCACTGCCAGATTCCTCCACCGGTCAGCCTTCTCCCCATAATACTGGTACTCACCAACTCATCTTATGGTGCCTCCATAGTTCCAGAACCAACACCACTTACCAAAGCCAGCAGTCTGACAACAATGATCTTTTTGGACACCACCCCCACATAGATATCATGCCTAAACTCTTCTCACTGCCAGATTCCTCCACCGGTCAGCCTTCTCCCCATAATACTGGTACTCACCAACTCATCTTATGATGCCTCCATAGTTCCAGGACCAACACCACTTACCAATGCCAGCAGCCTAACAACAATGATCTTTTTGGACACCACCCCCACATAGAGGTCCCGACTAACTCTTCTCACTGACAGATTTTTCCACCAGTCAGCCTTCTCCCCATAATACTGGTACTCACCAACTCATCTTATGGTGCCTCCATAGTTCCAGAACCAACACCACTTACCAAAGCCAGCAGTCTGACAACAATGATCTTTTTGGACACCACCCCCACATAGATATCATGCCTAAACTCTTCTCACTGCCAGATTCCTCCACCGGTCAGCCTTCTCCCCATAATACTGGTACTCACCAACTCATCTTATGATGCCTCCATAGTTCCAGGACCAACACCACTTACCAATGCCAGCAGCCTGACAACAATGATCTTTTTGGACACCACCCCCACATAGAGGTCCTGCCTAACTCTTCTCACTGACAGATTTTTCCACCAGTCAGCCTTCTCCCCATAATACTGGTACTCACCAACTCATCTTATGGTGCCTCCATAGTTCCAGAACCAACACCACTTACCAAAGCCAGCAGTCTGACAACAATGATCTTTTTGGACACCACCCCCACATAGATATCATGCCTAAACTCTTCTCACTGCCAGATTCCTCCACCGGTCAGCCTTCTCCCCATAATACTGGTACTCACCAACTCATCTTATGGTGCCTCCATAGTTCCAGAACCAACACCACTTACCAAAGTCAGCAGCCTGACAACAATGATCTTTTTGGACACCACCCCCACATAGATATCATGCCTAAACTCTTCTCACTGCCAGATTCCTCCACCGGTCAGCCTTCTCCCCATAATACCGGTACTCACCAACTCATCTTATGGTGCCTCCATAGTTCCAGAACCAACACCACTTACCAAAGCCAGCAGTCTGACAACAATGATCTTTTTGGACACCACCCCCACATAGATATCATGCCTAAACTCTTCTCACTGCCAGATTCCTCCACCGGTCAGCCTTCTCCCCATAATACTGGTACTCACCAACTCATCTTATGGTGCCTCCATAGTTCCAGAACCAACACCACTTACCAAAGCCAGCAGTCTGACAACAATGATCTTTTTGGACACCACCCCCACATAGATATCATGCCTAAACTCTTCTCACTGCCAGATTCCTCCACCGGTCAGCCTTCTCCCCATAATACTGGTACTCACCAACTCATCTTATGGTGCCTCCATAGTTCCAGAACCAACACCACTTACCAAAGTCAGCAGCCTGACAACAATGATCTTTTTGGACACCGCCCCCACATAGATATCATGCCTAAACTCTTCTCACTGCCAGATTCCTCCACTGGTCAGCCTTCTCCCCATAATACTGGTACTCACCAACTCATCTTATGGTGCCTCCATAGTTCCAGAACCAACACCACTTACCAAAGCCAGCAGCCTGACAACAATGATCTTTTTGGACACCACCCCCACATAGAGGTCCTGACTAACTCTTCTCACTGACAGATTTTTCCACCAGTCAGCCTTCTCCCCATAGTATTGGTACTCCCCAACCCATGTGGTGGCTAACCATAGAAAAGAGTGGTGTTCTAGTTCTGGTATAGGAGGACGTATAAAGGGGGCCACTCAGAACGCAGGTTGGACCCCCAACAACCATCTACATCAGCCATTCTCAACCAGAAGGCTGTGGATCCCTAGGGTTCCTCCAGAATTATCTAGGGGTTTACTTGAGCTGTGGCTGATGACCTTCCATCTTATGGTGCCTCCATAGTTCCAGGACCATCGCCACTTACCAAAGTCAGCAGCCTGACAACAATGATCTTTTTTGGACACAATTCCCACATAGATGTCCTGCCTAACTGCCTCACTCCCAGATTCCTCCACTGGTCAGCCTTTCCCCCAAAGTATTGGTACTCACCAACCCATCTTATAATGCCTCCATAGTTCCAGGACCAACACCACTTACCAAAGCCAGCAGCCTGACACCAATGATCTTTTTGGACACCACCCCCACATAGAGGTCCTGACTAACGCCTCACACTGCCAGATTCCTGCACCAGTCAGCCTTCTCCCCATGGTATTGGTAGTCACCAACCCATGTAATGGCTGACCGCAGAAAGGAGTGGTGACCGGGCTCAGCCTCCTATGTTCTGGTATAGGTGGATGTTTCTGAGCCCAACAACCATCTACCTCAGCCATTTTCAACCAGGAGGCTGTGGATCCCTAGGGTTCCTCCAGAAGCTGCCAGAGATTCCTTTAGCTCTGGCTGATGACCTCCCATGTTATGGTGACGGCATAGTTACTGGACCAACACCACTTACCAAAGCCAGCAGCCTGACCCCAACTATCTATTTAGACACCATCACCGCATAGAGGTCCTGCCTAACTCTTCTCACTGCAAGATTCTTCCACTAGTCAGCCATCTTCCCCATGGTACTGGTACTCACCAACCCATGTGGTGGCTGACCATAGAAAGGAGTGGTGTTCTAGTTGTGGTATAGGAGGATGTATAAAGGGGGCCACTCAGAACGCAGGTTGGACCCCCGACAACCATCTACATCGGCCATTCTCAACCAGAAGGCTGTGGATCCCTAGGGTTCCTCCAGAATTTTCTAGGGGTTCCTTGAGCTGTGGCTGATGACCTTCCATCTTATAATGCCTCCATAGTTCAAGAACCAACAACACTTACCAAAGCCAGCAGTCTGACAACAATATCTTTTTGGACACCACCCCCACATAGAGGTCCTGGCTAACGCCTCACACTGCCAGATTCTTCCACCGGTCAGCCTTCTCCCCATGGTATTGGTACCCCCCAACCCATGTGGTGGCTAACCATAGAAAAGAGTGGGGTCTAGTTCTGGTATAGGAGGACGTATAAAGGGGGCCACCAGAACGCAGGTTGGACCCCCAACAACGGTCTACATCGGCCATTCTCAACCAGAAGGCTGTGGATCCCTAGGGTTCCTCCAGAATTTGCTAGGGGGTTCCTTGAGCTCTGGCTGATGACCTCCCATGTTATGGTGACTACATAGTTACTGGACCAACACCACTTACCAAAGCCAGCAGCCTGACCCCAACTATCTATTTAGACACCATCACCGCATAGAGGTCCTGCCTAACTCTTCTCACTGCAAGATTCTTCCACTAGTCAGCCGTCTTCCCCATGGTACTGGTACTCACCAACCCATGTGGTGGCTGACCATAGAAAGGAGTGGTGTTCTAGTTCTGGTATAGGAGGATGTATAAAGGGGGCCACTCAGAACGCAGGTTGGACCCCCAACAACCGTCTACATCAGCCATTCTCAACCAGAAGGCTGTGGATCCCTAGGGTTTCTCCAGAATTATCTAGGGGTTTCCTTGAGCTGTGGCTGATGACCTTCCATCTTATGGTGCCTCCATAGTCCCAGGACCATCGCCACTTACCAAAGCCAGCAGCCTGACAACAATGATCTTTTTGGACACAATCCTCACATATCCTGTATTCCCAAAAGTATTGGGACACCCGCCTTTACATGAACTTTAATGACATCCCAGTCTTAGTCCGGAGGGTTCAATACTGAGTTGGCCCTTTGCACCTATAACAGCTTCACCTCTTCTGGGAAGGCTGTCCACAAGGTTTAGGAGGGTGTCTATGGGAACGTTTGACCATTCTTCCAGAAGAGCATTTGTGAGGTCAGGCACCGATGTTGGACGAGAAGGCCTGGCTCACCGTCTCCGCTTTAATTCATCCCAAATGTGTTCTATGGGATTGAGGTCAGGACTCTGTGCAGGTCAGTCAAGTACCTCCACCCCAAACTCGCTCATCCATGTCTTTATGGACCTTGCTTTTTTCTTTTCTATTTTTATTTTGGGGGGGGGTCTTATATATTTTTTTGTGCTTTTTTGTATTTTCATTTTGTTTTCCTCATTTCCTTTTTTTTTTTGTTTTTTTTAAGTGTTGTTCATTTTTTATTAATTTTCTTTTGTTTTATTATTATTATTTTTGTTTTTTCGTTTTTCTTTTCCTTTTTTAACGTTTCCTTTTGTTTTTTCTATTTTAACTTGTGAGAGAGGGTATTTTTTTTTATTGTTTTCGGGTTTCGTTTTTTTTTTTTTCCGTTTACTTTTTTTTGGGGGGGGGGGGGGGTGGGTGTAATTTTTTTAGATTGTTCTGTTTTATTGTTTGTTTTTTTTGTTTTTTTCTTTTTTGGTTTCTTTTTTTTTTTTCTCATTTATTTTTATTGATTTATTTTTTGTGTTCTTTTGTTTATTTCTCTGTGTTGGTTGGTGGCTCTGTAGGGGTGCGCTACAGTGTATGTGTGCGTCATATTTAGCATTTCTGCGCATATATATCTATGATGTCTGCAGAACTGTATGTGGGGGGGGGGGGGGGTGGGGGCTCGTAATTTTAAGTGTAATTTTTATTTTTTACATTCTTTTCCTCTTTGCTTTTTTGTTTGTTTGTTTTTTGGGGGGTAGGTGTTCTTTATTTTATTTTATTAATTTTTTTCATTTTTTGTTATGTTTTTTTTTATTAATTTTACTTATTTTTTATTTTTTTTGTGTTTTCATCCCCCCCCCCGGCTTTTTTTCTACCCATATCCTTTTTTTTATTTTTATTTTTTGGAGTAGTGATAATTTACTTTATTCATTTTCATTTGTTTTATTTTATTATTATTATATTTCTTTTCAGTTTTTGTTTTCTTTTTTTTAACGTTTCCTTTATTTTTTATTGTTTTCAGGTTTTAATTCTGTTTATTTTTCTTTTTTTCTGTTTAGTTTTTTTTTTTTGGAGGGGGGGTGTTCTTTTTTTTATTTATTTTTTCTGTTTTTATGGATTTATTTTTTGTGTTCTTTTGTTTCTCCTCTGTGTTGGTCGGTGGATCTGTAGGGGGTGCGCTGCAGTATATGTGTGCACCATATTCACCATTACTATACATATATATATATGATATGGGGGGCGGGGCTCGTAATTTTTTTGTAATAAGTTAATATTTTAGATCAAGAATTGGTGATGTTTTTACAATGACGTGCTGTGATTGGCTGTGATTGGTGGCTCCGCCCTCCAGCTATATAAGGTATATGTCCCAGACTAATAATGTGAGAAACCGCTCTGAAGAGCTCTACCAATCATGCGCGTCGGATTTGCGAAACTACCGCCCCTCCAACCAATCATAGCGCACATGGCAACGGAAAGCTTGAAGTATAAGCGTTGAAGCCCGCCCCCCCCGTGCATTCAACCTATCAGCGCCCAGTATTTATTACAATACCGCCCCTCCAGTAAGCAAAGGCCACGTGACCAGCCCCTTTCCCGCGATTATTCATCTCCCTCCCGCCGCGCCTCCTCCCGAGGGGGCGTGGCTACAGAGTGGAGCTCCATCGATGACCGGAAGCACGTGGCCTCCACTCTGCAGCCACACCCCCTCTCGTAGTAATTGGAGTTTTTCACTAATTAGCGGTTGGACACAACACCGGAGACCGAATTCAGTCCGGTGCGCGATATTATGAGCGGGGATTCCGATACTCCGCTCCGATACCAACCAACAAAATGGCCGCCTCCGAGGCGTCGACAACTGTATCCTTATCAGTCGCTGTGCTGCCAAAACAGCTCAGTCTTGGATGTTTTGGCGAATTGGTGTTTGGACACAACACCGGCAACCGAGTACCGGTTGCTGGTGTTGTGTCCAAACGCCAAAATATCCAATTACTGGGGTGTGTAAATAACGGAACGGAAGTGACGTGTGGAGTTTCTGATGGGACACCGGAAGTGCGCGTCTCCATGGTGAGGTGAAGCGGCTTGTGGGCGGGGTCCGGTGTCCATGGAGACGGAAGTACACAGACAGTAGAAGGGAGAAGAGAAGAGATGTCTGACCTGGGATCAGAGGAGTTCGAGGAGGAACACGAGCCCGACCTCGGGGTGAGACATATAATATATACTATATATACTGTCTATATATATAATATCCTCATATATACTGTCTATATATATATAATATCCTCATATATACTGTCTATATATATAATATCCTCATATATACTGTCTATATATATATATATATATATATAATATCCTCATATATACTGTATATATAAAGAATATGAAATGTTGGCAGTGAGATTCTCCAATCCAGAGGTTGTCTTTGGGAAATAGACGTATGAGTGCTGCCAGCATTGCTGCAGAGGTTGTAGGGGTGGGGGGTCAGCCTGTCAGTGCTCAGACCATACGCCGCACACTGCATCAAATTGGTCTGCATGGCTGTCGTCCCAGAAGGAAGCCTCTTCTAAAGATGATGTACAAGAAAGTCCACCTCTATGTCTCTCTCCAGGTGTCGGGGTCTCACCTCTATGTCTCTCTCCAGGTGTCGGGGTCTCACCTCTATGTCTCTCCAGGTGTCGGGGTCTCACCTCTATGTCTCTCCAGGTGTCGGGGTCTCACCTCTATGTCTCTCCAGGTGTCGGGGTCTCACCTCTATGTCTCTCCAGGTGTCGGAGTCTCATCTCTATGTCTCTCCAGGTGTCGGGGTCTCATCTCTATGTCTCTCCAGGTGTCGGGGTCTCACCTCTATGTCTCTCCAGGTGTCGGGGTCTCACCTCTATGTCTCTCTCCAGGTGTCGGGGTCTCACCTCTATGTCTCTCCAGGTGTCGGGGTCTCACCTCTATGTCTCTCTCCAGGTGTCGGGGTCTCACCTCTATGTCTCTCCAGGTGTCGGGGTCTCAGCTCTATGTCTCTCTCCAGGTGTCGGGGTCTCACCTCTATGTCTCTCCAGGTGTCGGGGTCTCACCTCTATGTCTCTCTCCAGGTGTCGGGGTCTCACCTCTATGTCTCTCTCCAGGTGTCGGGGTCTCACCTCTATGTCTCTCCAGGTGTCGGGGTCTCACCTCTATGTCTCTCTCCAGGTGTCGGGGTCTCACCTCTATGTCTCTTTCTCTTCCAGGAATATGAAGGGGGGCGGAATGAAGTCGAGGAGAGACACGGTCAGGGTAAAGCACGGTTGCCGAACGGTGACACCTATGAAGGGTTTTATGAGAAAGGGAAGAGACACGGCCAGGTGAGTGCTCATTCCTCCATACATCTTCCGTCCGCTCTCATGCAGCAACCCCTCCATACAAGCGGTGATCCTGAATTCCATCTGATGGGAGGTGACCTCTATGGGCCATCACATTCCTCCCGCATGCCCAACAGTGAGGGGATGTTTGGTGAATTAGAGACCCCTGCAGTGTTGGGATGGGAGATGGGGGTGGTAGAAGAGATTGTTGACCCCGCAGTGGTGGGATCGGAGGTGGGGGAGGTAAGAGAGATTGTTGACCCTGCAGTGGTGGGATCAGAGGTGGGGGGGGGGGGGTAGGAGAGATTGTTGACCCTGCAGTGGTGGGATCAGAGGGGGGGGTAGGAGAGATTGTTGACCCTGCAGTGGTGGGATCAGAGGTGGGGGGGGGGGAGAGATTGTTGACCCTGCAGTGGTGGGATCAGAGGGGGGGGGGTAGGAGAGATTGTTGACCCTGCAGTGGTGGGATCAGAAAGGGGGGGGGGGTAGGAGAGATTGTTTGACCCTGCAGTGGTGGGATCCGAGGGGGGGGGGGGTAGGAGAGATGGTTGACCCTGCAGTGGTGTGATCGGAGGTGGGGGGAGGTAGGAGAGATTGTTGACCCTGCAGTGGTGTGATCGGAGGTGGGGGGAGGTAGGAGAGATTGCTGACCCTGCAGTGGTGTGATCGGAGGTGGGGGGAGGTAGGAGAGATTGTTGACCCTGCAGTGGTGTGATCGGAGGTGGGGGGAGGTAGGAGAGATTGTTGACCCCTGCAGTGGTGGGATCAGAGGTGGGGGGAGGTAGGAGAGATTGTTGACCCTGCAGTGGTGGGATCAGAGGTGGGGGGGGGGGGGGGGGGTAGGAGAGATTGTTGACCCTGCAGTGGTGGGATCAGAGGGGGGGGTAGGAGAGATTGTTGACCCTGCAGTGGTGAGATCAGAGGGGGGGGGGTAGGAGAGATTGTTGACCCCGCAGTGGTGAGATCGGAGGTGGGGGAGGTAGGAGATCCCATAGTGATGGGATCAGAGTTCAGAAATATTGTCAACGCAACAGAGATAGGGAAGCTAAGAGACATTGGAGGTAGGAGAGATTGGGAACCTCATGGTGGTGGGATCGAAGGCAGGAAAGATTGTGAACCTCATGGTGGTGGGATCGAAGGCAGGAAAGATTGGGAACCTCATGGTGGTGGGATCGAAGGCAGGAAAGATTGGGGACACCATGGTGGTGGGATCGAAGGCAGGAAAGATTGGGAACCTCATGGTGGTGGGATCGAAGGCAGGAAAGATTGGGAACCTCATGGTGGTGGGATCGAAGGCAGGAAAGATTGGGAACCTCATGGTGGTGGGATCGAAGGCAGGAAAGATTGGGGACACCATGGTGGTGGGATCGAAGGCAGGAAAGATTGGGAACCTCATGGTGGTGGGATCGAAGGCAGGAAAGATTGGGGACACCATGGTAGTTGCATCTGAAGCAGAGGTGATTGCGGACCCCTCAGTGGTGTCATCACAGGTGGAGGAGGTAAGAGGCCCCACAGTGGTGGCATCAGAGCCAGAAGAAATTGGGGACCCCGCGGTGGTGGAATGGGAGAAAGGAGAGATTCAATACCCGTCAGTGGTGGAATTGGAAGAGGGGAGGTTGAAGGCCCCATGGAGGTGGGATCAGAGTTGGGGAAGATTGTGGTGGATCGGAGGTAGAGGAGTTTGGAGACCCTCATGGTGGCAGGATTGAAGGTACCCCACGATAAGGGAACGGGATGTTTGGGATCCCTGCAGTGTTGGGATGGGAGGTAAGAGAGATTGTTGACCCCTGCAGTGGTGGGATCGGAGGTGGGGGGGGGGTAAGAGAGATTGTTGATTCCGCAGTGGTGGGATCAGAGGTGGGGGGAGGTAGGAGAGATTGTTGATCCTGCAGTGGTGGGATCGGAGGTGGGGGGGAGGTAGGAGAGATTGTTGATCCTGCAGTGGTGGGATCGGAGGTGGGGGTGGTAGGAGAGATTGTTGATCCTGCAGTGGTGGGATCAGAGGTGGGGGAGGTAGGAGAGATTGTTGACCCTGCAGTGGTGGGATCAGAGGGGGTGGAGGTAGGAGAGATTGTTGACCCTGCAGTGGTGGGATCAGAGGTGGGGGAGGTAGGAGAGATTGTTGACCCTGCAGTGGTGGGATCAGAGGTGGGGGAGGTAGGAGAGATTGTTGACCCTGCAGTGGTGGGATCAGAGGTGGGGGAGGTAAGAGAGATTGTTGACCCTGCAGTGGTGGGATCAGAGGTAGGGGAGGTAGGAGAGATTGTTGACCCTGCAGTGGTGGGATCAGAGGTGGGGGGAGGTAGGAGAGATTGTTGATCCCGCAGTGGTGTGATCAGAGGGGGGGGGGGAGGTAGGAGAGATTGTTGACCCTGCAGTGGTGTGATCAGAGGGGGGGGGAGGTAGGAGAGATTGTTGACCCTGCAGTGGTGTGATCAGAGGGGGGGGGAGGGGGGGGGAGGTAGGAGAGATTGTTGACCCTGCAGTGGTGGGATCGGAGGGGGGGGGAGGTAGGAGAGATTGTTGACCCTGCAGTGGTGGGATCAGAGGTGGGGGAGGTAGGAGAGATTGTTGACCCTGCAGTGGTGGGATCAGAGGTGGGGGAGGTAGGAGAGATTGTTGACCCCGCAGTGGTGTGATCAGAGGGGGGGGGAGGTAGGAGAGATTGTTGACCCTGCAGTGGTGGGATCAGAGGGGGGGGGGGGGAGGTAGGAGAGATTGTTGATCCTGCAGTGGTGGGATCGGAGGTGGGGGAGGTAGGAGAGATTATTGACCCCGCAGTGGTGTGATCAGAGGGGGGGGGGGGGGGAGGAGAGATTGTTGACCCTGCAGTGGTGGGATTGAAGGTGGGGGAGGTAGGAGAGATTGTTGACCCCGCAGTGGTGGGATCAGAGGGGGGGGGAGGTAGGAGAGATTGTTGACCCCGCAGTGGTGGGATCAGAGGGGGGGGGAGGTAGGAGAGATTGTTGACCCTGCAGTGGTGGGATCGGAGGTGGGGGAGGTAGGAGAGATTGTTGACCCTGCAGTGGTGGGATTGAAGGTGGGGGAGGTAGGAGAGATTGTTGACCCCGCAGTGGTGGGATCAGAGGGGGGGGGAGGTAGGAGAGATTGTTGACCCTGCAGTGGTGGGATCAGAGGTGGGGGGAGGGGGGGAGGTAGGAGAGATTGTTGACCCTGCAGTGGTGGGATCGGAGGTGGGGGGAGGTAGGAGAGATTGTTGACCCTGCAGTGGTGGGATCGAAGGTGGGGGAGGTAGGAGAGATTGTTGACCCCGCAGTGGTGGGATCAGAGGTGGGGGAGGTAGGAGAGATTGTTGACCCCGCAGTGGTGGGATCAGAGGTGGGGGGAGGTAGGAGAGATTGTTGACCCCGCAGTGGTGGGATCAGAGGTGGGGGAGGTAGGAGAGATTGTTGACCTCGCAGTGGTGGGATCAGAGGTGGGGGAGGTAGGAGAGATTGTTGACCCTTGCAGTTTTTGGGGGGGAGGTTGAAGGTGGGGGGAGGTAGGAGAGATTGTTGATTCCGCAGTGGTGGGATCAGAGGTGGGGGGAGGTAGGAGAGATTGTTGACCCTGCAGTGGTGGGATTGAAGGTGGGGGGAGGTAGGAGAGATTGTTGATTCCGCAGTGGTGGGATCAGAGGTGGTAGAGGTAGGAGAGATTGTTGATTCCGCAGTGGTGGGATCAGAGGGGGGGGAGGTAGGAGAGATTGTTGATTCCGCAGTGGTGGGATCAGAGGGGGGGAGGTAGGAGAGATTGTTGATTCCGCAGTGGTGGGATCAGAGGGGGGGGGGTAGGAGAGATTGTTGATTCCGCAGTGGTGGGATCGGAGGTGGGGGGAGGTAGGAGAGATTGTTGACCCTGCAGTGGTGGGATCGGAGGTGGGGGAGGTAGGAGAGATTGTTGACCCTGCAGTGGTGGGATCGAAGGTGGGGGAGGTAGGAGAGATTGTTGACCCCGCAGTGGTGGGATCAGAGGTGGGGGGAGGTAGGAGAGATTGTTGACCCCGCAGTGGTGGGATCAGAGGTGGGGGGGGTGGGATCAGAGGTGGGGGAGGTAGGAGAGATTGTTGACCTCGCAGTGGTGGGATCAGAGGTGGGGGAGGTAGGAGAGATTGTTGACCCTTGCAGTTTTGGGATTGAAGGTGGGGGGAGGTAGGAGAGATTGTTGATTCCGCAGTGGTGGGGAGAGATTGTTGATTCCGCAGTGGTGGGATCAGAGAGAGGGAGGTGGGGGAGGTAGGAGAGATTGTTGACCCTGCAGTGGTGGGATTGAAGGTGGGGGGGGG
The DNA here is from genome assembly GCA_028564925.1 of Lithobates sylvaticus. NCBI lineage: Eukaryota > Metazoa > Chordata > Amphibia > Anura > Ranidae > Lithobates > Lithobates sylvaticus. The sequence continues at coordinate 633,362,721 of CM053027.1, read as the reverse complement.
GGGTAGGAGAGATTGTTGACCTCGCAGTGGTGGGATCAGAGGTGGGGGAGGTAGGAGAGATTGTTGACCCTTGCAGTTTTGGGATTGAAGGTGGGGGGAGGTAGGAGAGATTGTTGATTCCGCAGTGGTGGGATCAGAGGTGGGGGGAGGTAGGAGAGATTGTTGACCCTGCAGTGGTGGGATTGAAGGTGGGGGAGGTAGGAGAGATTGTTGATTCCGCAGTGGTGGGATCAGAGGGGGTGGAGGTAGGAGAGATTGTTGATTCCGCAGTGGTGGGATCAGAGGGGGTGGAGGTAGGAGAGATTGTTGATTCCGCAGTGGTGGGATCAGAGGGGGTGGAGGTAGGAGAGATTGTTGATTCTGCAGTGGTGGAATCAGAGGGGGGGGAGGTAGGAGAGATTGTTGATTCCGCAGTGGTGGAATCAGAGGTGGGGGAGGTAGGAGAGATTGTTGATTCCGCAGTGGTGGGATCAGAGGGGGGGGAGGTAGGAGAGATTGTTGATTCCGCAGTGGTGGGATCAGAGGTGGGGGGAGGTAGGAGAGATTGTTGACCCTGCAGTGGTGGGATCAGAGGTGGGGGAGGTAGGAGAGATTGTTGATTCCGCAGTGGTGGGATCAGAGGTGGGGGAGGTAGGAGAGATTGTTGATTCCGCAGTGGTGGAATTGAAGGTGGGGGAGGTAGGAGAGATTGTTGACCCTGCAGTGGTGGGATCGGAGGTGGGGGAGGTAGGAGAGATTGTTGACCCCGCAGTGGTGGGATCAGAGGGGGGGGAGGTAGGAGATCACATAGTGATGGGCTCAGAGTTAAGAAATTGGCAACACAACAGAGGTGGGATCAGAGGTGAGGAAGGGAGGTGACTCCACAGTGGTGGCATCACGGCCAGGATAGATTGTAGATTCCATGGTGGTAGGTTTGGAGGTAGAGGAGAATGGGGACCCCACAGTGGTGGGATTAGAGGTGAAGACTATAGGAGACCCAACAATGGTGGCATCCAAGACATGAGAGATTGAGGATCACATGGTGGTAGGATTGGAAGTAGAAGAGATTGGTGGGAATGTAGGAGACCCCACAATGGTGGAATCAGAGTGAGGGGAGATTGAGGATCACTTGGTGGTAGGATCGGAAGTAGAAGAGATTGGTGGGGAATGTAGGAGACCCCACAATGGTGGAATCAGAGTGAGGGGAGATTGAGGATCCCACAGTGGTGGGATTAGAGGTGAAGACTATAGGAGACCCTACAATGGTGGCATCCAAGACATGAGAGTTTGAGGATCACTTGGTGGTAGGATCGGAAGTAGAAGAGATTGGTGGGAATGTAGGAGACCCCACAATGGTGGAATCAGAGTGAGGGGAGATTGAGGATCCCACAGAGGTGGGATTGGAGGTCGGAGAGACTGGGTGCACTCAAGGTGGTGGGATTGAAGGAAAAAAAGATTGGGGGCCCTGGGAGACTCAACCGTTGTGGATTGAGAGATTGGGGACCCCACCGTCGTAGAATCAGAGGCAGGAGAGATTGGGGACCCAATCTGGTATGGTAGGAGATATTAGGGAACCCGTCACTGGTGGAAACAGAGGTATGTACGATTGTTGACCCCGATGGGGGTGGATCAGAGGTCGGGAAGTTGGGTGCCCCCCATTGGTTTCCAGTCACTCAGGAGAACGCAGTGTCACATCTGGCCCACATACTGTATATCTGGAAGGTGGTAGAGGGGAACTGCTGGCACGCCTGGCACAACACAGGTGGCAGAGCCCCGGAGGGGTAAGGGGCCCCGTAGATGAGGCCTGGTGTGTGTAGAACAGTAATCAATATTTCCATTGACAGGGAACTTACCGATTCAAGAACGGCTCGCGGTACATAGGAGAGTATTACCAGAACCGGAAGCACGGTGTGGGGACCTTCATGTATCCCGATGGATCCAAGTATGAAGGTAACTGGAGAAGATTGGGGGCCCCTTTCACTGTCTTCTTCTACAATAAAAGCCGATGACCGACTCCGGGCATTTCTCTAAACTCCGCCCTTTCCTCTCCCTGCAGGTGATTGGGTGGATGACCAGCGGCAGGGGCAAGGAGTCTACACCTACCCCAATGGAGACAACTACAGCGGAGACTGGTTCTCCCATCAGAGGTAATGTCCTTCACCCCTATACAGTGTATTCAGAGGAGCGCTCCGTCTCCACTTCTTACTTCTCAGAGGAGTGCTCTGTCTCCACTCCTCCCCCCTTTAGAGGAGCGCTCTGTCTCCACTCCTCTCTTCTATCAGAGGAACGCTCTGTCTCCACTCCTCTCTTCTATCAGAGGAAGGCTCTGTCTCCACTCCTCTCCTCTCAGAGGAGCGCTCTGGCTCCACTCCTCTCCTCTCAGAGGAGCGCTCTGGCTCCACTCCTCTCTTCTCAGAGGAACGCTCTGTCTCCACTCCTCTCCTCTCAGAGGAACGCTCTGTCTCCACTCCTCTCTTCTATCAGAGGAAGGCTCTGTCTCCACTCCTCTCTTCTATCAGAGGAGAGCTCTGTCTCCTATCCTCTCCTTTATCAGAGGAGAGCTCTGTCTCCACTCCTCTCTTCTATCAGAGGAACGCTCTGTCTCCACTCCTCTCTTCTATCAGAGGAGCGCTCTGTCTCCACTCCTCTCTTCTATCAGAGGAGAGCTCTGTCTCCACTCCTCTCTTCTATCAGAGGAACGCTCTGTCTCCACTCCTCTCTTCTATCAGAGGAGAGCTCTGTCTCCTCTCCTCTCCTTTATCAGAGGAGAGCTCTGTCTCCACTCCTCTCTTCTATCAGAGGAGAGCTCTGTCTCCACTCCTCTCTTCTATCCGAGGAACGCTCTGTCTCCACTCCTCTCTTCTATCAGAGGAACGCTCTGTCTCCACTCCTCTCTTCTATCAGAGGAACGCTCTGTCTCCTCTCCTCTCTTCTATCAGAGGAACGCTCTGTCTCCACTCCTCTCTTCTATCAGAGGAACGCTCTGTCTCCACTCCTCTCTTCTATCAGAGGAGAGCTCTGTCTCCACTCCTCTCTTCTATCAGAGGAACGCTCTGTCTCCACTCCTCTCTTCTATCAGAGGAGCGCTCTGTCTCCACTCCTCTCTTCTATCAGAGGAGAGCTCTGTCTCCACTCCTCTCTTCTATCAGAGGAGAGCTCTGTCTCCACTCCTCTCTTCTATCAGAGGAGCGCTCTGTCTCCACTCCTCTCTTCTATCAGAGGAGCGCTCTGTCTCCACTCCTCTCTTCTATCAGAGGAGAGCTCTGTCTCCACTCCTCTCTTCTATCAGAGGAGAGCTCTGTCTCCACTCCTCTCTTCTCAGAGGAACGCTCTGTCTCCACTCCTCTCTTCTCTCAGAGGAGAGCTCTGTCTCCACTCCTCTCTTCTATCAGAGGAGCGCTCTGTCTCCACTCCTCTCTTCTATCAGAGGAGAGCTCTGTCTCCACTCCTCTCTTCTATCAGAGGAGAGCTCTGTCTCCACTCCTCTCTTCTCAGAGGAACGCTCTGTCTCCACTCCTCTCTTCTATCAGAGGAGAGCTCTGTCTCCACTCCTCTCTTCTATCAGAGGAGAGCTCTGTCTCCACTCCTCTCTTCTATCAGAGGAGAGCTCTGTCTCCACTCCTCTCTTCTCAGAGGAACGCTCTGTCTCCACTCCTCTCTTCTATCAGAGGAGAGCTCTGTCTCCACTCCTCTCTTCTATCAGAGGAGAGCTCTGTCTCCACTCCTCTCTTCTCAGAGGAACGCTCTGTCTCCACTCCTCTCTTCTATCAGAGGAGAGCTCTGTCTCCACTCCTCTCTTCTATCACAGGAACGCTCTGTCTCCACTCCTCTCTTCTATCAGAGGAACGCTCTGTCTCCACTCCTCTCTTCTCAGAGGAACGCTCTGTCTCCACTCCTCTCTTCTATCAGAGCAGAGCTCTGTCTCCACTCCTCTCTTCTATCAGAGGAGAGCTCTGTCTCCACTCCTCTCTTCTATCAGAGGTGAGCTCTGTCTCCACTCCTCTCTTCTATCACAGGAACGCTCTGTCTCCACTCCTCTCTTCTATCAGAGGAGAACTCTGTCTCCACTCCTCTCTTCTATCAGAGGAACGCTCTGTCTCCACTCCTCTCTTCTATCTGTTGTGAATTTATGAAGAAATACATCTAATATTCGCTGGCAAAGATGGGAGATTTAGTAGGCCTAAAAAAATAAAAATAAAAATTGAAATGAACTTTTGCTCCTGAAAAGCAGATGAACTGGATGCCTAATTTACAAGTCTCAAATATATAAAGTTTACAAGCTTGTATTTAGACAGAAACTGTAGGACAATGAGACAATTTCGAAAACAAAAGAGATGAGTTCCTATATGTGTGATAGTAAATACAACTACAAGTTCCTTGATTCAAGGGAAGGTTGAGCAAATAAACTGGATTGTGTCAATGTGGGCTCAGAAAGTGAGAGATAAATAAAACCAAGGAGTCTATATTGTCCTCGCTTCTCATAAGACAATGACTAGGACACCAAGTGAAGTTTGTTTTTCAACAGGACAAATAATGAGAATAAACATGAGATTGTTCACCCGAATGTCTAAAGTCCATTTCAAAACATGATTTTAAAAATAGAGGCAAACCGACCTATGTTAAAAATATATATATATATATATATTCAGAAGACAGTGAATATAAATCATTCAGAATATCTGTGAGATGCGTAGGTCACAAAAGAAAACTATGAGTTAGTATCTGATGAGTTGATGAAATCGGTTATAAAGAAAACATAATAAATAAAGGGTGATTATTAATAGAATTGTTTTAGGAACAAATTAGTATTAAGATATATATATGATTATGCTATGAATATATCAGAATTTAACTATGCTAGATAAACGAATATTGATTGGATACCCAAATTATACAGGTATCCAGATAGATAAAAACTGTATGTGATGTTGATTAATATATATATATATATATATATATATATATACATATAACTTGTGTCTTTTTTAAATGGACTAAATGTTTACAGATATACAATGATATGCATATATATCACCATTTTTATGCAAAGTGATTGATCAATAATTATGCTAAGCGTATTTGATAGTATGGGGTTAGTAGAATTCCCAAATATTAAAGATATAGATAATTCCACTAAAGTAAAATATACAGTATAAAATAAAATATATTACTTTACAGAGCAGCCCCAAAACACATGTGAGACCCCTGGTGGTTGAAGGCGCAATTACATTTAAAATATTTAGGCCAATAGGAAAGAGACACATACCTCTTGGGCTGAACATATTACAAATTTTATGATCTTATTGTGTGAGATGGTATTTAAGAAGCTAGATAGATAGTGAGGGGAGAGACAGCTCAGGGGAACCTGAGAGCTCAGGGACCCACCCTGGGGAAGGGACACTGGGAGAGAAACATCTTCCCAGATAGACTGACAGCCATGCCTGGAAATATACTTTAAACCTCCAAGGAGATTCCTGAACCCGGTAGCTATCTTAAATCCAGACTAATAGCCATTTTGGAATGGGTAAATATAACATGTCGATTTTATCTGTATGTTCTCTTAATTATTGATGTATTGAATATTCTAATATTGATAATCATTCTCCAGAATCAATAATCGCCTTTTCATAGATTTTTCTCTAAGGCTGGGTTCACACTGCTGCGGTGCGGGAACGCTGCGAATACACTGCGAGTTCCCGCACCGCATGTCTCCCGCCGGCAGTTCACACTGCCCTATGCGAGCTGCTGGGGGTGTCAATGAAATGTTAATGACACCCCCATAGCAGCTTGCATATCGCAGTGCGATCTGCAAACTCGGACAGGAATCGGATCGCATGGTGAGAACACCATGCGATCCGATTCTGCTGCGGAGCGAAAAAAAGGGTCCTGTCCGATTTTTGGGCCGAATGCGATGCGAATTCAGCCATACTATCTGTATGGCTGAATTTGCATCGCACAGAGATCGCATATGATTTGAACTGCAGTGCGGTGCGAATCATATGCGATCTCCCGCACCGCAGCAGTCTGAACCCGGCCTAATATTCAATTTTTATTATATATTACTTTTTGCATAGTTGCTTTTTATTGACAAACAAATGTCTAATTTGTTTCGCATTGTTCAACGTTACTTACCTGCAGCATAGTAACGGCTGGGTGTGTGAAATACAGACATTATGTTAAATTGTCAAGTATAAGGTTATTGATTCTACTGAAGAAGTTATCATGGTGATATTGTGTCCAAGGTACTACGCCTATTTTGAGGGTATTTCCATTAATTGTCAAATGTTCAAATAATGCAATCTGTATTTTAATTTCATGTAAATATTTGTTTTCTGTCAACCAATAAATGTGACTATTAAGTATGATCACTCGTCTCCGTGAACCAGTTTCGCATATATAGACTGTGTCGTATCGATTGATCTTGTATCTTAAAAATATCTTCGTTAAAAATTACTTAATAAAAATGTGCGGGAAACTTTCCTTAAAAAAGCACAACATATTAAATGGAGGCACTGCTGAGATAACGTCGATATTTTGTACAGGATCAGTCATAGTTACGGTGGTGACAGAAATAATATTTTGCATGAAATTATTAATTATTAATTTTTTAAAAAAAATATTTTTGCCAAGAAAAATGTCTGGTCAAAGTGAATTTTATGTTGATGGGGATTATCAAGAGTCAGTCCTTAGTGGTAATATGAGTACTCAGACAAATTTGATACAAGTACAGGAAATGTTGGATATGTTTTCAAAAATTAACATGACAAATCATGCCGAAAAAAGTTTGTCTAACGAGACTAGTCTAGAAGCACGCATTGAAGACCTTATAAACCACGCCCGTCAGTTAATAAAAGACGTGTGGAACGTGGAAGGTCAAAGCGATGAACTCACAGACAGCTCCTCTGAGACAAAGGAAATAGAAAGGCCTGATCCCATGCATTTTGAATTAAGCGATAACCTGATGTATCTTTATAGTGAGTTTAAAAGTCAATATACCCAACAGGAGAGTGATATCGTAGAACCCCAGTCCCATTTAATAGAAGGGGAATATGAGCCACTAAAAAGCTAAAGGAAATTAATGACAAGGCAGATTGTTATGATGAGTCTACAGTGACAATGATGAAATATGAAATAAAACAGATGCAAAATAATGCAATAACAATGCTGGAAGAATGTCACCAATTAAATAAAGAGTGTAAACAATTAAGAGAGAAGGAGAGTTTTCTGCAGGAAAACGAGTCTCCTGACGAAAGTTGCAGAGTAATAGGCAGTGGAAATTTAAAAAGTTGCAGAGTAATAGGCAGTGGAAATTTAGAAAGTTGCAGAGTAATATGCAGTGGAAATTTAAAAGAAGAAACAAATCAGCTTAGGTCAGGACAGGAATCCCTAATTAAGCAACAAGAAGAATTAAAAGAACAAGGGAAGTTTATGCCCCAGAATAATGCTCAGATGCTTAGCCCTGAAAGTATAGAATTTGATAATATTCCAAAATTTGACTCTCAACCTAAAGTTTGGGAGTTACATAATGAAGAGGAATTAGAAAAAACAACCATGTTTTACCCCAAGCCAACTGTAGAGCAAAGGGGGGTAAAAATTGAACCACCACATGAAAATAGGTCTAATCAGTTTTCTTTGGGATCAGAGAAAACTACAGGCACCCCTAAACAGGACGCCTCAGAAATAATAGAATTTTTAAAAGATGCTGTCCCAGTGTTTAAGGAAGAGGGATCCGTATGCATTATTGACCACATTGAGGCCTATGAAAATGCTTTATCAGCTTTAGGCCTAAATGATGACCAATCTAGGATTAATTTCTTACCGTGGGTATTTGAAACCAAACACCGTCCATTTTGCGAAGAGTTAAAAAGTCTGTTGGGTACTGCCTGGCAAGAAATTAAAAAACGGCTGTCATCTAGAATTTGTCCCGCACAAAAATGTTAATGCGGCCAGCGCGGATATACACAAGATCACATGTACCAATAATCAAAGCCCCACCGAATTTATGGCTGTGCTCAAAAGTGATGACCACTTAGCAGAAAAGGAGCCAGGTTATGATAAACCTGGGTTCAAACCCATGTTCTTCGAGGCCCCGCCTACCCACGTGAAAGTAAATTTAGCGAAAGATTACAAAGGGGGGTGTTCACTGGAGTCTTTGGTAAAAGAGAGTAACAATTTGTACTCTATCCAACAGACTGGTGAAAACAATGGAAGGCCTGAAAGCCCTATAATGAAATTTGTGGATGAATTTTATGTACCTCCTCAATCATTACAGTCCAAAACCAAGAAAAAGAGATACGCTGATATAGTCAGAGGAGAGATGCCACTGAGTTTCCCCAGCGGGAGACCAATGTCCCCACCCATCAGAAGGGGGGAGCAGAGACCACCCTTTAGAGGGGGAGTTCAAAGACCACCTCAGGAGTCTCATCCAAAGGATCCAGACCCGAGGTTTAGGAGAAACTATAGGGTATACCTCCAACGGGTCAGATTTAAACCTAAGGGTAGACACCCTCACCTTTACCGGTGTGATTGGCTTCGGGGGCCTACACGGGTAAATAGGGAGAAACTACAGGGTAGGACACCTCAAAATCCCCAGAACAATAGGGAACAACTAAGCCCCAGACAACTATCCCAGAATCAAGACAATGTTTCTGATGGTGATATGTCTGATCAAACTGAGCCAGTAATCCCCAGAAAGTACAGAAACCGGGTCCCACAACCCAATTCTGATCAGCCTGTAAGCAATACGGAAACCAAAATAGACAAAATTACGGATATGTTACACTGTTCGAATAAGTACTGAATGCATGTACTCAAGCGCTACTATGAATTTAAAAATCCGAGATGCAACCGATATTTAAGATAACCAAATGATGTAGCTGCAAACCCATATAATAGTGTTCCCACACGTAAAATAAGTTAATGACAAGTACACATTTTTGGGTAATAGGTGCGTTTAAATCAACCTTAAAAACTCAATAGATTGTTTAAAATAAGTTATTTAGGAGACCTCTGCGCAAAAACATGAATAATATGGGATATATGAATACATGACAAAAGAAATAAAACAGTGTTAAGTGTATTAAAACTTCCTTCAAAAGGTGAATTTGCTGAGGTATAGATGGCTGCAGTGCGCATAAACCTCATACAATATATGGTTTGATAATCTGTGCAAACCAAAGCTTGGTCAAATGAGGAACAGATATATAGGATCTAAAATGTTGAACTTTCTATAGTACACCGGCAAATGGTGTGGACCAGTTAGTTACTTTAGTTCAGTGTGTTGTGCCAATTTGTGAAATAAATAAATAGATTGACTTAATTAAGTGAATAGATTAAAAACCACGAGTGTATCAATAGTTTCATGGCTAAAATGAACAGGAATAGCAATTCTTCAAGGGGCAAATCATGTGGCCAGCCAAGGGCCACAGAGCCTTTTAAGCGCCTATGTTAAAATAAATCAGAGGAATGCACTGAATAAAGATATAGGAAGCAGAGGTTCTAACACTATGTTTCTCCCAGGTCACAGTAATGAGGATCCTGAAATCCCTTCCGGGGAATTGTGGTTGTTAGATATTAATTATTCTCCTATTTTTCAGTGGTCACTTCATTCCTCTGACATAAACAGGTAGCTCCAAACAGCCTAATTTCAAGAAGTTGATGAAGACGGTAATTCCAGAGGAAGACCGAATCCTAAAGACATTAATATCAGGAGGCCTAAATGGTTTGATATTTTGGTAAAAGATGAGGAGTCACCCGCATAAGAACCAATATGTCCATGAGCCGGTCAACAGAACCGAGAGTCCAACATGTGTGAAACATCCAGAGAAGGAACCGTATGTGGAATCCAGGGACATCATTGATGGCCAGTCTACAGGGACAAAACCCACCAGGACAGCCAAGAACCAAAAGGTGCCCGGAGTGATCCATTTCCCGCCAAAGAACGGATGACGGCCCTGAGATGCACACATCGATCACAAACCCAGTTTTGTTTTACAAAAAATTACACCCATCTGCAGGTGTCTATACCTTTTAAATATATCCACAATCCGGATCCATTTTCACAACTCGACTTACAAGGCCCAAACGAAGCCATATTTCTTCAACAAGTTGCATTGGGAAAATCTGTCAGATGACTTCCGGCAACTGACAAATTTCCAAGGGGGGCTTTGTTGTGAATTTATGAAGAAATACATCTAATATTCGCTGGCAAAGATGGGAGATTTAGTAGGCCTAAAAAAATAAAAATAAAAATTGAAATGAACTTTTGCTCCTGAAAAGCAGATGAACTGGATGCCTAATTTACAAGTCTCAAATATATAAAGTTTACAAGCTTGTATTTAGACAGAAACTGTAGGACAATGAGACAATTTCGAAAACAAAAGAGATGAGTTCCTATATGTGTGATAGTAAATACAACTACAAGTTCCTTGATTCAAGGGAAGGTTGAGCAAATAAACTGGATTGTGTCAATGTGGGCTCAGAAAGTGAGAGATAAATAAAACCAAGGAGTCTATATTGTCCTCGCTTCTCATAAGACAATGACTAGGACACCAAGTGAAGTTTGTTTTTCAACAGGACAAATAATGAGAATAAACATGAGATTGTTCACCCGAATGTCTAAAGTCCATTTCAAAACATGATTTTAAAAATAGAGGCAAACCGACCTATGTTAAAAATATATATATATATATATTCAGAAGACAGTGAATATAAATCATTCAGAATATCTGTGAGATGCGTAGGTCACAAAAGAAAACTATGAGTTAGTATCTGATGAGTTGATGAAATCGGTTATAAAGAAAACATAATAAATAAAGGGTGATTATTAATAGAATTGTTTTAGGAACAAATTAGTATTAAGATATATATATGATTATGCTATGAATATATCAGAATTTAACTATGCTAGATAAACGAATATTGATTGGATACCCAAATTATACAGGTATCCAGATAGATAAAAACTGTATGTGATGTTGATTAATATATATATATATATATATACATATAACTTGTGTCTTTTTTAAATGGACTAAATGTTTACAGATATACAATGATATGCATATATATCACCATTTTTATGCAAAGTGATTGATCAATAATTATGCTAAGCGTATTTGATAGTATGGGGTTAGTAGAATTCCCAAATATTAAAGATATAGATAATTCCACTAAAGTAAAATATACAGTATAAAATAAAATATATTACTTTACAGAGCAGCCCCAAAACACATGTGAGACCCCTGGTGGTTGAAGGCGCAATTACATTTAAAATATTTAGGCCAATAGGAAAGAGACACATACCTCTTGGGCTGAACATATTACAAATTTTATGATCTTATTGTGTGAGATGGTATTTAAGAAGCTAGATAGATAGTGAGGGGAGAGACAGCTCAGGGGAACCTGAGAGCTCAGGGACCCACCCTGGGGAAGGGACACTGGGAGAGAAACATCTTCCCAGATAGACTGACAGCCATGCCTGGAAATATACTTTAACCTCCAAGGAGATTCCTGAACCCGGTAGCTATCTTAAATCCAGACTAATAGCCATTTTGGAATGGGTAAATATAACATGTTGATTTTATCTTGTATGTTCTCTTAATTATTGATGTATTGAATATTCTAATATTGATAATCATTCTCCAGAATCAATAATCGCCTTTTCATAGATTTTTCTCTAATATTCAATTTTTATTATATATTACTTTTTGCATAGTTGCTTTTTATTGACAAACAAATGTCTAATTTGTTTCGCATTGTTCAACGTTACTTACCTGCAGCATAGTAACGGCTGGGTGTGTAAAATACAGACATTCTGTTAAATTGTCAAGTATAAGGTTATTGATTCTACTGAAGAAGTTATCATGGTGATATTGTGTCCAAGGTACTACGCCCATTTTGAGGGTATTTCCATTAATTGTCAAATGTTCAAATAATGCAATCTGTATTTTAATTTCATGTAAATATTTGTTTTCTGTCACCCAATAAATGTGACTATTAAGTATGATCACTCGTCTCCGTGAACCAGTTTCGCATATATAGACTGTGTCGTATCGATTGATCTTGTATCTTAAAAATATCTTCGTTAAAAATTACTTAATAAAAATGTGCGGGAAACTTTCCTTAAAAAAGCACAACATATCAGAGGAGCGCTCTGTCTCCACTCCTCTCTTCAATCAGAGGAGAGCTCTGTCTCCACTCCTCTCTTCTATCAGAGGAGCGCTCTGTCTCCACTCCTCTCTTCAATCAGAGGAGAGCTCTGTCTCCACTCCTCTCTTCTATCAGAGGAACGCTCTGTCTCCTCTCCTCTCTTCTATCAGAGGAGAGCTCTGTCTCCACTCCTCTCTTCTATCAGAGGAGCGCTCTGTCTCCACTCCTCTCTTCTATCAGAGGAGAGCTCTGTCTCCACTCCTCTCTTCTATCAGAGGAACGCTCTGTCTCCTCTCCTCTCTTCTATCACAGGAACGCTCTGTCTCCACTCCTCTCTTCTATCAGAGGAGCGCTCTGTCTCCACTCCTCTCTTCTATCAGAGGAGAGCTCTGTCTCCACTCCTCTCTTCTATCAGAGGAGAGCTCTGTCTCCACTCCTCTCTTCTATCAGAGGAGAGCTCTGTCTCCACTCCTCTCTTCTATCAGAGGAACGCTCTGTCTCCTCTCCTCTCTTCTATCACAGGAACGCTCTGTCTCCTCTCCTCTCTTCTATCAGAGGAGCGCTCTGTCTCCACTCCTCTCTTCTATCAGAGGAGAGCTCTGTCTCCACTCCTCTCTTCTATCAGAGGAACGCTCTGTCTCCACTCCTCTCTTCTATCAGAGGAACGCTCTGTCTCCACTCCTCTCTTCTATCAGAGGAACGCTCTGTCTCCACTCCTCTCTTCTATCAGAGGAGAGCTCTGTCTCCTCTCCTCTCTTCTATCAGAGGAACGCTCTGTATCCTCTCTTCTCAGAGGAACGCTCTGTCTCCACTCCTCTCTTCTCAGAGGAGCGCTCTGTCTCCATTCCTCTCTTCTATCAGAGGAGAGCTCTGTCTCCACTCCTCTCTTCTATCAGAGGAGAGCTCTGTCTCCACTCCTCTCTTCTATCAGAGGAACGCTCTGTCTCCACTCCTCTCTTCTATCAGAGGAACGCTCTGTCTCCACTCCTCTCTTCTATCAGAGGAGAGCTCTGTCTCCATTCCTCTCTTCTATCAGAGGAGAGCTCTGTCTCCACTCCTCTCTTCTATCAGAGGAGAGCTCTGTCTCCACTCCTCTCTTCTATCAGAGGAGAGCTCTGTCTCCACTCCTCTCTTCTATCAGAGGAGAGCTCTGTCTCCACTCCTCTCTTCTATCAGAGGAGAGCTCTGTCTCCACTCCTCTCTTCTATCAGAGGAGAGCTCTGTCTCCACTCCTCTTTTCTATCAGAGGAGAGCTCTGTCTCCACTCCTCTCTTCTCAGAGGAAAGCTCTGTCTCCACTCCTCTCTTCTATCAGAGGAGAGCTCTGTCTCCACTCCTGTAGAGGCTGCAGATAATAACAGATCCCTAGTATGTGATCCATTGTATATCTCGTCTCCTGTCCTATAACGTGTGTGTTGTCCCCCCTCCCCCGCAGGCACGGACAAGGCGTGTACACGTACACGGACACGGGATCGAAGTATGTTGGCACCTGGGTGAACGGTAAGCAGGACGGAGCCGGAGAACTCGTTCACCTGAATCACCGCTACCAGGGCAAGTTCTCCAACACCACGGTGAGTAACTCCGCCTCCTTCCCAAAATATTACAGTGTGTGGGAGGGCCCCGTCCGAAGGGTTACATGGGCTTAACTCCTCCCCTTCTTCCCATTGGACCAGTCCGGTGATATCACAGGTTTAATTTGTTTTTTCGTAAATTATCCATCATGACGGAGCGCTGCACGTTCACCAGATAGATCCTTCCTATAGTACGGTGAATGTCTCCGCCAGTGCTGGCCCAGCTCCTCATACAGTGAATTCTTCTATACAGTTACCTTTTAAAGATGTTTCTTGTCTTAATTTATTTTCTTTAATCCCCCTCCAGCTCCTCCCCTTCAGTTGCACCGGCTCCTCCCCCTGGACTGAAATGTCTTCCTCTGATATCACTGTACACTGTGAGCTTCTCACAATGTGAATTAGAAGCTGCAGCCAATCAGATAGAGCTCCGCCCCATTTCCTGGCTGGAGGACGTCCAATATCATCCAGCCTGACTGTCCCTGGCTCCACCCCTTTTCATTCATTGGGGGTCAGTTCTTTCAATAATGGAGGCTCAGAATCACATGTGGGCGTTACCTATGCAAATACAGCCTGCTTAGGAACGCCCCCCTCCTCCAGATTGCCATCCACTCAAAGTATTTCGATATTTGCATAACTCCTCCCACTGCCTAAATCAGGACTGAGGATTCTAGAGAGGAGGCGAAATATATCTACCCCCTCCCCCGAGGTATAAATCCTGTCCAATCACAGCGCTGTGTCTCTCCTCAGATGCTCGGTCCCGGGAAGTACATCTTTGACATTGGCTGCGAGCAGCACGGCACCTACGTCCAGGTGGAACAGGTAATCCGCCATCTTGGCTCTTCAGACTTTTCTTTCATGTGTTTTATATATTTGCTGTTCCATATTTCCCCTCTTGTGGCTATTAGAGGTAAGAGACTGTCTTACAAAATCAACAAAATCAGCACAAGGGACTCCTCCATTCATAGATCCTGAGTCCCTTCAATGAATGGAGGAGGGGATGGATAATGGTTAGCTCCGCCCCCTCCATTCATAGATCCTAAGTCCCTTCAATGAATGGAGGAGGGGTGGATGATGGTTAGCTCCGCCCCCTCGATTCATAGATCCTAAGTCCCTTCAATGAATGGAGGAGGGGATGGATGATGGTTAGCTCCGCCCCCCTCGATTCATAGATCCTGAGTCCCTTCAATGAATGGAGGAGGGGATGGATAATGGATAGCTCCGCCCCCTCCATTCATAGATCCTGTGTCCCTTCAATGAATGGAGGAGTGGTGGACGATGGATAGCTCCGCCCCCTCCATTCATAGATCCTGAGTCCCTTCAATGAATGGAGGAGGGGTGGATGATGGATAGCTCCGCCCCCTCCATTCATTGATCCTGTGTCCCTTCAATGAATGGAGGAGGGGTGGATGATGGATAGCTCCGCCCCCTCCATTCATAGATCCTGAGTCCCTTCAATGAATGGAGGAGGGGTGGACGATGGATAGCTCCGCCCCCTCCATTCATAGATCCTGAGTCCCTTCAATGAATGGAGGAGGGGTGGATGATGGATAGCTCCGCCCCCTCCATTCATTGATCCTGTGTCCCTTCAATGAATGGAGGAGGGGTGGATGATGGATAGCTCCGCCCCCTCCATTCATAGATCCTGAGTCCCTTCAATGAATGGAGGAGGGGTGGATGATGGATAGCTCCGCCCCCTCCATTTATTGATCCTGAGTCCCTTCAATGAATGGTGGAGGGGTGGATGATGGATAGCTCCGCCCCCTCCATTCATTGATCCTGTGTCCCTTCAATGAATGGAGGAGTGGTGGATGATGGATAGCTCCGCCCCCTCCATTCATGGATCCTGAGTCCCTTCAATGAATGGAGGAGGGGTGGATGATTGATAGCTCCGCCCCCTCTATTCATAGAGCCTGTGTCCCTTCAATGAATGGAGGAGGGGTGGATTATGGATAGCTCCGCCCCCTCCATTCATAGATCCTGAGTCCCTTCAATGAATGGAGGAGGGGTGGATGATGTATAGCTCCGCCCCCTCCATTCATAGATCCTGTGTCCCTTCAATGAATGGAGGAGTGGTGGACGATAGATAGCTCCGCCCCCTCCATTCATTGATCCTGTGTCCCTTCAATGAATGAAGGAGGGGTGGATGATGGATAGCTCCGCCCCCTCCATTCATAGATCCTGAGTCCCTTCAACGAATGGAGGAGGGGTGGATGAGGGATAGCTCCGCCCCCTCTATTCATAGATCCTGTGTCCCTTCAATGAATGGAGGAGTGGTGGATGATGGATAGCTCCGCCCCCTCTATTCATAGATCCTGAGTCCCTTCAATGAATGGAGGAGGGGTGGATTATGGATAGCTCCGCCCCCTCCATTCATAGATCCTGTGTCCCTTCAATGAATGGAGGAGTGGTGGACAATAGATAGCCCCGCCCCCTCCATTCATTGATCCTGTGTCCCTTCAATGAATGGAGGAGGGGTGGACGATGGATAGCTCCGCCCCCTCCATTCATAGATCCTGAGTCCCTTCAATGAATGGAGGAGGGGTGGATGATGGATAGCTCCGCCCCCTCCATTCATTGATCCTGTGTCCCTTCAATGAATGGAGGAGGGGTGGATGATGGATAGCTCCGCCCCCTCCATTCATAGATCCTGAGTCCCTTCAATGAATGGAGGAGGGGTGGATGATGGATAGCTCCGCCCCCTCCATTTATTGATCCTGAGTCCCTTCAATGAATGGAGGAGGGGTGGATGATGGATAGCTCCGCCCCCTCCATTCATTGATCCTGTGTCCCTTCAATGAATGGAGGAGGGGTGGATGATGGATAGCTCTGCCCCCTCCATTCATAGATCCTGAGTCCCTTCAATGAATGGAGGAGGGGTGGATGATGGATAGCTCCGCCCCCTCCATTTATTGATCCTGAGTCCCTTCAATGAATGGTGGAGGGGTGGATGATGGATAGCTCCGCCCCCTCCATTCATTGATCCTGTGTCCCTTCAATGAATGGAGGAGTGGTGGATGATGGATAGCTCCGCCCCCTCCATTCATAGATCCTGAGTCCCTTCAATGAATGGAGGAGGGGTGGATGATGGATAGCTCCGCCCCCTCCATTTATTGATCCTGAGTCCCTTCAATGAATGGTGGAGGGGTGGATGATGGATAGCTCCGCCCCCTCCATTCATTGATCCTGTGTCCCTTCAATGAATGGAGGAGTGGTGGATGATGGATAGCTCCGCCCCCTCCATTCATGGATCCTGAGTCCCTTCAATGAATGGAGGAGGGGTGGATGATTGATAGCTCCGCCCCCTCTATTCATAGAGCCTGTGTCCCTTCAATGAATGGAGGAGGGGTGGATTATGGATAGCTCCGCCCCCTCCATTCATAGATCCTGAGTCCCTTCAATGAATGGAGGAGGGGTGGATGATGGATAGCTCCGCCCCCTCCATTCATAGATCCTGTGTCCCTTCAATGAATGGAGGAGTGGTGGACGATGGATAGCTCCGCCCCCTCCATTCATAGATCCTGAGTCCCTTCAATGAATGGAGGAGGGGTGGATGATGGATAGCTCCGCCCCCTCCATTTATTGATCCTGAGTCCCTTCAATGAATGGAGGAGGGGTGGATGATGGATAGCTCCGCCCCCTCCATTCATTGATCCTGTGTCCCTTCAATGAATGGAGGAGGGGTGGATGATGGATAGCTCCGCCCCCTCCATTCATAGATCCTGAGTCCCTTCAATGAATGGAGGAGGGGTGGATGATGGATAGCTCCGCCCCCTCCATTCATAGATCCTGTGTCCCTTCAACGAATGGAGGAGTGGTGGATGATGGATAGCTCCGCCCCCTCCATTCATAGATCCTGACTCCCTTCAACGAATGGAGGAGGGGTGGATGAGGGATAGCTCCGCCCCCTCCATTCATAGATCCTGAGTCCCTTCAATGAATGGAGGAGGGGTGGATGATGGATAGCTCCGCCCCCTCCATTCATTGATCCTGTGTCCCTTCAATGAATGGAGGAGGGGTGGATGATGGATAGCTCCGCCCCCTCCATTCATAGATCCTGAGTCCCTTCAATGAATGGAGGAGGGGTGGATGATGGATAGCTCCGCCCCCTCCATTTATTGATCCTGAGTCCCTTCAATGAATGGTGGAGGGGTGGATGATGGATAGCTCCGCCCCCTCCATTCATTGATCCTGTGTCCCTTCAATGAATGGAGGAGTGGTGGATGATGGATAGCTCCGCCCCCTCCATTCATGGATCCTGAGTCCCTTCAACGAATGGAGGAGGGGTGGATGAGGGATAGCTCCCGCCCCCTCCATTCATAGATCCTAAGTCCCTTCAATGAATGGAGGAGGGGGCGGGCATTGTCCACCTATCACTGCTCTCCCAGTTCTATTAAGCACTGACTAACAGACATCAGCACAAGTCACACATCACATTTATGTCCCTTGTGCTGATTTTTCTTATAATGTAATGACCCGTCTCTCTCTCTCTCTCTCTCTCTCTCTCTCTGTGGGTGGAGTCACCCTTAAGATAAGGTAACCTCTGATGCGATTGGTTTGTTTAGCCGCCTCGTCCCAGGAAAGTGGCGAGCAGTCGGTCCAGTGCCCGCTCCGGGGGTAGGAACCTCATTGAAGTATCCGTGATGGCGGAGGACACGGTGACACCAGTTGTGGGTGGAGTGGTGTGCTGTGTTCCCGGGATGGTGCATGACATGGACGGTGTGCAGGGTGGGGGTGGGGAGTGTTCTAGGCATTGCTGTGTCGTGTTTGCAGTGGTGGGGGAGGGTCCCTGATCTGTAGAGGTGGATAAAACTCCGGACAAAATGTCTTATTTAACTTTGGATGGAGTGGTGAAGGGTTAGAGCCTCTGTCAGGGCTTTGTAGCTGTCTGTGTCCCCCACTGGGGATATTTACCCTCACTTCCTGTCAGGACAGGAAGTGATGCAACCAAAATACAAAGAACTTCCGACACTTTATCTCTGACTGGTGACAACACTCCCCATTTCTTCTCCCGGTGTCACCAGTACAGGAAGTGAAAGGAAATCTCCCCAATGGGGGTCAAATATGTGAAAACAAGTAAGATGACTCGTTACTGGCAATATGAAAGAAGAAAACTAATGCAGCCATCATATCTAAGGACTGGTAGATGATGTCATGTGGGCTAGGAAATAAAGGGGAGGGGTTATCTTGGTAGGACCCCCTGCTCTCATGGGCCCGGGGACATTGGCGCTCAGTGCACCCCCTGTAGGTACAACCTAACACTGGACAGTACTTCCGGTATAATAGGATGGGGGGAGGGGGGGTCGGTGAGCTCAGTGATACAAATCTCATTTCTCTTGCACCAGGAAAAGGAGGAGGAGGAAGAGGAGGAGCCCCTGGCAGTGACGGCAACACAATGGAACGCCGAGAGGATCACCGGCCTGACCACCTGGTCCCCCACAGAAGTGGTACCGCCCCCACCTCCAGGTATGATGTCACCCAAATGTTATCTGGCACAGCCGAGGCTTTTACTTCCCGACGCCTGGAGGCGGGGCTTTGTTCTGGGGGCGGGCACATTGCATTGCTAACACTAACCAAGGTGCGCTCCGCCCCCAGAACTAGCATTGCTTTCATTGGCTGAGCGATGGTTGCATCCTTAAATTCTTCTCTAGGAGGCTCAGGGGTCTCTTTTGGCCTTGTCAGTATGTCTCTTTTTCCTGCTGTGGTTGGAGAGCTGTCTGTGGCAGAGGGTTCTAAATCATCTGACCCCTGAGATGGACCCGTATCTCTCAGTATGTCTCTTTTAATTGCTATGGTTGGAGAGCTGTCTGTGGCAGAGGGTTCTCAGTCATCTGACCTCAGAGATGGACCCGTATCTCTCAGTATGTCTCTTCTTCTTGCTGTGGTTGGAGGGTTGGCGGTGGCAGAGGGTTCCGAGTAATCTGACCTCAGAGATGGACCCGTATCTCTCAGTATGTCTCTTCTCCTTGATGTGGTTGGAGGGTTGGCGGTGGCAGAGGGTTCTGAGTCATCTGACCTCAGAGATGGACCCGTATCTCTCAGTATGTCTCTTCTTCTTGCTGTGGTTGGAGGGTTGGCAGTGGCAGAGGGTTCCGAGTAATCTGACCTCAGAGATGGACCCGTATCTCTCAGTATGTCTCTTCTCCTTGATGTGGTTGGAGAGTTGGCGGTGGCAGAGGGTTCGGAGTCATCTGACCTCAGAGATGGACCCGTATCTCTCAGTATGTCTCTTCTCCTTGCTGTGGTTGGAGAGTTGGCGGTGGCAGAGGGTCCTGAGTCATCTGACCTAAGAGATGGACCCGTATCTCTCAGTATGTCTCTTCTCCTTGCTGTGGTTGGAGAGTTGGCGGTGGCAGAGGGTCCTGAGTCATCTGACCCCTGAGATGGACCCGTATCTCTCAGTATGTCTCTTTTAATTGCTATGGTTGGAGAGCTGTCTGTGGCAGAGGGTTCTCAGTCATCTGACCCCTGAGATGGACCCGTATCTCTCAGTATGTCTCTTCTTCTTGCTGTGGTTGGAGGGTTGGCGGTGGCAGAGGGTTCCGAGTAATCTGACCTCAGAGATGGACCCGTATCTCTCAGTATGTCTCTTCTCCTTGATGTGGTTGGAGGGTTGGCGGTGGCAGAGGGTTCGGGGTCATCTGACCTCAGAGATGGACCCGTATCTCTCAGTATGTCTCTTTTCCTTGTTGTGGTTGGACAGCCATCTGTGGCGGAGGGTTCCGAGTCATCTGACCTCAGAGATGGACCCGTATCTCTCAGTATGTCTCTTCTCCTTGATGTGGTTGGAGAGTTGGCGGTGGCAGAGGGTTCGGAGTCATCTGACCTCAGAGATGGACCCGTATCTCTCAGTATGTCTCTTTTCCTTGTTGTGGTTGGAGGGTTGTTGGTGGCGGAGGGTCCTGAGTCATCTGACCTCAGAGATGGACACGTATCTCTCAGTATGTCTCTTCTCCTTGATGTGGTTGGAGAGCCATCTGTGGCGGAGGGTTCCGAGTCATCTGACCTCAGAGATGGACCCGTATCTCTCAGTATGTCTCTTCTCCTTGATGTGGTTGGAGAGTTGGTGGTGGCAGAGGGTTCCGAGTCATCTGACCTCAGAGATGGACCCGTATCTCTCAGTATGTCTCTTCTCCTTGTTGTGGTTGGACAGCCATCTGTGGCAGAGGGTTCTGAGTCATCTGACCTCAGAGATGGACCCGTATCTCTCAGTATGTCTCTTCTCCTTGATGTGGTTGGAGAGTTGGCGGTGGCAGAGGGTTCCGAGTCATCTGACCTCAGAGATGGACCCGTATCTCTCAGTATGTCTCTTCTCCTTGCTGTGGTTGGAGGGTTGGTGGTGGCAGAGGGTTCTGAGTCATCTGACCTCAGAGATGGACCCGTATCTCTCAGTATGTCTCTTCTCCTTGCTGTGGTTGGAGGGTTGGCGGTGGCAGAGGGTTCTGAGTCATCTGACCTCAGAGATGGACCCGTATCTCTCAGTATGTCTCTTCTCCTTGATGTGGTTGGAGAGCCATCTGTGGCGGAGGGTTCCGAGTCATCTGACCTCAGAGATGGACCCGTATCTCTCAGTATGTCTCTTCTCCTTGATGTGGTTGGAGGGTTGTTGGTGGCGGAGGGTCCTGAGTCATCTGACCTAAGAGATGGACCCATATCTCTCAGTATGTCTCTTCTCCTTGATGTGGTTGGAGAGCCATCTGTGGCGGAGGGTTCCGAGTCATCTGACCTCAGAGACGGACCCGTATCTCTCAGTATGTCTCTTCTCCTTGATGTGGTTGGAGAGTTGGCGGTGGCAGAGGGTTCGGAGTCATCTGACCTCAGAGATGGACCCGTATCTCTCAGTATGTCTCTTTTCCTTGTTGTGGTTGGAGGGTTGTTGGTGGCGGAGGGT
Source organism: Lithobates sylvaticus (assembly GCA_028564925.1). Classification (NCBI taxonomy): domain Eukaryota; kingdom Metazoa; phylum Chordata; class Amphibia; order Anura; family Ranidae; genus Lithobates; species Lithobates sylvaticus. The sequence goes on along the minus strand of CM053027.1, from coordinate 633,341,134 downwards.
CCTGAGTCATCTGACCTCAGAGATGGACCCATATCTCTCAGTATGTCTCTTCTCCTTGATGTGGTTGGAGAGCCATCTGTGGCGGAGGGTTCCGAGTCATCTGACCTCAGAGACGGACCCGTATCTCTCAGTATGTCTCTTCTCCTTGATGTGGTTGGAGAGTTGGCGGTGGCAGAGGGTTCCGAGTCATCTGACCTCAGAGATGGACCCGTATCTCTCAGTATGTCTCTTCTCCTTGATGTGGTTGGAGGGTTGTTGGTGGCGGAGGGTCCTGAGTCATCTGACCTAAGAGATGGACCCATATCTCTCAGTATGTCTCTTCTCCTTGCTGTGATTGGAGAGCTGTCTTTAGTTGAGGGTTCCGAGTCATCTGACCTCAGAGATGGACCCGTATCTCTCAGTATGTCTCTTCTTCTTGCAGTGGTTGGAGAGCCGCCTGTGGCAGAGGATTCCGAGGCACCCCCAGAGTCCATCACCTTGACCAGTCAGTCAGAAATTCTATCCGAAGAGGCTCCTCCTTCTGTTGAAAAATCCGAAAACATACCTGCCACGTCTGAGACAACATCTGTCTTACCGGAAAGTTCGGAGGCTGAGAGGACGGACCCAGGTGAAGGTGAGGGGAAGTCTCATTGTCTTGTTTTGCCTGTCATGTTTCTGCTCCATCTCCTCCTTCGTTTCCACCTTGGATCTTCTAGTTTGGGTCATCAGAGCAGATGGTTCTACGGGACACAAGTAAATGAGACCCAAACTCTGGAGACCTTGTATGCAACTCTCTATACATTGCTTTACACATGCACACTGGGGGGGGGGGAGGGGGGACTGCCGCTCCCGTAACTGGTGGACACAGCGGATTACAGTTCCTGGTACTCACCTGCTCCATGTGGTCGCTATGCGATCACATGACCACAACGTATACACAACTCTTATGAATGACTTTCATTCATAACAGCTGTGCTTTCTGTAGCAATGCTGTGATTGGCCCACAGCTATCACATGGTACCTGGGCCAATCACTGCACCCTGTACCATGTGATTAGCTGTAGCCAATCAGAGCATATCAATATTAAACCATTCATAGCCGTTCAAAAGATTGCTGTTACAGTGTTCATAAAAAAAAAAGATCAAAGTATGTAATAAAAAATAGTAATTTTTTTTTGTTATATATAATGACGCTGTACTGCACTGCTGACATTATCCAAGGCCGGGCCCAGAAAGGGGATCATTATCCGAGGCCGGGCCCAGAAAGGGGATCATTATCCGAGGCCGGGGCCCAGAAAGGGGATCATTATCCGAGGCCGGGGCCCAGAAAGGGGGATCATTATCCGAGGCCAGGCCCAGAAAGGGGATCATTATCCGAGGCCGGGCCCAGAAAGGGGATCATTATCCGAGGCCGGGCCCAGAAAGGGGATCATTATCCGAGGCCGGGGCCCAGAAAGGGGGATCATTATCCGAGGCCGGGGCCCAGAAAGGGGATCAGTATCCGAGGCCGGGCCCAGAAAGGGGATCAGTATCCGAGGCCGGGCCCAGAAAGGGGGATCAGTATCCGAGGCCGGGCCCAAAAAGGGGCATCAGTATCCGAGGCTGGGCCCAAAAAAGGGTAATCAGTATCTATGACAGGGCCCAGAAAGAAGGATCAGTATCCGAGGCCGGGCCTAGAAAGGGGGATCAGTATCCGAGGCCAGGCCTAGAAAGGGGGATCAGTATCCAAGGCCGGGCCCAGAAAGGGGGATCAGTATCCGAGGCCGGGCCCAGAAAGGGGGATCAGTATCCGAGGCTGGGCCCAAAAAAGGGTAATCAGTATCTATGACAGGGCCCAGAAAGGGGATTAGTATCTGAAGCCGGGCCTAGAAAGGGGGATCAGTATCCGAGGCCGGGCCCAGAAAGGGGGATCAGTATCCGAGGCCGGGCCCAGAAAGGGGGATCAGTATCCGAGGCCGGGCCCAGAAAGGGGGAATCAGTATCCGAGGCCGGGCCCAGAAAGGGGGATCAGTATCCGAGGCCGGGCCCAGAAAGGGGGAATCAGTATCCGAGGCCGGGCCCAGAAAGGGGATCATTATCCGAGGCCGGGCCCAGAAAGGGGATCATTATCCGAGGCCGGGCCCAGAAAGGGGGATCATTATCCGAGGCCGGGGCCCAGAAAGGGGGATCATTATCCGCGGCCGGGCCCAGAAAGGGGATCATTATCCGAGGCCGGGCCCAGAAAGGGGATCATTATCCGAGGCCGGGGCCCAGAAAGGGGGATCATTATCCGAGGCCGGGGCCCAGAAAGGGGATCAGTATCCGAGGCCGGGCCCAGAAAGGGGATCAGTATCCGAGGCCGGGCCCAGAAAGGGGGATCAGTATCCGAGGCCGGGCCCAAAAAGGGGCATCAGTATCCGAGGCTGGGCCCAAAAAAGGGTAATCAGTATCTATGACAGGGCCCAGAAAGAAGGATCAGTATCCGAGGCCGGGCCTAGAAAGGGGGATCAGTATCCGAGGCCAGGCCTAGAAAGGGGGATCAGTATCCGAGGCCGGGCCCAGAAAGGGGGATCAGTATCCGAGGCCGGGCCCAGAAAGGGGGATCAGTATCCGAGGCTGGGCCCAAAAAAGGGTAATCAGTATCTATGACAGTGCCCAGAAAGGGGATTAGTATCTGAAGCCGGGCCTAGAAAGGGGGATCAGTATCCGAGGCCGGGCCCAGAAAGGGGGATCAGTATCCGAGGCCGGGCCCAGAAAGGGGGAATCAGTATCCGAGGCCGGGCCCAGAAAGGGGGATCAGTATCCGAGGCCGGGCCCAGAAAGGGGGAATCAGTATCCGAGGCCGGGCCCAGAAAGGGGGATCAGTATCCGAGGCAGAGGCCTAGAAAGGGGGGATCAGTATCCTAGGCCGGGCCCAGAAAGGGGCATCAGTATCCGAGGCCAGGCCCAGAAAGGGGGATCAGTATCTGAGGCTGGGTCTAGGAAGCAGAATCGGTATTCAAGGCCAGGCCCAGGAAGTGGGATCAGTATCCGAGGCCGGGCCCAGGAAGTGGGATCAGTATCCGAGGCCGGGCCCAGGAAGTGGGATCAGTATCCGAGGCCGGGCCCAGGAAGTGGGATCAGTATCCAAGGCCGGGCCCAGAAAGGGGGATCAGTATCTGAGACTGGGCCCAGGAAGTGGAATCAGCATCCAAGGCCAGGCCAAGGACTTGGGGTCAGTTTCTGAGTGATAGCAAGAAACCAAATACAACAAAAAAGATGAAATGATACTGCGATACAACATTGAAATAAAATCAAGAATAGATAAAAAGGAGAGTCATGTGACCTGTAGTTGATTTGTATACAATACTACATGTGCGCAACTGAACATGAACCTTCCTTGTATACCGATCCTGGTTCCTCAGCCCAGCCTTGGATGCTGATCCCAGTACCGGAGCCCAGACTCCTATACTGATCGTGTTCCTGGGCCCAGTCTTGGATACTGATCCTGATTTTCAAGACCAGCCTTGGATAATGATCCTGGTTCCCAAGTTCTGCCTGGGATACTAATACTGGTTCCTGGGCTTGACCTCAGATACTGATCCCAGTTCCTAGGTCAGGTTTCAGATAGTCATCCTGGTTCCCAGGCTCAGCCTCAGATACTCTTCCTGGTTCCGGGTTCCGCCTCAGATACTCTTCCTGGTTCCGGGCTCAGCCTCAGATACTCTTCCTGGTTCCCAGGCTCAGCCTCAGATACTCTTCCTGGTTCCGGGTTCCGCCTCAGATACTCTTCCTGGTTCCGGGCTCAGCCTCAGATACTCTTCCTGGTTCCGGGCTCAGCCTCAGATACTCTTCCTGGTTCCGGGTTCCGCCTCAGATACTCTTCCTGGTTCTGGGTTCAGCCTCAGATACTCTTCCTGGTTCCCAGGCTCAGCCTCAGATACTCTTCCTGGTTCCGGGCTCAGCCTCAGATACTCTTCCTGGTTCCGGGTTCCGCCTCAGATACTCTTCCTGGTTCTGGGTTCAGCCTCAGATACTCTTCCTGGTTCCCAGGCTCAGCCTCAGATACTCTTCCTGGTTCCGGGTTCCGCCTCAGATACTCTTCCTGGTTCTGGGCTCAGCCTCAGATACTCTTCCTGGTTCCGGGCTCAGCCTCAGATACTCTTCCTGGTTCCGGGTTCCGCCTCAGATACTCTTCCTGGTTCTGGGTTCAGCCTCAGATACTCTTCCTGGTTCCCAGGCTCAGCCTCAGATACTCTTCCTGGTTCCGGGCTCAGCCTCAGATACTCTTCCTGGTTCCGGGCTCAGCCTCAGATACTCTTCCTGGTTCCTGGCTCAGCCTCAGATACTCTTCCTGGTTCAGGGCTTTAAGGGAAAGCTGTTTCCGCATCCTGTAGGAGACTTGAGTTTCATCTCATGGTGGAGAGGGCAATCAAGTGGGCGATCAGCTAATTGCAGTAACAATTACTTTTTCTTGCAGATCATGAAGGCTAAATTGTGATAATGGCGGACATAGCGGTCAGATATTCCTGTGAAGGTGGAAGTGTCTGGGGAGGTGGAAGTGTCTGGGGAGGTGTGGTGTGCAACCTCCTATGTCCTCCCCTCCAGAGGTCCTCACCGCATCATTTGCTTCTCTCTTTATATGTATTGTTTATATCTGTTCACCTTCAATAAAAATTGTTTATGAAAAATCATTACAGTGGTCAGTGTCTGTGTGCCCCTCTGAATGTAGGGGAATGAGGTCAGTGTCTGTGTGCCCCTCTGAATGTAGGGGAATGAGGTCAGTGTCTGTGTGCCCCTCTGAATGTAGGGGAATGAGGTCAGTGTCTGTGTGCCCCTCTGAATGTAGGGGAATGAGGTCAGTGTCTGTGTGCCCCTCTGAATGTAGGGGAATGAGGTCAGTGTCTGTGTGCCCCTCTGAATGTAGAGGAATGAGGTCAGTGTCTGTGTGCCCCTCTGAATGTAGGGGAATGAGGTCAGTGTCTGTGTGCCCCTCTGAATGTAGGGGAATGAGGTCAGTGTCTGTGTGCCCCTCTGAATGTAGGGGAATGAGGTCAGTGTCTGTGCTGTAGGAAGCATTTAAAGGCTGACTGGAGGGGGATAATGAAGCACAATCCCTTGGTTTTACTTGGTCCTCATAATTCCCTCCACTGATACCAATTTCTCTCAATGACACCAATAATGGGACACTATTCCTCCCACTGACACCAACAATGGGACACTATTCTTCCCACTGACACCAACAATGGGACACTATTCTTCCCACTGACACCAACAATGGGACACTATTCCTCCCACTGACACCAATGATGGGGCACTATTGATCTTTTATTGAAAAGAATCAAGCAACCAATTTTATACAAAAGTAAAAAACAAAACCATAGTACAAAACTTCAACAGAAATCGTAGGAATACACATCCATGTTCAGAATATATACAATATATACATAGTCCACTACCAAAACATTTTTAGAAAACTATTTACATAAAGCAGCAGAAAGGACCTAAGAGGCACAACCCATCACCTATGTACGCAGCCATTTATCAAAAATTAATAAAAATAATAATCTAGGGTGATAAGAGACAGACAGCCACACCCGGGAAAGAGACTCCTGGCAGTCAGGGAGGCTTGAAACCCTTCCACGCCTTCAACCAAGCCCCCTGACTCCGCTTGTCTCTCTCAGCCCCCTGACTCCGCTTGTCTCTCTCAGCCCCCTCACTCCGCTTGTCTCTCTCAGCCCCCTGACTCCGCTTGTCTCTCTCAGCCCCCTCACTCCGCTTGTCTCTCTCAGCCCCCTCACTCCGCTTGTCTCACTCAGCCCCCTCACTCTGCTTGTCTCTCTCAGCCCCCTGACTTCGCTTGTCTCTCTCAGCCCCCTCACTCCGCTTGTCTCTCTCAGCCCCCTCACTCCGCTTGTCTCTCTCAGCCCCCTCACTCCGCTTGTCTCTCTCAGCCCCCTCACTCCGCTTGTCTCACTCAGCCCCCTCACTCTGCTTGTCTCTCTCAGCCCCCTGACTTCGCTTGTCTCTCTCAGCCCCCTCACTCCGCTTGTCTCTCTCAGCCCCCTCACTCCGCTTGTCTCTCTCAGCCCCCTCACTCCGCTTGTCTCTCTCAGCCCCCTCACTCCGCTTGTCTCTCTCAGCCCCCTCACTCCGCTTGTCTCTCTCAGCCCCCCGACTCCGCTTGTCTCTCTCAGCCCCCCGACTCCGCTTGTCTCTCTCAGCCCCCTCACTCCGCTTGTCTCTCTCAGCCCCCTCACTCCGCTTGTCTCTCTCAGCCCCCCTCACTCCGCTTGTCTCACTCAGCCCCCTCACTCTGCTTGTCTCTCTCAGCCCCCTGACTTCGCTTGTCTCTCTCAGCCCCCTCACTCCGCTTGTCTCTCTCAGCCCCCTCACTCCGCTTGTCTCTCTCAGCCCCCTCACTCCGCTTGTCTCTCTCAGCCCCCCTCACTCCGCTTGTCTCTCTCAGCCCCCTCACTCCGCTTGTCTCTCTCAGCCCCCCGACTCCGCTTGTCTCTCTCAGCCCCCCCGACTCCGCTTGTCTCTCTCAGCCCCCCGACTCCGCTTGTCTCCCTCAGCTTCCTCACTCCGCTTGTCTCTCTCAGCCCCCTGACTCCGCTTGTCTCTCTCAGCCCCCCTGACTCCGCTTGTCTCTCTCAGCCCCCCTGACTCCGCTTGTCTCTCTCAGCCCCCTCACTCCGCTTGTCTCTCTCAGCCCCCTCACTCCGCTTGTCTCTCTCAGCCCCCTCACTCCGCTTGTCTCTCTCAGCCCCCTCACTCCGCTTGTCTCTCTCAGCCCCATGAATCCGCTTGTCTCTCTCAGCCCCATGAATCCGCTTGTCTCTCTCAGCCCCATGACTCCGCTTGTCTCTTTCAGCCCCCCTGACTCCGCTTGTCTCTCTCAGCCCCCCTGACTCTGCTTGTCTCTCTCAGCCCCCCTGACTCCGCTTGTCTCTCTCAGCCCCCTGACTCCGCTTGTCTCTCTCAGCCCCCCTGACTCCGCTTGTCTCTCTCAGCCCCCTGACTCCGCTTGTCTCTCTTAGCCCCCTGACTCCGCTTGTCTCTCTCAGCCCCCTGTCTCAGCTTGGAACACCACCTCAACAGGAAGGATTTTATGCCGAATGCAGACCTGACACCGTGCGTTCCAGGTGAAATAACGGACTACTAGGCCAACTAGAAAAAGTGTATCCAAACAAAAAACTCCACCAGTATTGAATGCTCCATACACCCACTCAGCATAACCCAGCCTGGAGAGGAAAGGAACACCGAGGGCCCGCCCCACCTGTTTGTACACCTCTATGTTAAAAGGGCAATGAAGCAGAAAATGGTCCATAGTCTCCTCCTCACCTGCACACTCCTCCCAAGAACAGCTACGATCCATCCTACTGCGGAATTTCAAATTGCCCCGAACATAGAGCCTCCCATGGAAGCACAACCAGGCCAGATCCCTAAATTTAGGGGGTACTCTGTCCAAATTAATCAGTCTTAACCCTGCCCTCAAAACTGGGCCTGGGCAATCCCTTAAGGCCAGTGGGTCATGAAAGACTTCGCTCAAGACTCGACTCATAAGGACTTTCCTTGGAACCGATCTGAGATCTTCAGCCGACAATCACCACTGCCGCAGTAACTTCAGGCACGGAGCGACATAGGCTTGGTAGCTGACCACGATGACCCCTGCGATTCTTCACTTGGCCACCTTCTTCCCAAAGTCGTAGAAAAGGCCTAAACCAAGATCTAAATATGCCTACCCATCCAGGAGGCTCCACTGCAAGCATATTACCAATGTTAAACTTGAGAAATAGCAGTGAAAAGAAAAGAACTGGGTTGACCATACCTAAGCCACCCTCCCTCCTGGATAGATAGGTGACATTCCTCTTGATAGGGTTCAGTCTGTTCCCCCACAGCATCTGGAAGAACACACTACTGACTCTAGCATAGAGAGACACTGGCAAGATGCAGACAAAGCTAACATACAAGAAGATCGGAATCAGGTAAGTCTTAATCAGATCAACCCTTTCCCTCATAGATAACTTCCATCTATTCCAGCTGAACACCTCAGTATTGGCAATTTCCAGTCTGCCTTCCCAGTTTTTGAGGCCATAATCGCCGGGTCCGAATTCAGTGCCTATAATCCTAATTCTTTCCTGGGGCACTGGAAAGGTGTCCGGGAGATCGAACCCCTCACCTTCCTTTCCCATCCAGAAAACTTCACTCTGTTCCTGATTGATCTTGGAGCCTGATGCTTCAGAGTAACATGATGGCAGAGATAACACCTCCTCCGCTTCCTCCGTCCCAGTGACAATCACCGATACATCGATCGCATAGGCAACAACCCACAAAGGCGGCTCACCCGGGAGCCCCACTGGTACCCCACACAACATGCCACTCTCTATCCTCCTAATGAAGTGTTCGATTGCAAACACATAGAGCAGGGGACTCAGGGGACAACCCTGGTGCACCCCAGAGCCAACCTCGTAGGACTGCCCAACCATTAACAAGAGAAAAGCTTTCTGCCCTCTCTTACAAGACTTTTAACTAACCGACAAAACCACCCGGCAGACCATACTTACTAAGGAGCAACCACAGGTACTCATGGTTAACACGATCAAAAGCCTGATCCAATGTCAGCAAACACTTTCCCCAGCCTGCAGCCCTGCACCGCTCCAAGGCCTCCAGGACAGCTAACACCGCTGTGAAGGTGCACCTACCCTGGACCGAACAGTGCTGATGGCGAGAAAGCAAAGACTCTGCTACTGACGACAGGCGCCAGAAAATAATCTTTGCCAGTATCTTTCTATCGACATTAAGAAGGCTGATGGGGCGCCAATTCTCAATCATCGAAGGATCTTTACCCTTTGAAAGAAGAATCACAGCCGAGTGCCTCATGGAAGGGGGAAGCACCCCCTCAGCAAGGCAACTGTTAAAAACCTCTACCAAATGTGGAGCCAGAATAGAATTATAGCGGAGCTCCACCCTAAAGTGGAACTTCTGCTCATCGGAACCCTCCCCCCCTCCGGTGCCACAATTGGCACCTTTCAGGGGGAGTAGGGTGCAGATACCTGTATAATACAGGTATCTGCACCCACTTCCGGGCATAGATAGCCGCAGATTCTGCGGCTATTACACCACTTCCTGCGGGGCCCCCGCTGTCTGCTGGGAAACACATGGATCCCAGAGACAGCAGGGACCGTCCTTATTGCGCAGCGCGACTCGCGCATGCGCAGTAGGGAACCTGATTCCCACACCGACGATGGCGGCGGCAGCACCCGACAGCCAAACGACAGATCGGCTTCGGGTGCTGACATCGTGGGCGCGCTGGACGGGCAAGTGTCCATATTTTAAAAGTCAGCAGCTGCAGTATTTGTAGCTGCTGACTTTAAAAAAACGTTGGAACTCCCGCTTTAAAGGCTTTGCAAAACTCAGCCGTCAAGCCATCCGGTCCAGGTGACTTTTTGATGGCAAGCTGTTCAATTGCCCTCATCACCTCATCAACTGTGATCTCCTCTGTCAAATTCATCAATGGGACATCTCCACCATTTAGACCTGGAGTAGAGTCCAAAAAGCTGTCTATCCTGCAACGCCCTTTCCTCCCAAGAAGGTCAGCATATAAGGACCTCACGACCTCCAGGATCCCTGACCTGGACTTTGTCAGGGAACCTGTACTGTCCTTAAGGCCAACAACCGTTTTAACAGCTACACCTTGTTTACAGTTCTGGTAAGGGTCAGGCGAGTGGTACTTCCCATAGTCCCTCTCTAGAACCAAAGAGGCATGCCGGTCATATTGACACTTCCTGAGAAGGAGTTTCACTTCAGAGATTGCCCCAGGATCTCCTCCTCTCGAGACAAGAATATCCAGCTTCCTCCGTAAACGTTGGTAGGTCATGTATTTATTAAACTGTTTTCTATTGGCTAGGCCCCTGAAGAATCCAGCGATCCTCTTTTTGGTCAGCTCCCACCACTCAGCCTTGCTGCTACAAAAGTCCAGGATGGTCACCTGAGCCTGAAAGAATTCCTCAAAGGATTGTCTAACATTTTCTTCCTTGAGAAAAGTTAAATTCAATCTCCAGATGCCCCATGCCCCTCTGAGGGGCGTTTGAAGCATTCAGGACCACAGATAGCATACCTTTCCCCCTGTACTCACTCACTAACTGCAAAGAAGTTCCGGGTTTCTCTTTCAGTCTTCGCACAATCTGTGTTCGTTCCTCGGCAGTGCTGCTGAGACTTTTCAGTCTGTGCCAGCTCTCTATTGCCACCTGCAGGCTGGAGGGAGGAGAACACCTAATCCTCTCTCCAGCTATGAGCCACGATCCGGTCTGAATAATGTGTCCGGTTTTCAGAGGGGTTCAAAACCCGGGCACATGATTCAATACCCAGACTGTACGGGTGAATCTCGTACAGGTGGCAACCCTACGCTGGGCATGTACTGTCAAACTATTTTTCCACACCCGTTTGACAGGTGCATATCATTTGACAGCAAGTCCAATTCTTGCTTTCATCAAGATTACCTCTGTAGCACTAACCCCCGAAGGAGCTGCTGGTTTTATTGGGCTTACCGTTACCTTCTTCACCTCGTCTCCGTCTAGGGGTTCCCGTGGTAGATGGCCCAGAAAAATGCTGAAACTGACACTTTATCTTCCTTTTTTTTGGTTAGTTTATTGAAAAAGATAAAACAGTCTCTTAAAAGTAGGATAGAGGGTTAGGGTGGAAGTTCAGGTACTTTGGAACTGCTAAGATAGAAAGTCTCTCACTGTAGAAACCCAGAGAGCAACTGTCTCACAACTAGATTATCACAACCCGGATAGACCTCCTCTCACTAGGCCTAGCAGCCGGAGAAGTGTCAGATAAAGCAAAGTCTCTGCCACAGACTTGGTTGTAGAACACTTGAGAATAAAGTCTCTGCCACAGACTTGGTTGTAACTGAGGGACTAGATAAATTTAGAGAGCTATCATATGGTAACAGTATCTTGCAGCCAGGCCGGCGATACCGTATGAGTGTAGATCCATTTAGTGTCCTTCAACTGAGCCTCCAGGCTCCTACTGAGCAACCAGCCTTAGCGCATGGCTTCCTCCCGAAGAGTCCTCCCCTGGATGCTTCTCCAGGTGCTGGGCCTCTCCTAACTGAGACGGCACCGGACCACTTTTGGATAATTCGGCCCTGACATCTATTCAGGCCTGTCCCTGCAGTTGCTTTGCCTCGGGCTATCCAGCCCCGAGACTCGAAATTGCATGGATCCGCACCCCAGGCCAGGAGGGCCACGGGGGCTGGTTAGGAGAACCAGGACCAAACAGACAGAAGATGGCTTCTGGACCGGAACCCAGAAACACGTGATCCCAGTACCTTAAATAACTTTTCCCAGAATGCACAGTGGGACAAACACACCCACTGGGCTGGTTCAGAGAGAAAGAATGGTATCCAATACACCCAGCTAAACTGCTTTCTCGACTTGCTGGCGGTGACAGCCAGGGCCGGATTAACATAGGGGCTATTGGAGCTGCAGCTCCAGGCCCCTTTCTCAAGATAGGCCCATTTGCCCCCAAAAAATAAAATAAAATAAATAAATGAAAAAAAAGATAAACTTTGAGGGTTGTAGCTCGGCGATCAGGAGTCACAGAGACCCCACATTTGGGGGGTAAGTAGCTAAAGACCTACTCCAGCACTGGTTACAATATGGGGCTGCTTTCATCTATGGTTCCAGAGATACGGGGCTGCTTGCACAGCCTGTCAGAAGCTCTACATACAGAGCGGCCAGTATAAATACAAGCTGGAACACTCTGCAGCAGACTGAGAGGATGACATCACAGTGCTTATAATAATTATTTGTATATTACTTATGGTAATTAACCCCTCGCCACCCAGGCCAATTCTGACACTTCTCTCCTACATGTAAAAATCATCATTTTTTTGCTAGAAAATAACTCAGAACCCTCAAGCATTATACAGTGGTGTGAAAAAGTGTTTGCCCCCTTCCTCATTTCCTGTTCCTTTGCATGTTTGTCCCACTTAAGTGTTTCGGAACATCAAACCAATTTAAACAATAGTCAAGGACAACACAAGTAAACACAAAATGCAATTTGTAAATGAAGGTGTTTATTATTAAAGGTGAAAAAAAATCCAAACCATCATGGCCCTGTGTGAAAAAGTGATTGCCCCCCTTGTTAAAACATACTATAACTGGTTGTCCACACCTGAGTTCAATTTCTCTAGCCACACCCAGGCCTGATTATTGCCACACCTGTTCACAATCAAGGCATCACTTAAATAGGAGCTGCTTGACACAGTAAGGTCCACCAGAAGATCCTTAAAAGCTACACATCATGCCGAGACCCAAAGAAATTCAGGAACAATTGAGAAAGAAAGTAATTGAGATCTATCAGTCTGGAAAGGGTTATAAAGCCATTTCCAAAGCTTTGGGAATCCAGCGAACCACAGTGAGAGCCATTATCCACAAATGGCGAAGACATGGAACAGTGGTGAACCTTCCAGGAGTGGCCGGCCGCCCAAAATTACCCAAGAGCGCAGCGACGACTCATCTAAGAGGTCACAAAAGACCCACAACAACGTCCAAGGAACTGCAGGCCTCACTTGCCTCAGTTAAGGTCAGCGTTCATGCCTCCACCATCAGGAAAAGACTGGGCAAAAATGGCCTGCATGGCAGAGTTCCAAGGAGAAAACCACTGCTGAGCAAAAAGAACATCAAAGCTCGTCTCAATTTCTCCACAACACATCTTGATGATCCCCAAGACTTTTGGGACAACATTCTGTGGACCGATGAGACAAAAGTGGAACTCTTTGGAAGGTGTGTGTCCAAGTATATCTGGCGTAGAAGGAACACTGCATTTCAGAAAAAGAACATTATACCAACAGTAAAATATGGTGGTGGTAGTGTGATGGTCTGGGGCTGTTTTGCTGCTTCAGGACCTGGAAGACTTGCCGTGATAAAAGGAACTATGAATTCTGCTGTCTACCAAGAGATCCTGAAGGAGAATGTCCGACCATCTGTTCGTGTACTCAAGCTGAAACGAACTTGGGTTCTGCAGAAGGACAATGATCCTAAACACACCAGCAAGTCCACCACCGAATGGCTGAAGAAAAACAAAATGAAGACTTTGGAGTGGCCTAGCCAAAGTCCTGACCTGAATCCTATTGAGATGTTGTGGTATGACCTTAAAAAGGCCGTTCATGCTCGAAAACCCTCTAATGTAACTGAATTAGGACAATTCTGCAAAGATGAGTGGGCCAAAATTCCTCCAGGACGCTGTAAAAGCCTCATTGCACGTTATCGCAAACGCTTGGTTGCAGTTGTTGCTGCTAAGGGTGGCCCAGCCAGTTATTAGGTTTAGGGGGCAATCACTTTTTCACACAGGGCCATGATGGTTTGGATTTTTTTTCACCTTTAATAATAAACACCTTCATTTACAAATTGCATTTTGTGTTTACTTGTGTTGTCCTTGACTATTGTTTAAATTGGTTTGATGTTCCGAAACACTTAAGTGTGACAAACATGCAAAGGAACAGGAAATGAGGAAGGGGGCAAACACTTTTTTCACACCACTGTATATATATATATATATATATATATCTATATATATTGTTTTAGCAGACACCCTATGGAATAAAATGGTGGTCTTTGCAACTTTTTATGAAACTGTTTCATTCATAAAAAAAACACTAAAGTTAGCACAATTTTTTTGTGTACTAAGCGATGCTTTACATGTTTAGAGTTACAGAGGAGGTCTAGTGCTAGAATTATTGCTCTCGCTCTAATGATCGCAGCATATGTAACCTGTGTGTATGTGGCTCTGATACTAACCAGTGCCTACCCAGCCACTGACTAGTATCTCTCCCCAGCCTGTCCCCACACACCCTCTCACCTGCTGACCTGTGAATGGGGTTATCACTCCTGCAGTGTAAAGCCCCATACACACGGTCGGACAATCCGCGGACCAGGTCCGTCGGATCATGTCCGTCGTACTTTGTCTGATGTTGGTGTTGCGTACACACGGTCGGACAAAGTTGTCGGAAAATCCGATCATTCTGAACGTGGTGACGTTTGTTGCCTACGACGGGACTACGTAGAGGCTAGTAGCCAATAGCTTTGGTCTTGTAATGTGATCTGAGCATGCGTAGCACTTTGTCCGGTCGGACAAGCGTACACACGCTCGGATTTGGTGTGATCGGACCGGGTTGACGGCAAATCTTTCCAGCAGGAGATAAGACTTTGTCCGTCGGACAAACCGACGAACACTGTCGATGGTGCATACACACGGTCTGATTTTTCAACAACCTTGTCCGATCGGACAAAATCCATGAAAAAGTCCGACCGTGTGTATGGGGCTTTATTGTGTTCTGCCAGTGAATACAATGATTAGTGTTGCTAACTATAGCTGGCAGCACTGATTGATTGTTTTGGGGAAAATCTGACAGGCTGGTTGTACTCAAGTTGGTTAATAGGTTGACTTGTGTAAAACCAGGTAGCCCATACATAGATCGACTATGGCTGGTCTCTGCTTAATTGGTGTCATTTCAATCCATGTTTGGCCCGCTTAACCACTACCACCACTTAAGTCCCTAAACATCCTTCCACAAACCTTTACATTTTTCCTTCCCAGATTCTTTCATCCTCCTCCCCAATACATACTGCCCACTATCATACTCTCCACACTTCTCTCCTATACATAGTGCCCACTATCATACTCTCCACACTTCTCTCCTATACATAGTGCCCACTATCATACCCTCCACACTTTTCTTCTATACATAGTGCCCACTGTCATACCCTCCACACTTCTCTTCTATACATAGCGCCCGCTGTCATATCCTACACACTTCTCTCCTATACATAGTGCCCACTGTCATACCCTCCACAATTCTCTTCTATACATAGCGCCCGCTGTCATATCCTACACACTCCTCTCCTGTACATAGCGCCCGCTGTCATATCCTCCACACTTCTCTCCTATACATAGTGCCCACTGTCATACTTTCCACACTTCTCTTCTATACATAGCTCCCGCTGTCATATCCTACACACTCCTCTCCTGTACATAGTGCTCGCTGTCATACACTTCTCTCCTATACATAGTGCCCGCTGTCATACACTTCGTTCCTGTACATAGTGCCCACTGTCATACCCTCCACACTCCTCTGCTGTGCAAACTGCCCACTGTCATACCCTCCACACTCCTCTGCTGTGCATAATGCCCACTGTCGTACTCTTCACACTCTTCTTATGTACATAGTGCCCACTGTTAGAGCCTCCACATTCCTCTCCCTCACCTGCACATACTTCCCACTTTTATACCATCCATTCTCCTCCCCTATGCCTCTTGCCCACAAAAACAGTTCTTTAAAATTATACTGAATATCCTCAATGTTACCAGCTCTATAATGGGCACACTTTTGTTCAACTAAAGGAAATCTCAGTCCTCGTATTTGTTCTGCCCCATTATTAGTACTTATTTATATAATATACAAGTATACACAGCATATTAGAACATTAGGATACACTTAAATTGTCAGACTGAGCCCTCCAGTGCTGTGCTGTGATCAATCCGGCCCGGGCGCTTTCATCTTCACCCGCTCTTCCTTCCGGGTTCTGTGCCTTCGGTCACTTGCCTTGACCGGGCTGCGTTCATGTTATCCCCACGCATGCTCATGTGCATCCTCTCTCTCATCCCCCCTCCCTTACCCCTCACACCTCTTTCATCCCCTTTCTCTTTCATCCTCCTTCTCTCTCTTTAATTTAATTTGTTATAACAAAAAATTGTTTGCATTTCATTTTTATTTATTGTTTATAAAAGGCCCGACCAAAATCCTCAGCACCAGGCCCACGATGTTCTTAATCTGGCCCTGGTGACAGCGACACCTGCGGTCAAGGAGAACTCAGTGCAATTCCAGCCAGACTGATACTGAGACCATAATTTGGCATAATTAGCCCTGAAACCCGACTGTGGTTTTAGGAATATTAAACTTGAAAAACACACAGCGCATGCTCGTTAGGAGCCCGGCGCTACACCTCTATAGGGTTGCGGTGTGAAGGTGCCACTGACACCCAAAGAACAATCTTTCCGCACCCGTTACAGAAGTAGAAATCCAAAATCTGTGGTAGAGACACCAGAATTTATCCAAAAAATCTCTAATCTTGTTCCCAGTGCACTACATTGTGACCTCATCATACACACTGCCCCCCCCCCCCCCCCCCCCCCCCCCATGCCATTGTTTACAAAATAAAGTTTGCAGGAAGTGTCATTTGTTTAGCTTTATAAATGTCATTATTGCTGCAGCAGGTTCTATACATGGTACAGATGTGCCACTTTACAGGTGGACTAACGGGACCCCCCTCCCCCCAGGCACTATATTCAAAGAAATTGTTCATTCATGGGGACAACCCGGGGGATGGGGAATTTCTCACAGTGATTGGGGGGATTTGTTCAGTGAACTCCGTTCTCCAAAATCAAAAGTTAAAATGAAATCTTCCCAACATTTAGAAATTGTTGGAAATAATAACAGAAATTCTCTCCTTCTTCCAACATACAACGTGCTGGAGGGATCGTCATACACACATTCTTCTGGATCCCCTCCCCCATCCTTCCCCTCCCCATCGCATCAGAAGTTTCTCATTCGTTCTCTCGTCTGTCTCTGTCTGCAGCTGTGAGATGGTGTCCTCCATTTTCTTGTAGCTCAGGAAGGGAAGAATTTGTCCTCAATTTTCTTGTAGCTCAGGCAGGGAAGAATTTGTCCTCAATTTTCTTGTAGCTCAGGAAGGGAAGAATTTGTCCTCCATTTTCTTGTAGCTCAGGAAGGGAAGAATTTGCCCTCCATTTTCTTGTAGCTCAGGAAGGGAAGAATTTTCCCTCCATTTTCTTGTAGCTCAGGAAGGGAAGACTTTGTCCTCCATTTTCTTGTAGCTCAGGAAGGGAAGAATTTGCCCTCCATTTTCTTGTAGCTCAGGAAGGGAAGACTTTGTCCTCCATTTTCTTGTAGCTCAGGAAGGGAAGAATTTGTCCTCTATTTCCTTGTAGCTCTTTTGTTTTCTTATCCTTTCTTTCCCTCAGAGATTGTCTTTTTTTAACATTCTGCTAAAATTATGAGTATTAATACTGCTGGGACTTTGAAGAAGGGGTACACACCCCGAAATCTTGTCTTGAAAAATTGTCTATTAGTGCAAATAAAAAAATATCACGGACAATACTCACTAATGGGGAGGGGTGTGCTCCATTTTCTTGTAGCTCAGGGAAGGGGGAGGGGGTGTCCTCCATTTTCTTGTAGCTCAGTGATTAGTCTTCATGTGATGATACAATGTTTCATAGATTAAAAGAAATGCTCTCCATACTGCACCCTCTGTATTATCAGTCCCGTTATTCTAGTGATCCTCCTGATGGGACAAATCCCGGACTGAGCATGTGCGAAATGTCACTTCCTGTCCATGGAACACGTTTCCTGTTTTCAGCCATTTTAGATCCGATTCCAGCAACCTGAGGAGATTCTCCGTCCTGAACACACGGCCACCATAGGGAGAGCGTGGGATCTTCTCCATGTCACCCCACACAGGTAAGTGTCCTATTCATGGTACAGGGCCCCTGTCCCTGCTATAGACATATCAATAATCAGTGATCTGCTCCCCCCCCCTCCGTGTGATCAATCATCTGGATATATATATATATATATATATATATATATATATATATATATATATAGAGAGAGAGAGAGAGAGAGAGAGAGAGAGAGAGAGAGATTGTATTCAGTCTGGCTTTCGCTCGCAGGACTCCACGGAAACTGCCTTACTAAAACTCACTAACGATTTACTAATTGCTATAACCACCAACCAGTACTCCATACTCCTACTACTTCACCTCTCTGCGGCCTTTGATACTGTTGATCACCCGCTCCGTCTCAATAAACTCCATTCCCTCGGCCTCCAAGATTCTGCTCTATCCTGGTTCTCTGCCGACCTATCACAGCGCTCCTTCAGTGTTACCTACAACTCTGTCTCCTCCTCTCCATTGCCCCTTTCTGTGGGGGTCCCCCAAGGCTCTGTTCTTGGACCCCTTCTCTTCTCTATCTACACCTCCCCCCTTGGTCACCTGATAACCGCCCACGGCTTCCAATACCACTTATAAGCCGATGACACCCAAATCTATCTGTCTACTCCTCACCTCACTCCTTAAGTCTCCTCTCGCATTACTAACTGACATCTCAGCATGGATGTCCCACCACTTCCTTAATTAAATCTCTCTAAAACTGAGCTATTAATATTCCCCCCGCCCCCGTCGGTGCCCCCTCCATGACTTTTCCATCAAAATCAACAATGCAACCATCAGTCCCTCCCCTCACGCCAGGGTACTCTGTGTAATCCTAGACTCGGACTTGTCATTTCAGCCTCAAGTCCAATCGCTGTCAAAAGTTTGTAGACTTCACCTCCGTAACATCTCTAAAATTCGCTCCTTTTTAACAAATGAAACAACCGAGATCCTCATTTACTTCCTTGTCATCTCTCGCCTTGACTATTGCAACTCCCTCTCCATAGGCCCCTCCCCTCTTCAGTCTATCATGATTGCTGCTGCCAGACTTATCCACCTTACCAACCACTCATTGTCTGCCAACCCTCTCCTCCAATCCCTACACTGGCCTCCATTCAGTGTCTGCCACTCCTCTCCTCCAATCCCTACACTGGCCTCCATTCAGTGTCTGCCACTCCTCTCCTCCAATCCCTACACTGGCCTCCATTCAGTGTCTGCCACTCCTCTCCTCCAATCCCTACACTGGCCTCCATTCAGTGTCTGCCACTCCTCTCCTCCAATCCCTACACTGGCCTCCATTCAGTGTCTGCCACTCCTCTCCTCCAATCCCTACACTGGCTCCCAATCACCCAGAGAATTAAATTCAAAATACTAACCACAACTTACAAAGCCATCCACAACTCTGCCCCGAGCTACATCGCCAATCTTGTCTCCAAACATATCCCAAACTGTCCTCTCCGCTCTTCTCAAGACCTCCTTCTGTCAAGCTCTCTTGTTTCCTCCTCCCATGCTCTTCTCCAGGATTTCTCCAGAGCCCGTCCGGCTATCCCCTACTCTAGCCACCTTCAGGCGATCCCTGAAAACTCATCTCTTCAGGGAAGCCGATCACGTCTCCAACTAATCTTCTATCACTTCCATCAGCTCATTCCCCACAGGTACAACCTTTTGTACCACCTCCCCCACCCTATTAGATTGTCAGCTCTTCTGAGCAGGGCCCTCTTAATCCTCTTGTATTTTATTGTATTATAACTGTATTGTCTCCCTTTTATATTATAAAGTAGACATGGGAACTGTCAAAAAATTAGTTTTGTTTCGTTCCTTTTCGTATATAAAAAAATTCGTAATTCGTGTTCGAATTCGTACGAAATGCGAATTTCGTACGATTCGTAATTTTTTTTCGAATCGTTAGTAAAAATACGAATCGTTAACGCAGCTAATGAATTGTCGGTTCCCGTAACACAGAGAACAATTCGAATCCAACTACAAATATCGAATTTCGATTTCAAGTTACGAATCGTTAACGCGGCTAATGAATTGTCGGCTCTGTAACACAGAGAACAGTCATTCATTGATAAAAAAAAAAAAACGTAGGGGTCCCCCCAAATTCAATAACAGGCCCTTCAGGTCTGCTATGGATATTAAGAGGAACCCCAGACAAAAAAAAAATGGCGTGGTGTCCCCCCTAAATATCCATATCAGACCCTTCAGGTCTGGGATGGATTTTAAGGGGAACCCCGGCCAAAAAAAAAAAAGGCGTGGGGTCCCCCTCAAAATCCAGACCCTTTATCCGAGCACGCAACCTGGCAGGCCGCAGGAAAAGAGGGGGGGACGAGAGCGGCCCCCCCTCCCTCCTGAACCGTACCAGGCCACATGCCCTCAACATTGGGAGGGTGCTTTGGGGTCCCCCCCAAAGCACCTTGTCCCCATGTTGATGAGGACAAGGGCCTCTTCCCCACAACCCTGGCCAGTGGTTGTGGGGGTCTGCGGTCGGGGGGCTTATTGGAATCTGGAAGCCCCCTTTAACAAGGGGACCCCCAGATCCCGCCCCCCCCTGTGTGAAATGGTGACATTTCACCAAAAAAGTGTCAAAAATGGTAAAAATGACAGGAGACGGTCTTTGACAATTCCTTTATTAAAATCTTCTTTCTTCTGGTCTTCCTTCTTCCTCTCTTCATCCTTCGGTTTCTTCATCTTCTCCTTCCGGCATCTTCTTCTTCCATCTTCTTCTTCCTCCGATCCGCTTCTTCTTCCTCCGGTCTTCTCGTCCTTCTCGTCCGGCATCTTCTTCCATGGCGTCGGTTCTCGGGCCGCTCCTCGCAATGGGAGGCTCCCGCTGTGTGAGGCTTTGCTCCGGCTGACAGGTCTTTTATAATGGAGGGCACCTGGTGACCCCGCCCCCCTCTGATGCACAGGGACGTCATGGGGACTTCCCTATGGCTTTCGCCATGACGTCAGGGGGGCGGGGTCACCAGGTGCCCTCCGTTATAAAAGACCTGTCAGCCGGAGCGAAGCCTGGAAGAAGATGCCGGACGAGAAGGATGAGAAGACCGGAGGAAGAAGAAGATGGAAGAAGATGCCGGAAGGAGAAGATGAAAGAAACCGAAGGATGAAGAAAGGAAGAAGGAAGAAGGAAGACCAGAAGAAAGAAGATTTTAATAAAGGAATTGTCAAAGACTGTCTCCTGTCATTTTTTACCATTTTTGTCACCTTTTTTGGTGAAATGGTAGGGGTACTTTTGTACCCCCTTACCATTTCACACAGGGGGGGGGGGGGGGGCTGGGATCTGGGGGTCCCCTTGTTAAAGGGGGCTTCCAGATTCCCGCCCGCAGGGTTGTGGGGACGAGGCCCTTGTCCTCATCGACATGGGGACAAGGTGCTTTGAGGGGTCTCAGACCCCCAAAGCACCCTCCCAATGTTGAGGGCATGTGGCCTGGTACGGTTCAGGAGGGAGGGGAGACGCTCTCGTCCCCCCCTCTTTTCCTGTGGCCTGCCAGGTTGCGTGCTCGGATTAAGGGTCTGGTATGGATTTTGAGGGGGACCCCACGTCATTTTTTTTTTTTTTTTGGCCGGGGTTCCCCTTAAAATCCATCCCAGACCTGAAGGGTCTGGTATGGATATTTAGGGGAGACCCCACGCCATTTTTTTGGCTGGGGTTCCCTTTAATATCCATAGCAGACCTGAAGGGCCTGGTTATTGAATTTGGGGGGACCCCTACACTTTTCTTTTTTTTTTTTTATATATCAATGAATGACTGTTCTCTGTGTTACGGAGCCGACAAATCATTTGCCGGCAATTAGCCGCGAGTGATTTTAAATAGCTTTTTTTTCCTGCAAAAATGACACTTTGTCATTCGAATCATTCGAAATCATTCGAATCATTCGTTATATCCGCTATAATAATTTATTTCGAATTAGTTGAAATTCGATATTTGGTAGTCGGATTCGAATAATTTGGCGACGAAATTCGTAAACGGAATTTCCTATTCCGTACGGAATTCGTATTCGAAAAAATTCGTACTACGGATTCGTACGAATTTCGAAAAATTCCCACGAATTCGTACGAAACTAAATCGCACATGTCTATTGTAAAGCGCTGCGTAAACTGTTGGCGCCATATAAATCCTGAAATAAATAAATATTCCCACACTTTGTCTCTGTCGGTCACCTTGATAAAGAAGGTCTCCGCACTCTCTGAATGTTGGAGGAACTTCTCTGCTGATCTGAGACTTCAGAATCTTCTTCTCGGTGTTGGTTTCCTCTTCATTGCCGACCATTAAATGTTCCTCAGAATGGATCCAGTATTCCCTCCTAGGAAGGACATTCAGACTCATCTCCCACCATGTTCTCTGATGTGTCTGAGACAGAATAAGGGGGGGAAACATCCGGAGAACCCGCTGGGTCCTGACACCCCAAGAATTCAGGTTTATGGTGGAGAATAGACCCCAAAATGTCATCAGAATTTCCATACTCCGTCCTGGGGCCATTGTACTGCCCACTGTCATACCCTCCACACTCCTCTACTATACATACTGCCCACAGTCATACCCTCCACACTCCTCTGCTATATATACTGCCCACTGTCATACCCCCCACACTCCTCTCCTGTACATACTGCCCACTGTCATACCCTCCACACTCCTCTCCTGTACATACTGCCCACTGTCATACCCTCCACACTCCTCTCCTGTACATACTGCCCACTGTCATACCCTCCACACTCCTCTCCTATACATACTGCCCACTGTCATACCCTCCACACTCCTCTCCTATACATACTGCCCACTGTCATACCCTCCAACTCCTCTCCTGTACATACTGCCCACTGTCCTACCCTCCACACTCCTCTCCTGTACATACTGCCCACTGTCCTACCCTCCACACTCCTCTCCTATACATACTGCCCACTGTCATACCCTCCACACTCCTCTCCTGTACATACTGCCCACTGTCATACCCTCCAACTCCTCTCCTGTACATACTGCCCACTGTCCTACCCTCCACACTCCTCTCCTGTACATACTGCCCACTGTCCTACCCTCCACACTCCTCTCCTGTACATACTGCCCACTGTCATACCCCCCCCACACTCCTCTCCTGTACATACTGCCCACTGTCATACCCTCCCCCCCCCACACTCCTCTCCTGTACATACCGCCCACTGTCATACCCTCCACACTCCTCTCCTGTACGTACCGCCCACTGTCATACCCTCCACACTCCTCTCCTGTACATACTGCCCACTGTCATAACCCTCCACACTCCTCTCCTGTACGTACCGCCCACTGTCATACCCTCCACACTCCTCTCCTGTACATACCGCCCACTGTCATACCTCCACACTCCTCTCCTGTACGTACCGCCCACTGTCATACCCCCACACTCCTCTCCTGTACATACTGCCCACTGTCATACCCTCCACACTCCTCTCCTGTACATACTGCCCACTGTCATACCCTCCACACTCCTCTCCTGTACATACCGCCCACTGTCATACCCTCCACACTCCTCTCCTGTACGTACCGCCCACTGTCATACCCCCCACACTCCTCTCCTGTACATACTGCCCACTGTCATACCCTCCACACTCCTCTCCTGTACATACCGCCCACTGTCATACCCTCCACACTCCTCTCCTGTACATACTGCCCACTGTCATACCCCCCACACTCCTCTCCTGTACATACTGCCCACTGTCATACCCTCCACACTCCTCTCCTGTACATACCGCCCACTGTCATACCCTCCACACTCCTCTCCTGTACGTACCGCCCACTGTCATACCCCCACACTTCTCTCCTGTACATACTGCCCACTGTCATACCCTCCACACTCCTCTCCTGTACATACCTGCCCACTGTCATACCCTCCACACTCCTCTCCGGTACATACTGCCCACTGTCATACCCCCACACTCCTCTCCTGTACATACTGCCCACTGTCATACCCTCCACACTCCTCTCCTGTACATACCGCCCACTGTCATACCCTCCACACTCCTCTCCTGTACGTACCGCCCACTGTCATACCCCCCACACTTCTCTCCTGTACATACTGCCCACTGTCATACCCTCCACACTCCTCTCCGGTACATACCGCCCACTGTCATACCCTCCACACTCCTCTCCTGTACGTACCGCCCACTGTCATACCCTCCACACTCCTCTCCTGTACATACTGCCCACTGTCATACCCTCCACACTCCTCTCCTGTACATACCGCCCACTGTCATACCCTCCACACTCCTCTCCTGTACATACTGCCCACTGTCATACAGACATGAAGATGACCATGCCTCGGCCTGCTGCCTGGACAGGGCCATAACATGAAGCTCTTCCCGGGCCAGACTGAGTCATGTTTCTTTGAGAGAGTTTCTGCTGCCCTGATAGTTGATGCCCAGCACCGCAGTGGTGTTGTCAGACTGCACCATGGCTGGGTAACCCTGAAGCAGAAGAGGGTCCAGTGCTGAAAGGACATGACCCGTGTAGTCCAGATATATCACCCTGACGGGCTGAAACAACCCAAATGTACTCCAACCCCCTTTCTCTACTTAATTCTATAATAAAGAGACCACACCATTCCGCTGGAGTATAAATGCCCATAACAGCCTATTTATTACACTATGAATAAAACGCCAATATAAAACCTGAATATATAAAATAAACTGCAGAAACAACATGTTTCAAACACAATCTGTTGGCCAATGACGGAGCTACCCGCTTCTTACCAGTATGTAAACACCAGGGGCACTGCGGTACCCAATTTCAAACATAACCGGCCTCCGGCTGTAACTTTTGGAGACAACCCCCTACCCGCAGTGCAAACATCCCGCATTCCAGCAATCTCTTGGTGGAATACCCGGAGGGGCCCTAACGATGAGCCCCCCACCCCATTTTACCACATCTGTTACTGCTACCGTCACCGGCCAACAGACAAAAACCCAACCACAGCCAAAAGGATGAAAACCTTAGCCTTGCAGGCCCCTCCACACTCGCAGAGCCATTAATATACCCTCCTACAGACCCAAAGATCAAAGGTCAATACCCACACCCGTGAGGTGTACCCCATCTTTTTTCAAGTACAAGCCCACGTTAACTTCCAGCTCTCTATGCCTTATAACAATGCCTCCTTCTCGAGTCAGAAACCTACCCACCACCTTATTGACCCGAATACAGGCCTTGTTAATACGTTCCGCGGATCTCGCCATGCGCCAGGTCGTTCTTGCCACCATATCCGACCATAACAGCACAGTATTAGGAAGCGCCGTGCGAAGGTACATGATATCCGCTTTTACACCTGCAATCAGGTCCCTGACCGTACGTAACTCCAAGTCATTTCCCCCTGCATGAATGACCAACACATCGGGCGATCTATCCAGCCATGCAAATCGTTCCACCTCCTGAATTACCCTACCCCCACATCATGCCTGGTCTTCCCAACCATTGATGATGTACACCTCTCTCCTCGAGATACCCCACTGCCTCCCTTCCGGCCTTGCATCTCCTCTCCTGGCCCCCAACAGACATAAGAGTGCCCGAGTATCCAGACGAGGCGTGTAGACCCTCCATCTGAAACGAAAAAACACAAGGCACGGTGACATCAAACAGACACAAAGGAGAATTTTTAGAAGATGAGCTGAATTGCTGAAAGCTAAAGTATAGCGCCTCATCCCTTAAGTAAAGTCAAAATTTTGTTCCATGAACAGATTTGGGACTTTTAGGGCGCAATGATACAAAAATATTAAATATGAAAAATAGTTTATTGAAAATCACAACATAACTTAATATTGCATTTTTGACAGCATATGTCTATGAAAACATTTAAAAACAATACATCACTGAACAGAGATGAAGTTTTCATTTATAGCTCTTTTTTTCTCAACATGTTTCACCCAAATTTGGGCTTCCTCAGGAGAGTTAGGTAAATGTCATATAATATTTACTGGGTGTTCAGGGAGAGAATTCCGCAGTCCACATATATGCTGAATGCAAAGATCACGTGCAGCTCAGCGGAGGTATCCCCCCAAAACGATGCTTGGTAAAGGGGTTTAAGTACCTCACTCTGACCTCCCTATCTTCCGGATAGTTTTTTATCCAGGCTGGCACCCTGAGTGGATGCAGACCCTCAACATAGATTCAAACTTGGACTTCCTCTCTGGCAGTCATGAGCATTTTGTCTATATGCTCTTATTACCTCTAAAATAGCATATCAAGCAAATACTTTCCAGATGGATTGCAAAACTGATATAGTTTTGGATGTTATTTCCCTCTCTATGATGCACTCATTACAACCCCATGTATTCAGCATTTATGTGGACTGCGGAATTCTCTCCCTGAACACCCAGTAAATATTATATGACATTACCTAACTCTCCTGAGGAAGTCCAAATTTGGGTGAAACATGTTGAGAAAAAAAGAGCTATAAATGAAAACTTCATCTCTGTTCAGTGATGTATTGTTTTTAAATGTTTTCATAGACATATGATGTCAAAAATGCAATATTAAGTTATGTTGTGATTTTCAATAAACTATTTTTCATATTTAATATTTTTGTATCATTGCGCCCTAAAAGTCCCAAATCTGTTCATGGAACAAAATTTTGATCAAACAGACACAATGCACACATGACTCGAATAACCACACATAACCATCCCTCTTCCACTGTTTTTTCTTTTCTATTCATTCCATTACCAGCTGTGGACGAATGTAAGAGCGGAATCTTTTTGATTCCCATCTCCCTATCTTACACACTGCCGCCTCATCCAGCCCGAGTCGAGCGGCTTCTGTAGCTGCCCCGATGCGGAAGGAGTGTGAAGCGTATGCCGAGCCCTCCAACCCAATCTTCTTCAGACATTTTCTGAACACCGACACAAATTGAAACGTGGACAGGTGTGAACCGTCGACAAGCCTAAGCAAAGGCCCACTCCCCCCCCCCCCCCCCCCCCCCGAACGCATTCTCAAAAATTCCTTCACTGCTGTGACCGGACAGACCTTCACCCCCGAAAGCGCGAACAGCCAAATCTCTACACCTTTACCTGTGTGATCCGTCTTTGACCTGCGTAACCTCAAAGACAACATATCATTGTAAACCTGCACATCCTGACCCAAGATCCCACCTTCCACCCGCCTTGACGGGGCTAACCAACTCCCCCACCCGAAATGCCCCAGAAAAGGCCAACGAGAATGCGGCCCTAAACAGTAGGCACTCGTATCTAGAGTTGCAGACTGACCCCAATACCTCACATATGGACCGCAGGTTAGCAAAAGTCACAGGCCTCCGCCCGTCCTTCTGTTTGTGCTCCTTGCGATACCCCTTTATTGCCTGCCCAACCTCAAAAATCCTTAGTCCAGTCCTCCTCTTTTTGTAATTTTAAACAAAAATTACCCTGCTAACTTCTTCTCAATGGACGAGATTGATGCACCCGCCTCCATATGTCTGGAGACGAAGTACAAGACTAACAATCTTACCTCAGGTCCATTCCTGCAAACCCCCGATTCCTGCATAAACCCCGACCATTCCCTCCATACCTTCGAGTATGCAAACCAAGTTGACGTGCTTACTGACTTCTGGATCCATCCCGCGGCGACTCCAAGGGCAGCTCCCAAATCCAGCCCAGGCAAGGAACTCCTTCCTTCTCCGCCGCCGGAGCTAGCTCCCTGAACTTGGCCCACTGAAATCGAGAAAGTGAATCAACCAACGTGTTGTCCACCAGTGTTGGTCATCTTACTTTAAAAAGTAATTAGTTAAGTTACAAATTACTTCTCCCAAAAAGTAATTGCGTTAGTAACTCAGTTACTACATTGGAAAAGTAATTAGTTACGCAG
This sequence comes from Lithobates sylvaticus, assembly GCA_028564925.1. Classification (NCBI taxonomy): domain Eukaryota; kingdom Metazoa; phylum Chordata; class Amphibia; order Anura; family Ranidae; genus Lithobates; species Lithobates sylvaticus. Next base: position 633,313,858 of record CM053027.1, on the reverse strand, counting down.
CAAAGTAACTGTGACTTTTTTTTTCAAATATTCTATACGTGTAACTAAGGGGGCGGTCTAGTATTACTGTAAGCAAGGGGCGCATTTATTATTATTGTTATATATCGTGTAACCACAAGGGGCAGATCTGTTATAGCGTGTAAGCAAGGGGCGGGTCTATTATTATATGGTGTAAGGGGCGGGTCTATTATTATTATATCATGTAAGGGGCGGGTCTATTATTATTATAGCGTGTAAGCAAGGGGCGGGTCTATTATTATTATATGGTGTAAGGGGCGGGTCTATTATTATATGGTGTAAGGGGCGGATGGCTACAGAAGAGGGCGAATGTTAAATTAATGGGCAGAGCTCGATATATAACAATAAATGCGCCCCTTGGTTACAGTAATACTAGACCCGCCCCGCATCAGGAGCGTGCGGCATCGCCTCGTACAATTACATGTTAACTGCGCCTGCGCGGTGTAGAGTTCACTCAGAGCTGTTTAGGTTCGGCAATTTTCGGAAGCTCCGTAGTCCTTCGTACTGCGCAAGCCCTGCGCCTGCGCAGTACAGGGGGGTCCTTATCCGGCGGGGGAACTTTTTCGGCAGGACACGGGAATTACACTACTGCCATCTAGTGGCGGTAGATGTAATTGGGGTAACTAAGCCAAAGTAATGGGAAACTGAGTTACCATGAGGGGAAAAGTAATCAGTTAGATTACTAGTTACCCTCTAAAGTAACTGCGTTACGTAACTCAGTTTATTTTAACTCAGTTACTTACATCACTGCTGTCCACTCCCGGTATATATGCACAGCATAAAGAAAGATGTTCAAGCACCGCAACACCAACTGCCGCATCAGCCGAACGACAGGTTGTGAAGCCGCTGACATGAGATTGATCACCTGCACTACTCCCATGTTATCGCAATTCAATCTGAGCTTTAAGTTTATACAATCCTTTCCCCATAAATCCAACGCTAACACCACTGGAAACAATTCCAGTAGCACCAGGTTCTGCAGGAAACCCGCCTCCACCCATGATTGAGGCCAAGGTTCCGCGCTCCACTGCCCTTGGAAAAACGCCCCATATCCTGTGGATCCCGCGGCGTCTGTGACCAATTCCACGTCAAAGTTACTCACCGGTCCCTCCATCCACACGACCTGCCATTGTATGTGCTCAGGAACTGATACCATACCTTCAGACCCTCCCGGTGCTCCTTGGTCAAACAAATTAAGTGCTTTGGCGTCTTTACTCCCGCAGTAGCTGCCGACAGCCGCCGGCAGAAAACCCTACCCATCGGAATTATCCTACAAGCAAAGTTCAACTTCCCTTGCAAAGATTGCAACGCCCGCAGTTGCACCTTCTTCAAGCCATGCATCCCACAAATCTCAGCCTGCAGGTCCCTCAGCTTCTCCTCTTCCGACAACCTGCATTTCATGGCCATCGCAGTGGCGGAACTACCGCCATAGCGACACACGCGGCCGCTATGGGGTCCCGCAGCCGCTATGGGGCCCGTGTGGAGGAAGATAAATGCATACTGCCGGGGGCCCGGGGGGGGGGGCGAGCTCTGCCCGCACGGTCCCCCAGCCAGGGGAAGTGAGGAGAGGAAGAGGCGCGCAGCGCGCGGTAATGGTTTTTATTTGAATGTCCACTCCTGTCACTCCTGTGTGTGTTCCCGGGGCTCACCGTCACATAGCCCCACCTCTTGGCCCGACGCTTTTGATAGACAGAACGCCGGTCCAATGGGGGACATGTGACGTCATCAAAGGCGCCGGGCCAAGAGGTGGGGCTATGTGACGGTGAGCCCCGGGAACACAGGACATTCAAATGCAAGCTATTACAGCGCTCTGCTGGACAGCGCGCCTCTTCCTCTCCTCACTTCCCCTGGCTGGGGGGCCGTGCGGGCGGTGCTCACCCCCCCCCACTCTGAGACAGCCCCACGCTCGCCCTTTGAGGGCTGCTGCAGTCTGGCTCACCTCTTCCACTGCACAGGTGAGGCTGCATTGGGCACGGGGGAGGCTGCATTGGGCACGGGGGAGGCTGCATTGGGCACGGGGAGGCTGCTTTGGGCACGGGGAGGCTGCTTTGGGCACGGTGAGGCTGCATTGGGCACGGGGAGGCTGCATTGGGCACGGTGAGGCTGCATTGGGCACGATGAGGCTGCATTGGGCACGGGGGAGGCTGCATTGGGCACGGGGGAGGCTGCATTGGCACGGGTCAGGCTGCATTGGGCACGGGTCAGGCTGCATTGGGCACGGGTCAGGCTGCGCTGCATTAGGCACAGGCAGGTGAGGCTGCATTGGGCACGGGGGAGGCTGCATTGGGCACGGGTCAGGCTTCATTGGGCACGGGTCAGGCTGCATTGGGCATAGGCAGGCCGCGCTGCATTGGGCAAAGGTGAGGCTGCATTGGGCACAGGCAGGTGAGGCTGCATTGGGCACGGGTCAGGCTGCATTTGGCACGGGTCAGGCTGCATTGGGCACAGGTCAGGCTGCATTGGGCATAGGCAGGCCGCGCTGCATTGGGCAAAGGTGAGGCTGCATTGGGCACAGGCAGGTGAGGCTGCATTGGGCACGGGGGAGGCTGCATTGGGCACGGGTCAGGCTGCATTGGGCATAGGCACGCCGCGCTGCATTGGGCAAAGGTGAGGCTGCATTGGGCACAGGCAGGTGAGGCTGCATTGGGCACGGGTCAGGCTGCATTGGGCACGGGTCAGGCTGCATTGGGCACGGGTCAGGCTGCATTGGGCACGGGTCAGGCTGCATTGGGCATAGGCAGGCCGCGCTGCATTGGGCAAAGGTGAGGCTGCATTGGGCACAGGCAGGTGAGGCTGCATTGGGCACGGGGGAGGCTGCATTGGGCCACGGGTCAGGCTGCGTTGGGCATAGGCAGGCCGCACTGCATTGGGCAAAGGTGAGGCTGCATTGGGCACAGGCAGGTGAGGCTGCATTGGGCACAGGCAGGTGAGGCTGCATTGGGCACGGGTCAGGCTGCATTGGGCACGGGTCAGGCTGCATTGGGCATAGGCAGGCCGCGCTGCATTGGGCAAAGGTGAGGCTGCATTGGGCACAGGCAGGTGAGGCTGCATTGGGCACGGGTGAGGCTGCATTGGGCACAGGTGAGGCTGTATTTGGCATGGGCAGGCCACGCTGCATTGGGCACAGGTGAGGCTGCATTGGGCACTGAACATGCTGCATTGGGCACAGGCAGGTGAGGCTGCATTGGGCACAGGCCACACTGCATTGGGCACATGTGAGGCTGCATTGGGCACGGGTGAGGCTGCATTGGGTGAGGCTGCATTGGGCACAGGTGAGGCTGCATTGGGCACAGGTGAGGCTGCATTGGGCATGGGCAGGCCACGCTGCATTGGGCACAGGTGAGGCTGCATTGGGCACAGGCAGGTGAGGCTGCATTGGGCACAGGCCACACTGCATTGGGCACGGGTGAGGCTGCATTGGGCACGGGTGAGGCTGCATTGGGCACGGGTCACGCTGCATTGGGCACAGGTGAGGCTGCATTGGGCACAGGTGAGGCTGTATTGGGCATGGGCAGGCCACGCTGCATTGGGCACAGGTGAGGCTACATTGGGCAAAGGTGAGGCTGCATTGGGCACTGCACATGCTGCATTGGGCACAGGCAGGTGAGGCTGCATTGGGCACAGGCCACACTGCATTGGGCACAGGTGAGGTTGCATTGGGCACTGGACACGCTGCATTGGGCACAAGTGGGCACAGGTGAGGCAGTATTGCGCACAGGTGAGGCTGCATTGGGCACTGGACATGCTGTATTGGGCACAGACCACGCTGCATTGGGCGCAAGTGGGCACAGGTGAGGCAGTATTGGGCATGGGCAGACCACGCTGCATTGGGCACAGGTGAGGATTAATGAAGCGCTAACACCAGGTGTTTGGAGTATCTTTATCTGTTGATTAAACTTTCTGGAATACATATATTGCTATTGTGGTGTAGGATCTGGGCTCTCTTTCTTTCTTTCTTTCTTTCTTTCTTTCTTTCTTTCTTCCTTCCTTCTCAGACTCAAACCACACACCCTTTGAGCCCCGCCCTTTAAACCACGCCCACTATTTAATTTAAGCCCCGCCATTTTTTTTTTGGGGGGGGGGGGGGGCCCATACAACATTTTGCTATGGGGCCCTGTGATTTCTAGTTACGCCCCTGGGCCATCGAATCGATTTCTGTCTGAGGGCCCTCCGTTTTGTCGTCTGCCAACGGCACTCCAAACCTTTCTGCAATGTGCTGCAACGTCGCCAGTAAAATCGCACACACCATTGACTCAGGGGGCCCTATACAGAGGAAATCGTCCAAATAGCGTATCACCGAGTCTATTTCTGACACCTCCCTGACCACCCATTCCAAAAAGGAACTGAACGTTTAAAACAAGGCGCAAGAAATAGAACAACCCATGGGTAAGCATTTGTCTACGTAAAACTGGCCCTGCCATTGGCATCCCAGCAGCCGAAATCTCTCCAGATGCACAGGAAGCAGTCTGAATGCCGACTCTATATACGACTTTGCCAACAGGACCCCTTTTACGTAACGCTTCACCCACTTTATCGCTGCGTCAAATGAAGTATAGGAAACCGCGCAGGACTCCGGTTTGATGAAGTCGTTCACCGAACCCCCTTTGGGGAAGGACAAATGGTGTATGAGCCTAAACTTGTTAGGCTCCTTCTTTGGCACCACCCCCAAGGGGGACTCCACCAAGTCCTTCAATGGTTTGTCTGTAAATGGCCCCCCCCCCCCATCCGCCCCAGTGCAACCTCCTTAGCCAACTTTTCCCCCACTACCCCTGGGTGTTGCAACGCAGATTTAAGATTCCTAGCCATTGGAGGAACCACCTCCAATGAACACGGTATCCTGAAACCCCATTGAAAACCTGAGGCGAGCAGCGTCGCTGACTGCCTGTCGGGGTACCTATTTAGGAAAGGCTGCATCCTTTCCCCCATCACTGGAGTCGTCCCTCTTGTGACCAAGTTCACCGGCACGCTTCCCTTTTTTGAAACATTTTGACAGGTCATGGGCTCCCCCACAACCTGAGCATTCATGCTTGAATTTGCACGAACCCCCCAATTTGCAATAACCCTCATTAAATTGCCAACATACCCCCCCCTTTTTTCCCGGCCGGTAGTCCTGAGGAGTGGTTACCCCCGGCCCCCCCCCTGAAGAAACTGAGGCGGGGCCCTCGATGAAGACATAAGTCTCATCCACAAAGCTGATGTCCTTGTGGTCCCATCTCAGGGACGGACGCACAGCTCTGCATTGGCGAAACTGCTCGTCATACCTGAGCCACGCTGACCCCCCGTAGACTCTATGCGCTTCACCAATTGCATCCATGTAGCAAAACAACGCCGAACAATGTTCGGGGTTCTTTTCGCCAATGACGCGTGCCAAGATGGCAAACGCATGCAACCAATTGACAAACGTCTTCAGAATCAATCTATACCTCCGTTTCTCCTCGTCGTCTTTCTTGGAGCTGCCCGGCTTAACCCTATCCAGGTTAAACTTTTCCAACGTTAACAGGGAGAATATTTCCACATATTCCCCTTTTTTTCTATTTTGTCCCTGACCTCCTGCTTCAGATGCGCCCCTAGTGGTCCCTCAAAGCAGACATAAACCTCGCACTTAGCCGCTTCTGCCATTCTAATTACATCTGCCTGTACCGCTGCCTCTGCAGCCCCCTTTTCACTCTGTTTTTCTTTGTCCGCACCTGCCCCAGACGCCCCCCCGATATCTCACCCCCCCAGTTGTCGTTATGACCCCCTCCTCAGATGACCCCATCATCAGTAACACCGCCCTGAACCCCTTGCGTGTGATTCCCCAAAACGCCCCACCAGGACTCGAAGTCCCTCCAATAATTCCTGGAGCTGACCCCCTGCCCCCGAACTGGCGGGCACAATGCTCGCCAGTTGTTGGACAGGAGCCCGCTTAGCCGCACGCGGCGACAGGATAGCCCCCTCCCCCGCGTTAGCTGCAACCACCCCCAACAAATCCTGTAAAGCAGTGGTAAAAGTTAGGTTTGTGCATGACTTACCGGGCTGACCGGGAGCCGTCCCCACAGCCGCTGTGCTGACTTCCCTCGGCGGAACTTGCTGTTCCTGTTCTTCCTCAGACACTTCTGACCTGTCCTCAGCCGCCTAGACTGGCGCTGATGTCAGCCCCCCAGGAGAGTCCCTCCGTGGGGCCGTGTGGTCCAGTCGTTGTGGGGACAAGTGCCGCATTAATGGTCCGCTGCTCGCCGGTGCCCTCCACCGCCCTGGGCTGTGTGCACCCGGGCCGGCCTGGGCTGAACTTTTTCTGCCCTTCTGCTGCATCATCCCCCCGCCGGTTAAGCTCCACCCCCCCGTGGCGTCACTGGCTCATCCCCGCTCCAATCTGGCAGTCCCCTGTCTCGTCCATGGCCCCCCTTACTACACCCCCGATTCGTGGAGATCCGCTGGGGGGGTCAGCATGCGTTTTTAGGCCACGAATTGCGGACGAGGAAGCAGCACCATGACGGCCTGTGGCCCAGCCCACTGTGCTGTTCCCGCGGTGTGTAGTCTGCCTAGGCCCTTTTACCTGTGGCTGCTGGGTCCGCTTTGCTGGCAGCGTGGATTGGTCTCCCCTTGGGCTCCTAGCCAAGCGGGCCGGTCCCCTGTCGTTCCCTGGAGAATACCTCACCGGAGGTCGTGACCTCCGCATGCGTTCCGGTTCCCTCCCGTCCCTCAATCCGCACGGGGTCTGCTCGTCCCTCTCACCTCCTATCTGGGTCTGTAGCCAGTCCTCTCCCCACACAACCACTGCTTGCCTGAGTCGGGCCAACATGTGCTCTATGTCGGCCATCTTGGAAAACGGAGGAGCAGTGAAAAAATCTGCCTCCTCCTGTGTCTCTGTGAACTGCAATGACTAGATACAGCTCCGCCCCCTTCTTAAATACGGCCACTCCCCTTTGGTTAGCCTAGCCTCCTCCCACCTGGGACAAACAGTGTTAACTGTATGTGTGCCTACTAGACGCACAGTCATGCCCGGCCCTGCACTACTCTTCTTTGCTGCTCTCCGTTCCGGGCCTTCCTGTCTAATCACCCTGAGCTCCAAAACACTGATTGGCAGCTAAGCTTCCTCCTGGACCAATAGGGAATCAAGGTCTCTTCCCCAGCCAAACAGGCCAGTATCCCATCATCTGTATCTTCTAGATTCTAGACCGTCAGGAGAAAGGGCTTCCCGATTTCCAGTGCCAAGCTGGAAAATCCACCACAGGGCCATCCTGGTTTTTCTGATCAGATGCATGAGTAAATCTGCGGACTGGACCTATTTGTCCCACTGCTGTCAGAACATTGAGTTGCAATAATCTGGAGTGAAACTGGATATACAGGGCTGCCATGAAGGAGACCACCATCAAGCCCAATACTTTCATTCAGAAGCAAATTGAGGAGTGAATCATGGGCCACACATTCTCTACATTGGACTGAAGGGTTATAAGCTTTACCTGGGGGATAAAAACGTGTGGCAGGGCTGTGTCCATAACTAGGCCGGGGATCCAATGCTGATTCTTGAAAGTTCTGGGTCCATTTAAAGCTCTGCAGAGTCTCTAGATATATAGATATAGTCCTCTGGATATTGATTGGCAGCTTGTCCACCAATTTCTCTCACAGAATCAGGTCATCCAGATATCCCTAAATGATGATCCTATGAGCTTGAGAAAATCCAGTACTGGGGCCAGCACCTTGGTGAAAACCCATGGTAGAAAGGTGGGGCCATCACCTGAAAACCATTTCTTCCTATTAAAAAACACAGATAGCAAGGGTGGGGCTGAGAATATAGAAATGTGCTGATCGTTATCCTTGATTTCAACTGATTAGTTTGCTAGATGAAGTAGTTGAACAGTTGGCGATACCAAAATCCCAATATACTATGAAAAAAACCTTTTGGAAGGAGAAGCATATTTTTGAGCTAAACCTATCAAACTCCTGAAGAAACTCCCTAGAGTGAAACATGTCGAGTATGGCGAAGCTCTTCCCAAATCTCGTCTGATATAACACATATGTCTGTAAAGTATGGATGTATTATCTGTGTCCTTGCTGTTTTTCACCCTTATGGGAAAATAAAATTTCAACTTTTATACATCTTTATTTGTCTATATATATATATATATATATACTCCACCAACCTAGATACCATTAACAAAAAATCCCTGAGGCTTGAGGCCTCTTTTCTCCCCCCCCCCTCCTTCCAAAAGGTTTTTCTTTTCTTGATTTCAACTGAAGACAAAAAGAATCCCTGATGAAGGATAGCACCCACTGACCATACAGATTCCATAAGGAACTTTAGGTGTTTTAGGTCCAGGATGGGCCATACACTTACATTTGGCCTGGGAATAGGGAACAGACTAAAAACATTATGAAAATGTTCTTACTTTCAAACGAGTGTTAATCGCTTGTTAGGACAGGAGGGATGAGCCGAACACCCCCCTGTTCGGTTCGCACCAGAACCTGCGAACAGACCTAAACTTCACGTGAACTTTAGAACCCTAGTAAAGTCTATGGGACTCGAACGTTCAAAATCAAAAGTGCTCATTTTAAAGGCTAATATGCAAGTTATTGTGATAAAAAGTGTTTGGGGACCCGGGTCCTGCCCCAGGGGACATGTATCAATGCAAAAAAAAGTTTTAAAAACGTCCGTTTTTTTCGGGAGCAGTGATTTTAATAATGCTTAAAGTGAAACAATAAAAGTGTAATATTCCTTTAAATTTCGTACCTGGGGGGTGTGTATAGTATGGCTGTGAAGGGGCGCATGTTTCCCGTGCTTAGAACTGTTCCTGCACAAAGTGCCATTTCTGCAGGAAAAAAAGTCATTTAAAAGCACTCGCGGCTATAATGAATTGTCGGCTCCCGTAATACAGAGAACAGTCATTGAAAGTCATTGATAAAAAAATAAATAAATAAATATGCATGGGGTTCCCCCCAAATTCAATTACCAGGCCCTTCAGGTCTGGTATGTATATTAAGGGGAACCCGGGTCAAATTTAAAAAAAAAAATTACGTGGGGTTCCCCCCAAATAACCATACCAGACCTGAAGGTATGGATTTAAAGGGGAACTTCACGCCAAATTAAAAAAAAATGGTGTTGAGTTCCCCCCAAAAATCCATACCAGACCCTTTATCCGAGCACGCAACCTGGCAGGCTGCAGGAAAAGAGGGGGGACGAGAGAGCGCCCCCCCCCTCCTGAACCGTACCAGGCCACATGCCCTCAACATTGGAAGGATGCTTTGGGGGTCTGTGACCCCCTCAAAGCACCATGTCCCCATGTTGATGAGGACAAGGGCCTCATCCCCACAACCCTGACCGGTGGTTGTGGGGGTCTGTGGGTGGGGGGCTTATCAGAATCTGGAAGCCCCCTTTAACAAGGGGACCCGCAGATCCTGCCCCCCCTGTTTAAAATGGTAAGGGGGTACAAAAGTACCCCTACCATTTCACAAAGAAAGTGTAAAAAATTTTTAAAAAACCACACAGACACCGTTGGGAAAAGTCCTTTATTAAAAATAAAAAAATAAGATTCCAGCGGTGGTAATCCACTCTTGGTATCCAGCAAAGGCTGATCTCTTCTCCGGAGTCCAGCGATGGGTGATCTCTCCCGATGGTCCAGCGCAGCTCATCCCGTCTCCATGGAGACACTGCGGGAATCCCGGTGATGGCCTGACAGGTCTTAGCTGAGGATGACTGGGCCACCCGTCACATGACCCCGCCCCCTCTGACGCAAGGGGAAACCCGGGCTTCCCCAGTGACGTGCGGGTGACCCCGCCCCCCCTCTGATGTAACGGAAACCTGCGTTACAGGAATATTACACTTTTATTGTTTCACTTTAAGCATTATTAAAATCACTGCTCAACTTTTTTTTTTTTTGCATTGATACATGTCCCCTGGGGCAGGACCCGGGTCCCCAAACACTTTTTATGACAATAACTTGCATATTAGCCTTTAAAATTAGCACTTTAGATTTCTCCCATAGACTTTTACAGGGTGTTCCGCGGCTTTTCGAATTTGCCGCGAACACCCCAAATTGTTCGGTGAATAGGCAAACAGGCAATGTTCGAGTTAAACATGAGTTCGACTCGAACTCGAAGCTCCTCCCTATAGGACAGTAACTCCAGTGCAGAAAACAAGGTGGCTTTTCTACTTGGGGGTTAAAATTACATTGGATGGCATGAAGGGTGGAAAATGCCAGCTGGTAGCCTCTGTACACAATGTGCTGGACCAACATTTCTGGGACATCTCAGTCCCAAATGACCTCAAGAGCCAACAACAATCTCTCCACTTAAAGTTGGGGCTCCCCTTCATTGGGAAGAATTCATGTCGTCCCCCCCCCCCCCCCCCTGGAGGATTTGAAGGTCCAGTTCCTTTTTACTTGAGGAGTTCTGGGTTTTTGCTCTGAATCCGAAGCTTGGAAGTGATAAAAAATGTATTCTTTTTAGCCACAGAAGACTTCACCTTCTTCAGTGGCAAACATGTAATGATTATGTGGATAAAGGTAGCCAAGACATTGGCAAATAGGGATTTCCCCATTTCCAGCTGTTTTTTTTTTGCTTATGATGACTCTATAATAGGCTCAGGTATAGGACCAATGCTGGCGGAACTTGTAGAGATTAGTTTTAGCTAGTGTTGGGCGAGCAGATCTGACCGAGCATAAGTTCGGCCTTAACATACACGTTCTCACCAATTTGCGGGGCGGTCATCGGGATGTTTGCCTGCCAAGCACCCCACAGTGCACTGCACAGTGCATTCTAAGCTCTGATTGGCTCAAGCAATCAAGGCTTTGCCCAATCAGGGCACAGTGAATAGCTGATTAAGGAGTGGGCTACGAAGCAGGCCACCACATTCTTACCAAAGGATGAGTCATCAGCGGTCAACGGGCTTCACCACTGACAGCTGAATGACACATTGCTGACTATACAAAAAAATGGCATGAGGTCCCTCCCCCAATCCATACCAGGCCCTTTGCTGGGCCCAAGAATCTGTGGATGCATGTGCCTGCATGTATGCGCCTTTGTGTGAGCATTCTAGTCCTTGCTTGTCTTGGGCTTCTTTGCTCATGACTTTGCACATGCGCATAAGAATGAGCACCTGCTACACGAGATCCCTGATAGGGTATCAGATGCCACAGCAGATCACTTTACAGTCCCCTTGGATCCAGAACAAAGTACAGCTTCACAGTGTTAGAACCTTTTAAGCCGACCCGACAACGGGGCAAGCACGTCTTCAGATTCTGGTGCGTCACTCCATACAAGTCACCAGGCCCTTCTGAAAGACCAGCCTTCTTCCTGGCTCTCTCCAGCAAGCGTCCTCCCCTGGATCTTCTCACCTTGGCCAAGCTTCCTCCACAGCTTCGGGACCACTTCAGCGTACGTAGACCCCCCCCCCCCCCCCCCCCCCCCCCCCCCCCAAATAAGCTTGGCCTCAATACAGAGCTTCCTTCAGCAGCGCCTCAGCCTGAGGCAAGAGACAAATATATATCTTTCCCCAGCATGCACCAGTGGCCAAGAACTTCTTACTGGGCTTGCTGAAGGAAATCGAAATATTCATACCTTTTAGCCTGTTTGTGAAATCTGATACTATGGCCTGTAGTATCAGCGACGCCTACTAGCGACGGTGAGAAATGCACAACCCAACCAAGCTTGGGCAAAGCCCCAAATACAAACTATGCAATCAGTCTTGGCTGCCTACAGCCCAACCAAAAAACTAAATTTACATTAGGAGCCTCAGTTTAGGACCAGGGAGCTACAGTACATGGTCTATGTATTCATCCAAAACTAGTATAGAGGCGCTCACGGGTCTTGGGGAGGAGGTAGATCAAAGTGCAGCATTTTTATTGTCAATGTTTTTCGATGAAGCTCAATCCATCTTTTCTCAAGACAGAGAGTCTATGTATTTAAATATATTCAGAAAACATAAGCAGCAACTTTAATTTAGTCATATTGATATAGTTCTGGCTTTTCATTTTATTTCTTTCTATCTGTGTACAGGAGGAGTGACAGGTCTGTTGGTCTTCTGAAGCACAACTGAGACGAGTCATATGGGTCTTCTGAGAGACGGAAAGGCTTTACTACGGATCACCGGAGGATTCCCTCAGGACACAAGTCATATCCGTGTTCTAAATTACATAAATGTTTTGAATACTCATCACTGATCCAGCCTTAGAGGACAACCGAGAAGTCATCCTTGGAAGTGACAACGGCTTTACAATAAAGTCAGACCCCATACATACCCAAGAGACGTCACCCAGGAGAGCAAGCATTAGACTGTAACAATGATCCAGCCTTAGAGGACAACCGAGAAGTCATCCTTGGAAGTGATACAATGATCCAGCCTTAGAGGACAACCGAGAAGTCATCCTTGGAAGTGACAACGGCTTTACAATAAAGTCAGACCCCATACATACCCAAGAGACATCACCCAGTAGAGCAAGCATTAGACTGTAACAATGACCCAGCCTCAGAGGACAACCAGGAAGTCATCCTTGGAAGTGACAACGGCTTTACAATAAAGTCAGACCCCATACATACCCAAGAGACGTCACCCAGGAGAGCAAGCATTAGACTGTAACAATGATCCAGCCTTAGAGGACAGGAGAGAAGTCTTCCTTGGAAGTGACAACGGCTTTACAATAAAGTTGGACCCCATACATACCCAAGAGACGTCACGCAATAGAGAAGATATATTTTGTTTTGGATTGAAACAAAGGTTTTACCATGGAAGCAAATCTTATGGGGCACCAAAAGGTTCACACAGAAGAAAATCCATATCAATGCTCTGAATGTGGCAAATCTTTTGGCCAGAAGTCGCACCTGGTGAGGCACCAGAGGGTTCACACTGGAGAGAAGCCATATCCGTGTTCTGAATGTGATAAATCTTTTGCAGGGAAGGGCGATCTTATCAAACACGAGACGATTCACACTGGAGTGAGGCCGTATCCGTGTTCCGAATGCGACAAATCTTTTAGACTGAAGGCGCATCTTCTCATACACGAGCGGGTCCACACCGGGGAGAAGCCCTTTCAGTGCGGTGAATGTGACAAATCTTTTAGCGTGAGGTCACAGGTTATAGCGCACCAGATGGTTCACACCGGAAAGAAACCATTCCAGTGTGGCGTGTGCAACCAAACGTTTCGAAGGAAGGATGCGCTGACCAGACACCAGAGGATTCACACCGGAGAGAATCCATATCAGTGCTCCGAATGTGAGAAAGCTTTTAGAGCCCAGTCAAATCTCACCATACACCAGAGGATTCATACCGGAGAGAAACCGTATCGGTGTTGCGAGTGTGATAAAGCTTTTACAAGGAGGGAAGATTTTGTCAAACACAAGAAATGTCACAAAATTGCAACGCAAGTGTATCCATGTTCTGACTGCGACAAAGCGTTCAAAGCGAAGAAGAGCCTCATCGCCCACCAGATAGTCCACACCGGAGAGAAGCCTTACACTTGCTCTGAATGTCTCAAAAGCTTTGCAACAAAGTCCTATCTTACCATACACCAGAGGTTTCACACCGGAGAGCGGCCGTATCCGTGTCCTGACTGCGACAAAGCTTTTGCAGTGAAGACGCATCTTCTCAGACACCAGAGAGGTCACACCGGAGAGCAGCCACATCAGTGTTATGAATGCGATAAATCTTTTAGAGGAAAGTCAGAGCTTATCAAACACCAAAGGAGTCACAGTCTTACTTTTTGGCTACAAAGCGGAAACTCTGGGAGAGAGCAGAGTAGCAGATACCCCCCCAAACCCTATCACCAGGGGCGTTTCTAGGTCTACAAAAGATCTGGGGCTAGAGCCCATAGCAGCGTAGTCAAGAAAGTCATACGCTTGGGTGTGCATACACATGTATATACAGTAATGTGTGTGTGTGTGTGTGTGTGTGTGTGTGTGTGTGTATCCCAGAGAGCCCCCCACTTAGATCAGGGTCCCCAGAGAGCCCCCCACTTACATCAGGGTCCCCAGAGAGCCCCCCCACTTAGATCAGGGTCCCCAGAGAGCCTCCTCCTTACATCAGGGTCCCCAGAGAGCCTCTCCTTACATCAGGGTCCCCAGAGAGCCTCCTCCTTACATCAGGGTCCCCAGAGAGCCTCCTCCTTACATCAGGGTCCCCCATCAGGGTCCCCAGAGAGCCTCCTCCTTACATCAGGGTCCCCAGAGAGCCTCCTCCTTACATCAGGGTCCCCAGAGAGCCTCCATTAGGGTCCCCAGAGAGCCTCCCCCTTGTATTATCAGGGTCCCCAGAGAGGGCCCCCCCTTACATCAGGGTCCCCAGAGAGCCTCCTCCTTACATCAGGGTCCCCAGAGAGCCTCCCCCTTGTATTAGGGTCCCCAGAGAGCCTCCCCCTTACATCAGGGTCCCCAGAGAGCCCCCTTTACATCAGGGTCCCCAGAGAGCCTCCCCTTACATCAGGGTCCCCAGGGAGCCTCCTCCTTACATCAGGGTCCCCAGGGAGCCTCCTCCTTACATCAGGGTCCCCAGAGAGCCTCCCCCTTACATCAGGGTCCCCAGAGCGCCCCCCCCTTGTATTAGGGTCCCCAGAGAGCCTCCCCCTTAAAGTCAGGGTCCCCAGAGAGCCCCTCACTTACATCAGGGTCCTCCAGAGAGCCTCCCCTCCCCTGCAGAGACTCGGGGCTATGGGCCCCAGATTCGGGGCTATAGCCCCAAAAGCCACCCCCTAGCGACGCCACTGCCTATCAGAGATGTTTATCTCAGCAGTTCCCATGTCATGCCCATCCCCCGAGCCAACCCCTTCAAATCATTCTCTGCAGCTATTACCTTTTTTGTACCACCACCCCGTCCCTTTTAGAATGTAAGCTCTACGAGCCGGGCCCTCCTGTACCTTTTTGTATTGAACTGTATTTGTGTTGTCCCCCTTATACATTGTAAAGCACTGCGTAAACTGTTGGCGCTATATAAATCGTGTATAATAATAATAATGCCCAAAGCTAATGGAAAAGTGAAACGATAGAATGTTACTTTGAGAGACAAACTTACTACAATCTGTGAGAAAACTGGAATGAAATGGACGGATGTGTATAGGATTGTTGGGTCTACCAGACGCACACCTAGAAAGCTTTTTTGATCATCAAAGGCTGAACTGTGGTCTCATTCTTTGTTTATGGCTGAATACGTATTATACACTAATTGACCATCTTCTCTCCGAGTGTTTCCTTCATTGTCAGATTCTGCCTCAGTATCAGAGACATGGTAGTAGTCCAGTGGTCTGTTGCCAAGTCTCCGTAGTCTTGTTGGAAGAGATCTTCTCAGGTTCTTATGACAATTGTTGGAAGAGATCTTCTCGGGTTCTGATGACAATTGTTGGAAGAGATCTTCTCAGGTTCTTATGACAATTGTTGGAAAAGATCTTCTCAGGTTCTTATGACAATTGTTGGAAGAGATCTTCTCAGGTTCTGATGACAATTGTTGGAAGAGATCTTCTCAGGTTCTGATGACAATTGTTGGAAGAGATCTTCTCAGGTTCTTATGACAATTGTTGGAAGAGATCTTCTCAGGTTCTTATGACAATTGTTGGAAGAGATCTTCTCAGGTTCTGATGACTATTGTTGGAAGAGATCTCCCCAGGTTCTGATGACTATTGCTACATCATCTAAGCCCACGTCTCCTGTTATAAGAAGGTTCCCTATCTCCTCTGTTAAATGTGTTGCTTTAACTGCCTGAGATCCGCGCTATAGCCAAATGACGGCTACAGCGCGGATCTGATGTGCCGGGACGACGTCTATTGACGTCGTCCCGGCAACGAGCTGCCTGCGCGCCCCCTGAAGGGCGCGTGCGGCGCGCTCTGTGATCCGCGAGTCTGTGAGACTCGCTGGATCACAGATCCGAGTAAGGGGTCGATCCCGACCCCTTACCACGTGATCACCTGTCAGCCAATGACAGCTGATCATGTGATGATAACCGAGCCGGTAATCGGCTTTTTTTCCTGCTCGCGCTGACAGCGCGAGGAGAAAAAAAAAAAGCCGATCACCGGCGGCAGTGAGAGGGACATCAGTCCCTCTCACTGCAATATGCCAAGGGTCCACGGTGCCCTCCTCTTCTAATAAAAGCGCCCCTAGTGCCATCTGTCAGTGCCCCCAGTGCCATCTGTCAGTGCCCCAGTGCCATCTGTCAGTGCCCACAGTGCCATCTGTCAGTGCCCACAGTGCCAGTGCTGCACATCAGTGTCCCCTACCAGTGCTCATCAGTGTCCCCTACCAGTGCTCATCAGTGTCCCCTACCAGTGCTCATCAGTGTCCCCTACCAGTGCCCAGTGCCATCTATCAGTGCCCATCAGTGCCCATCCATGGCACCCATCCGTGCCACCCATCAGTGCCATCTTTGCTGTGCCCATCAGTACCGACTTATCTGTCCCCACCAGTGCAGCCTATAGTGCCCACCAGTGCCGCCTCATCAGCGCATATCAATGAAGCAGAAAAATTACCTGTTTGCAAAATTTTTATAACAAACTATTAAACATGATTTTTTTTTTTTTTTTAAATTTTCCAACTTTTTTTATTTGTTTAGCAAAAAATAAAAACCCATCTGTGATTAAATACCACCAAAAGAAAGCTCTATTTGTGGGGGAAAAATGGTAAAAATTTCATTTGGGTACAGTGTTGTATGACCGCGCAATTGTCATTCAAAGTGCGTCAGCACCAAAAGCTGAAAATTGGTCTGGGCAGGAGGGGGGTTTAAGTGCAAAGTAATCAGGTGGTTAAATGGACTGATGCATGGAGATTACCATTTATGCCCACCAGACTCACAGATAGAAAGCCTTATGCCGCGTACACACGGTCAGAATTCTCGTCGGAAAAAGCTCTGATGGTTTTCCCGTCGGAATTCCGACGGAATTTCACTCAAACTGTCTTGCCTACAAACGGTCACACCAAATTCCGACGGTCAGTAACACAGCAGCATAAAACACGTTCGACAGCACTATAAAAGGGAAGTTTAATACTTCTGAGCATGCGTCAAATTGTTTCCGAGCATGCGTCGGAATTTTGCGTGTCGGAATTGCATACACACGATCGGAAAATCCGATAGAAAGGTTTTCCTTCGGAAAAATTGAGAACAGGTTCTCAATTCAAATTCCGTCGGAAATTCCGACAGAAAAAGACAGATGGGCATACACACGGTCGGAAAATCCGATGAAAAGCTCCCATCGAACTGTTTCCATCGGAAATTCTGACCGTGTGTACGCCGCATTAGAATTTTTTTTTTAACCTTTTGAGATACTTTTTGATTGAGCACCAAAGACTGAACTATGGTCTCCTCCTTTTATTCATGGCTGAATATGTATTATATTTGCATCATACACTTCTTGACCTTCATCCCCCAAGTGTTTCCTTCATTGTCATATCTTGCCTCAGTACCAGAGACTTAGTAGTAGTCAAGTGGTCTGTTGCCAAGTCTCCGTAGTCTTGTTTGGAAGAGATCTTCTCAGGTTCTTATGACAATTGTTGGAAGAGATCTTCTCAGGTTCTGATGACAATTGTTGGAAGAGATCTTCTCAGGTTCTGATGACAATTGTTGGAAGAGATCTTCTCAGGTTCTTATGACAATTGTTGGAAGAGATCTTCTCAGGTTCTTATGACAATTGTTGGAAGAGATCTTCTCAGGTTCTGATGACAATTGTTGGAAGAGATCTTCTCAGGTTCTGATGACAATTGTTGGAAGAGATCTTCTCAGGTTCTGATGACAATTGTTGGAAGAGATCTTCTCGGGTTCTTATGACAATTGTTGGAAGAGATCTTCTCGGGTTCTGATGACAATTGTTGGAAGAGATCTTCTCGGTTTCTGATGACAATTGTTGGAAGAGATCTTCTCGGGTTCTGATGACAATTGTTGGAAGAGATCTTCTCAGGTTCTGATGACAATTGTTGGAAGAGATCTTCTCGGGTTCTGATGACAATTGTTGGAAGAGATCTTCTCAGGTTCTGATGACAATTGTTGGAAGAGATCTTCTCAGGTTCTTATGACAATTGTTGGAAGAGATCTTCTCAGGTTCTGATGACAATTGTTGGAAGAGATCTTCTCAGGTTCTTATGACTATTGCTACGTCATTGGATCTCTAGGGTTCCAGGTAAACCCATCTAAGCCCACGTCTCCTGTTTTTAAGAAGGTTCCCTATCTCCTCTGTTTATTGTGTTCCTTCAAATGGACTGATGGACTGGAAGAAAACCATCAGGCCTTCAGGAAAAAACTCAAGACCTACTGTACCTCTTCTAAGAAGCTTGACAACAAAGCACAGATACAGCGCCTTGAGGCGATTCAGTTCACATTGTAGTGCTATACAAATTATTCATTCATTCATGATGCATGGAGATTACCATTTATGCCCACCAGACTCACAGCTAGAAAGCCTAATGCCACGTACACACGAGCGGAATCTCCGACAGAAAGAGTCAGACGGAATATTATTCCGATCGTGTGTGTGTGCCTCGACTGACTTTTTTTCCGAAAATTCTGACGGACCTAGAAATAGAACATGTTTTAAATATTTCCGATGCAATCAATTCCTATGGGGAAAACCGCTCGCCTGTATGCTGTTCCGACGGACCAAAAACGGCGCATGCTCTGAAGCAAGTACGAGACGGCAGCTATTGGCCACTGGCTATTGAACTTCCTTTTTCTAGTCCCGTCGTACGTGTTGTACGTCACCGCGGTCTAGACGATCGGACTTTGGTGTGGCCGTGTGTAGGCAAGACAGTTTCAGCGGAAATCCGACGGAGTTCCACTGAAACTGTCTTGCCTACACACGATCACACCAAAGTCTGACCGTCTAGAACGCGGTGACGTACAACACGTATGACGGGACTAGAAAAAGTTTATTCCGACAGGAAAACCGGTCGTGTGTACGCGGCATCAGAATTTTTTTTACCTTTTTGAGATTCTTTTTGATTTAGCACCAAAGACTGAACTATGGGCTCATCCTTTTATTCGTGGCTGAATATGTATTATATTTGCATCATACACTTCATGACCTTCATCCTCAAGTGTTTCCTTCATTGCCAAGTCTCCATAGCCTTGTTGGAAGAGATCTTCCCAGGATCTGATGACTATTGCTATGTCATTGGAGCTCTAGGGTTCCAGATAAACCCATCTGAGCCCACATCTCCTAGTATAAGAAGGTTCCTCCCGCCTCAGCTTTAGGAGCTGCTTCAGACCAGACCAGGGTTCCTCCAGAGGTTGCTCGGGGGTTCCCTGAGCAATAAACAATGTCTACCTCTCAGATAAGTTCCCGGGGACCCCCATTGATCCTGTTTAGCCATCTGTAAAAGGGTCATTCTTCCCAATGACCACAAGTGTAAGGAGCGTTCTTCCCACTGACAATCCCACTAATGTATCATGGGTTGTAGTCTAAGACCGGAAAATTATTTCAAGGGTTCCTCTGCGGTGAGAAGGTTGAGAAGGCTGCTTTTGACATTTCAGCCCAGCTGGCCACAAGTCATGGCGTTCCATCGGGTACAGAAGAGTAGATGTCCGTATTACCTTCCCAGCTACTGCTCAGGATCCATGGACTGAAAATTCCTTGGTTCAAATCAAACCGGGCAACTGCAAAAGATTTGAACTTGGAGATCTTGTCACCAACTTAACCACCTGCCTACCAGGCACTTTCCCCTCCCCCTTTCCTGCCCAGGCCAATTATCAACTCTCAGTGCTGTTACACTTTGACAATTGTGCGATCATCCAACACTGTACCCAAATGAAAACATTTTTCACACAAATAGAGCTCTTTAGTGATATTTAATCACCTCTGGAGGGGTTTATCTTTGTTGATAAGTAAACAAAAAAAGACTGAAAATTTGGAAACCAAAAAAAGTTTTTCTTAGTTTCCATTATAAAATTTTCACATAAATCATTTTTCTTCTTCACTGATGGGGGCGCTGATGAGGCAGCACTGATGGGCATTGATAGGAGACACCGATAGGCGGCACTGATGGGCATTGATAGGAGACACCGATAGGCGGCACTGATGGGCATTGATAGGAGACACCGATAGGCGGCACTGATGGGCATTGATAAGAGACACCGATAGGCGGCACTGATAGGAGACACCGATAGGCGGCACTGATAGAAGACACCGATAGGCGGCACTGATAGGAGACACCGATAGGCGGCACTGATAGGAGACACCGATAGGCGGCACTGATGGGCATTGATAGGAGACACTGATAGGCGGCACTGATAGGAGACACCGATAGGCGGCACTGATAGGAGACACCGATAGGCGGCACTGATAGGAGACACCGATAGGCGGCACTGATGGGCATTGATAGGAGACACTGATAGGCGGCACTGATGGGCATTGATAGGAGACACCGATAGGCGGCACTGATGGGCATTGATAGGAGACACAGATAGGCGGCACTGATGGGCATTGATAGGAGACACCGATAGGCGGCACTGATGGGCATTGATAGGAGACACCGATAGGCGGCACTGATGGGCATTGATAGGAGACACCGATAGGCGGCACTGATAGGAGACACCGATAGGCGGCACTGATAGGAGACACCGATAGGCGGCACTGATAGGAGACACCGATAGGCGGCACTGATGGGCATTGATAGGAGACACTGATAGGCGGCACTGATAGGAGACACCGATAGGCGGCACTGATAGGAGACACCGATAGGCGGCACTGATAGGAGACACCGATAGGCGGCACTGATGGGCATTGATAGGAGACACTGATAGGCGGCACTGATGGGCATTGATAGGAGACACCGATAGGCGGCACTGATGGGCATTGATAGGAGACACCGATAGGCGGCACTGATGGGCATTGATAGGAGACACCGATAGGCGGCACTGATGGGCATTGATAGGAGACACCGATAGGCGGCACTGATAGGAGACACCGATAGGCGGCACTGATAGGAGACACCGATAGGCGGCACTGATAGGAGACACCGATAGGCGGCACTGATAGGAGACACCGATAGGCGGCACTGATGGGCATTGATAGGAGACACTGATAGGCGGCACTGATGGGCATTGATAGGAGACACCGATAGGCGGCACTGATGGGCATTGATAGGAGACACCGATAGGCGGCACTGATGGGCATTGATAGGAGACACCGATAGGCGGCACTGATGGGCATTGATAGGAGACACCGATAGGCGGCACTGATGGGCATTGATAGGAGACACCGATAGGCGGCACTGATAGGAGACACCGATAGGCGGCACTGATGGGCATTGATAGGAGACACCGATAGGCGGCACTGATGGGCATTGATAGGAGACACTGATAGGCGGCACTGTTTACACATCTAATTTTCTGACTAGCTATCACATTTTTGGAGGCCCTGGAGCACCAGGACAGTGGAAACACCCAGAAAATGACCACATTCTGGAAAGCAAACACCCCAAAAGGTATGTTTTAAGAGGAATTAGGAGTCTTGTGAAGACTTTTTTCCCCCTACTTACCCTAAGCCCCATACACACTATTAGATTTTCTGCAGAGTTTTGCCTTCAGATTTCCCAAAACCATAAAATATATGATTAGGGGTGAGCATAGGATAGGAGAGGGGATTATTACGGTACCAATATCATGAAAGCACTCATGGGTTAGAGTAAAAACAAATATTTATTAATTATAGGCAAAAGAAAATATGTATATAAGCAGTAGTACTTGTCAGTGTGAAATAAACGCACTTGACAGATGTAGTACAAAACATATATCACATACAAAATTTATATGATAGGAACAGCTAATAGACCTATGGATTGCATAAGTCAGTGGTACAGATAAAGCTTTTGGTAGTAGATTTAACCAACATGTTTCGCCAACATTGGCTTCTTTAGTGAGGATTATCTGTACCGTGATAAAATATTCTAAAGTAAATATTTACTTTAAAATATTTTATCACGGTGATTGGAGATACTGGGACTGGTGTGGCTGTGATTGGAGACACTGTGACTGGTGTGGCAGTGATTGGAGACACTGGGACTGGTGTGGAGCTGATTGGAGACACTGGGACTGGTGTGGAGCTGATTGGAGACACTGGGACATGTGTGGTGGTGATTGGAGACACTGGGACTGGTGTGGAGGTGATTGGAGACACTGGGACTGGTGTGGCGGTGATTGGAGACACTGGGACTGGTGTGGCGGTGATTGGAGACACTGGGACTGGTGTGGCGGTGATTGGAGACACTGGGACTGGTGTTGCGGTGATTGGAGACACTGGGACTGGTGTGAAGGTGATTGGAGACACTGGGACTGGTGTGAAGGTGATTGGAGACACTGGGACTGGTGTGGTGGTGATTGGAGACACTGGGACTGGTGTGGAGCTGATTGGAGACACTGGGACTGGTGTTGCGTTGATTGGAGACACTGGGACTGGTGTGGCGGTGATTGGAGACACTGGAACTGGTGTGGCAGTGATTGGAGACACTGGGACTGATGTGGCAGTGATTGGAGACACTGGGACTGGTGTGGAGGTGATTGGAGAAACTGGGACTGGTGTGGATGTGATTGGAGACACTGGGACTGGTGTGGCAGTGATTGGAGACACTGGGACTGGTGTGGTTGTGATTGGAGACACTGGGACTGGTGTGGCTGTGATTGGAGACACTGGGACTGGTGTGGAGGTGATTGGAGACACTGGGACTGGTGTGGCAGTGATTGGAGACACTGGGACTGGTGTGGAGGTGATTGGAGACACTGGGACTGGTGTGGCTGTGATTGGAGACACTGGGACTGGTGTGGCAGTGATTGGAGACACTGGGACTGGTGTTGCAGTGATTGGAGACACTGGGACTGGTGTGGCTGTGATTGGAGACACTGACTGGTGTGAAGGTGATTAGAGACACTGGGACTGGTGTGGTTGTGATTGGAGAAACTGGGACTGGTGTTGTGGTGATTGGAGACACTGGGACTGGTGTGAAGGTGATTGGAGATGCTGGGACTGGTGTGAAGGTGATTGGAGACACTGAATGGTGTGAAGGTGATTGGAGACACTGGGACTGGTGTGAAGGTGATTGGAGACACTGGGACTGGTGTGGTTGTGATCGGAGACACTGGGACTGGTGTGGTTGTGATTGGAGAAACTGGGACTGGTGTGGTGGTGATTGGAGACACTACTCATCGTGTAGTAGCAGGGTGCTCGGTCACTTACCTCATGGTTGGGGAGAAGGAAGGCATCCCGAGCTTCTATTTATGGTTGTCCTCCAGACCAGTCTTCAGCTGAGGGATCAGTCATATTGGAACAGCCACCTGTGGGAGGAGTTCAGGAGGCAGCCACACCCCTAACCCCACTCACCAACTACAATTGCCTTCGAGATATTTGAAAGCCTAAATAGACAACCTAACGCCGGGCCCCCGGCTGATCAACATCCTCAGCTGTCCCCGTGGCTGGTATCTCCAGACATAGCCCAGGATGCAGGTGTCACAGGATAGCGGTCTAAAAGGTGGGACTGTCCCAGCAAGTCCAGGACTATCCGCGAGTATAGAAGGCATTAACCTGCTTTTTGATGAGGGGACAGAGCCAAGACTTTATTGCCTCTAAGTTGTTGACTTGGGTCCTCACCAATATCTCTTCTTACGATCTATCCAAGGTACTTTGCTTCCTCCATGCCTAAAGCACACCTTTCAAGGTTTATGGTAAATAATACCTCCTCCTCTGGGAGTTTAACACTGCCTGGACTTTGGATAGATGGGATTTCCAGTCCCCAATAGAAATGACAATGTCACCCAAATACAGGATGTATATAGAGAGGGGTTTTCCTGAAGGGGGGCTTAATGTCCGGCCCATCACCCATTAAAATATGAGACGTCTGAAAGGCCAAAGGACGTTCTTTTGTACTTTAAAAGTGCCTCTTGTGGTGTAGAAATCTATTTTCTCCTTGGGTGGATATCCCTTTGTGCGGTGATGTATTGGGCGGAGCCTAGACTTTTACCCGAGGCATGGTGTAGGCATCAAATTTTAACACCTCCTTCAGCTTCCAGTAATCATTGCAGAAACATGGAGTGCTGATGGGATTGAGGACCAAATAAATTGGGCTTGTCCACTCACTGTTGTCATGGAAAATTTTATTAATGTATGTCATACTTAATCACATCAGTGAGTGCTGGTAAATCAGAGGAACTCTCCTTTGCAAAGATTATTCTGTTTACTGGGTTTGGGCTTTTGACAGAGTATCGACGACCTCTACACTATTCACAACAACCTAATCCTCAAGTCTTGCACTCATCGGAGCAGGTACCAGTTCCTGGTCTTTCCAGGTCTTCAAGAAAATGGATGTAGTAGACATGATGGGACTTCTCTCTGGCCTAGTTGATGATCCCCGTTATTCACCCCCCTAATTAGCTGCAATTTCAAAATGGACCTTGCCATCTGGCCAGGAGCTTGCTTTCCACTCTGGGGGATCAGTCCTGCCACTCAGTGCCCCACCTGAAACCTTGAGCTGTGCCTCAGAGAAATATTGCATAGGTTTCCTGAACAGTGGCATCACAGTTGTGGTCAGCTCTTTAAGAAGGGGTGGCTCCCCTTCAGTCCACCTGCCCTCATCTATCCATCAGAATGCATGTGCCTCCACTGTGGGGACACTCATAGTTTAGCGTTAGGACCACAGATATCAGGGTGCCGTGACGAGGATCTGTGGCTTACGCATGCGTTTGCAAATGCGTGCGGACTAAACCCCTGTTTTTAAGTAGGCTTGGGTTTTTCCTGGGCATTCCCCAGGCCTTGTTGTTAGCTCTTGCTACAGTAGACATATTCTACAACACTCTGGTGAAAGGTGGACTCTCTCCAGTTTAAACAACCCCTGGGATCTCTGTCCATACACAAGCTGAATAGGTGTAAACCCTGTGGAGGCCTGAGGTACCTGTGGATGGTAGACAGGTGTGAGCAGGTACCTACTCTGGAATAGCTTGCACGCATCTTCCATAACCCTCGACATGAGTGGCGCACCCTGGTCAGTAAGAATTTATTTGGTAAAACCTGTATTAGTGAACATGTAGAATAGTTCTATGGCAATTGTGTTGGACGAGGTATTCTGTAGAGCTTCGGGATATGGTGTGGCATGGTTGAGGATCACCAGTAGGGATGAGCCGAACACCCCGGGTTCGGTTTGCACCAGAACCTTCGAACGGACCGAAAGTTTGCGCAAATTTTCGAACCCTATTCGTTACAATGGACGTGAACGTTCGAAATCAAAATTGCTTATTACAACAATATGCATGTTAATGTCATAAAACAGGTTTGGGGACCCGGGTCCTGCCCCAGGGGACATATATCAATGCAAAAAGAACTTTTAAAAACTAACGTTTTTTCGGGAGCAGTCATTTTAATGATGCATAAAGTGAAAAAAAAAAAGTGAAATTTTCCTTTAAATATGGTACCTGGGGGGTGTGTAAAGTATGCCTGTGAAGTGTCATGTGTTTCCCGTGTTTAGAACTGTCCCTGCACAAAATGACATTTGTAAAGGAAAAAAAGAAGCCATTTAAAACCACTTGCGGCTTTAATGTCATGTCTTGTCCTGGCCGCCATATGGCTGAAAATCCTTGAGAAAAATGGCATGGCTACCCCATCACCCCCCCCACCCCAGCCCCTTTGGGTCTTGTATGGATATTAAGGGGGACCCCGCACCCAAAATAAAACCCTATACCTACAACCCTATATACTCTGAACAGCAGTATATAGGTGGTGCAAACAAGACACGGACTGTAGGTTTGTTCTTAAGTAGAATCTGAACAGGTACATTATGAAGTGTAGCTCCATCCCAAAAAAAATCTATTTTTAAGCTTTTTGGAGAACATAGGGAGGGGTTATCACCCCTGTAACATTTACTGTCTTTGCACATCTGTTCAGAACATTTCACCTCACTTTCCGTCCCAATGACAAATGTTTTTGGAAAAGTGGGGTTTTAATTGAAACAAGGATTGGTGATAAAGTATCAGTAGAGAGGAGATACCTTTTTCCCAAATTAAATGTAACAGGATAGAATTTCCCTTCCTAGGGGTAGATTTCCTCTCACTTCCTGTTTTCTCCTTCCGTTTGCAAGTAGGAGTCGTTTGTAAGTCGGATGTTTGAAAGTAGGGGCCTGCCGTATATACGCTGCAGAAATTTGCCCCATTAGATGTTGGTGTGGCCACAACACTGTAAGCCCTCACAGTTACTCTTGGTGGGCACAGGAATTGGCCCTGCTGTGAATTATTAGGTCAAGATTTGTAATTGCATGCACCTGTTGAACAGGGCAGAAAAATTGGGCCTTTGGTGGTGGTG
Organism: Lithobates sylvaticus; assembly: GCA_028564925.1. Lineage (NCBI taxonomy): Eukaryota > Metazoa > Chordata > Amphibia > Anura > Ranidae > Lithobates > Lithobates sylvaticus. Next base: position 633,287,624 of record CM053027.1, on the reverse strand, counting down.
GTGGACGGTGTTGCCACAAGACTGTAAGCCCTCACAGTTACTCTTGGTGGGCGCAGGAATGGGCCCTGCTGTGAACTATTAGATCAAGATTTGTAATTACCCGCCCCTGTTAAACAGGGCAGAAAAATTGTGCCTTAGGCAATGGTGCTGGTGCCACAACACTGCAACCCCTCACAGATACTGTACTTGGAGCACAGCAGTCACACGTGTTGTGAAGCATTTTTTAAAAAATTGTAATTACACGCCCCTGGTATACAGGGGCTGAAAAATTGTGCCTTAGGCACTGGTGTGGTGGCATGGATCATTGAGGAGGAGGAAGAGGATAGTCAGTGAACATAACAGGACAGTCACTCAGCATCAGCATAGGCAGTCTTGAAGGGATGTGACATTATAAATTATTCGGTTATATCCGCTTCAGGTGCCTGGTAGCTGGTGGTGATCCAAGACTGATTCATCTTTATGAAGGTCAGTCGATCAACCGAGTTAGTGGACAGGCGCACCCTGTGATCGGTGACAAATCCTCCAGCAGCACTGAATCTGCGTTCGGAAAGAACACTGGATGCAGGACAGGCCAGTAGCTGAATTGCATACTGTGCAAGCTCTGGCCAGTGATCCATCCTCAAGACCCAGTAAGCCAGAGGATTTTCAGAGGGAAAGGTGTCCAAGTATGACCTTGCCCCTAGGTATTCCTGCACCATGTATATCAGACGCTGGCGATGGTTGCTGGAACCGATCATACCTTGGGGCTGCGGACTAAAAAATTGTCTGAACGCATCGGTCAGACGTCCACCTTCCCCACCTCTCCTTCTGCTACTGACCGAAGCCTCAGCAACTCATCGTCCAGGACCAGGAGTTTGTAAACTCCCAGTCTCTGGGAACGCGTTGCACAGACCTTTCTGCAAGGCCTCCCTGAGATGTCTCATCCTCTGCTCCCTCTGCGACGGCAAGATAAGGTCCGCAACCTTACCCTTGTACCGCGGATCAAGGAGAGTGGCCAGCCAGTAATGGTCCCTCTCCTTGATCCGAAGAATACAAGGATCCTTCCGCAGACTTTGCAGGATCAGGGAGGCCATGCAACGTAGGTTAGCTGAGGCATTCGGTCCGGAGTCTTCTGGGTCACTGAGGACGACATGATCGCCAGCCACCTCCTCCCAGCCACGTACAAGTCCACTGGTTTGTTGGGACTGTACATCATCCCTAAAAGACTGCTGCGGCTGATGCTGAGTGCCAGGCTCCACCTCCATGCTGACACAATCCTCCTCCTCCTCATCCTCTTCCTGTGTGATGGGTGGGACAGAAGGAACACTGTCTGGATAAAGGGGGCCTTGAGAGGCAAGGAAGTCCTCCTCTTCCTGCCTCTGTTCTGCCTCAAGTGCCCTGTCCATTATCCCACGCAGCATATGCTCCAACAGGTGGACAAGAGGTACAGTGTCACTGATGCATGCACTGTCACTGCTCACCATCCTCGTGGCCTCCTCAAATGGTGACAGGACAGTGCATGCATCCCTGATCATGCTTTACTGGCAAGGGGAAAAAAGCCAAGCTCCCCTGACCCTGTCCTGGTGCCGTAGTCGCAAAGGTACTCATTGATGGCCCTCTGCTGCGTGTGCAGTCGCTGCAGCATGGCCAACGTTGAGTTCCACCTGGTGGGCATGTCACATATTAGGCGGTTCTTGGGCAGGTTCAACTCCTTTTGCAGTTCAGCCAGCCGAGCACTGGCATTATACGATCGGCGGAAATGCACACAGACTTTCCTGGCCTGCCTCAGGACATCCTGTAAGCCTGGGTACCTGCCCAAGAACCGCTGCACCACCAGGTTGAGGACGTGAGCCATACAGGGCACATGGGTGAGCTGCCCCTGTCGCAGGGCGGAGAGGAGGTTGGTGCCATTGTCAGAAACCACCATTCCTGGCTTAAGCTGGCGTGGCGTCAACCACCTCTCAGCCTGCCCCTGCAGAGCTGCCAGAACCTCTGCCCCAGTGTGGCTCCTGTCCCCCAAACACACCAGCGCAAGCACGGCATGGCATCTTTTTTCCTGCGTACTTGCGTAGCCCCTTGTACGCCTACGGAGCACCGCTGGTTCCAAGGACAGAGCACTGGAGGAAGAAGAAGAGGAGGGGGTGGAGGAGAGAGGTGTGTCACAACCAGTAGTAGCATTTTGGAGGCGTGGTGGCGGAACAACCTCCAACACTACTGCACCTTGTCCTGCATCCCTCCCAGCTGCCAATAGAGTGACCCAATGGGCCGTGAAAGAAAGGTACCGTCCCTGTCCATGCCTGCTGGACCATGAGTCAGCGGTAATATGCACCTTACCGCTGACCGCCCTGTCCAGCGAGGCATGGACATTGCCTTCCACATGGCGGTAGAGAGACGGAATCGCCTTCCGTGAGAAAAAGTGGCGTTTGGGAACCTGCCACTGAGGAACCGCACATTGAACAAACTCACGGAAGGGGGCAGAGTCTACCAACTGAAAAGGCAGCAGTTGAAGTGCTAGCAATTTAGCCAAGCTAGCATTCAACCGCTGGGCATGTGGATGGCTGGGAGTATACTTCTTTCGACGGTCCAGCAGCTGGGGCAGGGAAATTTGCCTGCTACAATCGGACGTCGGTGTACTGCAAGTACTTGGTTGTGACACACCTAATTCTACACCTTCAGTCCTCTCAGAGCAGCTTTCAGAGAGGACTGAAGATATAGTGGGGACGGAGATCCCAGCTGATGAGGAGCAAGGAGAGGTCCGCTTTGTTCTTTGGGGTGGGTCTTTTATGTGTGCTTGCCAACGAGCTGCATGGCAGGTCGACATATGTCTGCTCATGCTTGTGGTGCCCAAGCGGCTGATGTTTTGGCCACGCGAGATACGCTTGAGACAAATATTGCAAATAGCAGTGGTGCGATCTGATGTACTCGTCTCAAAAAAGGCCCACTCCAAAGAACTTTTGTGATAACGTGCAGAGGCAGCGCCCTGCACAGGCGGAGCTCTGCGGTGTGATTCAGTTGGTGTGCTGGCCTCTAGCTGGCCTCCGGCGGGCATCCTGCCTCGTTGGACATGTGCCGCCGCATCCTCCTCCTCCTCCTCTCTCCCATCAGGCACCCACGTGGAGTCAGTGACCTCATCATCCCCTCCCTCTTCACCACTAGAGCAAACCTGGCAGTAAGCTGCAGCTGGTGGAACATGACTGCCAGATTGCTGTCCTTCAGCATCCCCTCTCTCTGCGCGCACACTACTTACTTCCTCAAGCTGGGTATCATCATCCCAGCCTTCAAATCGTTGGGCATCCTCCTGGAGCATGTACCCAACACTGTGCTTAAACAGTTCGGGGGACTCCTCAGGAGGACATGGTGGGTCTAGGGAAGGGGTGCCTGATGATGCCATTGAGTACGCGTTGGCAGCTGCTCTGCCAGTACCCTGAGCCTGGGTGAGAGAGGATGAGGAGGGCTTGGTCATCCATTCTACCAAGCCTTCGGTATGATTCGGCTCAACATGTCCAGCTGCCAAAAACAAAGACAAGCGTGTCCCATGGCCACGTGCTGATGACGATGCACGACCACGTCCATGACCAGCACTGTTGTCTCTAGAAACAGAGCCTGTTTGCCCTGTGTTCTTGCCTTGGGACTGTCTGCCTCTTTTTGGCAGTCTTCCAGCCATTGTAGTGGGTAGTGTATATTGTGCTGGAGTCACACAGCACACACACTAACTCCTGCAGATGGATGCCTTAGATGACAGCAACAGGGCCCTATGGCAGATAGAGGCTGCCTTAGATGACAAGAACTGGGCTGACACACACACACACACACTAGCTCCTATGTGTGCTGACACAAACACACTATAGCTCCTATGTGTGCTGACAACACACTATAGCTCGTATGTGTGCTGACAAAAAAATATAGCTCCTATGTGTGCTCACAACACACTATAGCTCCTATGTGTGCTGACAACACACTATAGCTCCTATGTGTGCTGACAACACACTATAGCTCCTATGTGTGCTGACAACACACTATAGCTCCTATGTGTGCTGACAAAACACTATAGCTCCTATGTGTGCTGACAAAAAAATATAGCTCCTATGTGTGCTGACAACACACTATAGCTCCTATGTGTGCTGACACAAACACACTATAGCTCCTATGTGTGCTCACAACACACTATAGCTCCTATGTGTGCTCAAAACACACTATAGCTCCTATGTGTGCTGACAAAAAAATATAGCTCCTATGTGTGCTCACAACACACTATAGGTCCTATGTGTGCTGACACAAACACACTATAGCTCCTATGTGTGCTGACAACACACTATATCTCCTATGTGTGCTGACAACACACTATATCTCCTATGTGTGCTGACAACACACACACTAGCTCCTATGTGTGCTGACACAAACACAATATGGCTCCTATAAATCCCTGCCTGCCTGCCTGGGATGGGACAGAAGGTTGGGACAGAAAGTTAGGGTGCAATGCTGTTCTAACAGCACTGCAATGGGTGCTACTGCAATGCTGTGCTAACAGCACACACACCCCAGACTAATCCCCAGCAGCAGATAATGTCACACTCAGCAGTGCAATCAGCAGAAATGATCAGTAATAGTATTGAAAGAATCAGCAATGGTTTAGCAATGAACGAATCAATCAGCAGACTGCCTATTCACTCTTCTCAAAGCCGGAACACATGTGCCCTGGGCCGACGGCGTAGCGGCCTTTTATACATTGGGGCGTGTACTAAAGCCCCTGAGCATTAATTGGCTACAGGCGTCCTGAATGTGATGCGAACGGCCCAAATAGTTCTGGGCTCGCTGAGCGGGTGAACGCCCGGTGCTCAATTGGAACGTGGGTTCGAATCGAGCACCGGGCCCATCCCTAATCACCAGTATGTACTGGTAACCTCGGGCAGATTTACCAAATCCATTGCTATCTGTTCAAATAGAATCTAAATATAGGAAGAGACGGTGGAAGTGCGACACCCAGTAGTGTATCCTCTATGTGTGCAATACACATGTGCCCCAGAGGAGTTGGGGGTTCACAACGCCACCCCCCCCCCTCACACATTGATCAACAAGTATGGGAAATGCTGTTCATTTCCCTTCTGTGTCTCAGCTGTAGCTGTGATCTGTGTAGACAGGAGATGGGTTGTCACTCTGAGATTCGGGGGGGGGGGGGGGTACTTCTTCACAGGGCTGAGATCGGGAGGATATGTTACCCTTCTCGGTGGCGCTCATGCAGAACATTTCAGGGTTTTTCCACAACATTCATTTTCCATCCATGCCAGTGTGCCTACAAACTAATACCCGAGCAGGTAATCAAATAGTCCGACTGATTTCCAAGTTGTGGAGTAATGATGATCTGTCAAAATTGTAGTTCCATCCTACTCTTAGCGAACAGTGAACCTGAAGGTATTAACTACGGTGCAGTAATATATAATTTAATGGTTAGTCTAGTATGTGGCTGTAGTGCTCGTTGCACCCCAGACTTTGAGGACCACTTACCAAATCCCAGCTACGAGTCCTGTCACTGCTTGTCCAAGGCAACCGCAATGGGGAGAGAGTGGCTGGGCCTCACTCTTAACCTTGTTTTTTCACCTTGGTTGCAAAGGATATTCAATATATTTATAACAATGTTCTCTGAGGGTCAGAGGTCTGCTTTACCCACTTGGTCAGACCCTTTTTAGGTCTTACCTCACCAACCAGGGCATCCGGTATCATGGTTACAATGCTCCCCAAGTCCAGGCCCAGGAGGGAGGTGACCAGTACCTGGCTGATAACCACACTGAATTCTAAAGGTTCCCCCACCAGAAGGGGGATGGGCAGTACTGGCTTTTGGTGCAAAAAGACAACACCTGTATAGAGTCCCACACTGCACCCGTTCCTCCTGCCACAGGCATTGTGCCCTAATATGACAACTCCAGCATTGTATGGATCTCTCCCTTCTGAGACAAAGGGGCTTGTGGCTCCCCCACTATGGGACAGGGGGGATGTCTCATTCAGGGATTCCCTCATGCCGATTCCAGGGCTTTTTTACATGTGTTTCCCCAAAGATTAAAGTTTCACGAAATGTGGAAGCAAGCTTCTTCCATTGGGGAGCAGCTCCTCACTGTGTATCAATCCACCAGTTGGCCTACAGTTTTTGGGTCTCCATGACCACACTCACTGTTGCAGGTCAACTGGTGAAGACCAAAGATACTAGTCCATCACAGCCATTTCCACCATTCAGTCCCATTAGGGTCTCAGGTTGCAGCTATTTAATTACTATATGGATCATATCATGCATCTGCAACCGTCGTTACTGATATGATTGGTGCTCGGACAGCTGTTGTCATCGCCAGGCCGGTTAGAATCTCTTATGCCACATACACACGGTCGGACTTTCCAATGGCAAATGTGCGATCGGTGCTTGATGTCGGAAATTCCGACCGTGTGTAGGCTCCATCGGACATTTTCCATCGGAATTTCCGTCACACAAAACTTGAGATCTGGATCTCAAATTTTCCGACAACAAAATCCATTCTGGTAAATTCTGATCGTGCGTAGACAATTCCGACACACAAAGTTCCACTCATGCTCAGAATCAAGCAGAAGAGCCGCACTGGCTATTGAACTTCATTTTTCTCGGCTCATCGTACGTGTTGTACGTCACCACGTTCTTGACGTTCGCAATTTCCGACCAACTTTGTGTTGTTCCGACCAAGTTTGAGCCAACATCCATCGGAAAAAATCCCATGGATTTTGTTGTCGGAACGTGCGAACGGGGCATTATGGGTGGACAAAAAAAACCTAGCCTCCTTATGAGTGAGGTCATAATACATCTTTTGTGGGTCTCCTGACAGGAAAAAGCAATTAGGTCGGCATATTTATCTTGGGGCAACTCTTCTCATTCTGGTGTCAGATAAAAGTCAGTTTAGTATGTGGCTGTAGTGCTTGATGCATCCCAGATGCACTTACCAAATCCCAGCCATAGGTCACGGTACAGCTTGTCCAAGACAACCACAATGATGAGGAGTTGGCCGGACCTCACTCTTGGCAACCAAGGTAAAAACAACAAGGTTAAGGAGAATGGAAAAGAAAATGCACCGCGAGAGACATTGTGGCATCAATGTCAGCTTATCTTCCCACTACAAGCCCCACCGATCAGGAAAGTAGAGACTGGTAAGCACTACCTACAGCTGTTGAGCATCAGTCCCAGTCCTACAGGGCCAGTGGCTTACAACAGTGGTTCTCAACCTCAGTCCTCATGTACCCCCAGCTTGATGACTGAGGTTGAGAATCACTGACTTACAGGACAGCGAAGGAGGCCGAGGTTCTGAATGGTCCGCAATTCTCCACCAACTGATAATGAAAGATTCAACTTCTGCTCATGGTGGATGGTTTGAAAGCTTATTTAGAAGAGAAAAGTTACAAAGTAAAATATTAAACAGCAGAGAAGTTTCTGCATTCAGAGATTTTCAGAAACAGGTGAAATATACCAAAGACCTGACCTCTTGGCCAAAACGGGAGGCCAAGCTCCAACCTTGGACAGTGGCCATACAGAACCCACCAAACATAAATATTTTACACCATTAAAATATTTATTTCAAATTGTTTCCACAAGCAGCACATCATCCCCAATTACTGGAGAAATTAAGTTCTAGATTGTTTTTGGAATACCTCATCACATCCCCAACAATCAAATTTCTCATTGTAGAAGATGGAGATTAACTGTCTCTCCACACAAGAAGACCTTCCAAGGATCCGGAGAACAGCAATCAATCTGTTCCAATAACAACATTCTGCAAAATGTTTCCAGCAAGCAAGAAAAAGAACCCAACATTAGCACATAAGCACTTAATATTGTCATTGAATGAATAGTAAAACAGAATTATTGTTCTATATCAAGTGTAAGTGGTATAAAGAGCCAGCTGGTTACATAGATTTTCTATCCTTTTTATGCCTAATATTATAGATTTTTTATAAAGGTCTAGGAATATGTTAAAGAGGACTTCGTAAAGTGTTTTTGATAATCTCCGATGCAATTTCCTTTAAGCCCCCGTACACACGGTCGGAAATTCCGAACACAAAATCCGTTGGATTTTTCCCAACGGATTTTGTCCGACACTGGTGTTGCATACACACGGTCGGCAAAGTTGGCAGAAAGGTAAAGTGCATTAAGGCTTTCTAGGTGAGTCTGGTGGACATAAATGGTAACCTCCATGATTCCGTCCATTTCATTCCAGTTTGTGCACAGATTGTAGTACGTCTGTTTCTTAAAGAAGGATAATATGGTTTTACTTGCCCATTAGCTTGGGGCATGACATGGGGTGCGACACTGCTGAACCCCCCCCCCCCCAACCCCTTTCGGAATTGCTCACCTGCAACCCCAATAATACTCTATATAACAATATAACTCTACTTTCTCCCAGAGTTTCTGCTTTGTAGCCAAAAAGTAAGACTGTGAGTCCTTTGGTGTCTGATAAGCTTTGACTTTGCTCTAAAAGATTTATCACATTCATAACACGGATATGGCTTCTCTCCGGTGTGAGTCCTCTGGTGTGCAATAAGGTGCGACTTCACTGTGAAAGCTTTGTCACAGTCAGAACACGGATACGGCCGCTCTCCCGTGTGAAACCTCTGGTGTACGTGAAGATCGGACCTTGTTGAGAAACCTTTATCGCATTCAGAACAAGCGTAAGGCTTCTCTCCGGTGTGGACCATCTGGTGGGTGGTGAGGCTCTTCTTCAGTTTGAAAACTTTGTCACATTCAGAACATGAATACGGTTTATTTGCAGTGTGACTTTTCTGGTGTTTGAGAAGATGTTCCTTCCTTGCGAAAGCTTTCTCACACTCACAACACTGATACGGCTTCTCCTCGGTGTGAACCTTCTGGTGAGAGATAAGCTGCGACTTCTCTGTAAAAGCTTTCTCACATTCGGAGCACTGATACGGCTTCTGTCCCGTGTGAATCCTCTGGTGAATGATCAGCACATCCTTCCTTTGAAAGGTTTTGTTACACTCGCCACACTGAAATGGTTTCTCTCCGGTGTGGATCATCTGGTGTCTGATGAGCTGCGACTTCACGCTAAAAGATCGGTCACATTCGCCGCACTGAAACGGCTTCTCCCCGGTGTGGACCCGCTCGTGTATGAGAAGATTCGCCTTCACGCTAAAACATTTCTCACATTCAGAACACCGAAATGGCTTCACTCCAGCGTGACTCTTCTCGTGCCTCAAAAGACGCGACTTCAGGCTAAAAGATTTGTCACATTCAGAGCACGGATATGGATTTCCTCCCGTGTGAACCTTCTGGTGCCCAATAAGATTTGCTTCCATGGTAAAACCTTTGTTACAATCCAAACAAGATATATCTTCTCTATTGTGTGACGTCTCTTGGGTATGTATGGGGTCTGACTTTATTGTAAAGCCTTTGTCACTTCCAAGGATGACTTCTCTCCTGTCCTCTAAGACTGGATCATTGTTACAGTCTAATGCTTGCTCTACTGGGTGACGTCTCTTGGGTATGTATGGGGTCTGACTTTATTGTAAAGCCATTGTCACTTCTAAGGAAGACTTCTCGGTTGTCCTCTAAGACTGGGTCATTGTTACAGTCTAATGCTTGCTCTACTGGGTGACGTCTCTTGGGTATGTATGGGGTCCGACTTTATTGTAAAGACGTTGTCACTTCTAAGGAAGACTTCTCGGTTGTCCTCTAAGACTGGGTCATTGTTACAGTCTAATGCTTGCTCTACTGGGTGACGTCTCTTGGGTATGTATGGGATTGACTTTATTGTAAAGCCTTTGTCACTTCTAAGGATGACTTCTCTCCTGTCCTCTAAGGCTGGGTCATTGTTACAGTCTAATGCTTGCTCTACTGGGTGACGTCTCTTGGGTATGTATGGGGTCTGACTTTATTGTAAAGCCGTTGTCACTTCCAAGGAAGACTTCTCGGTTGTCCTCTAAGACTGGGTCATTGTTACAGTCTAATGCTTGCTCTCCTGTGTGACGTCTCTTGGGTATGTATGGGATTGACTTTATTGTAAGGCCACTTCCAAGAATGGCTTCAATCCTCTTGTCCTCCAAGCTGGTTCGATGTTGAAGAGTATTCAAAACATTTAGAACATGGATATGACTTGTGTCCTATGGGACTCCTCCAATTATCTGTAGTAAAAAGTCTTTCATTCTTTCAGAACATCCATATGACTCGTCTCCAATATGAATCGGTTGAAGACCAACAATCGCCTGTCAATTCACCTGTACAGAGATAAAAATGAAAAGCCAGAACTATATCAATATGACTAAATTAAAGTTGTGAATAAGTATATAGTGCGGCACTCAAAGTGTTCAATAGCGATTATTAAACATATAATGTAAGATGATATATAATAAGGAAAATTATATATCGCAAAAATTAATAAATATAAATGACCGGTGGTAGAAGTAGTGAAACCAACTAGTTACAACTAGTTAACAAAACGTGACAAAATGAAACTATCACAAATAAACCAATATTGTGTCTCATAACTTAGAAACAATACTTGTTATAAAAATCAATCAATAATACACCAAAATAGTGACAAAGGTGAATACAATATAACATAAAGTGACTTGTGCGGCTTGTCTGATGTATTCCGTCACCGATTAATGGAAGGCTTACCGACTATCGTTTGACTCGTGGTCAAAATTGCTGTATGGTGTTTGCAATACATCGATGTGGGCAGTGGTTCCAATTTATGATGTATGGTGACCAACGACAAGACTATGCGCTGAATGGTTGATGGAAACTCAAGATAAGAGTAGTAGGCAAGTATGGCATGTGGCTCATCCCCCAATGGTGTTACCGATAAAGAGAAATGAGACCATATAGCGTAATACCGTCAGGCAAATTAAAATGTTATGAATAAAAAAGATGGGTACTCACATGTACAAAGGCTTAATAGGCCTTTAATAAATTAAAGTTGCGTCTTATGTTTTAACTTCCATTACTGAATATATTTAATACATAGACTATCGGTCTTGAGAAAAGATGGATTGAGCTTCATCGAAGCAATAGAAAAGCTTTGACTTTGATTTAACTCCTCTGCAAGACCCGTGAGTGCCTCAATACTAGTGTAGCACCCTCTAGTGCTAGAGTTGTAGATAGGTTGTTGGTTTTTTTTGGTGTTTGAGTGTAGGAAAATATGTGCTGGGTTGGGCAGAGATTCTGGGAGAGCTGGATGACTCACAGGCAGTATCACTGAGACCTCCCCCCTATTTCTAGAATGTACTAGAACCTTCTAGAAAGATGGGAGGGGGAGGTGAAGTGGAGCTGCCTGGAGTATTCTGAAGGCCCTGACTAATCCCCAACTTGGATTGGCAGGGGGCCGGCCCCCTCAAATACTCTGGGTCAGCCTAGTTGGGAAGGAGTGGTGTTTGAGTGGAAGCTGGAGATGTAGTGTTAGGCTGTCGTGGCCTTTAAGGGAGCTTGTCAGTCTGTGGGGGGGGGGGGGGGGGGGGTTGTGACCTTGGGCCTGGGATTGGGTGTGGACGGGACCTTCCTAAAAAGATGGAGGTGTCTTGGCCAGGAGGCACAGGAGCAAAGAAGACACCAGAAAAATACTGCCAGACAAGTCTCCAGGAGGAACAATGTACAGCCATGACAGTCAGGAGGACTGGGATGGAGCAGTCTGGGATGGGTGCAGAGCCAGACAGGAGGACTGTGGTGGCACGGGCAGTGGAAAGGGGCATCTGCAGCCAGGAGGGCTGGCAGGGCCTGAAGAAGTGATACTGGGAGCAGTAGCCACATGTAGGACAGCTAGCCCTAGGACTACCATTTTTTGCTACAACATAGGGGCCCATGGTCTCTGCCTGCAAAGGGCATCTGCTTTAGGCCTGGCTGAGCCAGTGTCAGGCCTAAACAGTGCTCGCTGGTCCTGGGTGAGATAGTCTGCCATCAAGTGTATGTGCTGGAGGTGAAGAGGGGAGGTTGTATATACCAGGGGGTGTATATAGTCCCGGCATTTTTCTATCTTTAGGCTGGGTCCACACCATTGCGAATTGGATGCAGGTTTCCTGCATAAAATTCGCAGTAGCAGATTTTGACTGGCTCTCTATGGAGCCGGTTCACATATCTCTTTAGCAGGTCTGTGTAATGTTCTTATCTCTCCACTGGGAGCTCAGACATCTCCACAAACTCCGTTGCAGATTGATGACATCACAGCGACATCATCCGGCTCCTCCTCTTGTCCCTACTTAAACAGCCGCCACCATTTGTTTGATGTTCGTGCCAAGAACCTGAAGATCTCCAGCAGAAGACTGCCGTCTTCATTCTATATTGGGCCGGTCAGAGCCCCGATTGCCATCTCACTTTTAGGCCGGACAGAGCCCCTTCCTCACTGGTAGTCAGAGGCTCTCATCTGCCCTACCCTGAGTCAGCTTACTCTGCTGTCAGAAAACCTTACCTTTCACAAAGGAGACCAGTATATCTCTCAAGAAGCCACTGGGTGACCCCATCACCAGAAATTCACTCACTGCAAGTATCCTTATGTTTCCTATAAACCTTATTCCGGTGTACTGCTACTACTCTTAAGTTACCCCTGATGCTCCCCTTTATGGCTGTGTATTACCACTCTAAATAAAATCCAGTGGCGTTGCAAGGCGGGTGCGGGGGGTGCGGGCCGCACCCGGGTGTTACCCGGCACGGCACTGGATTGAGAGAGGCACCGCGGCTCTCTCCTCCTTCAACTGGCACTATCTCTGCTCAGCGATGTTCGGTGAGGAGGAGAAAGAATTATGAGGCAGACAGCTCGGGTTCCCATAGTCCAGTGCCCGGCGCCCGCATGTCCTCCGGGAAGCGGCACTGCAATCCCCTATTATTGTGACAGGCAGGTGGGGAGAGATGCCGGCTGCCTGTCACACTCCTGAGCCCAGGCTCCTCCTCCACACTGACAGTACACAACAGGAGGAAGAGCCTAGGAGGAGGGATATTCATGTGGACAGAGCCACGCCGATCTGAGGTCTGTGAATGTAGGGAGGAGAGATATACACAATGTCACAATGGGCAGATATACACAGGGGGGGGGTACATTAGGAGAATTACACAGGGGGGGTGCATTATGGGGATACATTAGCGGAATTACACAGGGGGGCACATTAGGGGGATACATTAGCGGAATTACACAGGGGGGCACATTAGGGGGATACATTAGCGGAATTACACAGGGGGGCACATTAGGGGGATACATTAGCGGAATTACACAGGGGGGCACATTAGGGGGGATACATTAGCGGAATTACACAGGGGGGCACATTAGGGGGATACATTAGCGGAATTACACAGGGGGGCACATTAGGGGGGATACATTAGCGGAATTACACAGGGGGGACTATAGGGGGGATACATTAGCGGAATTACACAGGGGGGCACATTAGGGGGATACATTAGCGGAATTACACAGGGGGGCACATTAGGGGGATACATTAGCGGAATTACACAGTGGGGGGCAAATTAGGGGGATACATTAGCGGAATTACACAGGGGGGCACATTAGGGGGATACATTAGCGGAATTACACAGTGGGGGGCAAATTAGGGGGATACATTAGCGGAATTACACAGGGGGGCACATTAGGGGGATACATTAGCGGAATTACACAGGGGGGCACATTAGGGGGATACATTAGCGGAATTACACAGGGGGGCACATTAGGGGGATACATTAGCGGAATTACACAGGGGGGCACATTAGGGGGATACATTAGCGAAATTACACAGGGGGGCACATTAGGGGGATTACACAGGGGGGGTGCATTAGGGGGATACATTAGCGGAATTACACAGGGGTACATTAGGGGGATTGCCCTGGAAGGGGATTACACCGTTACACTGGGGGGGGGATTTAGACTTGGGGCTCAGTCTAATATGCCTGGGTCTATTTTTTGTCCCAGTCCAGGCCTGGGTGACACCATTAAGAAGGAAGTGATATCCGACTGTGATGGTGTCACCCCCTATCCGTGACAGTGCATGGATTGGCGCACTGGCATAAACCACAACATTTACAGGGGCTGGTTTGGAGTGCGCACCATGATCACTGCCGTCCCAAAACTAGCCTGCCCAGCAACCTGCAGAGCACTGTGGCAGGCTAGGCAGAAGAGAGCCCGATGCACTAGCCTGCTCAGTGTCTACTGCTCTGTCCTGCTCCTGCTGTCACTCCGCAGTGGCAGGACAGAACACTGTGGCAGGGTAGGGGGAGAGCTGTGCTGATGCGCTAGCCTGTTCAGTGCCCCAGATTGCTCCGTGACCGGGAGGGGGGGGGGGGGGTGACACCATATTTTACCGTACCAGGTGACACCAACCCTAGTGACGCCACTGATAAAATCATTTGTTTTCCCCAACTTATCCGAGTCTTCCTACCTGATATCTGTCAAATCGAAGGCTAACAGTTATGAATATCGTATTCATAGACTTCCGAAGCTGTGATCCGCCAACCACCAGAGTTTCACTGCCTGAAGCATTACAGTCTGGGGCGTCTTTTGGTTCGTTTCAGGTCCGAATTGAGACCAAAGTTCGGGCTGAATTTCGGACCTGAAGCGGTGAACCTGGACGCACTGGACCCCTGCTGTGAGACGGACCCCAGCGATGGTGAGAACCCAACCTCAATCAAGTGGTCATCCCATATGTACCCTATCCCCATCCGAGTTATGTCCCCTCAATAAAAAAACACAAACACAAAGTAGAAGGATTGATTCTTGAGTAAAGTGTGTCTGGAAATTCATGTGCCTGGCTGTGCGCGGTGGGAGATGGACCACAAAGGTTACCGACTCACATGTTCTCGAAGGGTTTATATTCAGAATCTGAGAGTGAAAGTTCCCCGATATTCCCATCAGCCATCATTACTATAAACCCGGAATGTCTCCTCACTGGTGTGTGACAGATTGTTGGTGCACAGGGACACTGACAGATATGGATTATGGAGGAGAGGAGTGTGGGGGATATGACAGTGGGCAGTATGTACAGGAGAGGAGTGTGGAGGGTATGACAGTGGGCAGTATGTACAGGAGAGGAGTGTGGAGGGTATGACAGTGGGCACTATGTAAGGAGAGGAGTGTGGGGGGTATGACAGTGGGCAGTATGTACAGGAGAGGAGTGTGGAGGGTATGACAGTGGGCGGTATGTACAGGAGAGGAGTGTGGAGGGTATGACAGTGGGCGGTATGTATAGGAGAGGAGTGTGGAGGGTATGACAGTGGGCAGTATGTACAGGAGAGGAGTGTGGAGGGTATGACAGTGGGCGGTATGTACAGGAGAGGAGTGTGGGGGGTATGACAGTGGGCAGTATGTACAGGAGAGTGGAGGGTATGACAGTGGGCAGTATGTACAGGAGAGGAGTGTGGAGGGTATGACAGTGGGCGGTATGTACAGGAGAGGAGTGTGGAGGGTATGACAGTGGGCAGTATGTACAGGAGAGGAGTGTGGAGGGTATGACAGTGGGCGGTATGTACAGGAGAGGAGTGTGGGGGGTATGACAGTGGGCAGTATGTACAGGAGAGTGGAGGGTATGACAGTGGGCAGTATGTACAGGAGAGGAGTGTGGAGGGTATGACAGTGGGCGGTATGTATAGGAGAGGAGTGTGGAGGGTATGACAGTGGGCAGTATGTACAGGAGAGGAGTGTGGAGGGTATGACAGTGGGCGGTATGTACAGGAGAGGAGTGTGGGGGGTATGACAGTGGGCAGTATGTACAGGAGAGTGGAGGGTATGACAGTGGGGGGTATGTACAGGAGAGGAGTGTGGAGGGTATGACAGTGGGCGGTATGTACAGGAGAGGAGGGTGGAGGGTATGACAGTGGGCAGTATGTACAGGAGAGGAGTGTGGAGGGTATGACAGTGGGCACTATGTACAGGAGAGGAGTGTGGAGGATATGACAGTGAGCGGTATGTACAGGAGAGGAGTGTGGAGGATATGACAGTGGGCGGTATGTACAGGAGAGGAGTGCGGGGGGTATGACAGTGGGCGGTATGTAGAGGAGAGGAGTGTGGAGGGTATGACAGTTGGCACTATGTAAGGAGAGGAGTGTGGAGGATATGACAGTGAGCGGTATGTACAGGAGAGGAGTGTGGAAGGTATGACAGTGAGCAGTATGTAGAGGAGAGGAGTGTGGAGGGTATGACAGTGGGCGGTATGTACAGGAGAGGAGGGTGGAGGGTATGACAGTGGGCACTATGTACAGGAGGGGAGTGTGGAGGGTATGACAGTGGGCATTATGTACAGGAGAGGAGTGTGGAGGGTATGACAGTGGGCAGTATGTACAGGAGGAGTGTGGAGGGTATGACAGTGGGCAGTATGTACAGGAGAGGAGTGTGGAGGGTATGACAGTGGGCGGTATGTACAGGAGGGGAGTGTGGAGGGTATGACAGTGGGCATTATGTACAGGAGAGGAGTGTGGAGGGTATGACAGTGGGCATCATGTACAGGAGAGGAGTGTGGAGGGTATGACAGTGGGCAGTATGTACAGGAGGAGTGTGGGGGGTATGACAGTGGGCGGTATGTACAGGAGAGGAGTGTGGGGGATATGACAGTGGGGGGTATGTACAGGAGAGGAGTGTGGAGGGTATGACAGTGGGCAGTATGTACAGGAGAGGAGTGTGGAGGGTATGACAGTGGGCAGTATGTACAGGAGAGGAGTGTGGAGGGTATGACAGTGGGCACTATGTACAGGAGAGGAGTGTGGAGGATATGACAGTGAGCGGTATGTACAGGAGAGGAGTGTGGAGGATATGACAGTGGGCGGTATGTACAGGAGAGGAGTGCGGGGGGTATGACAGTGGGCGGTATGTAGAGGAGAGGAGTGTGGAGGGTATGACAGTTGGCACTATGTAAGGAAAGGAGTGTGGAGGATATGACAGTGAGCGGTATGTACAGGAGAGGAGTGTGGAAGGTATGACAGTGAGCAGTATGTAGAGGAGAGGAGTATGGAGGGTATGACAGTGGGCGGTATGTACAGGAGAGGAGGGTGGAGGGTATGACAGTGGGCAGTATGTACAGGAGAGGAGTGTGGAGGGTATGACAGTGGGCACTATGTACAGGAGGGGAGTGTGGAGGGTATGACAGTGGGCATTATGTACAGGAGAGGAGTGTATGACAGTGGGCAGTATGTACAGGAGAGGAGTGTGGAGGGTATGACAGTGGGCATTATGTACAGGAGAGGAGTGTGGAGGGTATGACAGTGGGCAGTATGTACAGGAGGAGTGTGGGGGGCAGTATGTACAGGAGAGGAGTGTGGAGGGTATGACAGTGGGCATTATGTACAGGAGAGGAGTGTGGAGGGTATGACAGTGGGCATCATGTACAGGAGAGGAGTGTGGAGGGTATGACAGTGGGCAGTATGTACAGGAGGAGTGTGGGGGGTATGACAGTGGGCAGTATGTACAGGAGAGGAGTGTGGGGGATATGACAGTGGGGGGTATGTACAGGAGAGGAGTGTGGGGGGTATGACAGTGGGCAGTATGTGCAGGAGAGGAGTGTGGAGGGTAATACAGTGGGCGGTATGTACAGGAGAGGAGTGTGGGGGGTATGACAGTGGGCAGTATGTACAGGAGAGGAGTGTGGAGGGTATGACAGTGGGCAGTATGTGCAGGAGAGGAGTGTGGAGGGTAATACAGTGGGCGGTATGTACAGGAGAGGAGTGTGGGGGGTATGACAGTGGGCAGTATGTACAGGAGGAGTGTGGGGGGTATGACAGTGGGCATTATGTACAGGAGAGGAGTGTGGGGGGTATGACAGTGGGCACTATGTATAGGAGAGGAGTGTGGAGGGTATGACAGTGGTCATTATGTACAGGAGAGGAGTGTGGAGGGTATGACAGTGGGCAGTATGTACAGGAGAGGAGTGTGGGGGGTATGACAGTGGGCACTATGTATAGGAGAGGAGTGTGGAGGGTATGACAGTGGTCATTATGTACAGGAGAGGAGTGTGGAGGGTATGACAGTGGTCATTATGTACAGGAGAGGAGTGTGGAGGGTATGACAGTGGGCAGTATGTACAGGAGAGGAGTGTGGAGGGTATGACAGTGGGCAGTATCTATAGAAGAGGAGTGTGGAGGGTATGACAGTTTGCACTATGTAAGGAGAGGAGTGTGGGGGGTATGACAGTGAGCGGTATGTACAGGAGAGGAGTGTGGAAGGTATGACAGTGAGCAGTATGTAGAGGAGAGGAGTATGGAGGGTATGACAGTGGGCGGTATGTACAGGAGAGGAGGGTGGAGGATATGACAGTGAGCGGTATGTACAGGAGAGGAGTGTGGAAGGTATGACAGTGAGCAGTATGTAGAGGAGAGGAGTATGGAGGGTATGACAGTGGGCGGTATGTACAGGAGAGGAGGGTGGAGGGTATGACAGTGGGCAGTATGTACAGGAGAGGAGTGTGGAGGGTATGACAGTGGGCAGTATGTACAGGAGAGGAGTGTATGACAGTGGGCAGTATGTACAGGAGAGGAGTGTGGAGGGTATGACAGTGGGCATTATGTACAGGAGAGGAGTGTATGACAGTGGGCAGTATGTACAGGAGAGGAGTTTGGAGGGTATGACAGTGGGCATTATGTACAGGAGAGGAGTGTGGAGGGTATGACAGTGGGCAGTATGTACAGGAGGAGTGTGGGGGGCAGTATGTACAGGAGAGGAGTGTGGAGGGTATGACAGTGGGCATTATGTACAGGAGAGGAGTGTGGAGGGTATGACAGTGGGCAGTATGTACAGGAGAGGAGTGTGGAGGATATGACAGTGGGCAGTATGTACAGGAGAGGAGTGCGGGGGGTATGACAGTGGGCGGTATGTAGAGGAGAGGAGTGTGGAGGGTATGACAGTTGGCACTATGTAAGGAGAGGAGTGTGGAGGATATGACAGTGAGCGGTATGTACAGGAGAGGAGTGTGGAAGGTATGACAGTGAGCAGTATGTAGAGGAGAGGAGTATGGAGGGTATGACAGTGGGCGGTATGTACAGGAGAGGAGGGTGGAGGGTATGACAGTGGGCAGTATGTACAGGAGAGGAGTGTGGAGGGTATGACAGTGGGCACTATGTACAGGAGGGGAGTGTGGAGGGTATGACAGTGGGCAGTATGTAGAGGAGAGGAGTATGGAGGGTATGACAGTGGGCGGTATGTACAGGAGAGGAGGGTGGAGGGTATGACAGTGGGCAGTATGTACAGGAGAGGAGTGTGGAGGGTATGACAGTGGGCACTATGTACAGGAGGGGAGTGTGGAGGGTATGACAGTGGGCAGTATGTACAGGAGGAGTGTGGGGGGCAGTATGTACAGGAGAGGAGTGTGGAGGGTATGACAGTGGGCAGTATGTACAGGAGAGGAGTGTGGAGGGTATGACAGTGGGCATTATGTACAGGAGGGGAGTGTGGAGGGTATGACAGTGATCAGTATGTACAGGAGAGGAGTGTGTAGGGTATGACAGTGGGCGGTATGTACAGGAGAGGAGTGTGGGGGGTATGTAAGTGAGCAGTATGTACAGGAGAGGGGTGGGGGGGGGTATGACAGTGGGCGGTATGTACAGGAGAGGAGTGTGGGGGGTATGTAAGTGAGCAGTATGTACAGGAGAGGGGTGTGGGGGGTATGACAGTGGGCGGTATGTACAGGAGAGGAGTGTGGGGGGTATGTAAGTGAGCAGTATGTACAGGAGAGGGGTGTGGGGGGTATGACAGTGGGCGGTATGTACAGGAGAGGAGTGTGGGGGGTATGTAAGTGAGCAGTATGTACAGGAGAGGGGTGTGGGGGTATGACAGTGGGCAGTATGTACAGGAGGAGTGTGGAGGGTATGACAGTGGGCACTATGTACAGGAGGGGAGTGTGGAGGGTATGACAGTGGGCACTATGTACAGGAGAGGAGTGTGGGGGTATGACAGTGGGTGATATGTACAGGAGAGGAGTGTGGAGGGTATGACAGGGGGCAGTATGTACAGGAGGGGAGTGTGGAGGGTATGACAGTGGGCATTATGTACAGGAGAGGAGTGTGGAGGGTATGACAGTGGGCATCATGTACAGGAGAGGAGTGTGGAGGGTATGACAGTGGGCAGTATGTACAGGAGAGGAGTGGAGTGTGGGGGATATGACAGTGGGGGGTATGTACAGGAGAGGAGTGTGGAGGGTATGACAGTGGGCAGTATGTATAGGAGAGGAGTGTGGAGGGTATGACAGTGGGCAGTATGTACAGGAGAGGAGTATGGAGGGTATGACAGTGGGCACTATGTACAGGAGAGGAGTGTGGAGGATATGACAGTGAGCGGTATGTACAGGAGAGGAGTGTGGAGGATATGACAGTGGGCGGTATGTACAGGAGAGGAGTGCGGGGGGTATGACAGTGGGCGGTATGTAGAGGAGAGGAGTGTGGAGGGTATGACAGTTGGCACTATGTAAGGAGAGGAGTGTGGAGGATATGACAGTGAGCGGTATGTACAGGAGAGGAGTGTGGAAGGTATGACAGTGAGCAGTATGTAGAGGAGAGGAGTATGGAGGGTATGACAGTGGGCGGTATGTACAGGAGAGGAGGGTGGAGGGTATGACAGTGGGCAGTATGTACAGGAGAGGAGTGTGGAGGGTATGACAGTGGGCACTATGTACAGGAGGGGAGTGTGGAGGGTATGACAGTGGGCATTATGTACAGGAGAGGAGTGTATGACAGTGGGCAGTATGTACAGGAGAGGAGTGTGGAGGGTATGACAGTGGGCATTATGTACAGGAGAGGAGTGTGGAGGGTATGACAGTGGGCAGTATGTACAGGAGGAGTGTGGGGGGCGGTATGTACAGGAGAGGAGTGTGGAGGGTATGACAGTGGGCATTATGTACAGGAGAGGAGTGTGGAGGGTATGACAGTGGGCATCATGTACAGGAGAGGAGTGTGGAGGGTATGACAGTGGGCAGTATGTACAGGAGGAGTGTGGGGGGTATGACAGTGGGCAGTATGTACAGGAGAGGAGTGTGGGGGATATGACAGTGGGGGGTATGTACAGGAGAGGAGTGTGGGGGATATGACAGTGGGGGGTATGTACAGGAGAGGAGTGTGGGGGATATGACAGTGGGGGGTATGTACAGGAGAGGAGTGTGGGGGATATGACAGTGGGCAGCATGTGCAGGAGAGGAGTGTGGAGGGTATGACAGTGGGCAGTATGTACAGGAGGAGTGTGGGGGGTATGACAGTGGGCATTATGTACAGGAGAGGAGTGTGGGGGGTATGACAGTGGGCACTATGTATAGGAGAGGAGTGTGGAGGGTATGACAGTGGTCATTATGTACAGGAGAGGAGTGTGGAGGGTATGACAGTGGGCAGTATGTACAGGAGAGGAGTGTGGGGGGTATGACAGTGGGCACTATGTATAGGAGAGGAGTGTGGAGGGTATGACAGTGGTCATTATGTACAGGAGAGGAGTGTGGAGGGTATGACAGTGGTCATTATGTACAGGAGAGGAGTGTGGAGGGTATGACAGTGGGCAGCATGTACAGGAGAGGAGTGTGGAGGGTATGACAGTGGGCAGTATCTATAGAAGAGGAGTGTGGAGGGTATGACAGTTTGCACTATGTAAGGAGAGGAGTGTGGGGGGTATGACAGTGAGCGGTATGTACAGGAGAGGAGTGTGGAGGGTATGACAGTGAGCAGTATGTAGAGGAGAGGAGTATGGAGGGTATGACAGTGGGCGGTATGTACAGGAGAGGAGGGTGGAGGATATGACAGTGAGCGGTATGTACAGGAGAGGAGTGTGGAAGGTATGACAGTGAGCAGTATGTAGAGGAGAAAAGTATGGAGGGTATGACAGTGGGCGGTATGTACAGGAGAGGAGGGTGGAGGGTATGACAGTGGGCATTATGTACAGGAGAGGAGTGTATGACAGTGGGCAGTATGTACAGGAGAGGAGTGTGGAGGGTATGACAGTGGGCAGTATGTACAGGAGGAGTGTGGGGGGCAGTATGTACAGGAGAGGAGTGTGGAGGGTATGACAGTGGGCATTATGTACAGGAGAGGAGTGTGGAGGGTATGACAGTGGGCAGTATGTACAGGAGAGGAGTGTGGAGGATATGACAGTGGGCGGTATGTACAGGAGAGGAGTGCGGGGGGTATGACAGTGGGCGGTATGTAGAGGAGAGGAGTGTGGAGGGTATGACAGTTGGCACTATGTAAGGAGAGGAGTGTGGAGGATATGACAGTGAGCGGTATGTACAGGAGAGGAGTGTGGAAGGTATGACAGTGAGCAGTATGTAGAGGAGAGGAGTATGGAGGGTATGACAGTGGGCGGTATGTACAGGAGAGGAGGGTGGAGGGTATGACAGTGGGCAGTATGTACAGGAGAGGAGTGTGGAGGGTATGACAGTGGGCACTATGTACAGGAGGGGAGTGTGGAGGGTATGACAGTGGGCATTATGTACAGGAGAGGAGTGTATGACAGTGGGCAGTATGTACAGGAGAGGAGTGTGGAGGGTATGACAGTGGGCATTATGTACAGGAGAGGAGTGTGGAGGGTATGACAGTGGGCAGTATGTACAGGAGGAGTGTGGGGGGCAGTATGTACAGGAGAGGAGTGTGGAGGGTATGACAGTGGGCATTATGTACAGGAGAGGCGTGTGGAGGGTATGACAGTGGGCAGTATGTACAGGAGAGGAGTGTGGAGGATATGACAGTGGGCGGTATGTACAGGAGAGGAGTGTGGGGGGTATGACAGTGGGCAGTATGTAGAGGAGAGGAGTGTGGAGGGTATGACAGTGGGCAGTATGTACAGGAGAGGAGTGTGGAGGATATGACAGTGGGCGGTATGTACAAGAGAGGAGTGTGGAGGGTATGACAGTGGGCAGTATGTACAGGAGAGGAGTGTGGAGGATATGACAGTGGGCGGTATGTACAGGAGAGGAGTGTGGGGGGTATGACAGTGGGCAGTATGTACAGGAGAGGAGTGTGGGGGGTATGACAGTGGGCAGTATGTAGAGGAGAGGAGTATGGAGGGTATGACAGTGAGTGGTGTGTACAGGAGAGGAGTGTGGGGGGTATGACAGTGGGCGGTATGTACAGGAGAGGAGTGTGGAGGATATGACAGTGGGCAGTATGTACAGGAGGAGTGTGGGGGGTATGACAGTGGGCAGTATGTACAGGAGAGGAGTGGGGAGGGTATGACAGTGGGCAGTATGTACAGGAGGAGTGTGGGGGGTATGACAGTGGGCATTATGTACAGGAGAGGAGTGTGGAGGGTATGACAGTGGGCATTATGTACAGGAGAGGAGTGTGGGGGGTATGACAGTGGGCATTATGTACAGGAGAGGAGTGTGGGGGGTATGACAGTGGGCACTATGTATAGGAGAGGAGTGTGGAGGGTATGACAGTGGGCACTATGTATAGGAGAGGAGTGTGGAGGGTATGACAGTGGGCACTATGTATAGGAGAGGAGTGTGGAGGGTATGACAGTGGGCACTATGTATAGGAGAGGAGTGTGGAGGGTATGACAGTGGTCATTATGTACAGGAGAGGAGTGTGGAGGGTATGACAGTGGGCAGTATGTACAGGAGAGGAGTGGGGAGGGTATGACAGTGGGCAGTATGTACAGGAGGAGTGTGGGGGGTATGACAGTGGGCATTATGTACAGGAGAGGAGTGTGGAGGGTATGACAGTGGGCATTATGTACAGGAGAGGAGTGTGGGGGGTATGACAGTGGGCATTATGTACAGGAGAGGAGTGTGGGGGGTATGACAGTGGGCACTATGTATAGGAGAGGAGTGTGGAGGGTATGACAGTGGGCACTATGTATAGGAGAGGAGTGTGGAGGGTATGACAGTGGGCACTATGTATAGGAGAGGAGTGTGGAGGGTATGACAGTGGGCACTATGTAGAGGAGAGGAGTGTGGAGGGTATGACAGTGGTCATTATGTACAGGAGAGGAGTGTGGAGGGTATGACAGTGGGCAGTATGTACAGGAGAGGAGTGTGGAGCGTATGACAGTGGGCAGTATGTACAGGAGAGGAGTGTGGGGGGTATGACAGTGGGCACTATGTACAGGAGAGGAGTGTGGAGGGTATGACAGTGGGCGGTATGTACAGGAGAGGAGTGTGGGGGGTATGACAGTGGGCAGTATGTACAGGAGAGGAGTGTGGAGGGTATGACAGTGGGCGGTATGTACAGGAGAGGAGTGTGGGGGGTATGACAGTGGGCGGTATGTACAGGAGAGGAGTGTGGAGGATATGACAGTGGGCAGTATGTACAGGAGGAGTGTGGGGGGTATGACAGTGGGCAGTATGTACAGGAGAGGAGTGGGGAGGGTATGACAGTGGGCAGTATGTACAGGAGGAGTGTGGGGGGTATGACAGTGGGCATTATGTACAGGAGAGGAGTGTGGAGGGTATGACAGTGGGCATTATGTACAGGAGAGGAGTGTGGGGGGTATGACAGTGGGCATTATGTACAGGAGAGGAGTGTGGGGGGTATGACAGTGGGCACTATGTATAGGAGAGGAGTGTGGAGGGTATGACAGTGGGCAGTATGTACAGGAGAGGAGGGTGGAGGGTATGACAGTGGGCAGTATGTACAGGAGAGGAGTGTGGAGGGTATGACAGTGGGCAGTATGTACAGGAGAGGAGTGTCAGGACCCAGCGGGTTCTCCGGATGTTTCCCCCCCTTATTCTGTCTCAGACACATCAGAGAACATGGTGGGAGATGAGTCTAAATGTCCTTCCTAGGAGGAAATACCGGATCCATTCTGAGGAACATTTAATGGTCGGCAATGAAGAGGAAACCAACACCGAGAAGAAGATTCTGAAGTCTCAGATCAGCAGAGAAGTTCCCCCAACATTCAGAGAGTGCGGAGACCTTCTTTATCAAGGTGACCGACAGACAAAGTGTGCGAATACAATCCATATATATATATATATATATATATATATATATCTCCAGATGATTGGTCACACGGAGGGGGAGGAGCCGGTCAGAGATGATTGATCACATGGAGGGGGAGGAGCCGGTCAGAGATGATTGATCACATGGAGGGGGAGGAGCCGGTCAGAGATGATTAATCACATGGAGGGGGAGGAGCCGGTCAGAGATGATTGATCACATGGAGGGGGAGGAGCCGGTCAGAGATGATTGATAGGTCTATAGCAGGGACAGGGGCCCTGTACCATGAATAGGACACTTACCTGTGTGGGGTGACATGGAGAAGATCCCGCGCTCTCCCTATGGTGGTCGTGTGTTCAGGACGGAGAATCTCCTCAGGTTGCTGGAATCGGATCTAAAATGGCTGAAAACAGGAAACGTGTTCCATGGACAGGAAGTGACATTTCGCACATGCTCAGTCCGGGATTTGTCCCATCAGGAGGATCACTAGAATAACGGGACTGATAATATAGAGGGTGCAGTATGGAGAGCAGACACTAGATGGTGCCGGTCCACAGAGAGGAAAAGGAGGAAACAAGACGGAGACAATGGAGACATTTCTTCTAATCTATGAAGCATTGTATCATCACATGGAGACTAATCACTGAGCTACAAGAAAATGGAGGACATCCCCCCTCCTTCCTGAGCTACAAGAAAATGGAGGACATCCCCTCCCCCTTCCCTGAGCTACAAGAAAATGGAGGACATCCCCTCCCCCTTCCTGAGCTACAAGAAAATGGAGGACACCCCCTCCTTCCTGAGCTACAAGAAAATGAACGATACCCCCCCCCCTCCTTCCTGAGCTACAAGAAAATGGAGTTCACACCTCTCTCTTCGTGAGCTACAAGAAAATGAAAAACACCACCTCCCCTCTCTGCACTACAAGAAAATGGAGGACACCCCCTCCCCCTTCCTGATCTACAAGAAAATGGAGGACACCCCTCCCTCCCCCTCCTCCTCTCATATGGAGCTGCAGCTAGAGACAGACGAAAGACTGAAGGAGAAATGTCCGGGGAGAGATGGGGGAGGGGTTCGGGAGGAGATGACAGAGGAGTATGAAGATCCTCCATACATTGTACTCATCGCCTGTATGGAGAGAATTTCTCACAACATTTTGGTTTAAGTTTGCATTTTGAAGAAGGAAAATCACAACAAAAGAGACATCCCCGACTTCTCCTCCACCGAGGATTAGAGACATCCCCCGACTTCTCCTCCACCGAGGATTAGAGACATCCCCCGACTTCTCCTCCACGAGGATTAGAGACATCCCCGACTTCTCCTCCACCGAGGATTAGAGACATCCCCCGACTTCTCCTCCACCGAGGATTAGAGACACCCCCGACTTCTCCTCCACCGAGGATTAATGACATCCCCCGACTTCTCCTCCCCCGAGGATTAGAGACATCCCCCGACTTCTCATACACCGAGGATTAGAGACATCCCCCGACTTCTCCTCCACCGAGGATTAGAGACATCCCCCGACTTCTCCTCCCCGAGGATTAGAGACATCCCCCGACTTCTCCTCCACCGAGGATTAGAGACATCCCCCGACTTCTCCACCGAGGATTAGAGACATCCCCCGACTTCTCCTCCACCGAGGATTAGAGACATCCCCCGACTTCTCCTCCACCGAGGATTAGAGACATCCCCGACTTCTCCTCCACCGAGGATTAGAGACATCCCCCGACTTCTCCTCCACCGAGGATTAGAGACATCCCCCGACTTCTCCTCCACCGAGGATTAGAGACATCCCCCGACTTCTCCTCCACCGAGGATTAGAGACATCCCCGACGTCTCCTCCACCGAGGATTAGAGACATCCCCCGACTTCTCCTCCACCGAGGATTAGAGACATCCCCCGACTTCTCCTCCACCGAGGATTAGAGACATCCCCCGACTTCTCCTCCACCGAGGATTAGAGACATCCCCCGACTTCTCCTCCACCGAGGATTAGAGACATCCCCCGACTTCTCCTCCACGAGGATTAGAGACATCCCCCGACTTCTCCTCCACCGAGGATTAGAGACACCCCCGACTTCTCCTCCACCGAGGATTAGAGACATCCCCCGACTTCTCCTCCACCGAGGATTAGAGACATCCCCCGACTTCTCCTCCACCGAGGATTAGAGACAGCCCCCGACTTCTCCTCCACCGAGGATTAATGACATCCCCCGACTTCTCCTCCCCGAGGATTAGAGACATCCCCCGACTTCTCCTCCACCGAGGATTAGAGACATCCCCGACTTCTCCTCCACCGAGGATTAGAGACACCCCCCGACTTCTCCTCCACCGAGGATTAGAGACCTCCCCCGACTTCTCCTCCACCGAGGATTAGAGACATCCCCGACTTCTCCTCCACCGAGGATTAGAGACATCCTCCGACTTCTCCTCCACCGAGGATTAGAGACATCCCCCGACTTCTCCACCGAGGATTAGAGACACCCCCGACTTCTCCTCCACCGAGGATTAGAGACATCCCCCGACTTCTCCTCCACCGAGGATTAGAGACACCCCCGACTTCTCCTCCACCGAGGATTAGAGACATCCCCCGACTTCTCCTCCACGAGGATTAGAGACATCCCCCGACTTCTCCTCCACCGAGGATTAGAGACATCCCCCGACTTCTCCTCCACCGAGGATTAGAGACATCCCCCGACTTCTCCTCCACCGAGGATTAGAGACATCCCCGACTTCTCCTCCACCGAGGATTAGAGACATCCCCCGACTTCTACTCCACCGAGGATTAGAGACACCCCCGACTTCTCCTCCCCCGAGGATTAGAGACACCCCCGACTTCTCCTCCACCGAGGAGTAGAGACATCCCCCGACTTCTCCTCCACCGAGGATTAGAGACATCCCCCGACTTCTCCTCCACCGAGGATTAGAGACATCCCCGACTTCTCCTCCACCGAGGATTAGAGACATCCCCCGACTTCTCCTCCACCGAGGATTAGAGACATCCCCCGACTTCTCCTCCACCGAGGATTAGAGACACCCCCGACTTCTCCTCCACGAGGATTAGAGACATCCCCCGACTTCTCCTCCACCGAGGATTAGAGACATCCCCCGACTTCTCCTCCACCGAGGATTAGAGACATCCCCCGACTTCTCCTCCACCGAGGATTAGAGACACCCCCGACTTCTCCACCGAGGATTAGAGACATCCCCCGACTTCTCCTCCACGAGGATTAGAGACATCCCCCGACTTCTCCTCCACAGAGGATTAGAGACATCCGCCGACTTCTCCTCCACCGAGGATTAGAGACATCACCCGACTTCTCCTCCACCGAGGATTAGAGACATCACCCGACTTCTCCTCCACCGAGGATTAGAGACATCCCCCGACTTCTCCTCCACCGAGGATTAGAGACATCCCCCGACTTCTCATACACTGAGGATTAGAGACATCCCCCGACTTCTCCTCCACCGAGGATTAGAGACATCCCCCGACTTCTCCTCCACCGAGGATTAGAGACATCCCCCGACTTCTCCTCCACCGAGGATTAGAGACACCCCCCGACTTCTCCTCCACCGAGGATTAGAGACATCCCCCGACTTCTCCTCCACCGAGGATTAGAGACATCCCCCGACTTCTCCTCCACCGAGGATTAGAGACATCCCCCGACTTCTCCTCCACCGAGGATTAGAGACACCCCCCGACTTCTCCTCCCCGAGGATTAGAGACATCCCCCGACTTCTCCTCCACCGAGGATTAAAGACATCCCCCGTCTTCTCCTCCACCGAGGATTAGAGACATCCCCCGACTTCTCCTCCACCGAGGATTAGAGACATCCCCCGACTTCTCCTCCACCGAGGATTAGAGACACCCCCCGACTTCTCCTCCACCGAGGATTAGAGACATCCCCGACTTCTCCTCCACCGAGGATTAGAGACACCCCCCGACTTCTCCTCCACCGAGGATTAGAGACATCCCCCGACTTCTCCTCCCCGAGGATTAGAGACATCCCCCGACTTCTCCTCCACCATGGATTAGAGACATCCCCGACTTCTCCTCCACCGAGGATTAGAGACATCCCCCGGCTTCTCCTCCACCGAGGATTAGAGACATCCCCCGACTTCTCCTCCCCGAGGATTAGAGACATCCCCGACTTCTCCTCCACCGAGGATTAAAGACATCCCCCGTCTTCTCCTCCACCGAGGATTAGAGACATCCCCGACTTCTCCTCCACCGAGGATTAGAGACATCCCCCGACTTCTCCTCCCCGAGGATTAGAGACATCCCCCGACTTCTCCTCCACCATGGATTAGAGACATCCCCCGACTTCTCCTCCACCGAGGATTAGAGACATCCCCCGGCTTCTCCTCCACCGAGGATTAGAGACATCCCCCGACTTCTCCTCCCCGAGGATTAGAGACATCCCCCGTCTTCTCCTCCACCGAGGATTAGAGACATCCCCCGACTTCTCCTCCACCGAGGATTAGAGACATCCCCCGACTTCTCCTCCACCGAGGATTAGAGACATCCTCCGACTTCTCCTCCACCGAGGATTAGAGACATCCTCCGACTTCTCCTCCACCGAGGATTAGAGACATCCCCCGACTTCTCCTCCCCGAGGATTAGAGACATCCCCCGACTTCTCCTCCACCGAGGATTAGAGACATCCCCCGACTTCTCCTCCCCCGAGGATTAGAGACACCCCCCGACTTCTCCTCCACCGAGGATTAGAGACATCCCCCGACTTCTCCTCCACCGAGGATTAGAGACATCACCCGACTTCTCCTCCCCGAGGATTAGAGACACCCCCCGACTTCTCCTCCACCGAGGATTAGAGACACCCCCCGACTTCTCCTCCACCGAGGATTAGAGACACCCCCCGACTTCTCCTCCACCGAGGATTAGAGACACCCCCCGACTTCTCCTCCACCGAGGATTAGAGACATCCCCCGACTTCTCCTCCACCGAGGATTAGAGACACCCCCCGACTTCTCCTCCACCGAGGATTAGAGACATCCCCCGACTTCTCCTCCCCCGAGGATTAGAGACACCCCCGACTTCTCCTCCACCGAGGATTAGAGACATCCCCCGACTTCTCCTCCACCGAGGATTAGAGACATCACCCGACTTCTCCTCCACCGAGGATTAGAGACATCCTCCGACTTCTCCTCCACCGAGGATTAGAGACATCACCCGACTTCTCCTCCACCGAGGATTAGAGACATCACCCGACTTCTCCTCCATCGAGGATTAGAGACATCCCCCGACTTCTCCTCCACCGAGGATTAGAGACATCACCCGACTTCTCCTCCACCGAGGATTAGAGACATCCCCCGACTTCTCCTCCACCATGGATTAGAGACATCCCCCGACTTCTCCTCCACCGAGGATTAGAGACATCCCCCGACTTCTCCTCCACCGAGGATTAGAGACATCACCCGACTTCTCCTCCACCGAGGATTAGAGACATCACCCGACTTCTCCTCCACCGAGGATTAGAGACATCCCCCGACTTCTCCTCCACCGAGGATTAGAGACATCCCCCGACTTCTCATACACTGAGGATTAGAGACATCCCCCGACTTCTCCTCCACCGAGGATTAAAGACATCCCCCGACTTCTCCTCCACCGAGGATTAGAGACATCACCCGACTTCTCCTCCACCGAGGATTAGAGACATCCCCCGACTTCTCCTCCACCGAGGATTAGAGACATCACCCGACTTCTCCTCCACCGAGGATTAGAGACATCACCCGACTTCTCCTCCACCGAGGATTAGAGACATCCCCCGACTTCTCCTCCACCGAGGATTAGAGACATCCCCCGACTTCTCCTCCGCCGAGGATTAGAGACATCCCCCGACTTCTCCTCCACCGAGGATTAGAGACACTCCCCGACTTCTCCTCCACCGAGGATTAGAGACATCCCCCGACTTCTCCTCCACCGAGGATTAGAGACACCCCCCGACTTCTCCTCCACCGAGGATTAGAGACATCCCCGACTTCTCCTCCACCGAGGATTAGAGACATCCCCCGACTTCTCCTCCACCGAGGATTAGAGACATCCCCCGACTTCTCCTCCACCGAGGATTAGAGACATCACCGACTTCTCCTCCACCGAGGATTAGAGACATCCCCCGACTTCTCCTCCACGGAGGATTAGAGACATCCCCCGACTTCTCCTCCACCGAGGATTAGAGACATCCCCCGACTTCTCCTCCCCGAGGATTAGAGACATCCCCGACTTCTCCTCCCCCGAGGATTAGAGACATCCCCCGACTTCTCCTCCACCGAGGATTAGAGACATCCCCGACTTCTCCTCCACCGAGGATTAGAGACACCCCCCGACTTCTCCTCCACCGAGGATTAGAGACACCCCCGACTTCTCCTCCACCGAGGATTAGAGACATCCCCCGACTTCTCCTCCACCGAGGATTAGAGACACCCCCGACTTCTCCTCCACCGAGGATTAGAGACATCCCCCGGCTTCTCCTCCACCGAGGATTAGAGACATCCCCCGACTCCTCCTCCACCGAGGATTAGAGACATCACCGACTTCTCCTCCACCGAGGATTAGAGACATCCCCGACTTCTCCTCCACCGAGGATTAGAGACACCCCCGACTTCTCCTCCACTGAGGATTAGAGACATCCCCCGACTTCTCCTCCACCGAGGATTAGAGACATCCCCCGACTTCTCCTCCACCGAGGATTAGAGACATCCCCGACTTCTCCTCCACCGAGGATTAGAGACATCCCCCGACTTCTCCTCCACCGAGGATTAGAGACATCACCGACTTCTCCTCTACCGAGGATTAGAGACATCCCCCGACTTCTCCTCCACGGAGGATTAGAGACATCCCCCGACTTCTCCTCCACCGAGGATTAGAGACATCACCCGACTTCTCCTCCACCGAGGATTAGAGACATCCCCCGACTCCTCCTCCACCGAGGATTAGAGACATCACCCGACTTCTCCTCCACCGAGGATTAGAGACATCCCCGACTTCTCCTCCACCGAGGATTAGAGACATCCCCCGACTTCTCCTCCACCGAGGATTAGAGACATCCCCCGACTTCTCCTCCACCGAGGATTAGAGACATCACCCGACTTCTCCTCCACCGAGGATTAGAGACATCCCCCGACTTCTCCTCCACAGAGGATTAGAGACATCACCCGACTTCTCCTCCACCGAGGATTAGAGACATCCCCCGAATTCTCCTCCACCGAGGATTAGAGACATCCCCCGACTTCTCCTCCACCGAGGAGTAGAG
The DNA here is from genome assembly GCA_028564925.1 of Lithobates sylvaticus. Classification (NCBI taxonomy): domain Eukaryota; kingdom Metazoa; phylum Chordata; class Amphibia; order Anura; family Ranidae; genus Lithobates; species Lithobates sylvaticus. The sequence continues at coordinate 633,255,555 of CM053027.1, read as the reverse complement.
ACACCCCCCGACTTCTCCTCCACCGAGGATTAGAGACATCCCCCGACTTCTCCTCCCCCGAGGATTAGAGATATCACCCGACTTCTCCTCCACCGATGATTAGAGACATCCTCCGACTTCTCCTCCACCGAGGATTAGAGACATCACCCGACTTCTCCTCCACCGAGGATTAGAGACATCACCCGACTTCTCCTCCACCGAGGATTAGAGACATCACCCGACTTCTCCTCCACCGAGGATTAGAGACATCACCCGACTTCTCCTCCACCGAGGATTAGAGACATCCCCCGACTTCTCCTCCACCATGGATTAGAGACATCCCCCGACTTCTCCTCCACCGAGGATTAGAGACATCCCCCGACTTCTCCTCCACCGAGGATTAGAGACATCCCCCGACTTCTCATACACTGAGGATTAGAGACATCCCCCGACTTCTCCTCCACCGAGGATTAAAGACATCCCCCGACTTCTCCTCCACCGAGGATTAGAGACATCACCCGACTTCTCCTCCACCGAGGATTAGAGACATCCCCCGACTTCTCCTCCACCGAGGATTAGAGACATCACCCGACTTCTCCTCCACCGAGGATTAGAGACACTCCCCGACTTCTCCTCCACCGAGGATTAGAGACATCCCCCGACTTCTCCTCCACCGAGGATTAGAGACACCCCCCGACTTCTCCTCCACCGAGGATTAGAGACATCCCCCGACTTCTCCTCCACCGAGGATTAGAGACATCCCCCGACTTCTCCTCCACCGAGGATTAGAGACATCCCCCGACTTCTCCTCCACCGAGGATTAGAGACATCACCGACTTCTCCTCTACCGAGGATTAGAGACATCCCCCGACTTCTCCTCCGCCGAGGATTAGAGACATCCCCCGACTTCTCCTCCACCGAGGATTAGAGACACTCCCCGACTTCTCCTCCACCGAGGATTAGAGACATCCCCCGACTTCTCCTCCACCGAGGATTAGAGACACCCCCCGACTTCTCCTCCACCGAGGATTAGAGACATCCCCCGACTTCTCCTCCACCGAGGATTAGAGACATCCCCCGACTTCTCCTCCACCGAGGATTAGAGACATCCCCCGACTTCTCCTCCACCGAGGATTAGAGACATCACCGACTTCTCCTCTACCGAGGATTAGAGACATCCCCCGACTTCTCCTCCACGGAGGATTAGAGACATCCCCCGACTTCTCCTCCACCGAGGATTAGAGACATCCCCCGACTTCTCCTCCCCCGAGGATTAGAGACATCCCCCGACTTCTCCTCCCCCGAGGATTAGAGACATCCCCCGACTTCTCCTCCACCGAGGATTAGAGACATCCCCGACTTCTCCTCCACCGAGGATTAGAGACCCCCCCCGACTTCTCCTCCACCGAGGATTAGAGACACCCCGACTTCTCCTCCACCGAGGATTAGAGACATCCCCCGACTTCTCCTCCACCGAGGATTAGAGACACCCCCCGACTTCTCCTCCACCGAGGATTAGAGACATCCCCCGGCTTCTCCTCCACCGAGGATTAGAGACATCCCCCGACTCCTCCTCCACCGAGGATTAGAGACATCGCCCGACTTCTCCTCCACCGAGGATTAGAGACATCCCCGACTTCTCCTCCACCGAGGATTAGAGACACCCCCGACTTCTCCTCCACTGAGGATTAGAGACATCCCCCGACTTCTCCTCCACCGAGGATTAGAGACATCCCCAGACTTCTCCTCCACCGAGGATTAGAGACATCCCCCGACTTCTCCTCCACTGAGGATTAGAGACATCCCCCGACTTCTCCTCCACCGAGGATTAGAGACATCCCCGACTTCTCCTCCACCGAGGATTAGAGACATCACCCAACTTCTCCTCCACCGAGGATTAGAGACATCACCCGACTTCTCCTCCACCGAGGATTAGAGACATCCCCCGACTTCTCCTCCACCGAGGATTAGAGACATCCCCCGACTTCTCCTCCACCGAGGATTAGAGACATCACCCGACTTCTCCTCCACCGAGGATTAGAGACATCCCCCGACTCCTCCTCCACCGAGGATTAGAGACATCACCCGACTTCTCCTCCACCGAGGATTAGAGACATCCCCGACTTCTCCTCCACCGAGGATTAGAGACATCCCCCGACTTCTCCTCCACCGAGGATTAGAGACATCCCCCGACTTCTCCTCCACCGAGGATTAGAGACATCACCCGACTTCTCCTCCACCGAGGATTAGAGACATCCCCCGACTTCTCCTCCACCGAGGATTAGAGACATCACCCGACTTCTCCTCCACCGAGGATTAGAGACATCCCCCGAATTCTCCTCCACCGAGGATTAGAGACATCCCCCGACTTCTCCTCCACCGAGGAGTAGAGACACCCCCCGACTTCTCCTCCACCGAGGATTAGAGACATCCCCCGACTTCTCCTCCACCGAGGATTAGAGACATCACCCGACTTCTCCTCCACCGAGGATTAGAGACATCCCCCGAATTCTCCTCCACCGAGGATTAGAGACATCCCCCGACTTCTCCTCCACCGAGGAGTAGAGACACCCCCCGACTTCTCCTCCACCGAGGATTAGAGACATCCCCCTGACTTCTCCTCCACCGAGGATTAGAGACATCCCCCGACTTCTCCTCCACCGAGGATTAGAGACATCCCCCGACTTCTCCTCCACCGAGGATTAGAGACATCCCCCGACTTCTCCTCCACCGAGGATTAGAGACATCCCCCGACTTCTCCTCCACCGAGGATTAGAGACATCCCCCGACTTCTCCTCCACCGAGGATTAGAGACATCACCCGACTTCTCCTCCACCGAGGATTAGAGACATCCCCGACTTCTCCTCCACCGAGGATTAGAGACATCCCCCGACTTCTCCTCCACCGAGGATTAGAGACATCCCCCGACTTCTCCTCCACCGAGGATTAGAGACATCACCCGACTTCTCCACCGAGGATTAGAGACATCACCCGACTTCTCCTCCACCGAGGATTAGAGACATCCCCCGACTTCTCCTCCACCGAGGATTAGAGACATTCCCCGACTTCTCCTCCACCGAGGATTAGAGACATCACCCGACTTCTCCTCCACCGAGGATTAGAGACATCCCCCGACTTCTCCTCCACCGAGGATTAGAGACATCACCCGACTTCTCCTCCCATCCTCATCATTATCTTCATCTCATATCCCAACCACCTACAGCCAGCTACCCCCCCACACAGATCACCTACCTACCCCCCCCCCCCACAAAACACAGATCACCCCCTAGACACACACAGATCACCTACCCCTTCACAACACACAGATCACCTACCTCCCCCCCCCACACACATGCAGATCACTTACCTCCTCCCCACACATAGATCACCTACCTCCTCTACACACACATATCACCAACCTCCCCCCACATAGATCACCTACCTCCTCTCCACACACAGATCACCTACCTCCCCCCACACAGAACAATCTTGAACCAGGAAATGGAATAGGGGTATGCGATAATGGCACCAACCTTCTATATGCACTTCGAGAAAGTTGACACTTGCGCCATGCCTGGCACATGTCCTTAATTTGGTGGTGCAGCGTTTCTTAAACAGATACCCAGGGTTGCAAGATCTTCTAAACAGGTCAGAAGAGTCTGTAGTCACTTCAGGCGGTCATACACAGTCAGTGTTTGGCTGAAATTCTGCAGGAATTCCACCTGCCCGTAAACCGCCTGATTTGTGACATGCCCACCAGGTGAAACTCAACTTTGGCAATGCTGCAGTGGCTGCACATGCAGCAGAGAGCCGTCAACGAGTACCTGTGTGAATATGGCACAAGGATAGGCTCAGGGCACCTTGCCTCTTTTTTTCCCCACGCCAATGGCTGCTAATAGAGGATGCATGCACTGTACTGTCATCATTTGAGGAGGCCACAAGGTTGGTGAGGCGTGAAAATGCATGCACCAGTGACACAATCCCTGTTGTGTTCCTGCTGGAGCAGACTCTGAGTGACATTATGGACAGGGCACTCGAAGCAGAGCACCGGGAGGATGAGGAGGACTTCCTTTCCTCTTAAGGCCCACTTTATGCAGACATCATTCTTGCGACACCACAGAACACACAAGAGGAGAGAGAGGAGGAGGGGAGCACAGGATAAAATATCTTCAGGACGCCTTAAAGAGGAGTTTATGTAACGCCTTTCTAGACTCTGTTGGGTTACAGTCTCATGGAAAAGGTAGCTTTAAAGCGTATGTTGGTCAAGAGAGGAGCGGTGGAGAAGGGGGCTGCCTCAGTGATGCATTTCAAAATTTTTAGTCCTCAGCCCCGGGGTTGTCAGCTTCAAGATCCCATAGGCAGCGTCTGCAATATAGGGGCGAAAACAGACATGGAGAGCTTTCCAGTAGACGATCCACTGAGCTTCTGGGTCATTAGAATAGACCACTGGCTAGAACTTGTCCAGTATTCTATTGAGCTGCTGGGCTGCCCTGCATCCAGCATGCTTTCCGAATGGGCATTCAGTGCTGTCAGAGGTTTTGTGACAGATAAAAAAAGCATGTCTGTCCACAGACTCCATTGACCGGCTGACAATCATCAAAATGAATCAGTCCTGGATTAGCAGCAGCTATCAAGCCCCTGATGTCGCTGATTAATTGTTATTGGGATCTCAAATCTCTGCAGGCATTCTAGGCTGCCTAGCTTTGTGGGTGTTGATTTTACCTTGAAGTCATTTTTTGTTAGGTCAGTGAGCAGTATGCAGTGTTAGGGCAGTCATTAGTATGTAGTGGCAGGCTGGGGGTAATGAACAGTATGTAGTGTTACATCAGTGAGCAGTATTTGGTAGCAGGGTAGTCAGTAAGCAGTATGTAGTGGCAGGGAAGTTAGTGAGCCGTATATAATGGTAGGTCAGGGAGCAGTATATAGTGGCAGGTTAGGGCGATGAGCAGTATGTATTGGCACATGTGTCAGTAAGCAGTATGTAGTGGCAAGGCAGTCATTGAGAAGTATGTAGTGGCAGGGAGGTCAGTAGTAATTCATGCAGAGTTCAGGGATCAGAAGTAAAATAGAGCTAAGGGGTCTGTAGCAAGTGAAGTAAAGTTCAGGGGTCAGTAATAAGTGATGTAGATCTTAGGAGTCAGTAATACGTGATGAAGAGTTCAGGGGCCAGTAGAAATGAAGGGTCCATAATTTTTATCATTGGTGTATTTTATATGATAGAGACAGAATATCAACCAAAAATCCAGAAAAAAAATACAAATGTTATAAATGGAGTTGCAGTTCAGGGAGTAAAATAAGTATTTGATCCCCTTAGTAGTTGGTGGAGAAACCCTTGTTGGTGATCACAGAGGTCAGACGTTTCTTGGAGGTGGTGATCAGGTTTCCACATCTCAGGAGGGATTTTGGTCCTCTCTTCTCTACAGATCTTCTCTAAATCCTTAACCCCTTCAATACCGGGCGGCACTTAAACACCTTCCTGCCCAGACCAATTTTCAGCTTTCGGCTCTGTCGCACTTTGAATGACAATTGCGCGGTCATACTACACTGTACCCAAATGAAATTTATTATAATTTTTTCCCCACAAATAGAGCTTTCTTTTGATGGTATTTGATCACCTCTACGGTTTTTATTTTTTGCTAAACAAATAAAAAAAGACCAAAGTTTTTTTTTTTTTGTTTCAGTTTCAAAACTTTGTAAATAAGTAAGTTTTCTCCTTCACTGATGGGCACTGATGGGGCTGCACTGAGGGGCACTGATAAGGCGGCACTGATGGGCACCTATGAAGGTGGCATTGATATGTGGCACTGATAGGCGACACGATGGGCACTGATAGGTGGCACAAATTGGCACTGATAGCTGGCACGGATGGGCATGGATAGGCGGCACGGATGAGCACTGATAGGTGGCACAGATGGGCACTGATAGGTGGCATTGTTTTGTACTGATGGATGCCAATCAGTGCCAAACAATAATGCATGCCAATCAGTGATGCCCATTGTGGGCACTGTGTGTCATCCCTGAATGAATGATTTTTTGAACCAGAATGAATGAATGACTTGTATAGCGCTACCAATGCGAACTGAATCGCCTCAGGGCGCTTTTACCACTGGTGTCCATCTGTGGTATAGTGCGGTCCTTGCCCTGTGGGGTCCTGACACGCTTACAAACACATACACATACAACATACACATATTTGGCCAATTTTATCGACAGGATCTAATTAACCTACCAGCATGTCTTTGGAGTGTGGGAGGAAACCGGAGTACCCGGAGGAAACCCACGCAAGCACAGGGAGAACATGCAAACTCCAGGCAGAAGGTGTCATGGTCGGGATTTGAACCAGCGACCCTTCTTACTGCTAGGTGAAAGTGCTAACCACTACACCACTGTGGCTGCTCCCTGGTGGTTTAGGGTGGCATACCTGGTGCTGGGCATCCCTGGTGGTCTGGTGGCATCCCTGGTGGTCCAGTGTGGGCATCCTCGGGGGGGGGGGGCTGCCCTGATAATCGATCAGCACAGACCCCCCCCCCCCCCTTGTCAGAGGAGCAGCCGATGGGCTCTCCTCTACTCACATCTGACAGACGCGAGTGAGGAAAAGCCGATCACCGGCTCTTCTATTTACACTGTGATCAGCCGTGATTGGACACGGCTGATCACGTGGTAAAGAGTCTCCGTCGCAGACTCTTTACCGAGATCGTAGTTGTGGGGTGTCAGACTGACACCCCGCAACAACGATCGCCGCGATGCTTGCCCCCGGGGGGCGTCATATGACATCCGGTCAGGATTTTAAAACCACTTTGCCAAAGTCTTTTTACAATAGGGCGGGCGGCAAGTGGTTAAAGTGGAGTTCAACCCCCCCCAAAAAAAATGTATTAATGTGCTTAAAAAAAAAAAAAAAAACATCTGGAGAAATTTTTCTTTTTTACTCACTTCAATGCCTGTTGCTAGGGGGTCCCTCCTAATCTGCCTCCTTCGGCGCCTGGGCTCCTGACGTCACTTCCCTTGGCGCAGGAAGGGAGATCGCCCCTCCCTCTTGTCAATTATCTGGGACACGTGACACGCGTCCCAGATGATTGAGTGCCCAGTCACGGCACGCGACTCGCGCATGCGCAGTGGGTGCCCGGCTGTGAAGCCACAGCCGGGCGCCCACAATTAAAATGCCGGCGCCGCCGAGAGGAGGGGGAGACGAGTGGGGCTTCGATCCCCCACATCGCCGGACCCTGGGACAGGTAAGTGTCAGATTATTAAAAGTCAGCAGCTGCAATATTTTAAGTGGGAACCCCTCTTTAACCACTTCAATACCGGGCTTTTAAACACCCTTCCTTACCAGAGCACTTTTTGCGATTCGGCACTGGGCCGCTTTAACTAACAATTGCGCGGTCATGCGACGTTACACCCAAACAAAATTGGCGTCCTTTTTTTCCCACAAATAGAGCTTTCTTTTGGTGGTATTTGATCACCTCTGCAGTTTTTATTTTTTGCGCTATAAACAAAAGAAGAGCGACAATTTTGAAAAAAAACACAATATTTTTTACTTTTTGCTATAATGAATATCCCATTTTTTTTTTAAAAAACAATTTTTTTCCTCAGTTTAGGCCGATACGTATTCTTCTACATATTTTTGGTAAAAAAAATCGCAATAAGCGTATATTAATCGGTTTGCGCAAAAGTTATAGCGTCTACAAAATAGGGGATAGATTTATTGAATTTTTTTTTTTTTTTCTTTACTAGTAATGGCGGCGATCTGCGATTTTTTTTTTCGTGACTGTGACATTGCGGCGGACACTTATGACACTTTTGACACATTTTTGGAACCATTCACATTTACACAGCGATCGTTGCTATAAAATTGCAATGATTACTGTGTAAATGTGACTGGCAGGGAAGGGGTTAACACTAGGGGGCGCTGCAGGGGTTAATGTGTTCCCTATAGGAGTGATTCTAACTGTGGGGGGAGGGGACTCAAGGGGAGGAGACCGATCATGTGTTCCTCGGTACTGGGATCACATGATCGGTCTCCCCGCTGACAGGACGTGGAGCTGTGTGTTTACACCCCATCATTACACACACAGCTCCACGGTCCCGCACGGTCCCGTTGTTTTAACGGGCAATCGCGGGTGCCCGGCGGACATCGCGGCCACCGGGCACTCGCACCGGGTCCCGATCGACGCCGTGCGCGCGCGCGCCCCCCAGGCGGCCGGGAATGCGAGGACGTCATATGACGCCCACCCAGGATGGGAGATCCACCTTGTGGGCGTCATATGACTATGAGGCGGTATTGAAGTGGTTAAGGTTTATTAGCTGTCACTTGGCAACTCAAAGTTTCTGCTCCCTCCATAAATTTTCTATAGGATTAAGGTCTGGAGACTGGCTAGGCCACTCCATGACCTTCATGTGCTTCTTCTTGAGACACTCCTTTGTTGCCTTGGCGGTATGTTTTGGGTCATCTTCAGTGTTCTGGATGAGGGAAGAAGGTTCTCCTCCAAGATCTTACAATACATGGCCCCGCCCATTGGCCCCTCAATGCGGCAAAGTCGGCCTGACCCTATATCAGAGAAACGGCCCCAAATCATCATGTTTCCGCCTCCATGTGACTGTAGGGATGGAGTTCTTAGGGTCATAGTCAGCATTTTTCTTCCTCCAAACACGGCGAGTCGAGTTAATGACAAAGAGATCAATTTTGTTCTCATGACCACAGAACTTTCTCCCCAATCCTCCTCTGAATCATTTAGATGTTTATTGGCATGAGGAGGACTCGTCATGTTTGGAGGAAGAAAAATTCTGACTATGACCCTAAGAACTCCATCCCTACAGTCACACGGAGGGGGAAACATGATGATTTGGGGTGTTTCTCTGATAAAGGTTCAGGCCGACTTTGCCGCATTGAGGGGCCAATGGGCGGGGCCATGTATTGTAAGATCTTGGAGGAGAACCTTCTTCCCTCATCCAGAACACTGAAGATGGGTCATGTGCAATTCATTTAGTTACCAATTTTGTTTTCCGTTCAAATTCTTTATTTTTGTTCATTCGTATCGTACGAATGAACAAATGATTTAGTAAAAATTTTAACGAATAACGAATTATCGAACCGAACGAATATGAAAAACAACGAAAATACGAAATAATTAAATTAGAAACAACGAAACTACGAAAGAATGAAAATCCGAAAAACGAAAACACAAACAACGGAAATACCGAACAAAGATTCAAAAATAACGAAAATCAAAATGAACGAAAAAAATTTGTACATTTGTAACTTTTTTTATTTTTTTTTGTTGATTCGTAATTTTCCGTGTCTCTTACAATGTAATAATAGCATACACATTACATAAAATTATGAATTATGCTCCGATTACGAATCTACGAAAACAATGTTACGAAAGTACGAATAAATCAATCTTACGAAAGTACGAATGTAACTAAATCTACGAAAATACGAATGCGTCGGAATACAAAATACAACGAAAATACGAATTTCGAATAAACGAAAATTAGACGGAAAAACGAATCAACGAAAAAATAACTCTACGAAAATATGAACGAGTCCGAATACGAACACCGACGACTTACGAATTTACGAATCGTTACGAATCAACGGAAACGAAACAAAACTAAACAAATTTTTCTATTGTGCACATGTCTACTGAAGATGGGTCATGGATGGGTCTTCCATTATGACAATGACCCAAAACATACCGCCAAGGCAACAAAGGAGCGGCTCAAGAAGAAGCACATGAAGGTCATGGAGTGGCCTAGCCAGTCTCCAGACCTTAATCCTATAGAAAATGTATGGAGGAGATGAAACTTCGAGTTGCCAAGAAACCTTCAGGATTTAGAGAAGATCTGTAGAGAAGAGAGGAGCAAAATCCCTCCTGAAATGTGCAAAACCTGATCACCACCTACAAGAAACGTCTGACCTCTGTGATCACCAACAAGGAGAAACCACCAACTACTAAGGGGATCAAATACTTATTTTACTCACTGAACTGCAACTCCATTTATAACATTTCTATTATGTATCAAATTGGTGATTATATTTTTTTCATTCCTTAACCACCTGAGATCCGCGCTATAGCCAAATGACGGCTACAGCGCGGATCTGATGTGCCGGGACGACGTCTATTGACGTCGTCCCGGCCACGAGCTGCCTGTGCGCCCCCTGAAGGGCGCGCGCGGCGCGCTCTGTGATCAGCGAGTCTGTGAGACTCGCTGGATCACAGATCCGAGTAAGGGGTCGATCCCGACCCCTTACCACGTGATCAGCTGTCAGCCAATGACAGCTGATCATGTGATAATAACAGAGCCGGTAATCGGCTTTTTTTCCGATCACTGGCGGCAGTGAGAGGGACATCAGTCCCTCTCACTGCAATGTGCCCAATCCATGGTGCCCACCTTTGCCCCATTAAAGTGCCGCCTACCAGTGCCCACAGTGCAATCTCTCAGTGCCCACAGTGCCATCTCTCAGTGCCCACAGTGCCAGTGCTGCACATCTGTGTCACCTACCAGTGCCCATCAGTGCACCTATCAATGCCCATCAGTGCCACCCATCAGTGCCACCCATCAGTGCCCATCAGTGTCATCCATCAGTGCCCATCGGTGCCACCCATCCGTGCTACCCATCCATGCCACCGATCCGTGCCCATCAGTTCCATCTTTGCTGTCCTCATCAGTACTGACTTATCTGTCCCCACCAGTGCAGTCTATCAGTGCCCACCAGTGCAGCCTATCAGTGCCAACCAGTGCAGCCTATCAGTGCCAACCAGTGCAGCCTATCAGTGCCCACCAGTGCCGCCTCATCAGCGCATATCAATGAAGCAGATAAAATACCCGTTTGCAAAATTTTATAACAAACTATTAAACATGACTTTTTTTTTATTTATTTTTTTTCCATCTTTTTTTGTTTGTTTAGCAAAAAATAAAAACCCATCTGTGATTAAATACCACCAAAAGAAAGCTCTATTTGTGGGGAAAAAATGGTAAAAATTTCATTTGGGTACAGTGTTGTATGACCGCGCAATTGTCATTCCAAGTGCGTCAGCGCCGAAAGCTGGAAATTGGTCTGGGCAGGAGGGGGGTTTAAGTGCAAAGTAATCAGGTGGTTAAATCCCTCATGCCTGGACCGCGACTTATTTACCGCATCCATTTATTTATTTCCTTTAGTGAATTGCCTTGACCGCTGTTTTCTGAGTTATTTACCTCGTTTATTTTTTTTTTGGGGGGGGATTGTGAGGTAAATAACTCGTAAGGTGATTGTGAAGGGACATTTTTCAGCATCTTATGAGATCCTTGGAGAAAATGCGTCTCGTGATTCAATTATCTCATGAGATATTCTTTAGTGAATTGAGCCCCAAGTCTCGGAGGGCTCATCAAACCCGACGCTCCTTGGTGGTGGCGCCGCGCTGCAATTAGAGATAATTTGGCGGGGCAGCGCAAGTATACGCAGCGGCTGAGGCTGGTCCCATCTGTCTAAGTGTCTATGGCTGGCTGGCCGGGTGGGAGGGTGTGTGACAGCGAGGAGTGCGAAGAAGTAGGGAGGAGGAGGAGGGAGTAGAGAAGCGTCTGAGAAGAGCTTTCAGGTGTGAAGCTTCACCTTCCAGGCTCACGGGAGTGGGAAGAGTCGGCAGGAGACCGGTGGCCCCGGTGATGGCCTTGGTTGGGTTGTTGAAGGAGCTACGCCGGGAGCTGAGGAGACGTTTTCGGAGCGTTGCTGGTTCTCCAGGGTAAGGTGCCGTCTCTGTGGAGTCTTTCCTAGTGCCGGGGAAGTGCCTATTGTTCTTAAAGTAGTAAAGACCGTGTTTCTGTAAGCCGGATTAGTGGGGGGGAGGGGAGGAGGAGGAGGAGGGGGTGAGCTGCACAATACATTTGTGGTCATCATTAAACATGATTGTCAATATTATTAGCAGCATTAAAGTCTTGTGTGGAATCAGCCTGAAGCCTCAGTTGTTGGCTTCTAGGGCAGCAGTCTGGGACTCAGTGATCCCGATATCTGATCCTCCGCATGGGAGTCACAATAAAAGTGACTGACAATGGATGGTGGGACGTGGCGCCTTATTTTTCCATTCTTGTGCCACATATTAGGAATGGGAAGAATGTTCGGGAGGTGTACGGCATGTGAAGGAAAGCTGCTTTATGGCAGCGAGGAGAGACTGGAGATCAGATCTCAGCATAAAACATCCATCAAGAGGGGAACTTTGGGGGAAACTATATGTCCCAGCGGACATGGCCCGGCCAACTGGGGCACCACACTTGGTTAGACTTGGAAATGGTGGGAGAGGAAGCAGAAGCGGGGATTTGGGTCGGGTGGATTGGGGAGATGGAGGAGGCAATCACCCAGCCCCACCCCCCCATTACCCAGTCTTCTTCTGATCAATGATAGGTCAACGCTTCTGAAAATGGCTTCTGAAAAGCCCAGTAAAATCGCCCCAGGTCAGTCGGTTTCCCCAGTACAATCCTTCCCCCCAAGGTCTATATAATCCCAGTATAATTCCCCCAGGTCAGTCTGTCCCCAGTATAATCCTTCCCTCCAAGATCAATCTACCCCCAGGTCAGTCTGTCCCCCAGTATAATCCTTTCCCCCCAAGACCAATCACCCCAGTATAACTCCCCCAGGTCAGTCTGTCCCCCATTATAATCCTTCCCCCCAAGACCAATCACCCCAGTATAACTCCCCCAGGTCAGTCTGTCCCCCAGTACAATCATTCCCCCCAGGGTCAATATATCCCCCAGTATAATTCCCCCAGGTTGGTCTGTCCCTGAATATAATTCCCCCAGGTCAGTCTGTCCCCCAGTATAATTCTTCCCCCCCAAGATCAATCACCCCAGGATAACTCCTTCAGGTCAGTCTGTCCCCCAGTACTATCCTTCCCCCCAAGGTCAATATATCCCCCAGTATAATCCCCCCAGGTCAGTCTGTACCCCAGTACTATCCTTCCCCCCAAGGTCAATATATACCCCAGTATAATCCCCGCAGGTCAGTCTGTACCCCAGTACTATCCTTCCCCCCAAGGTCAATATATCCCCCAGTATAATCCCCGCAGGTCAGTCTGTACCCCAGTACTATCCTTCCCCCCAAGGTCAATATATCCCCCAGTATAATTCCTGCAGGTCAGTCTGTCCCTCAGTATAATTCTTCCCCCCAAGATCATCACCCCAGGATAACTCCCCCAGATCAGTCTGTCCCCCAGTACAATCCTTCCCCCCAAGGTCAATATATACCCCAGTATAAATTCCCCAGGTCAGTCTGTCCCCCATTATAATCCTTCCCCCCAAGATCAATCACCCCAGTATAATTCCCCCAGGTCAATCTGTCCCCCAGTGCAATCCTTCCCCCCAAGGTCTATATAATCCCCAGTATATTTGCCCCAGTTCGGTCTGTCCCCAGTATAATCCTTCCCCTGAAGATCACTCTATCCCCCAGGTCAGTCTGTCCCCCATTATAATCCTTCCCCCAAGATCAATCACCCCAGTATAACTCCCCCAGTACAATCCTTCCCCCCGAAGTCAATATATCCCCCAGTATAATTCTCCAAGGTCAGTCTGTCCCCCAGTATAATCCTTCCCCCAAGACCAATCACCCCAGTATAATTCCCCCAGGTCAGTCTGTCCCCAGTACAATCCTTCCCCCCAAGGTCGATATAATCCCCAGTATAATTCCCCCAGGTTGGTCTGTCCCCAGTATAATCCTTCCCCCCCAAGATCAACCTATCCCCCAGGTCAGTCTGTCCCCCAGTACTATCCTTCCCCCCAAGGTCAATATATCCCCCAGTATAATTCCTGCAGGTCAGTCTGTCATTCAGTATAATTCTTCCCCCCAAGATCATCACCCCAGGATAACTCCCCCAGGTCAGTCTGTCCCCCAGTACAATCCTTCCCCCCAAGGTCAATATATACCCCAGTATAATTCCCCAAGGTCAGTCTGTCCCCCAGTCTAATCCTTCCCCCAAGACCAATCACCCCAGTATAATTCCCCCAGGTCAGTCTGTCCCCCAGTACTATCCTTCCCCCCAAGGTCAATATATCCCCCAGTATAATCCCCCCAGGTCAGTCTGTCCCCCATTATAATCCTTCCCCCCAAGATCAATCACCCCAGTATAATTCCCCCAGGTCAATCTGTCCCCCAGTGCAATCTTTCCCCCCAAGGTCTATATAATCCCCAGTATATTTGCCCCAGTTCGGTCTGTCCCCAGTATAATCCTTCCCCTGAAGATCACTCTATCCCCCAGGTCAGTCTGTCCCCCATTATAATCCTTCCCCCAAGATCAATCACCCCAGTATAACTCCCCCAGTACAATCCTTCCCCCCGAAGTCAATATATCCCCCAGTATAATTCCCCAAGGTCAGTCTGTCCCCCAATATAATCCTTCCCCCAAGACCAATCACCCCAGTATAATTCCCCCAGGTCAGTCTGTCCCCAGTACAATCCTTCCCCCCAAGGTCGATATAATCGGTCTGTCCCTGAGTATAATTCCCCCAGGTCAGTCTGTCCCCAGTATAATCCTTCCCCCCAAGATCAACCTATCCCCCAGGTCAGTCTGTCCCCCAGTATAATCCTTCCCCCAAGATCACCCCAGTATAACTCCCCCAGGTCAGTCTGTCCCCCAGTACAATCCTTCACCCCAAGGTCAATATATCCCCCAGTATAATTCCCCCAGGTCCTTCCCCCCAAGATCAATCTATCCCCCAGGCGAGTGCACATATATGTATATATTTTTGGTATATATATATATATAAAAAAATTTTAGGTACGTTTTGCACATTTTATATTTTTACTTACATATTTTTTATTTATATTTTATTTTTATTTTTCACTTTATATTTTTTAATAGTGTTTACGGGATTTAATATACCCAGAAAACACACGTTCATTAGTATTTACACGGGATTCAATACACCCAGAAATACACTTGTTTATTAATATAAACACATATTGCTCTTTGACTTGGATTAATGTTACACGATATGTTTATATTATTTTAAACATTCACATATTAGGATATATTCACATATATTGCACATATTATTATGAGGTAATATTTACCTATTACGGGATTCAAACGTATACACTTACAACATTTAATACACACACGCGATATTTTATGTTGAAAATAACGTTCACTATTGGGGTACATCACCAGATCAGAAATTAGGGAGATGAGGAGAGCCTGTTTGGCGTTACTCGTCTGGGGGATATATTGCTGCGGGGTCCAATGAGCGCTGGCTCATTATATATACTTTATTTACTTTTAATGTTATCTTTCTATGTACACATCCTTATATTTGCTATATTGACATACCCACTTGTGAGTGCACATTTGGGTTGGCTGAGGGGATTTTAAATAATAAAAAACCGTTGCGATTGTGCTGGCATCATAAACGATGTCCTTACAAGTAAAGCGGATGGGACTGCCCACAACTAAGATGGCGTTTTTAGCTATACTACCGCATCTCAGAATGAGGCTTGGGTTATAAAATGGTGGTGCGTTGCTGCGTCGCCCGTTCCCCATTGAAAACGACATCTGTGTCGAAACTGGTCTGGGTAGGCGCGCAGTGACGTCACCACGCTAAGACTAAGGAGGACGGGCTCCAGTATCCGGCCGGCCGGCGGATTTGTTTTTAAAGCGCTCCGTAAGGAGATTAATTGTAAGTGTTTACTATATGTTTTTTAATACATTTTTCAAACGGAATTACACTATGGGCGGCTTCTTTCTCCTTTCCTAAATGTGTTGCCACTGAGTCAAGAGAGGTTTAACCACTTTCCGACCGGCGCACGACGATGTACGTCCTGATTTTGAAGAGGGATATCTCGGTAACTGCAGCAGCTGCTGCCACAACCGAGATATCCATCTCTTCAGGCGCCGGTCGGCATTCCGATAATGGTGGTCATCGCGGCGAATTCCCCGTGAGATCACCGTTATCGGCGGCGGGAGAGGTGCCCCCCCCTCCCGCCGCTCTCCCGCGCCTCCGCCGCTTACCGGAACCGTCGGCAGCGGCGGAGGCGATCGGGTCCTTTCTCCTGCTCGGCATAGAGATGAGTGATGGTAAGATGGCCGCCACTCATCTCTATACCATAGGAGGGCGGAAGCGACGTCAAAAACGTCACTTCCGCCCATACCTCTTAAAGAGGAATTTTCAAATGTAATTTTTTTAAATGACATTTTTTTTTTTTCCATTGAAGTCCAAATATGAGATCTGAGGACTTTTTGACCCCCCAGATCTCATATTTAAGAGGACCTGTCATGCTTTTTTTCTATTACAAGGAATGTTTACATTCCTTGTAATAGGAATAAAAGTGAGCCAATTAATTTTTTTTAAAAAAAAAAAACTGTGTAAAAATAAATAAAATCAAGAAAAATAAATAAGAAAAACAAAAAAATGTTTTTTTAAAGCGCCCCGTCCCGACGAGCTCGTGCGCAGAAGCGAACGCATAGGTGAGTAGCGCCCGCATATGAAAACGGTGGTCAAACCACACATGTGAGGTATCGCCGCGATCGGTAGAGCGAGAGCAATAATTATAGCCATAGATCTCCTCTGTAACGCAAAATATGCCAACTGTAGAATTTTTTAAACTTTGCCTATGGAGATTTTGGAGGGTAAAAGTTTGATGCCATTCCACGAGCGGGCGCAATTTTGAAGCGTGACATGTTAGGTATCAATTTACTCGGCGTAACATTATCTTTCACAATATATAAAAAAATTGGACTAACTTTACTGTTGTCTTATTTTTTTATTCAAAAAAGTGAATTTTTTCCAAAAAAAGTGCGCTTGCAAGACCGCTGCGCAAATACGGTGTGAAAAAAAGTATTGCAACGACCGCCATTTTATTCTCTAGGGTGTTAGAAAAAAAACAATATATAATGTTTGGGGGTTCTAAGTTTTTTTCTAGCAAAAAAAACTGTTTTAAACATGTAAACACTAAAATCCAAAACGAGGCTGGTCTTAAAGTGGTTAAAGTCGTCTTCACTCTAAATTGGTTGTGCTGTGGATCGGGAGGAGGAAAGCCAGGGATATCCTCAGCATCCTGCAGATCGGTTGATTTCTGTGATGGAAATGTGACACCCCCTAATTACTACTGCTGGAGGCTAGAGATCGAGAGAGGGAGAAATCAGGGACATCTGTACCAGTTTGCTGACTGTTTTTTATACAGAGCTCCCATATGCCCTACCATCTGGTAAGCGCATAGATATCTTTGGTGTCGGGTCCTTTTGCACAAATCGCATATATAAGTCCCCGTGGTGCATGATTTCAAGCTATATCTGGATGTATGCAGGGTCACCATTCATCCGTGCAGTGCCACGATTCATCTGTGATCTTTCTTCTATTTGCCATCACAGGACTTTTTATATAGTGTTTTGGCTAACACCATCATCGTATGAACTTTAAACACTATATATATATGTGTGTGTATCATCTCATGTTGCTGTTAGTGTATAGATTTATTAATTACGTATATACACAAGTGAATATATTGGGATAGGTATACAGTATCATAATTTGGCGCTGCTCTTTTTTACTATTCTTATCCCCCAGGTCAGTCTGTCCCCCAGTATAATCCTTCCCCCCAAGATCAATCACCCCAGTATAACTCCCCCAGGTCAGTCTGTACCCCAGTATAATCCTTCCGCCCAAGATCAATCACCCCAGTATAACTCCCCCAGGTCAGTCTGTCCCCCAGTATAATCCTTCCGCCCAAGATCAATTACCCCAGTATAACTCCCCCAGGTCAATCTGTCCCCCAGTATAATCCTTCCCCCCAAGATCAATTACCCCAGTATAACTCCCCCAGGTCAGTCTGTACCCCAGTACTATCCTTCCGCCCAAGATCAATCACCCCAGTATAACTCCCCCAGGTCAGTCTGTACCCCAGTACTATCCTTCCGCCCAAGATCAATATATCCCCCAGTATAATTCCTCCAGGTCAGTCTGTCCCCAGTATAATCCTTCCGCCCAAGATCAATATATCCCCCAGTATAATTCCTCCAGGTCAGTCTGTCCCCAGTATAATCCTTCCGCCCAAGATCAATTACCCCAGTATAACTCCCCCAGGTCAGTCTGTCCCCAGTATAATCCTTCCCCCCAAGATCAATCACCCCAGTATAACTCCCCCAGGTCAGTCTGTCCCCAGTTTAATCCTTCCGCCCAAGATCAATCACCCCAGTATAACTCCCCCAGGTCAGTCTGTACCCCAGTACTATCCTTCCGCCCAAGGTCAATATATCCCCCAGTATAATTCCTCCAGGTCAGTCTGTCCCCAGTATAATCCTTCCCCCCAAGATCAATCACCCCAGTATAACTCCCCCAGGTCAGTCTGTCCCCAGTATAATCCTTCCGCCCAAGATCAATCACCCCAGTATAACTCCCCCAGGTCAGTCTGTACCCCAGTACTATCCTTCCGCCCAAGGTCAATATATCCCCCAGTATAATTCCTCCAGGTCAGTCTGTCCCCAGTATAATCCTTCCGCCCAAGATCAATCACCCCAGTATAACTCCCCCAGGTCAGTCTGTACCCCAGTACTATCCTTCCGCCCAAGGTCAATATATCCCCCATTATAACTCCCCCAGGTCAGTCTGTCCCCAGTATAATCCTTCCCCCCAAGATCAATCACCCCAGTATAACTCCCCCAGGTCAGTCTGTCCCCAGTATAATCCTTCCGCCTAAGATCAATCACCCCAGTATAACTCCCCCAGGTCAGCCTGTACCCCAGTACTATCCTTCCCCCCAAGGTCAATATATCCCCCAGTATAATTCCTCCAGGTCAGTCTGTCCCTCAGTATAATCCCCCCAAGGTCTGTCTGTCCCCAGTATAATCCCCCCAAGTCTGTCCCCCAGTATAAGCCTTCCCCCTCCCCCAGGTCAATCTATCCCCTAGGTCAGTTTGTCCCCCAGTATAATCCTTCCCCTCAAGAGCAACCCCCCCCCTGGTATAATTCCCCCAGGTCAGTCTGTCCCCCAGTACAATCCTTCCTCCAAGATCAATATATCCCCTAGTATAATTCCTGCAGATCAGTCGATTCCTCAGTATAATCCTCCTAGGCCAGTCTGTCCCCCAGTAAAGTCCTTCCCCCCCAAGGTCAATATACCCCCCAGGTCAGTCTGTCCCCAATATTATCCTTCCCCCCAAGAACAATCTATCCCCCAGGTCAATCTGTCCCCCAGTATTATCCCCCAGGTCAGTCTGCCCCCAATATAATAACCCCAAGGTCAGTCAGACCTAGAGGGATTGTACTGGGGGACAGACTGGCCTGGGAGGATTATACTGAAGAATAGACTGACCTGGGGGAATTATACTGGGGCGATCGATCTTGGGGGGAAGGATTGTACTGGTGGACAGACTGACCTGGAGGAGTTATACTGGGGTGATTGATCTTGGGGGGAAGGATTATACTGAGGGACAGACTGACCTGGGGGAATTATACTGGGGGATATATTGATCTTGGGTACAATCCCAGTAATAGATGATTTTTTAGACCCTGCAAAAGTTGCAGAAATATTTATCAAATCACTAAAAATACCCTAATATCATTATTAACGCACATAAACACAACATAACTTACACAATTCCTGTTCCATTTCTAGTGCGGCCTCGCTCACATGGGGGGTACTAAAGTCTCCCCCTGTGTGAGGGCCGTGTGTACATGCATGGGGTGCATAGTGTTCTGTACATCCCTGTGCAGGCAGTTCTATTCATGTCAGTTGGGATGCAGCGGCGGCACAGAAGAGACAGTCTCTTCTCCTAATCTGACATCTGTGAGGGTGCACCGGCCCCCGAATGTATGGAAGGGTGAGCTCAGGGATGTGCACCTCCCCCACACCAATGTCAGATGAAGAGCAGCGGCTGGGTCCATGCAGCCACTTCTTCCCAATGGATGTGAGAGGGAATTCCTGCATGGGGGATGTATGGAACACATCCCCCATCCCCCATATACTACACTATGCTGTAGTATACCCCCCCATATTAATATATTTTTACTTTTTTAGGGGGGGCTTTGGTGGAACATCAGGGGTCTAAATAGATTCCTGATGTCTCTTTTTTGAGACAGAGAAAGTGACTGAGGGCATAGAGTCCTTATTTCCTTTCTCTGTAGCCTCATCTGACTGCATGTGAATGAATAGAAATCTCCGAACATAGGCTCCTATTCATTCATGAGCTGAAGCATAGCCAACACAGTTTACTATGATTCGGTGATAAATGAACACAGGAGCGATTGGTAGCGATCGCTCACTGTGTTCATTCAGGAAGCGACTGGTAAACCTGACATGTTTACTGTGACAGACCTAGCCGGGACAGAGGCTGTTGGAGGGGACTGAATGCGAGCCTATTGCCTTGTGATTACGGGCCCTGGCATTTGGGGGAACGGTGCTCTTTGTGAGCTGTATGCCTGGGGACCGCTCAGCTGGTTTTACTTGGATTTAGGTCCATGCTGGCCCCCCCAAGACACATAGACTGGATATATATGTATATATAATGTGTGCTGTCCCATGCATTATGGGACACACACTGTCAGATGCTACTCCAGCCAGCCTGTCTGTTGCCTTGTGTAATGTAGATGAGGCTGGTCTGGCTTGTAAGGAGTATTCCACACAATGTTGTTGTGCTAATTAGCCCTGTGTTAATGTTTATGGTAATGTCTGTTGAATAGTCATTCAAATGAGCTAGGAGCCTTGAAGTCTTACCCTGAAAAGTCTTCTCTCAGTCAACTAGTCTGGGTCAATGATTAAGATAATTAGCTCATGCTAATTAGGTTAGCTTTTAGTCATCTGGCTATATATATGTGTGTAACATGTCAAATAAAGAATTTCTGATGTACTCCAAGAACTAGTGTTGTCTAATTCTTGGGGGTTCCTATAACCAGATCCATTGGACTCATGTTCCAGGACTTAGGAAGCATTTACGGCGGACACCTTGAGTACAGGATCCGTCACATTGTTGGCAAGCAGTGGGATTGTGCTTCCTGCAGCCTGGGACATCCAAACTTCCACCGGGATCCAAGATCAGGATAGAAGACTTCGGTCACCCCAGCAGAGATATGGATCTGGCATCAGAGTTCCCGGGGCTGCTGCGGATCATCCTTGCAGCATACACAAGGACTGTGTCTGAGGAGAAATACCTGGAGCTCAGACAGCAGATTCGGGTGGAGCTCTGGATTGGAGCCCTCCAGCTCGCTGGTATAAAACAGGGCAAGTTCTTTCCAACCCAAGAGCAACGGGCCAGTGACCAACGGGCATTGCGGATGGCATTCCTGGGAGAGCGGCCCCAGGAGCAATGGGTGACTGAGTTGGACAGGCTGGTCCAGCAGGAGATAGAGCTGGACAATCATTATCGGGCTCTGCAATGGCACGCAGAGCAGGGATATTTAGGGGAGACAACAGAAGGCTCTCCAGAGGGATATGACTTTGGAGGCCCTGGATTGCTGTGGGAGAGCCTTACAGATCATTTTGTGTTTGGCGATGAAGGGGAACCTACCCTTGAGGACCTGCGAGAATATAGAGAGGCTATGCTCGGTCTTGCAGGGGTCTCAGAGCTTAAACCAGATCTGGGCCATTTGCTAAGGAAGGAACAGCATCTGGAAAGGGCATACAGGAAACTGCTAGAACACGTTCAGCAGCATGCCAGAGAATCGGCAGTGGAAACTCTGGAGATTGTCGTCCCCAAACCTGAAGTGCCGACAACAGGGCAGAGCTCTGCTAACTTCTGCCCAGCACCAACAGCGGTATCTGGGGAGTTACAAGGAACTTCCCCAGCTGAAGCACTGGTCACCGGACAGAGGGTCCAAGACCTCTGCCCCACACCTGTGTCAGTTTTGGAGGCTCAGGGTGAGAAGGTGGCGATCACCTCCCAGCAGCAGATACAGGGGGAGAAGGGAGAGGAGGTGTTTGTTGTCCCTCCTCAACAGTCGGCCAGGGTGGAGAAAGCGGTCTTTCCTCCCCAGCAAAGATCCGTGCACCTGGGAGACAATACCACAGACATGTTGTCCCAGCAGCCAGATGAGGGAATGGAAAAGAAAGCAGCCGGCTCCCCTTCCCAATGGCAGCTACACAATTTGGGAGTGGAGGAAGCCAGCCTCCTGCCCCAACGGTTAACCAGAGCAGAGGGTGTGGAGTCCCCAGCAGAAGTGCTGGCAACAGGGCAGAGTGCTACCCACCTCTGTCCAGCACCAGCAACAACTGTGGAGTTTCAGGAAGCTGGGGCAATCGGTCACACTGTCCAGCAGCAGACGGAGCCCCAGAATGATGACACCAACCCAGCTAAAGTGCTGGCAACCGGACAGAGGGTCCAAGACCTCTGCCCCACACTTGTGGCAGTTCTGGAGGCCAAGGGTGAGGAGGTGGTGGTCACTCCCGAGCAGCAGCTCAGGACCCAAGGAGAGAATGCAATCTGCACTTCACAACTGCAGCTTGAGCTGATATCGGTGGATGGGACTTCAGTCCCCAATTGTATACTCCCGGGATGCTGGGTGGTCGGCCCAAATCCCCAACAGCATGGCGGAGTGATCCCAGTCACCCTGTCTTCTCTCCAGCGGCTGAAAAGACTCCAGGGAGAAGGACCAGTCCAGGCCTCTCACCAGCGGCGGATATGTTCTATGAGAGAGGCAGAGGATGGCTGGGTGAGTGCTCTGTTTGAAACAATTTGTTTGGGGTACTGTGTGGGTACCGGCATTAGAGGACTGGAACTATGGACTAACTTCGGAGTCAACCCGTCTGGGGTCTCCTCCTGTGTTAGTCTCCTGCCGAAAGGGGAGAAATGTGACAGACCTAGCCGGGACAGAGGCTGTTGGAGGGGACTGAATGCGAGCCTATTGCCTTGTGATTACGAGCCCTGGCATTTGGGGGAACGGTGCTCTTTGTGAGCTGTATGCCTGGGGACCGCTCAGCTGGTTTTACTTGGATTTAGGTCCATGCTGGCTCCCCCAAGACACATAGACTGGATATATATGTATATATAATGTGTGTTGTCCCATGCATTATGGGACACACACTGTCAGATGCTACTCCAGCCAGCCTGTCTGTTGCCTTGTGTAATGTAGATGAGGCTGGTCTGGCTTGTAAGGAGTATTCCACACAATGTTGTTGTGCTAATTAGCCCTGTGTTAATGTTTATGGTAATGTCTGTTGAATAGTCATTCAAATGAGCTAGGAGCCTTGAAGTCTTACCCTGAAAAGTCTTCTCTCAGTCAACTAGTCTGGGTCAATGATTAAGATAATTAGCTCATGCTAATTAGGTTAGCTTTTAGACATCTGGCTATATATATGTGTTTTGACATGTCAAATAAAGGATTCCTGATGTACTCCAAGAACTAGTGTTGTCTAATTATTGGGGGTTCCTATAACCAGATCCATTGGACTCATGTTCCAGGACTTATGAAGCATTTACGGCGGACACCTTGAGTACAGGATCCGTCACATTTACTATCCCCCTTCCTCCCACTCTCCATCCTGAACATCACACTGATCACCCACCATAGCAGCAACTGTAGCCGGTGCGAGGGGGAGGAGGAAAATCCTGCCAGCAGCACTGCAGGGGGGGTGGTGCAGGGGAATGGTGATTGGGGGGGGCGCAGTGCACGAAGGCTTGGAGCGGTGGGGGAGATTCACCAGAGTATATATATTAATATACCGCCTGCACTGACTGAATATAGCGTAAACACTGAATATATAGGCTATGCTAAATGCAGAGTATATATATATATATATATATATATATATATATATATATATATATATATATATATATATATAGTATATATATATATATCACATACACTGCCACTAACTCAATAACCTGCCTGCTTAATCTAAATCAAGTTATCTCTCCGTCCACACCAACAACACTACACTGGGCCGCCATGTAGGCAGCCTTATAAAGTGTGCGGCGTGGTCCCCCTGAGCCATGATTGGCCAAAGGCACCCTTTGGCCAATTCTGGCTCTCTTAGCAGAGGGCGCTGGGATTGGCCAAAGCATGCAGGTCAGGTGCATGCTTTGGCCAATCATCATACAGAAATGCAGTGCGATCTCGCCAGATCTCGCCACACGCCAGAAGGTCAGGGTCACAGGCAACCAGGGATAGTCAGGGACACGCCAGAAGGTCAGGGTCACAGGCAACCAGGGATAGTCAGGGACACGCAAGAAGGTCAGGGTCACAGGCAACCAGGGATAGTCAGGGACACGCCAGAAGGTCAGGGTCACAGGCAAACAGGCATAGTCAGGGACACGCCAGAAGGTCAGGGTCACAGGCAAACAGGGATAGTCAGGGACACGGCAGAAGGTCAGGGTCACAGGCAACCAGGGATAGTCAGGGACACACCAGAAGGTCAGGGTCACAGGCAAACAGGGATAGTCAGGGACACGCCAGAAGGCCAGGGTCACAGGCAAACAGGGATAGTCAGGGACACACGCCAGAAGGACAGGGTCACAGGCAAACAGGGATAGTCAGGGGCAAACGCCAGAAGGTCAGGGTCACAGGCAAACAGGGATAGTCAGGGACACGCCAGAAGGTCAGGGTCACAGGCAAACAGGGATAGTCAGGGACACGCCAGAAGGTCAGGGTCACAGGCAAACAGGGATAGTCAGAGACACGCCAGAAGGTCAGGGTCACAGGCAAACAGGGATAGTCAGGGACACGCCAGAAGGTCAGGATTACAGGCAAACAGGGATAGTCAGGGACACGCCTGAAGGTCAGGGTCACAGGCAACCAGGGATAGTCAGGGACACGCCAGAAGGTCAGGGTCACAGGCAAACAGGGATAGTCAGGGACACACCAGAAGGTCAGGGTTACAGGCAACCAGGGATAGTCAGGGACACTCCAGAAGGTCAGGGTCACAGGCAAACAGGGATAGTCAGAGACACGCCACAGTCGGTAACAGAACAACTGAAGAGCACACGTCAGGAAACAGAAAGCCAAAACACACAAAGGTTACATAGTTACATAGTTAGTTAGGTTGAAAAAAAAAAGTCCATCCAGTTCAACCACAAATAAAAAAATATATATATATATATATATCATACAATCCCATATACCCCATTCTATACCCACAGTTGATCCAGAGGAAGGCAAAAAACCCCAGCAGAGCATGCTCCTATTTGCTAAAGCAGGGGAAAAAAATTCCTTCCTGATCCCCCGAGAGGCAATCGGATTTTCCCCGGATCAACTTTACCTAAAAGGTTGATCAGCAGGGTTGGCCTGCAGTGCACAGGTTAATATAGAGTCCTGTGATAGGAGCTGGGGGTGGAGCCCTGCCAGAGGAGGGATTATAAAAGCAGTCAGGTGAGGGTCGGCTGGTCTCTAGAGATGAATACATGCAGACAGGTAAGCCGACAACTCTATTGCATAACCATGACACATACACTGATCGGATTCACCCTGAACTCCCCCTTCTGTATACGGGTCACATAGAAGTTTTGTGGACTTTTATTCCTAAGGAGTTTATCCTCATCCACCTCCATAAAGAAAACCTGTTGTCACGTACCTTGGTGGAGGCCAAAGTGGTGGTGAGAGGGTTTCCCTTGTGATTCTGGTCCAAACACACCTGAATGTGGGAACAGTCGTACAAGCCTTGGGGTAGCACAGGTGCCGGGACTAGGGATGGGCCCGGTGCTCGATTCAAACCCATGTTCAAATCGAGCACCGGGCGTTCGCCCGCTCGGCGAGCCCAGAACTATTTGGGCCGTTCGCATCACATTCGTGTGATTCGAGCGGCCCGCAATGCATTGCGGCCGGCGCAGTGCATTGCTGGCTGATGATTGGCCAAGCATGCACTGTGACCCCACATGCTTGGCCAATCACAGCGCCGGCAGCGAGGAGAGCAATAATTGGCTACAGGCAGGACGCCTGTAGCCAATTAAAGCTCAGGGGCTTTAGTACACGCCCCACTCTATAAAAGGCCGCCACGCCGTCGGCCCAGGGCACATGTGTTCCGGCTTTTAGAAGAGTGAATAGGCAGTCTGCTGATTGATTTCTTCTTTGCTAAACCATTGCTGAGTCATTGAATACTGATCATTGCTGCTGATTGCACTGCTGAGTGTGACATTATCTGCTGCTGGGGATTAGTCTGGTGTGTGCATGCTGTTAGCACAGCATTGCAGTAGCACCAATTGCAGTGCTGTTAGAACAGCATTGCACCCCAACTTTCTGTCCCAACCTTCTCTCCCATTCCAGGCAGGCAGGCAAGCATTTATAGGAGCCATATTGTGTTTGTGTCAGCACACATAGGAGCTAGTGTGTGTGTTGTCAGCACACATAGGAGCTATATTTTTTGTCAGCACACATAGGACCTATAGTGTGTTTGTGTCAGCACCCATAGGACCTATAGTGTGTTGTGAGCACACATAGGAGCTATATTTTTTTGTCAGCACACATAGGACCTATAGTGTGTTTGTGTCAGCACCCATAGGACCTATAGTGTGTTGTGAGCACACATAGGAGCTATAGTGTGTTTGTGTCAGCACACATAGGATCTATAGTGTGTTGTGAGCACACATAGGAGCTATATTTTTTTGTCAGCATACATAGGAGCTATAGTGTGTTGTCAGCACACATAGGAGCTATAGTGTGTTTGTGTCAGCACACATAGGATCTATAGTGTGTTGTGAGCACACATAGGAGCTATAGTGTGTTGTCAGCACACAAAGGAGCTATAGTGTGTTTGTGTCAGCACACATAGGACCTATAGTGTGTTGTGAGCACACATAGGAGCTATATTTTTTTATCAGCACACATAGGACCTATAGTGTGTTTGTGTCAGCACACATAAGACCTATAGTGTGTTTGTGTCAGCACCCATAGGACCTATAGTGTGTTGTGAGCACACATAGGAGCTATATTTTTTTTGTCAGCACACATAGGACCTATAGTGTGTTTGTGTCAGCACACATAGGACCTATAGTGTGTTGTGAGCACACATAGGAGCTATATTTTTTTTGTCAGCACACATAGGACCTATAGTGTGTTTGTGTCAGCACATATAGGACCTATAGTGTGTTTGTGTCAGCACATATAGGACCTATAGTGTGTTGTGAGCACACATAGGCGCTATATTTTTTTGTCAGCACACATAGGACCTATAGTGTGTTTGTGTCAGCACACATAGGACCTATAGTGTGTTGTGAGCACACATAGGAGCTATATTTTTTTGTCAGCACACATAGGAGCTATAGTGTGTTGTCAGCACACATAGGAGCTATAGTGTGTTGTCAGCACACATAGGAGCTATAGTGTGTTTGTGTCAGCACACATAGGAGCTAGTGTGTGTGTGTCAGCACACATAGGAGCTATATTTATTTGTGTCAGCACACATAGGAGCTAGTGTGTGTGTGTGTGTGTGTCAGCACACATAGGAGCTAGTGTGTGTGTGTGTGTGTGTCAGCACACATAGGAGCTATATCTTGTTTGTGTCAGCACACATAGGACCTATAGTGTGTTTGTGTCAGCACACATAGGACCTATAGTGTGTTGTGAGCACACATAGGAGCTATATTTTTTTTGTCAGCACACATAGGACCTATAGTGTGTTTGTGTCAGCACATATAGGACCTATAGTGTGTTGTGAGCACACATAGAAGCTATATTTTTTTGTCAGCACACATAGGACCTATAGTGTGTTGTGAGCACACATAGGAGCTATATTTTTTTGTCAGCACACATAGGACCTATAGTGTGTTTGTGTCAGCACATATAGGACCTATAGTGTGTTGTGAGCACACATAGGAGCTATATTTTTTTGTCAGCACATATAGGACCTATAGTGTGTTTGTGTCAGCACCCATAGGACCTATAGTGTGTTGTGAGCACACATAGGAGCTATATTTTTTTGTCAGCACACATAGGAGCTATAGTGTGTTGTCAGCACACATAGGAGCTATAGTGTGTTTGTGTCAGCACACATAGGAGCTATAGTGTGTTGTCAGCACACATAGGAGCTGTGTGTGTGTGTTGTCAGCACACATAGGAGCTAGTGTGTGTGTGTGTGTGTCAGCACACATAGGAGCTAGTGTGTGTGTGTGTGTGTCAGCACACATAGGAGCTAGTGTGTGTGTGTGTGTCAGCACACATAGGAGCTAGTGTGTGTGTGTGTGTGTGTGTCAGCACACATAGGAGCTAGTGTGTGTGTGTGTGTGTGTGTGTGTCAGCACACATAGGAGCTAGTGTGTGTGTGTGTCAGCACACATAGGAGCTAG
This sequence comes from Lithobates sylvaticus, assembly GCA_028564925.1. NCBI lineage: Eukaryota > Metazoa > Chordata > Amphibia > Anura > Ranidae > Lithobates > Lithobates sylvaticus. Next base: position 633,227,407 of record CM053027.1, on the reverse strand, counting down.
TGTGTGTGTGTGTGTCAGCCCAGTTCTTGTCATCTAAGGCAGCCTCTATCTGCCATAGGGCCCTGTTGCTGTCATCTAAGGCATCCATCTGCAGTAGTTAGTGTGTGTGCTGTGTGACTCCAGCACAATATACACTACCCACTACAATGGCTGGTAGACCGCCAAGGAGAGGCAGACAGTCCCGAGGCAAGAACACAGGGCAAGCAGGCTCTGTTTCTAGAGACAACAGTGCTGGTCGTGGACATGGTCGTGCATCGTCATCAGCACGTGGCCATGGGACACGCTTGTCTTTGTTTTTGGCAGCTGGACATGTTGAGCCGCATCATGCCGAAGGCTTGGTAGAATGGATGACCAAGCCCTCCTCATCCTCCTCATCCTCTCTCACCCAGGCTCAGGGTACTGGCAGAGCAGCTGCCAACGCGTACTCAATGGCATCATCAGGCACCCCTTCCCTAGACCCACCATGTCCTCCTGAGGATTCCCCCGAACTGTTTGAGCACAGTGTTGGGTACATGCTCCAGGAGGATGCCCAACGATTTGAAGGCTCGGATGATGATACCCAGCTTGAGGAAGGCAGTAGTGTGCGCGCAGAGAGAGGGGATGCTGAAGGACAGCAATCTGGCAGTAATGTTCCACCAGCTGCAGCTTACTGCCAGGTTTGCTCTAGTGGTGAAGAGGGAGGGGATGATGAGGTCACTGACTCCACGTGGGTGCCTGAAGGGAGAGAGGAGGAGGAGGAGGATGCGGCGGCACATGTCCAACAAGGCAGGATGCCCCCTGGAGGCCAGCTAGAGGCCAGCACACCAACTGAATCACACCGCAGAGCTCCGCCTGTGCAGGGCGCTGCCTCTGCACGTTATCACAAAAGTTCTTTGGTGTGGGCCTTTTTTGAGACGAGTGCATCAGATCGCACCACTGCTATTTGCAATATTTGTCTCAAGCGTATCTCACGTGGCCAAAACATCAGCCGCTTGGGCACCACAAGCATGACCAGACATATGTCGACCTGCCATGCAGCTCGTTGGCAAGCGCACATTAAAGACCCACACCAAAGAACAAAGCGGACCTCTCCTTGCTCCTCATCAGCTGGGATCTCCATCCCCACTATATCTTCAGTCCTCTCTGAAAGCTGCTCTGAGAGGACTGAAGGTGTAGAATTAGGTGTGTCACAACCAAGTACTTGCAGTACACCAACGTCCGATTGTAGCAGGCAAATTTCCCTGCCCCAGCTGCTGGACCGTCGAAAGAAGTATACTCCCAGCCATCCACATGCCCAGCGGTTGAATGCTAGCTTGGCTAAATTGCTAGCACTTCAACTGCTGCCTTTTCAGTTGGTAGACTCGGCCCCCTTCCGTGAGTTTGTTCAATGTGCGGTTCCTCAGTGGCAGGTTCCCAAACGCCACTTTTTCTCACGGAAGGCGATTCCGTCTCTCTACCGGCATGTGGAAGGCAATGTCCATGCCTCGCTGGACAGGGCGGTCAGCGGTAAGGTGCATATTACCGCTGACTCATGGTCCAGCAGGCATGGACAGGGATGTTATCTTTCTTTCACGGCCCATTGGGTCACTCTATTGGCAGCTGGGAGGAATGCAGGACAAGGTGCAGTAGTGTTGGAGGTTGTTCCGCCACCACGCCTCCAAAATGCTACTACTGGTTGTGACACACCTCTCTCCTCCACCCCCTCCTCTTCTTCTTCCTCCATGGCCTCTTTGAGTGCTCTGTCCTCGGAACCAGCAGTGCTCCGTAGGCGTACAAGGGGCTACGCGAGTACGCAGGCAAAAAGATGCCATGCCGTGCTTGCGCTGGTGTGTTTGGGGGACAGGAGCCACACTGGGGCAGAGGTTCTGGCAGCTCTGCAGGGGCAGGCCGAGAGGTGGTTGAGGCCACGCCAGCTTAAGCCAGGAATGGTGGTTTCTGACAATGGCACCAACCTCCTCTCCGCCCTGCGACAGGGGCAGCTCACCCATGTGCCCTGTATGGCTCACGTCCTCAACCTGGTGGTGAAGCGGTTCTTGGGCAGGTTACCCAGGCTTACAGGATGTCCTGAGGCAGGCCAGGAAAGTCTGTGTGCATTTCCGCCGATCGTATAATGCCAGTGCTTGGCTGGCTGAGCTGCAAAAGGAGTTGAACCTGCCCAAGAACCGCCTAATATGTAACATGCCCATCAGGTGGAACTCAACGTTGGCCATGCTGCAGCGACTGCACACACAGCAGAGGGCCATCAATGAGTACCTTTGCGACTACGGCACCAGGACAGGGTCAGGGGAGCTTGGCTTTTTTTCCCCACGTCAGTGGAGCATGACCAGGGATGCATGCACTGTCCTGTCACCATTTGAGGAGGCCACGAGGATGGTGAGCAGTGACAGTGCATGCATCAGTGACACTGTACCTCTTGTCCACCTGTTGGAGCATACGCTGCGTGGGATAATGGACAGGGCACTTGAGGCAGAACAGAGGCAGGAAGAGGAGGACTTCCTTGCCTCTCAAGGCCCCCTTTATCCAGACAGTGTTCCTTCTGTCCCACCCATCACACAGGAAGAGGATGAGGATGAGGAGGAGGAGGAGGAGGAGGATTGTGTGAGCATGGAGGTGGAGCCTGGCACTCAGCATCAGCAGCAGCAGTCTTTTAGGGATGATGTACAGTCCCAACAAACCAGTGGACTTGTACGTGGCTGGGAGGAGGTGGCTGGCGATCATGTCGTCCTCAGTGACCCAGAAGACTCCGGACCGAATGCCTCAGCTAACCTATGTTGCATGGCCTCCCTGATCCTGCAAAGCCTGCGGAAGGATCCTCGTATTCTTCGGATCAAGGAGAGGGACCATTACTGGCTGGCCACTCTCCTTGATCCACGGTACAAGGGTAAGGTTGCGGACCTTATCTTGCCGTCGCAGAGGGAGCAGAGGATGAGACATCTCAGGGAGGCCTTGCAGAAAGGTCTGTGCAGCGCGTTCCCAGAAACTGGGAGGTTACAAACTCCTGGTCCTGGACGACGAGTTGCTGAGGCTTCGGTCAGTAGCAGAAGGAGCGGTGGGGAAGGTGGACGTCTGACCGATGCGTTCAGACAATTTTTTAGTCCGCAGCCCCAAGGTATGATCGGTTCCAGCAACCATCGCCAGCGTCTGATATACATGGTGCAGGAATACCTAGGGGCAAGGTCAGACTTGGACACATTTCTCACCGAAAATCCTCTGGCTTACTGGGTCTTCAGGATGGATCACTGGCCAGAGCTTGCACAGTATGCAATTGAGCTACTGGCCTGTCCTGCATCCAGCGTTCTTTCCGAGCGCACATTCAGTGCTGCTGGAGGATTTGTCACCGATCACAGGGTGCGCCTGTCCACTGACTCGGTTGATCGACTGACCTTCATAAAAATGAATCAGTCTTGGATCACCACCAGCTACCAGGCACCTGAAGCGGATATAACTGAATAATTTATAATGTCACATCCCTTCAAGACTGCCTATGCTGATGCTGAGTGACTGTCCTGTTATGTTCACTGACTATCCTGTTCCTCCTCCTCAATGATCCATTCCTTGATAGCTTGGAAGAACATTTTTGTTTCTGGGTGCCACCACACCAGTGCCTAAGGCACAATTTTTCAGCCCCTGTATAACAGGTTGCAGTGTTGTGGCACCAGCACCAGTGCCTAAGGCACAATTTTTCAGCCCCTGTTGGGGCGTGTAATTACAATTTTTGGCAATGCTTTGCAACAGGTCTCATTGCTGTGCTCTGAGTACAGTATCTGTGAGGGGTTGCAGTGTTGTGGCACCAGCACCAATGCCTAAGGCCCAATTTTTCAGCCCCTGTTTAACAGGGGCGTGTAATTACAATTTTTTAAGCAATGCTTCGCAACACGTCTGACTGCTGTGCTTCAAGTACAGTATCTGTGAGGGGTTGCAGTGTTGTGGCACCAGCACCAGTGCCTAAGGCACAATTTTTCAGCCCCTGTTGGGGCGTGTAATTACATTTTTAGGCAATGCTTTGCAACAGGTCTCATTGCTGTGCTCAGAGTACAGTATCTGTGATGGGTTGCAGTGTTGTGGCACCAGCACCAGTGCCTAAGGCCCAATTTTTCAGTCCCTGTTTAACAGGGGCGTGTAATTACAAATCTTGATCTAATAGTTCACAGCAGGGCCCATTCCTGTGCCCACCAAGAGTAACTGTGAGGGCTTACAGTCTTGTGGCAACAACGTCCACCACCACCACCAAAGGCCCAATTTTTCTGCCCTGTTCAACAGGTGCATGCAATTACAAATCTTGATCTAATAACTCACAGCAGGGCCCATTCCTGCGCCCACCAAGAGTAACTGTGAGGGCTTACAGTCTTGTGGCAACACCATCCAGCACCACCACCAAAGGCCCAATTTTTCTGCCCTGTTCAACAGGTGCATGCAATTACAAATCTTGATCTAATAACTCACAGCAGGGCCCATTCCTGTGCCCACCAAGAGTAACTGTGAGGGGCTTACAGTGTTGTGGCTACACCAACATTTAATGGGGCAAATTTCTGCAGAGTATATACGGCAGGCCCCTACTTTCAAACATCCAACTTACAAACGACTCCTACTTGCAAACGGAAGGAGAAAACAGGAAGTGAGAGGAAATCTACCCTAGGAAGGGAAATTCGATCCTGTTAGATTTAATTTGGGAAAAAGGTATCTCCTCTCTACTGATACTTTATCACCAATCCTTGTTTCAATTAAAACCCCACTTTTCCAAAAACATTTGTCATTGGGACGGAAAGTGAGGTGACATGTTCTGAACACATGTGCAAAGACAGCAAATGTTACAGGGGTGATAACCCCTCCCTATGTTCTCCAAAAAGCTTAAAAATTGATTTTTTTGGGATGGAGCTACACTTCATAATGTACCTGTTCAGATTCTACTTAAGAACAAACCTACAGTCCGTGTCTTGTTTGCACCGCCTGTATACTGCTGTTCAGAGTATATAGGGTTGTAGGTATAGGGTTTTATTTTGGGTGCGGGGTCCCCCTTAATATCCATACAAGACCCAAAGGGGCTGGGGTGGGGGGGGTTGGGTGATGGGGTAGCCATGCCATTTTTCTCAAGGATTTTCAGCCATATGGCCAGGACAAGACATGACATTAAAGCCGCAAGTGGTTTTAAATGGCTTCTTTTTTTCCTTTACAAATGTAATTTTGTGCAGGGACAGTTCTAAACACAGGAAACACATGCCACTTCACAGGCATACTTTACACACCCCCCAGGTACCATATTTAAAGGAAAATTTCACTTTTTTTTTTTCACTTTATGCATCATTAAAATGACTGCTCCCGAAAAAACTTTTTTAAAAGTTCTTTTTGCATTGATATATGTCCCCTGGGGCGGGACCCGGGTCCCCAAACCTGTTTTATGACATTAACATGCATATTGGCCGTTGTAATTAGCAATTTTGATTTCGAACGTTCGCGTCCATTGTAACGAATAGGGTTCGAAAATTCGGGTGAACTTTCGGTCCGTTCGAAGGTTCTGGTGCGAACCGAAACCGGGGGTGTTCGGCTCAACCCTAGCCGGGACCTGGGTGGCAGGTGATGATCAGTAAAGATGGTCTGCAGGGGATGGAGGTTGATGCAGATAAGGGAACACCTCAGGATCAGCAGTGGTAGACAGTCCATGCCCTGATTGTGAATACCAGACCGGCCTGGAAGTCAGATCTGGTAACCAGGTTCTGAAGAGCAGGAAGAAAGATGTAGTCAAGAGCCAGGCAAGGGTCTTATACCGATGAGCAGAGGTAGAAGGAGCCGTGTCTGGAGACAAGCAGGGTCAAGCATGGGAGATCAAGCAGGAGCCAGGTAAAGCAGCAAGCGAAGATCACGATTAGGGGAGAGTCAGAGGGAAATCCAAGAACAGATTGAGTCGGTAACAGGGAGTCAGGCAGCAGGGTGACCAGGAAGTACAGGAAGAAAGATCACAGAGAGCTGAAGAACATCCAGCAATCAGCCCGTGTTAGGACCTCATTTAAATAGGCAGCTTGGCACCATTCTGGGGACTGGACGTGTTCAGGCTCATGCCACAAATGTGCCGACTAGAGATGTGCACAACAGAAAAATTACTTTTGTTCCATTTCAGATTCGTTTGTTAAAGAGGAGTTCCCTCCCAAAAAATTTAAAGTCAGCAGCTACAAATATTGTACAAATACTGTAGCTGCTGACTTCAACTATTAGGGTACTTACTTGTCCAGTGATCCTGCGGTATCCTCACCCTAGCCAATTCTTCAATCGGCTCTCAGGTGCTGGAGCCGCCATCTTGGCTAAGGGATACCAGCAGTGAAGCTTTGTGGCTTCATAGACAGTTTCCTACTGAGCATGCGCAAATCATGCTGTGCTTTGTGAATAAGCTGGCTGCAGGGGGAGCTGAACTTCCGGCTCATTTCACCTGGTACTTGTCAAAACCAGGTACCCACTGCCCCCTCCCCACCAAAAAGGTGCCATATGTGGCAGCGGAGGGGGGGGGAGACATGTGGACAGAGGCGGATCTAGTGAAAATGGCGCCTATGGCAAGCACTGAAACTGCGCCCCTGTCAAAACATTTGAAACCCATCTTTCAGATAACCTTAACAAAAAAAACAGCTAACAAAACTACAGGTCAAATTTTCAAAATATAAAATTGTAGTATATTAGTGATGGTGACACCCCCTATTGTAAGTAGAGTTATTTTATTTCTTGAGGGGGTGTTACCATCACTAATATATTGCAACTTGTTATAAATTTTTTTTGAGGGGGTGTCAATATCACTAATATGCTGCAATTTTATATTTTGATCTTGTTATTTGTTTGAAAGATATAAAGTTGTATATTTGGTTTACAGGACACCACATATACAGTATATGGTATTCAGAGGGAGGGCTCTACCATCACTTAAAGTGGAAGTAAACTTCCTTTACTGCCTTTTACATATAGGTAAGCCTTATTATAGACTTACCTATAGGTACAGTAAATATCTCCCAAACATGTACAGTTTAGGAGATATTTAAATTAGATAAAGCCAGTGACATCACTGGCGCATGCGCTCTGAAGGAATGGCCACCGCTGTGCTGTTCCTTTAGAACCCTGTGCCATGAACGGTGGCTGCCACGTTCATGCATGGGAGTGACTTCATCATGGCTCCGGCCAGTCACAGAGCCAGCAAACCCAGAAGCAAGATAAGTAAAAATGAGAGCGCCTGCTGCGCTGACTTCTGGGTGCGGGAGGGCTTTGTTTTAAGGTAAGTTTACCATAATGTGATAGTATGCGACCAATACTATCACATTATGCCATTACCTTGCAGGGTAAAGAAAAAAGAAAAGTCTAGCAGTATATAACCAAATTATGCAATTACATTTAAATTGAAACACTAAGGTGAAGAAGGAAGCACAGCATTGTATATTTTATTTTAATATTAACAAAGTGTTTATACTGGTTATGGCAAGAGGGGAAAAAGGGAGGGGGGGAGAGAAGATGGAAGGGGGGGGAGAGAAAGAGAACTGGGGGGGTAGGGAAGGGAGGAGAGAGAGAGAAGGGGGGTGCAGGGGGGGAGAGGAGAGAGAGAGAGAGAGGAGGAATACAGAATACATCAGAAAGTACAGAGAGAATAAAGAGAGGAGCCCTTGCAGTAAATGTCTCTTCCTGTGCACATTCTCCAGATTATCTTCTCCTAAATTCATTCTCCTCCTTCTCTGCCCCTCCCAAGTCCCCATGGCAGCTCGGCTCTTACTCCAGGCTCCAGCATGGCTCCAGTATTCTTTTCTTCTCAATCGAAGGGGGCGGGTTACAACAGCGCCCATTGGCTCAGTAAGCAGCAGGAGGCGGATCAGCTCTTGCTGTTAACTCCTTCTTGTCCTGTGGCTTGCTGACAGCCGTTTCTATAATGCTGCTTCTATATAGTCAATGACAGGACAAGAGGGGGAAGCTGCAGGGCGCTCCTATACACACACACAGCCACTGGGAGAGAAGAGCTGCAGTGTCAGGACTGTGAAGCTGGAGAGGAGGGAGAGCACAGCGCACCTCTCGGCTCCTTTCCCCTCTCTGGCACAGCAGCCTATTTGGAAAATATCCTAGGGGGACACCACTGCCTAAATGCCTCTCTCCCTTTGTGCACTGTGCCTCACATGTTTCTTGTGCACTTGGATAAGATGCAGGGAGGAGGTGGGCGGAGCTAAGCAGTGGGCGCGGAGGAGGAGGTTAAATCCTCTCGCTCTGAATGCTGGTCTCTGCCTCTCTCCTCCTCCTGACGTCACTGGTTACTAGACGCCAGGCGGGCCATGGCTAGCAACCAGTTTGGGCAGTGAGCCAGGGGCCAGTGCTGAATGACCTAAAGCCTCCGCCGGCCAGGATCCCACTCCAGGCTGACAGTGTGCGATACCAGGGCCATTTTAAAAGAGATCTCTGTAAGTGCCTTGCTGCCCAGCCACTCAGGAGCGCCCCCTTCACATGGCGCCCATGGCACTTGCCATATCTGCCATACCCTGGATACGCCACTGCATGTGGAGCTTCCCCTTTTTAGGTTTAAGATCATGATTTTGTTTTGTCATATTCGTTATGTTAGAATAGTTTTTTTTTTATGTTAGAAAAGTTAGTTTTCAGAATTCCTTACGTATACTTGGATCACTAAAATCTTGTATATAGTCCCTTATCATCCCCTCCAAGAGTTTACATACTATTGATGTTAGGCTAACTGGTCTGTAATTCCCAGGGATGTATTTTGTGCCCTTTTTAAATATTGGTGCTACATTGGCTTTCTCCAATCAGCTGGTACCATTCCAGTCAGTAGACTGTCAGTAAAAATTAGGAACAATGGTCTGGCAATGACTTGACTGAGTTCCCTAAGTACCCTCAGGTGCAAGCCATCTGGTCCCGGTGATTTATTAATGTTAAGTTTTCCAAGTCTAATTTGAATTCTGTCCTCTGTTAACCATGGAGGTGCTTCCTGTGATGTGTGATGAGGATAAACACTGCAGTTTTGGTTACTGAAGCCCCCCGATTCCCTCGTGAAGACTGAGGAGAAGAATAAATCCAATACCTTCACCATCCCCCCATCCTTTGTAACCAGATGTCCTTCCTCATTCTTTATGGGGCCAATATGGTCTGCCCTCCCTTTTTTACTGTTTATATACTTAAAGAATTTATTAGAATTTTTTTTGTTCTCCTCCGCTATGTGTCTTTCATGTTCTATCTTAGCCGTCCTTATTGCACCCTTAGATTTCTGGTAAAGATTTTAAGGGGAACCCCACACCAAAATGTAAAAAAAAATGCAGTGGGCCCCCCCAAAATCCATTCCAGGCCCTTACCTGAGCAGGCAACCCAACAGGTCAGAAAAGGGGGAGGATGAGCGAGCCCCCCACTCGAACTATACCAGGCCACATGACCTAAACATGGGGGTGGGTGCTTTGGGGCACAATGTCCCCCAGGGTAGATCGATCATGACAACCGCCGCACCGCCAGACCCAAAAAAGGAAAAAAACAAAGGCAAACCACCGAATGGCTGGCTTGCCATTTGACCATACTTATATAGGTAAGGGCGAGGTCACCTGGCAATATCACCTGGTGGCACCGCCCCTTTTGATGTCACCGACATAGCATGCACCAGTCTGTGACATCACAAAGGGTTGTTGCCACCAGCTGACATCACCAGGTGGCCCTGCCCTTACCTATATAAGAACTGTCAAATGGCAAGCCAGCCATTCGGCAGTTTGCCTTAGTTGACAGGGAGGCGTTTTTTATTTTTAATAAAGAAATTGTCAAAAACTGCCTTCACTTTTTTGGTGAATGGGTAGGGGCACAATGTACCCCGTACTCATTCGCATGGGAGGGCCAGGATCTGGGAGCCACCTTGTTAAAGAGATCCAGATTCCGATAAGCTTTCTGCCCACAGACCCCCACAATCATTGGCCAGGTTTGTGGGGATGAGGCCCTTGTCCCCATCAACATGGGGATAAGGTGCTTTGGGGTGGGGGGGGGGGAAGATCCCCCTTCTCCCCAATGCACCCATCCCCCCATGTTGAGAGCATGTGGACTGTTATTGTTCAGGAGGAGGGGGGGCTTGCTCTCCCCCCTTTCCTGACCTGTTGGGCTGCATGCTCGAATAAGGGTCTGGTATTGATTTTTGAGGGCACCCAACGCTATTTTTTTTACATTTTGGAATGGGTTTCCCCTTAAAATCCATACCAGACCCGAAGGGCATGGTATAGATTGGGGGGACCCCACGCCGTTTTTTTTAAACATCTTAGTATTTCTGGCAATGGTATTGTATTGCAGGAAATTTAAATGTAATTTTTTTCTTTATAAATGTAATTTTTGCTGCAGCAGGTTCTATACACTGTACAGATGCGCCACTTTACAAGCAGACTAAGGGAACCCCCAGGCACGATATTTAAATTCATTTTTCAGTTTTATTGTTTCACTTTAATTAAAATCACTGCTCCTGTAAAAATTATCTTTTTAAAAGAAAAAAAATTTGCATTGATGATGTCCCCTGGGGCAGTACCTGGGCACTCATACCCCTTCTAGTCCCACACAATGAGAATGTATTATGTATAGCATAATTTACACATGACATTGACAGGCTTATATTTATAAGACTATTAGACATGTACTAAAAACCCAGAGAACACCCCCCCCCCCCACACTCCATAAGCCTACTAATGTTAATATGCACCAGAATACAAAGTACAAGGTATGAATATACTCAATAAGGTGGTTCCCTGGTCAATGACCTTTATCAGGGGTCCAAATTCTTTTCAGTACAAGGGCCACATCATATATTTTACAAATATTTTTAGGCTAAAAATAAATTCCCATTATATCCCCCCCCCCCCTTAAACCTCGGTCCCCATTAGAGCCTCCATTTACATTAGGGTCCCTTTAAGAGTCCCCCCCTTACAACAGAGACCATAGGCAGCCTAAACAAATATTTAAAAAAGTAGAAGTCATCTTTAATTCAGCCATATTAATAGAATTTCGTCTTTTCATTTTATTTATTTATTTATTTGAATAGGTGGATTGGCGAATCAAGTGTTCAGTCAAGTTGGTCTCCAGAAGCCCAACCGAGTCACATGAAAAAGGAGCCATATAGGTGTTCTAAGTGACTGAAAGGCTATTCTCCTCAACACTGATCCAGCCTCAAAGGCCAAGAGAAGTAATTTCAACGTTCTAGAAGTGACTTTGGCTTTATAGTAAAGTCCAACCCATGTATACATAAGATAAGTCATTTCAGAAGTTATGTGGAATGTGACAAAGGTTTTACAATGAAGGCAAAACGTGGCAGGCCCCAGAAGGTTCACAATGGAGGGAAGACACATAAGTGTTCAGAATGTGATAAAGCTTTTGCAAAGCAGTCAGCGCTTACCATACACGAGAGGGTTCACACTGGAGAGAAGCCATATCAGTGCTCTGAATGTGATAAAGCTTTTACACAGAAGCCACATCTTATCATACACCATAGGATTCACACTGGGGAGAAGCCGTATCAGTGTTCTGAATGTGATAAAGCTTTTATAAGGAAGGTAGGTCTTATCATTCATGAAAGGATTCACACAGGAGTGAAGCCATATCATTGTTCTGTATGTGATAAAGGCTTTACAAGGAAGTCAAATCTTACCACACACCAGAGGATTCACACTGGAGAGAAACCATATCAGTGTTCTGAATGTGACAAGGCTTTTACACAGAAGTCACATCTTATCGCACACCAAAACAATCACACCGGAGAGAAGCCATATCAGTGTTCTGAATGTGGCAAAGCTTTTACAACAAAGGTAGATCTTACCATACACCAGAGGATTCACACCGGAGAGAAGCCATATCAGTGTTCTGAATGTGGCAAAGCTTTTACAAGGAAGTCATATCTTACCACACACCAGAGGGGTCACACTGGAGAGAAGCCATATCAGTGTTCTGAATGTGATCAAGCATTTACAAGGAAATCACATCTTATCGCACACCATAGCATTCACACTGGAGAGACACTGTATCAGTGCTCTGAATGTGATAAAAAATTTACAAGCAAAGAAAACCTTACCATTCACGAGATGGTTCACACTGGAGAGAAGCCCTTCCTTTGTTCTGAATGTGACAAAGCTTTTAGACGGAAGTCACATCTTATCACACACCAGAGGAGTCACACTGGAAGGAAGCCATATCAATGTTCTGAATGTGGTAAAGCTTTGACATCGAAGTCACACCTTATTATACACCAGAGGAGCCACACTGGAGAGAAGCCGTATCAGTGCTCTGAATGTGACAAAGCTTTTACAGACAAGGCACAGCTTCTTAGACATCAATGGGATCACACCGGAGAAAAACAGTATGTGTGTTCTGAATGTGATAAAGCTTTTAAAAATAAGTCAACCCTTATCGTACACCAGAGAATCCACACTGGAGAGAAACCATTTAAGTGTTCCGAATGTGATAAAGCTTTTCCATTTAAGACACACCTTGTCAGACACCAGAAGGTCCACACTGGAGAGAAGCCACATCAATGCTCTGAATGTGGTAAAGCTTATATAGGGAAGAGTGATCTCATCATACACCAGAGGAGTCACACTGGAGATAAGCCATATCAATGTTCTGAATGTCATAAAGCTTTTCCAGTGAAGTCGGCTCTGATCATACACCAGATGGGTCACACTGGAGATAAGCCCTATCAATGTTCTGAATGTGATAAAGCTTTTAAAGTGAAGGAAAAGCTGATCACACACCAAAGGGTTCACACTGGAGAGAAGCCACATCTATGTTCTGAATGTGACAAAGCTTTTACAAGCAACACAAACCTTATCAGACACCGGAAGATTCACAATCTTCGGCAGTAGAGATAAAACCGGGAGAAGGAGAGTGTTAAAGGGGAAGCAGCTAAGCCACAATGAAAGAATTAGGGGCATGGCATCAGTTTCACATCCCATGTCTAGTTGGAAAGTAAAAAGGCCTAATGCTATTTGGGGAAACAATCTACAATCTTTGACCAAATAGGAATGAAATGGGCAGATGCATTGAGTTTAGTGCTTTTATCCATCATGCAGACTTCTTGGAAGTCTATGAATTTTTTAGATAATTTGTAGACAAGTACCAATGACTGAACTGTTTTTCTCCCTCATGATTCTCATCTTTCTCTTGCTTATGAAACGTTGGCTCAAGATGTTATGCATTTGCATTATAAACTAACTGAGCTCTGTTCCCTTCATTGCCAGATCCTGAGCTAATTACACTTCCTTCATTCCAGAGACTGGGCAGTGGTCATGTGGCATCTTGCCAAGCCTCTGCAGCCTCAATGGAATAGACCTTCCTAAGTTCTGTTGACTATTCTTTGGTTAAGCTTGAGGGCTCCAGGTAAGCCCCCCTGGTCCACACCAATCATTACTTGTTCCATCTCCACTTCCACAATTCATGTCTACCTTCCGTGTTTCACCTCCACTCAGTGATGACAGCATTCAAGTCAGATCTGCAGCAAGGACACCAACCAAAAAGGAGGTCACTATTTGGTCAGAAAGCCACTCTCTAAGCTGGTTTATTCCTTCCAACAGGGAGTCTCTTGTTTGCTGTTTTGTGGGATGCATTTGACAGCACCCTTTAGGCCCAGTTGGCCGATTGTGTTTTGTTCAGTTCTTCCAAACCTCCAGGCATTCCATCGGGTGAAGATTGGATGTCCTTATTATCTGGTTTCTCTGTCCAGCTATTGCTCATCTACATAAACAAAGAATTCTTTGATTCAAATCACACTCTACAACTGCAAGATATCTGAAATAAGCACATTTGTCTAACCATATTCCTCCAACTTCTTCTGGGGGACTGACATTCCCTTGACTCTGAGTGGACAGAGCTCTTCTCCGGGTAATGTTTGTTTGAGAAGAACACTTCTCATCCCTGGAAACACTACTATCTAGCTTTAAAGGGTATCTATGGGCAAAATCAAAAGTAACATAATCGCTGGAACATGTCCATAACATGGTAGGTTTTCTTTATCTCTGCCCCCGTTTGTCTTATCGTTTTTTCCCTGCTGATCCTGCCAGTAGATCTGTTATTTTTTAAGTAACTGTAATGCTGCATACACACGATCGGACTATCCGGTGGACTTGGTCCGGCGGACCAGAGTCCGCCGGACAATTCGCCCGTGTGTGGGCTCCGGCGGACTTTTTCTTCCCAAAAGTCCGGTGGACTTAGAAAGAAGTCTTGACTCAAAGTCCACCCGTCTGTGTGCTAGTCCGCCGGGCTTTTCAAATGAACGGACTTGCCCACACACGGAGTAAAGTCCGTTCATTTTGAACGTGACTCCAGGTAGACGGGACTAGCGAAGGAAGTCAATGTTGCCGCCTCCATCAGCGAGATTGACACCTTGCTAGACCCGTCGCTTGGTATGGATTTAAAGGGGAACCCCTACGCTGAAAAAACGGCATGGGGGTCCCCCCAAAGTCCATACCAAACCCTTATCCGAGCATGCAGCCCGGCGGGTCAGGAAAGAGGGTGGGGACAAGCAAGCGCCCCCCTCCTCCTGAGCCGTACCAGGCCGCGTGCCCTCAACATGGGGGGTGCTTTGGGGAAGGGGGGGCCCTGTGGCCCCCCACCCCAAAGTACTTTGTCCCCATGTTGATGAGGACAAGGGCCTCTTCCTGACAACCCTGGCCGTTGGTTGTCGGGGTCTTCGGGCCGGGGGGCTTATCAGAATCCGGGAGCCCCCTTTAATAAGGGGGCCCCCAAATCCCGGCCCCCCAGCCTATGTGAACGAGTATGGGGTAAATGGTACCCCTACCCATTCACCTAAGGGAAAAAGTGTTAATAAAAAAACACAACACAGGTTTTTAAAGTAGTTTATTAGACAGCTCCGGGGGTCTTCTCGCCGGGCTCCTCCGATATCTTTTTCTCTTTTACGGCTCTTTTACTAGCGGAGGAGCCCGGCTTTCTCCTTTGTCGCCGCCGTCCGGGGGTCTTCTTCTGACTTCAGGGGTCTTGTCCCGCTCTTCGTTTCTTCTGCCGGGCCTCCGCTATCTTCTTGCAGCTCTTTTACTAGTGTTGGTCTTCTCGTTCGTTGCTGTCGCCGCCTTCTTCTTCTCGTGTGTGGGCAAGTCCGCTCGTTTGGAAAGTCCGGCGGATTTTCCGCCAGATAGTCTGATCGTGTGTACGCGGCATAAGAAGTCAAGCTGTCAAACAAAAGTGGCAATTGGAGAGGTTGGGAGGAGGGCCAGGATAAGGAAGGGGGATGGGAAGGGCAGAAGGGGCAGCTGCCCTGGATGCAAGGTTTCCATAGAGAGGGCAACACATGGTGATCTGTGCCCTCTGTGATCCCCTTAAATATGTAAAAAAAAAAAGACCCTTCTAAATGCAGTATACCAAGGATTTTATGAACACAATCGGTTAAAACCACTTCCAGGAATGTAGTGTAAAGCAGGCTCATCAAGTAAATCATCCAGGCTCCTGTCTTCCAGAATGCTGTGACGATCAGCAGCTACAATTGGTGGTGGGAGCGCAGGGTCAAGATGGCCGCCACGCTTCCTGGGACCATCATGGAATGCATGTGGAGTGCGTGGAACATACGGACCGGAAGTGATGCCAAGAAGAGGATAGTGACGCGTTTCGGAACATGTACAGAAGCTACTTCATCAAAACCATAGCCCCAGGGTGTAAAGCCAGGCTTATAAAGGACAAGGTGGGCAGAGAATGGGCAGAATAGTCATAAGGCTGAGAGATGGAGGAGCAATAGACAGGAGAGAAGCAATATTAGCTGTGATTAACACATAATTACAAAAAAATTATTGTTCATATATGGTGCTGAAGATAATATCCTGATAATACCATAACAACTATGGTGAACTACAAGTAGCAGCAGGTTTATATGGAGTACAATGGTAACTCCTTTAAGTGCTGGTTTAGTGCTACCTCAGCCCCACTGTTTACCTCACCTGGATGATGAGTTTAAGAGGAACAACGTATTGGTGATCCCTCAGGCAGAAGCACTTCATCTACACTATTATTTCTGTGACCCCATTGCATGGTGCCCAAATGCTGATTTACCACCATGTTCATTCCCACTGCCCTCCTGGCCAAGTGAGAGAGGGGGAGCTTCAAATGAGCATGTGGGGGGGGGGGGGGAAGCAACAACCACAGAAGGTACTAGAAACAGGCCAACAGCTGTAATAAAGAGAGGTGGTGGTTCAGAGGTAAGCATGAAGATGGCTTTGGAGGGGAGCAGATGAGGAAGGGAGGGCTGTGGAGGGGAGGTACAGAAATGATATGAGGATGGGGGTACAGAGATGATCTGTGGACAGAGGGTGTGGACAGGGGGTACAGAGCTGAGTTTTGGATAGAAGGTGTGGACAGGGGGTGCAGAGCTGAGTCATGGATGGAAGGTGTGGACAGGGGGTGCAGAGCTGAGTCGCGGATGGAAGGTGTGGACAGGGGGTGCAGAGCTGAGTCGTGGATGGAAGGTGTGGACAGGGGGTGCAGAGCTGAGTTGTGGATGGAAGGTGTGGACAGGGGGTGCAGAGCTGAGTTGTGGATGGAAGGTGTGGACAGGGGGTGCAGAGCTGAGTTGTGGATGGAAGGTGTGGACAGGGGGTGTAGAGCTGAGTTGTGGATGGAAGGTGTGGACAGGAGGTGCAGAGCTCAGTTGTGGATGGAAGATGTGGACAGGGGGTGCAGAGCTGAGTTGTGGATGGAAGGTGTGGACAGGGGGTGCAGAGCTGAGTTGTGGATGGAAGATGTGGACAGGGGGTGCAGAGCTGGGTTGTGGATGGAAGGTGTGGACAGGAGGTGCAGAGCTGAGTTGTGGATGGAAGATGTGGACAGGGGGTGCAGAGCTGAGTTGTGGATGGAAGGTGTGGACAGGGGGTGCAGAGCTGAGTTGTGGATGGAAGATGTGGACAGGGGGTGCAGAGCTGAGTTGTGGATGGAAGGTGTGGACAGGAGGTGCAGAGCTGAGTTGTGGATGGAAGATGTGGACAGGGGGTGCAGAGCTGGGTTGTGGATGGAAGGTGTGGACAGGGGGTGCAGAGCTGAGTTGTGGATGGAAGGTGTGGACAGGGGTGTAGAGCTGAGTTGTGGATGGAAGGTGTGGACAGGAGGTGCAGAGCTGAGTTGTGGATGGAAGATGTGGACAGGGGGTGCAGAGCTGGGTTGTGGATGGAAGGTGTGGACAGGGGGTGCAGAGCTGAGTTGTGGATGGAAGATTTGGACAGGGGGTGCAGAGCTGAGTTGTGGATGGAAGGTGTGGACAGGGGGTGCAGAGCTGAGTTGTGGATGAAAGGTGTGGACAGGGGTGTAGAGCTGAGTTGTGGATGGAAGGTGTGGGCAGGGGGTGCAGAGCTGAGTTGTGGATGGATGGTGTGGACAGGGGTTGCAGAGCTGAGTTGTGGATAGAAGGTGTGGACAGGGGGTGCAAAGCTGAGTTGTGGATGGAAGTTGTGGACAGGGGGTGAAGAGCTGAGTTGTGGCTGGAAGGTGTGGACAGGGGGTGCAGAGCGGAGTTGTGCATGGAAGTTGTGGACAGGGGGTGAAGAGCTGAGTTGTGGATGGAAGGTGTGGACAGGGGGAGCAGAGCGGAGTTGTGGATGAAAGGTGTGGACAGGGGGAGCAGAGCTGAGTTGTGCATGGAAGGTGTGGACAGGGGTTGCAGAGCGGAGTTGTGGATGGAAGGTGTGGACAGGGGGTGCAGAGATGAGCTGTGGACAGGGGGTGCAGAGCTGAGTTGTGGATGAAAGGTGTGGACAGGGGGAGCAGAGCGGAGTTGTGGATGGAAGGTGTGGACAGGGGGTGCAGAGCTGAGTTGTGGATGGAAGGTGTGGACAGGGGTTGCAGAGCGGAGTTGTGGATGGAAGGTGTGGACAGGGGGTGCAGAGATGAGCTGTGCACAGGGGGTGCAGAGCGGAGTTGTGGATGGAAGGTGTGGACAGGGGTTGCAGAGCTGAGTTGTGGATGGAAGGTGTGGACAGGGCTTGCAGAGCTGAGTTGTTTATGAAAGGTGTGGACAGGGGGAGCAGAGCTGAGTTGTGGATGAAAGGTGTGGACAGGGGGAGCAGAGCTGAGTTGTGGATGGAAGGTGTGGACAGGGGGTGTAGAGCTGAGTTGTGGATGGAAGGTGTGGACAGGGGGCGTAGAGCTGAGTTGTGGGTGGAAGGTGTGGACAGGGGGTGCAGAGCTGAGTTGTGGATGGAAGGTGTGGACAGGGGGAGCAGAGCTGAGTTGTGGATGGAAGGTGTGGACAGGGGTTGCAGAGCGGAGTTGTGGATGGAAGGTGTGGACAGGAGGAGCAGAGCTGAGTTGTGGATGGAAGGTGTGGACAGGGGTTGCAGAGTGGAGTTGTGGATGGAAGGTGTAGACAGGGGGTGCAGAGCTGAGTTGTGGATGGAAGGTGTGGACAGGGGGTGCAGAGCTGAGTTGTGGATGGAAGGTGTGGACAGGGGGTGCAGAGACGAGCTGTGGACAGGGGGTGCAGAGATGAGTTGTGGATGGAAGGTGTGGATGGGGGGAGCAGAGCTGAATTGTGGATAGAAGGTGTGGACAGGGGGTGCAGAACTGAGTTGTGCATGGAAGGTGTGGACAGGGGGTGCAGAGCTGAGTTGTGGATGGAAGGTGTGGACAGGGGTTGCAGAGCGGAGTTGTGGATGGAAGGTGTGGACAGGGGTTGCAGAGCTGAGTTGTGGATGGAAGGTGTGGACAGGGGTTGCAGAGCTGAGTTGTGGATGGAAGGTGTGGACAGGGGTTGCAGAGCTGAGTTGTTTATGAAAGGTGTGGACAGGGGGAGCAGAGCTGAGTTGTGGATGAAAGGTGTGGACAGGGGGAGCAGAGCTGAGTTGTGGATGGAAGGTGTGGACAGGGGGTGTAGAGCTGAGTTGTGGATGGAAGGTGTGGACAGGGGGCGTAGAGCTGAGTTGTGGATGGAAGGTGTGGACAGGGGGTGCAGAGCGGAGTTGTGGATGGAAGGTGTGGACAGGGGGAGCAGAGCTGAGTTGTGGATGGAAGGTGTGGACAGGGGTTGCAGAGCGGAGTTGTGGATGGAAGGTGTGGACAGGGGGTGCAGAGACGAGCTGTGGACAGGGGGTGCAGAGCTAAGTTGTGGATGAAAGGTGTGGACAGGGGGAGCAGAGCTGAGTTGTGGATTGAAGGTGTGGACACGGATTGCAGAGCTGAGTTGTGGATGGAAGGTGTGGACAGGGGGTGCAGAGCAGAGTTGTGGATGGAAGGTGTGGACAGGGGGTGCAGAACTGAGTTGTGCATGGAAGGTGTGGACAGGGGGTGCAGAGCTGAGTTGTGGATGGAAGGTGTGGACAGGGGTTGCAGAGCGGAGTTGTGGATGGAAGGTGTGGACAGGGGTTGCAGAGCGGAGTTGTGGATGGAAGGTGTGGACAGGGGTTGCAGAGCTGAGTTGTGGATGGAAGGTGTGGACAGGGGTTGCAGAGCTGAGTTGTTTATGAAAGGTGTGGACAGGGGGAGCAGAGCTGAGTTGTGGATGAAAGGTGTGGACAGGGGGAGCAGAGCTGAGTTGTGGATGGAAGGTGTGGACAGGGGGTGTAGAGCTGAGTTGTGGATGGAAGGTGTGGACAGGGGGCGTAGAGCTGAGTTGTGGATGGAAGGTGTGGACAGGGGGTGCAGAGCTGAGTTGTGGATGGAAGGTGTGGACAGGGGGAGCAGAGCTGAGTTGTGGATGGAAGGTGTGGACAGGGGTTGCAGAGCTGAGTTGTTTATGAAAGGTGTGGACAGGGGGAGCAGAGCTGAGTTGTGGATGTAAGGTGTGGACAGGGGGAGCAGAGCTGAGTTGTGGATGGAAGGTGTGGACAGGGGTTGCAGAGTTGAGTTGTGGGTGGAAGGTGTAGACAGGGGGTGCAGAGCTGAGTTGTGGATGGAAGGTGTGGACAGGGGGTGCAGAGCTGAGTTGTGGATGGAAGGTGTGGACAGGGGGTGCAGAGATGAGCTGTGGACAGGGGGTGCAGAGATGAGTTGTGGATGGAAGGTGTGGACAGGGGGAGCAGAGCTGAGTTGTGGATAGAAGGTGTGGACAGGGGGTGCAGAACTGAGTTGTGCATGGAAGGTGTGGACAGGGGGTGCAGAGCTGAGTTGTGGATGGAAGGTGTGGACAGGGGTTGCAGAGCTGAGTTGTGGATGGAAGGTGTGGACAGGGGTTGCAGAGCGGAGTTGTGGATGGAAGGTGTGGACAGGGGTTGCAGAGCTGAGTTGTGGATGGAAGGTGTGGACAGGGGTTGCAGAGCTGAGTTGTTTATGAAAGGTGTGGACAGGGGGAGCAGAGCTGAGTTGTGGATGAAAGGTGTGGACAGGGGGAGCAGAGCTGAGTTGTGGATGGAAGGTGTGGACAGGGGTGTAGAGCTGAGTTGTGGATGGAAGGTGTGGACAGGGGGCGTAGAGCTGAGTTGTGGATGGAAGGTGTGGACAGGGGGTGCAGAGCTGAGTTGTGAATGGAAGGTGTGGACAGGGGGAGCAGAGCTGAGTTGTGGATGGAAGGTGTGGACAGGGGTTGCAGAGCGGAGTTGTGGATGGAAGGTGTGGACAGGGGGTGCAGAGATGAGCTGTGGACAGGGGGTGCAGAGCTGAGTTGTGGATGAAAGGTGTGGACAGGGGGGGCAGAGCGGAGTTGTGGATGAAAGGTGTGGAC
The DNA here is from genome assembly GCA_028564925.1 of Lithobates sylvaticus. Taxonomy (NCBI): domain Eukaryota; kingdom Metazoa; phylum Chordata; class Amphibia; order Anura; family Ranidae; genus Lithobates; species Lithobates sylvaticus. Next base: position 633,206,820 of record CM053027.1, on the reverse strand, counting down.
AGGGGTTGCAGAGTGGAGTTGTGGATGGAAGGTGTAGACAGGGGGTGCAGAGCTGAGTTGTGGATGGAAGGTGTGGACAGGGGGTGCAGAGCTGAGTTGTGGATGGAAGGTGTGGACAGGGGGTGCAGAGACGAGCTGTGGACAGGGGGTGCAGAGCTGAGTTGTGGATGAAAGGTGTGGACAGGGGGGGCAGAGCGGAGTTGTGGATGAAAGGTGTGGACAGGAGGAGCAGAGCTGAGTTGTGGATGGAAGGTGTGGACAGGGGTTGCAGAGTGGAGTTGTGGATGGAAGGTGTAGACAGGGGGTGCAGAGCTGAGTTGTGGATGGAAGGTGTGGACAGGGGGTGCAGAGCTGAGTTGTGGATGGAAGGTGTGGACAGGGGGTGCAGAGACGAGCTGTGGACAGGGGGTGCAGAGCTGAGTTGTGGATGGAAGGTGTGGATGGGGGGAGCAGAGCTGAGTTGTGCATGGAAGGTGTGGACAGGGGGTGAAGAGCTGAGTTGTGGATAGAAGGTGTGGACAGGGGGTGAAGAGCTGAGTTGTGGATAGAAGGTGTGGACAGGGGGAGCTGAGCTGAGTTGTGGATGAAAGGTGTGGACAGGGGGAGCAGAGCTGAGTTGTGGATGGAAGGTGTGGGCAGGGTTTGCAGAGCTGAGTTGTGGATGAAAGGTGTGGACAGGGGGGGGAAGAGCTGAGTTGTGGATGGATGGTGCGGACAGGGGGGGAAGAGCTGAGTTGTGGATGGAAGGTGTGGACAGGGGGTGCTGAGCTGATTTGTGGATGGAAGGTGTGGATGGGGGGAGCAGAGCTGAGTTGTGGATGGAAGGTGTGGACAGGGGGTGCAGAGCTGAGTTGTGGATGAAAGGTGTGGACAGGGGGAGCAGAGCTGAGTTGTGGATGGAAGGTGTGGACAGGGGGTGCAGAGCTGAGTTGTGGATGGAAGGTGTGGACAGGGGGTGCAGAGCTGAGTTGTGGATGGAAGGTGTGGACAGGAGGAGCAGAGCTGAGTTGTGGATGGAAGGTGTGGACAGGGGGTGCAGAGCTGAGTTGTGGATGGAAGGTGTGGACAGGGGGTGCAGAGCAGAGTTGTGGATGGAAGGTGTGGACAGGGGTTGCAGAGCGGAGTTGTGGATGGAAGGTGTGGACAGGGGGTGCAGAGATGAGCTGTGGACAGGGGGTGCAGAGCTGAGTTGTGGATGAAAGGTGTGGACAGGGGGGGCAGAGCGGAGTTGTGGATGAAAGGTGTGGATGGGGGGAGCAGAGCTGAGTTGTGGATGGAAGGTGTGGACAGGGGGTGCAGAGCTGAGTTGTGGATGAAAGGTGTGGACAGGGGGAGCAGAGCTGAGTTGTGGATGGAAGGTGTGGACAGGGGGTGCAGAGCTGAGTTGTGGATGGAAGGTGTGGACGGGGGGTGCAGAGCTGAGTTGTGGATGGAAGGTGTGGACAGGAGGAGCAGAGCTGAGTTGTGGATGGAAGGTGTGGACAGGGGGTGTAGAGCTGAGTTGTGGATGGAAGGTGTGGACAGGGGGTGCAGAGCAGAGTTGTGGATGGAAGGTGTGGACAGGGGTTGCAGAGCGGAGTTGTGGATGGAAGGTGTGGACAGGGGGTGCAGAGATGAGCTGTGGACAGGGGGTGCAGAGCTGAGTTGTGGATGAAAGGTGTGGACAGGGGGGGCAGAGCGGAGTTGTGGATGAAAGGTGTGGACAGGGGGAGCAGAGCTGAGTTGTGGATGGAAGGTGTGGACAGGGGTTGCAGAGTGGAGTTGTGGATGGAAGGTGTAGACAGGGGGTGCAGAGCTGAGTTGTGGATGGAAGGTGTGGACAGGGGGTGCAGAGCTGAGTTGTGGATGGAAGGTGTGGACAGGGGGTGCAGAGACGAGCTGTGGACAGGGGGTGCAGAGCTGAGTTGTGGATGGAAGGTGTGGACGGGGGGAGCAGAGCTGAGTTGTGGATAGAAGGTGTGGACAGGGGGTGCAGAACTGAGTTGTGCATGGAAGGTGTGGACAGGGGGTGAAGAGCTGAGTTGTGGATGGAAGGTGTGGACAGGGGGAGCAGAGCTGAGTTGTGGATGGAAGGTGTGGGCAGGGTTTGCAGAGCTGAGTTGTGGATGAAAGGTGTGGACAGGGGGGGAAGAGCTGAGTTGTGGATGGAAGGTGTGGACAGGGGTTGCAGAGCTGAGTTGTGGATGGAAGGTGTGGGCAGGGGGAGCAGAGCTGAGTTGTGGATGAAAGGTGTGGACAGGGGGAGCAGAGCTGAGTTGTGGATGGAAGGTGTGGACAGGGGTTGCAGAGTGGAGTTGTGGATGGAAGGTGTGGGCAGGGGGGGAAGAGCTGAGTTGTGGATGAAAGGTGTGGACAGGGGGAGCAGAGCTGAGTTGTGGATGGAAGGTGTGGGCAGGGGGAGCAGAGCTGAGTTGTGGATGGAAGGTGTGGGCAGGGTTTGCAGAGCTGAGTTGTGGATGAAAGGTGTGGACAGGGGGGGAAGAGCTGAGTTGTGGATGGAAGGTGTGGACAGGGGGTGCTGAGCTGAGTTGTGGATGGAAGGTGTGGATGGGGGGTGCTGAGCTGAGTTGTGGATGGAAGGTGTGGACAGGGGTTGCAGAGTGGAGTTGTGGATGGAAGGTGTAGACAGGGGGTGCAGAGCTGAGTTGTGGATGGAAGGTGTGGACAGGGGGAGCAGAGCTGAGTTGTGGATGGAAGGTGTGGACAGGGGGTGCAGAGCTGAGTTGTGGATGGAAGGTGTGGACAGGGGGTGCTGAGCTGAGTTGTGGATGGAAGGTGTGGATGGGGGGAGCAGAGCTGAGTTGTGGATGGAAGGTGTGGACAGGGGGTGCTGAGCTGAGTTGTGGATGGAAGGTGTGGATGGGGGAGCAGAGCTGAGTTGTGGATGGAAGGTGTAGACAGGGGGTGCAGAGCTGAGTTGTGGATGGAAGGTGTGGACAGGGGGTGCAGAGCTCAGTTGTGGATGGAAGGTGTGGACAGGGGGTGAAGAGCTGAGTTGTGGATGGAAGGTGTGGACAGGGGGTGCAGAGCTCAGTTGTGGATGGAAGGAGAAAAGTTTTTTTCCAAAAGGAAATGCAACTTGCCATCGTAACTGCTTTTAATGTGTTAGCTGGAGTTGGGCTTGAATTTGTTTGTCTCTTAAAGTCCATCTAAAGCCTCATACACACGATCGGACCATGGACCAACTTTTCCGTGGATTTTTGTCCAAAGGGCGTTGGCCCCAAGTTGGTATTGCATACACACGGCAGGACTTTTTCAGCCAACTTTCACCAAATCACTTGGTTTTTCTGCTCTTTACCGCCACCTTTGGTCAACTTCTGTATTGTTGTCTGATCTTTTGCATTGGTTCGTACAAAAGTCCGTTGGTTTTTTGTACACACGGTCGGACTTTGGTCCATCGGACTTTTGTTGGCAGAAAGTTGGTCCATTCGCACAGCCAACAAAAGTCCGATGAAACCTGGAAAAAATTTTATCCGATGGAGCGTACACACGGTCGGATGTTGGTCCAAAACAGCTAATTAGCATGTTGGTTGTCAAAAAGTCCGATCGTGTGTACGGGCCTTAAGACTGTCCTGTCCACATGGTGACAACGCTGCTGTGTGATTTCACTGCAGAATAAACAGCGTTGTCACCCTGTTACAGGAAGTGGAGAGAAAATGGATCAACAGGTAATAGAACCATATTACAAGGGGCTCAGAATACCAAAAACTGTTGTGTTACTCACAGACTCCATCATATATGTCCTTTTTTTTATTTAGAGTCATCCTACTGGTCTTCTGTTCTGATGTTTACTGTCCTAACACTTGCTGTGAAGGTGGAAATGACTGGTCAGATGTCTGATGTAGTAGCAGAGACTACATATTCAGATTAGGATGGGTACCTACCCACCTTATAGAATTTTGGGGAAACCTTTCACATGGCTTCTTAAATTCCATTATTGACACAGACAAGGGAAGTCTCACTTACTTTGCGGACGATGGGAGTGCCCTTCACACGGAGACTAGTAACATTTCATGGTTTTTCGAAGTTCAGAATGTTTAATCCTCATTGGTCCGATGGATTCCTAGTCCTTCCAGATCACATTTACTTCTTGTGTAGAACCCTACAATGGCTTCCATTCAATTCCACCCATAACTTTACTTCAGGTTAGGTTGCCCCTCCCATATCTGTATGGGAAAGACTAGATTTCTCCTAATACCCCCCTGGCCTTCCAGTAAAGAGAGACGTTTTCTCCAGAGTGGATATGTTTTATACAGAGAACCCTTCATAGACGGGATGAGGAATCTACATGATGAGTAAGATGAACCCGTATACCGGAGTCATGGATCACATAACTAATGAGTTGAGTTGAGAGGAATCTTAATATAGCGCGGTCTTACCCCGAAGGGTCCTGACGCGCATAGCAAAGATCCTGGGAAGAGAGGGCCCAGGGACCAGAAGCAGCGCAGGAGGGTAGAAGAGAGAGACTGTGCAGGAAAAGCAAGAGACCATTGATGCCATAGGAGAGCTGACAGTAGAAGTGACTCCATCATCTAAGGTGTCGTCACAGGACTACGTGGCTGCTGACTATCGGAAGCTCAAGGTAGAGTCTACAAACTGGTGTCACGTAGAGAGTGTTGTACGTTTATATCAGATCATGAGGCTCCCATATGGGGGTCATCTAAACAAGGCAAAGGGGTTGGAAAAGGCTGTTAGGAACCTGGGTGAGAGTGTGTGGGATCCATATTTTTGGGTTGTGTTGGAATGGAATTTGTTGGGTTCACATCTGAGGCCAATGGTCACCTTTATATTTTTGATAATCATTTAGGCCAATAGTTGCTATTATAGTTTTGATGATCATTTTATACATCTCTGGTGTTGTTTAATCAAATATAGTTCTTCCAATTCCGTACCTGAGTAGCCTGTACTAGTCACATTGGTGGGAGAGTATTGGGTTTGTTGGTATAGAATCCATAGGGAGGGATGATGGGAAACCCAGACATGGCTTCTGTCAGGCTACAGCCCTGGTGGTCATGGTCTTGTTCTCCTTCAGGTCCTCCAACCTTGTAGATGGTGACATGGGTTTGTTGTGTGGGAATGCTCTGGGTTATCTTGTTCCCAATGAGTTTGTTATGAGTAAGAGATTGGAGTGTCTTCTGGGAATTTTGGATGTTTAGGGAATTGGTATTAATGAGTGTCAAATATCGCACTACTATGTTGTCCTCTTTTATAATAAAACATTTTTCAAAAAATTTAGTTTATTACTCAGATTGGTACATTATCTACATCAGTGATCGTTACCTTGTGATCTGCCCGACTTTTTTCTGCTCATCGGCTCTCCTTATTGTTAGTGTATTTTATGTGCGGCCCAAGACCAGGGCCGGTGCCAGCAATAGGCAGCTGCCTTAGGGTGGCAGGGAGCAAGTGCAGCAAAATCCCCTCACTGGAGATTCAGGTTTTTAAAATACCTGTCCCTCCAGCAGGCAAACTAAAACCTCCACCCTGCGCCCCGTAGAAGAGAGGGTCCAGCATGGAAGTTTTAGTTTGCCTGCTGTTTAGTAGGCAAGCTGCTGTCAGCGTGAGAGAACCGGAGCGGGCAGAAGGCAGGCGAGATGATGAGTGTTTGCAGCTGTCAGAGTGGATCCAATGAGGCAGAGGAAGGTGGAGTGGTGAGCAGATTTCAATGTGTTCAGGCATGAAGGGGGGCCTGCTGTCATGCCGCATGGTGGTGTGGGCTGCCTGTGCACCATGGAGTCAGGCCAGCAGGGGGGGGGGCAGAGGACAGGATGGGGGAGGCTCTCTGCTCTTTGCAGCTGCCGCCACCAGAGATTCGGGTGGAGAACTTGGCCCGCCCTGATGTGCTGCAGATTCATCCACTGACATCTGGAGGAGGAGCTGCAGGACTGGAAGGAACTGCAGGACTGGTGAGATCTGAGGGGTTGGTAAACCCAAGGTGTGTGTGATGGTGGGGGGGGGGGGGGGTATCTGGGGGGTGTGTTAGAGGAGAGGTATCGGGGGGTGTGTGATCAGCAGAGAGAGTTTTGGGAGGTGTGATTAGACTGGGGTATCTGGGGCTACCTGTGGTGTGGTGTTATCAGAGTGGGGGGTATCTGGGGGTTTAATCAGTGTGGGGGAATCTGGGGGTGTGTGTTAGAGGATAGGTATGTGGGGAGGGGTCAGCGTGGGGAGATATGGGGGGTGATCAGACTGGGGGTATTTGGGGGAGTGGTGATCAGGCTGGGGGGTATCTAGGGGTCTGATCAGAGTGGGGGTTATATGGGGGTGTAATTAGGGTGGGGGAATATGGAGAGGTGTGATCAAAGTGAGAGTATCTGGGGGGCGTGGCCTGGACATGGCGGAGTGAGGTGCTGTCTCGCTTAAGCTCCGCTCTCCCTCCGATGAGTACGGGACTTTCAGACCTGATAACCGGCTGAGAACGGCATGTCCCCGGTTAAGAGAAAGAAAGACCAGCTGCTAGTCAGTTCCTCAGTACGGACAGACATCAAACAATATTTTACGGGAGTACAGACCCGCAGCGCAAGGACAAAAGGAACGGAGGGAACAGAGGAAAGCATGGAGAAGAGCAAAGAGACAGAGGCTGGGACTGAGACGGAGATGGAAGTAGCCCTTCCCCCACTGGGAATTTCAGATCAGCGTCCCGGATGTGTGGCTGCCCGAGCACGTAATCCCCCCACGGAGGAGAAACAAACAGAGAAACATACTGACCGGCCAGAGGATTTGGAGATCAGGGAACTCATCCGGGCGCTCCCTACGAGGGCAGACATAGAGGCCCTCCCTACGAGGGCGGACATTGAGGCACTGATCCTACGAGTGTCGGAGACATACCAACAAGAACTACAGGGAGTCCGCGCTGACATCCAGCAGCTCTCGGAGCGAGCAACAGGAGGAGAGACAGCGATCCTAGTGGTGGAAGAGCGGCTGACAGCAATAGAGCAAACACAGGCACTACAGAGAGAAAGTTCAGTGGAAACTCAATTACAGATGGAAAACTTGGAAGACCGGAGCCGTAGGCAGAATGTACGGATTCGTGGCCTCCCTGAGATTACAGGCCCGGAAGGCCCGGAAGACCTGAGGGCCATAGCTGCCGACTTATTTCACCAAGTGTTGAACAGGGGGAACCGGGATCCAACAGAAATTGACCGGGTACATAGGGTAAGTGGCCCTAGATCAATAGAACTGAATAGGCCCCGTGACATTATATGCCGCCTAAACAGAGACTCCTATAAAGAGGACATAGTGCGTAAGGCCTGGGAAATAGGAACGATTATCTTTAAGGGAGTCAATGTTAAAATCTTGCCAGACCTATCAAGGGCGACCTTACAGCGTAGGGCGATGTTACGGCCTTTATTGGACCGATTGATACAACTGGGCCATACATATAGATGGAGATTTCCGTTTGCATTAACTATCCGGAAGGGGACATCTACATTTATACTACACCGTCATACAGACCTCCCGGAACTATTTATCTTTTTGGGGACCCCACCTATAGAGGTAATAGACTGGTTGCAACCACTTACACGCATAAATCACGCGGACGCCCCTAAGCTGAGCCAGCGAGGAGGATCACAATCCCGTCCCAGGAGAGGGAGGAGGGGAGCACAGGACCGGGGCCATCCACCTGGATAGGACTGGATGGACGAACCAGAATTAGAATCAAGACAAGGGAATGGGGGGGAGTTGGTCCCTAAGATAATGGAGAGGAGGGAGAGACTAACTCCCCCCCCCCCTTTTTTTTTTTTTTTTTTTTGGGGGGGGGGGGGGGGGGACCACGAGGGAGGGTGGGAGAGGGGGTAACCTGAATTGGATGATTGAGGGGGGGTCATATCTGACCCGGACCATATCTGACCCGGACCTTAAATTGAAAGGAGCGCCCCCACCCATAGACTATATCTGAAGGACTAATCCAAGCCAACCGAGAAACTGATATAGCTGGAACTATACTTGTTCACACCCCATCTTCCCTTTCCCCCTCGTTCTTCCGCCTCCCCCCCCCCCCCCCCCCCCCCCTTTTTTTTTTTGTTTTTTTTTTTGGTTGTGTTTTTTTTTCTTTTGGTTTTTTTTTTTTCCCCCCTCCCCCCTTTGGACTTCATTACATGTCGGTCCTTCGCCCAAGGATGGGGAAGAGAGAAACTAAAGTGATTCAGGGACTAATTAGGAAGGAACTGACCCAGAGCATAATCCAAAGTGGACATTAGGTTGTAATAATGTACCTACTGAATGTTGTGCTTTCATCCCATTTTTTTTTTTTTTTTTTTTTTTTTTTTGCGTTTTCTTGCGTTTATTTTGTTTTTTGTAATTTTTGTGGCTTTTTCTCCCTTTTTTCTGTTTGGCACTATTTATATCACAAAATTGTTAGAGATATCACAATATAGAGCACTAATTAAAATGCTATTTAACTGTAAATAGATAGAACACGAGGTGGATATGAATGGGTGTGGGCTTGTACTTGTGCATATTGATATGCACAGATACAGCACACCTTAATCACTGGATAGTACCACAACAGAAGGGTACTCTTGGTCCTAACCTGGACGCAGAGAGGAACATCCATAACAGGAAGGACCTTTATAACACATTAGATATTTGGGTTAATAAATAAGAACACTAGAGGGGATTTAGAGGGTTTGCTTAGATATGAGCTACACTTGAAGGCACGTATTGGTATACACTAAATATGTAACATATAATGTATTTTTTCCTTTTCTCTTTTTGGTGTTTTGAATGCTTGGTTTTTTTTTTTTTTTTTTTTTTTAAGGTTGGTGTGACGTGGGGGGGGGGGGGGTTTACCCCTCCCCCCTTTTTTTTTTTTTCTTTGGATGTTTTAGTAGAGCTAATGACGGTACTGTACGTAGAGGCTCTGAGTTAACTGGTCATTGGGGTTGAGCTGAACCCTAGAGTCCAGATCTAAGTAAACCTGGAAGGCCAATGAAGGCCAACGTTTTTTTTTTTTTTTTTTTTTTTTTCTTCCATATAGTAATACAACTTGATGGGGGTTTTTTGGTTTGTGTTTTCCCTTCCCACCCCCCCACCCTTTTTTTTTTTTTTTGTTTCCCCCTCTTCCATATCTATATAGGAGGGGGAGTATATATATGATACTTAGATTGGTAGGATATAGTTATATTTTAAGGGCTTTTTGCTGCCGGGAAGTAGGTCGATATGAGAAGACAAAATGAGTTATAGGGCTATCGGAGGGAGGGGAGAGAGCCCCTTCTCTGTCTGTACTTGACACGCCCCCATTTAGGATTGCGCTCACTTAAGTGGTAATGTGTATGTGAGCGCCAACTTTTTTCTTTTTAGACACCTCTTGGTTTCCAAGAGGGAAAGGTGAGAGATTAGTGAATCTCTCACAGATACATTAGGGTTAGTAGAACCCTCTTGTTTGGGGACCCTTTTTTTTTTTTTTTTTTTTTTCTTTCTTTCCTAGGGTTTTTTTTTTTTTTTTTTTTATTTTTCTTTTTTGTTTGGACACCCATAGGGAGGATGGAATCATTGAAAATTACGTCAATGAATGTTAAAGGCCTTAATATACCTGAGAAACGTAGGATGCTCCTCCATGATCTAAGACGGTCACATTCAGATGTAGCATATATCCAGGAAACACACTTTAAGGAAGGCAAGGTACCAGTCTTAAAGAACAGTCTATATACATCAGTATATCATGCTGCAAATAAGAACTCTAAGACTAGAGGGGTCTCAATCTTGATCTCCAGACGAGTTTCATGGAGTATACAGGATATGAGAGCAGATGAAGAGGGCAGATTCTTGTTCCTTAAAGGTACGATTGGGGGGATAAAGGTGACATTCGCAACAGTATACGCACCAAACTGTAGTCAAGATCAGTTCATCTGCTCTACTCTTGATAACCTCATGGAATTCACGGAAGGGAAACTAATGCTGGGAGGGGATTTTAATCTGGTACTAGAACCTAAAGTAGATACATCAACGGGCAGCTCCTCGACTACTAGAGGACGCCGTAAACAAGTTCTACGGGCACTGTATGAGCACCAACTGATAGACGTTTGGAGACTGTTCCATCCAGAGGAAAGGGACTATACCTTTTACTCCTCTCCACATAAGGTTTATTCCCGGATTGATTTATTTATTATCCCGTATTATATGTTACCCGCAGTTAAAGCAGTAGATATAGGGAATATTACATGGTCAGACCATGCCCCGGTTACTCTGACATGGAAGGTGACAGAATACCCGGGAACTAACAGAGGACAATGGCGACTAAATGAGAGTCTATTAGATGACAAATCAGTAACGGAAGAGGTGATTAAAGAGCTACAGTATTACTTTCAATACAATATTACACCAGAAGTGGACATAGGGACTATTTGGGAAGCGCATAAAGCTGTAATAAGGGGGATTCTCATTAAGCAGGGCGCTAGAATCAAAAAGACCAGGGAAGCAGAATTGACCAAAATATTGACGGAGATAAAGAACTTGGAGACTAAACATAAACAGAAATGGAATAGGATTGTGGAGACGGAACTTAGCAATCTTCGTAGACAAGTGACCTCCTTACTCCAATACAAAGCTAAGGTAGCAATGCAGCATTGTCGGAAATATTACTATGAGTCTGGAGATAAATGCGGACGTTTGTTAGCTAGAGCCCTACGAGAACAACGTGTACAATCATATATACCCTGTATTGTAGATGCAAAGAATAGAAAGGTACATACCCCTACACAGATCGCATCTACCTTTCAGAAGTATTATCAAACCCTATATAACCTACCCGCGAGACAGAATTTGCAACAGAACATAGAGGAATATATCTCATCGTCAGGGATTTTGAAGATAACAGAACAGATTAAAGAGGAATTAGACGCACCCATTACGTTAGAAGAATTACAAAAGGCAATTAACCTATCCAAACCTGGTAAATCACCAGGCCCGGATGGGCTTACCTATAAATACTACAAACTATTTTTACCTCAACTGGGCAAGCAGATGGTACAAACATTTAACGCCCTAGGACAGGAGATGGGGTGTCGGATTGAAGCTCTGAAAGCATATATCACGGTTATACCTAAGGAAGATAAAGACCCTTTAGTATGTGGAAGTTATCGTCCAATTTCTTTACTAAATGTGGATTTGAAATTATTTACCAAAATTATAGCTACACGAATACAACCACATTTGACGGACTTAATCCATGCTGACCAGGTGGGCTTCATACCAACTCGAGAAGCCCGAGATAATACCATAAAGGTATTGAACCTTATCCATCTAGCTGACAGCTCCGACACCCCATCTGTATTCCTGGGTACGGATGCCGAGAAGGCGTTCGACCGAGTGGATTGGTCATTTATGTTTTCGGTGTTACGATATGTGGGGTTAGGGGAGAGGATGATCGGATGGATTTCGAGTATATATTCGAAACCAACAGCCCAAATTAAAATAAACGGACACCTATCAGATACGGTTTCAATCAGGAACGGAACTCGACAAGGGTGTCCGCTATCACCTCTTTTATTTGCATTATCATTAGAACCATTTCTTTGTAAAGTACGACAAAACCCAGACATTACGGGGATACAAATTGGAGGTTCACATTATAAGGTATCCGCGTATGCGGATGACCTTTTATTTTCACTCACCAAACCAAATATTTCCCTACCAAACTTGCTGAGAGAATTAGACCAATATGGAAAACTTTCGAACTTAAAAATTAATATGTCAAAATCTGAGGCAATGGGAGTAGCTATTCCCCTGCCACAGATTGAAACATTGAAAGTTAATTTTAAGTTTAGATGGACTACAACAGCCCTTAAATACCTGGGTACTTTTATTCCACCTAAATTATCCCAAGTGTACGTATTAAACTTCCCGCCTCTACTTAGTAAAATACGGACCCTATTAGCCAAATGGCATAAGGGCCTTTTTTCCTGGTTTGGGAGGTGTAATATAATTAAAATGTCAATTCTTCCTAAACTGGTGTACCTGTTCCAAACTCTCCCGATTCTTATCCCTCGAGAATTCTTTAAACAGGCCAATGCGACAATAACCCAGTTTATTTGGGCAAATAAAAAACCTAGGCTACAACACCGACTTATGACCATGCCAAAGCAGCATGGAGGGATGGCGGTACCAGATATCCAGAAATATTATCAGGCAGCACATATGGGGAGATTAATAGACTGGTGTAGACATGCAGACCTTAAATTGTGGCCAGGGATGGAGCAGTCTCAGAGCCTGGTCCCATTAAAACGGGCACCTTGGTGTTATGCAGACCTTAGTAGGACTCTGAGGAAACATCCAACCATAGGCCCCACACTGCGTATATGCTCTCGAATGTGCTCCCGGACGGGGTTATCACCTGCCTACTCTCCCCTGTACCCTATTGTGGGGAATCCTTGTTTCCCCCCGGGACTACAGGAGGGTCCATTTAAAATATTAAGGGAGTCGCAATGCTATCAGGCCTCGCACTTCGCACAAACAAGGACTTGGCCCTCACTAATGCTGTTGACCTCATCAAGGGATCGATTTAGTCTTGATTATTGGAGCGGGGCACAACTTCGACACTTTCTAAATACTCTCCCACCCCCAGACAGATTCCAAAGACCCTTGACTCAGTTTGAAAAATTATGTGAAGAGGGGGACCCATTACCTCATACACTTTCCCAAATGTATGAGTTACTGATTACTCCTGAGGAGAGATACACTCCCCCATTTATTAAGAAGTGGGAAAGGATATTAGATAGGACTTTCTCTTTGACACAACAGAAACAAATAATAAATATGGCCTTAAAATCATCAATATGTACACGAGTCCAGGAAACCAATTTTAAAGTACTGACGAACTGGTATTGTACACCATCAAAACTCCATAAATACACCTCTTCGATTCCAGATGAATGCTGGAGATGCCTGGAGGACAAGGGGACATTGTTCCATATTTTCTGGGAATGCCCGAAACTGGAACTCTTTTGGAAAGAGGTGTACCGGATATCAAAGATATTTACTGATTACGTTTTACCGGAAGACCCTGCCCTATTCTTACTACATGTTACACACATACCAGAAAAGAGATATAATAAATTAATCTTACGACACCTTTTTAACGCTGCAAAATCGTGCATTGCACGACAATGGAGAGATCTAATGCCTCCCTCGGTTGCTTCTTGGGTAAATAGAGTGGAGGAGATAAATAAGATGGAGGATCTGATACTCTCAGCTCAAAATAAGCATGAGCTATATTTGGAAACTTGGACTCAGTGGAATACATTTAAATTCTCAGAGGAGGGGAAGGCTCTTTTTGTAAATTAAATCAGTAGAGGATTTGGTCCTCCACGTGGGTGCCCATATATACTATTACAGTTTTTTTTTTTTTTTTTTTTTTTTTTTTTGGGTAGCGGAAGGGGGGGGGGGGGTGTTTATTGAATAGGTCAGGATCTGATACACCCGAAGACAAATAGGTACTCAGAAAGTATCTACCATATAGTTTATTGTTATGTACCAATCTGAATAGAAGAGAAATACGTTGTTCATATGCATTTGATTTAGAGGTGACAGAGTTAATGCTATGTATGGTTAAACGAACTGCTGTGTGTATTATGAAAATATAAATAAATAAAAAAAAAAAAAAAAAAAGTGAGA